>CM069141.1:34867204-35467204 GCA_035221665.1 Okamejei kenojei | reverse complement strand
TGATACTCAGTCGTTTAAAATTGTGGGTGGATTTCCCCAGCAAAATGTGTCAGATATGCAAATGCAACTTCTACAATGCTAAAAATACAATGTACAACTGTACAATGTACTTGTACAATGCAAATGCAATGTGAAACAGTTAGAAGTTTAGTTTATTAGATTGATATCTGGAAGTTACAGGTTGCCTTAAGAGGAAAATGCGGGAAGACACAAGTTGATCTTAACAAATGGTAGAGCATAATTGAAGGGCTGTGTGGGCTGCTCTTAACTTCATTATTTGCATGCACATACATGAAATAAACATTGAAATCTTTAAATTACAATGAATTTAGAAATCATGAGGAGTTCTTTTAGTTCACTGTATAAATTAAATGGTAATTCACATCTGTGTCTACTGCTGCTATATTTCTTTGGAGTGAAAAAAATGTTCACTCACACAAATTAAGTATTGCAATTATCAGGAGCAGTTATAGCATGCTCAATAATGCTTGGCTAATCATATCATTTTAAGAGGATTGTAGACTTACAGTACATACAGATACATGACAGGTGTTATTGCTATTCAGGCATAGAGATATGGTGTAATATCTGAACCCGAAACGTCACCCATTCCTTCTCTCCAGAGATGCTGCCTGTCCTGCTGAGTTACTCCAGCTTTTTGTGTCTACCTTTGATGTAAAATATGATAGATACAAATTAAATACTCATATATTTCCACATTGTGTTTGTGTTGGTTCTTTGAAAAAAATATGCAATTAGTCCAAATGACCTTGTTCCCTACAGCCATGAATATTTTGCCACATCACTTCTGAAAATAGATATTGAATATTAATTTCACCCACTTGGTCAGTGTATTCTGGATTATTACAACATTGTAACAGATGTCATTTCTGGTTATTTTTTAATGTCTTAATTCTGCATCCTGGGTTAGCAAATCCATTTGATCACAGATCTAAATTATTCTGTAAAATCCCTTCATGGATTTTGAACACATCTATTAAATTTCAATGGAAAGCACCTCTTAGTGCTCTAGTTGCACTACACAATTAAATTCCTGCTTTCCTGGGTTATACATCGGTAAATATCTCCTGTAATTTAAGACCCATTTTAAACCACGATTCAAAGAATTGTTCACCATCTTCCTGCTGAGGCTTAACTAGTGTTTCAAAATGTTTAATTAGCTCCTCGGTTTTGTGCACTAATATCTTTGGTTTTGTGCATTATTTTTGTGCCTTTTTGAAAAGCCCCCAAATTCTCCTGTTGCCTTTATTAATTTGTGTACATATAATCCCCCTTGTCATTCAGTGTTGGATAGTTTAAAACTGTACCTTTTGGTTTGCATTTCACCTTTTCATTTTTCTTATCAATATCAATCACTGCATAGTCCCGGAGGGCAGCTTCAACCGTTCAACCCTGCTGTCTGCGGTGCTTCTGGCTGCGGTGGGAACTTTAAATTTTCAACCGCCGGCCTGCGGCCTATACGAACCTGAAGCCGCGGTCTCCGGTGGGGAAGAGCCGACTCTGGACTTACCTTGTCTGCACATCTGGACTCCTGCGGCGATGGCTGCGGAGGGTTAAGGTCCCGACCACGGGGGAAACTGGAGGAGGACTGGCAAATGTTTGTGCCTTCCAGCATAGTGACGAATGCTGTGGTGGATGCTTATGTTACATTTTTATTGTGTATTTGTGTGTTCTTTATTATTGTATGCTGCTGACAAATTCATTTCACTTGCACTTTATGTGCAATGTGACAAATAAAAACTGTATTGTATTGTATTGTCCTCACTGCATAACTTATTTAGCCCACTATTCCTGTTCTGGAACTTGAGGCCTATTTAATTATTCATTTAACAGTTCAACATATTTTCTGGGGACATTTATAACATATGTTTACTCCATCATTTCAGTCAATGCATTCTAGGACATTAAAACTTAACTGTGTAATGTTTTTCTCCTCATTTTGTTGCTGCTTCTTTGCCAATTATGTTGGATTTTTTGGTTTGTTTACAGATATTTCTGTCACTGGAAACAAAGTTATATTAGAAATAACATAGTCACAGGTAGTGTATGCAAACTCCATAGTACAGATCCTGGGTTGATTGAGCTGAGAGACAGCAGCACTACCTGCCACACCACCATGACACCCAAGGAATCTTACATACCTTTGAACAGTCTATTGGTTTTATTGGCAACAAAAAATTATCTCTCTCAGTTCCATGAATATTTTGGAATTGTAGGATTTAGTTTGTACTTCTTCAGTCCCAGCAACTGCTTCAGACTTGTGTTTGAAAACACATTGTTATATGGAATGATATTTCAGGGGTGAAAGTCATCAGGCCTTCCCTGAAAGACTTGTCCAGTTATTTCCATTTTCGTTTTTGAAGTGCTTGTCCAAATTCCTTTTGTAAATTAACACTGATTTTGCTTCCTATTTTCTTTTAGCCAGTGTAGTCCATATCACACTAGCTCTGTGCATAAAATCTTCCTGTCATCGCCTCTCTGTCTATTTCATTGGTCCATGTGAAAGGATAAGCAAGAATTCAGATATATGATACACATATGACAAGGCTACTGGGAAGACTTTAAACTAGAACGGTTGGGGAGAGGGATTCAAATAGAAAAAGCTAGTAGACAGTGTGTGAGGCAGGAGGCAGAGGAGGGAAGCACTCAGACCCAACATGTAGGGGAGATAGTAGAAAAATATAAGAAACAGAGAATAAGAGGTGGTGGGTTTCTTAAATGTGTGAGCAGAGTGACAGAGGGGTGTAAAGTGAGGGTAGAAGCAATAGGTAGCAAGGTGAAAAGTAAAAGTGGCAGGCAGACAAATCCAGGGCAAAAGTCAAAAAGGGCCACTTTTCAAAATAATTGTATAAGCGGTAAGAGTGTTGTAAAAACAAGCCTGAAGGCCTTATGTCTCAATGCAAGGAGCATTCGTAATAAGGTGGATGAGTTGAATGTGCAGATAGTTATTAATCAAAATGATATAGTTGGGATCACGGAGACATGGCTCCAGGGTGACCAAGGCTGGGAGCTGAACATCCAGGGATATTCAATAGACAGGGATAGACAGAAAGGAAAAGGAGGTGGGGTAGCGTTGCTGTTTAGAGAGGAGATTAATGCAATAGAAAGGAAGGACATTAGCTTGGAGGATGTGGAATCGATATGGGTAGAGCTGCAAAACACTAAGGGGCAGAAAACGCTAGTGGGATTCTGTACAGGCCACCTAACAGTAGTAGTGGAGTTGGGGATGGCGTCAAACAGGAAATTAGAAATGCGTGCAACAAAGGTAAAACTGTTATAATGGGTGACTTCAATCTACACATAGGTTGAGTGAATCAAATTGGCAGGGAAACAGGTGAATTGATCACGGGGAACAAGGACATGGCAGACCAATTGAATAACTACTTTGGTTCTGTCTTCACTAAGGAAGACATAAATAATCTGCCGGAAATAGTAGGGGACCGGGGGTCAAATGAGATGGAACTGAGTGAAATCCAGGTTAGCCGGGAAGTGGTGTTAGGTAAATTGAATGTATTAAAAGCTGATAAATCCCCATGGCCAGATAGGTTGCATCCCAGAGTGCTTAAGGAAGTAGCCCCAGAAATAGTGGATGCATTAGTGATAATTGTTCAAAACTCTTTAGATTCTGGAGTAGTTCCTGAGGATTGGAGGGTAGCTAATGTAACCCCACTTTTTAAAAAGGGAGGGAGAGAGAACATGGGGAATTACAGACCAGTTAGTCTAACATCGGTAGTGGGGAAACTGCTAGAGTCAGTTATTAAAGATGGAATAGCAGCACATTTGGAAAGTGGTGAAATCATTGGACAAAGTCAGCATGGATTTATGAAAGATAAATCATTTCTGATGAATCTTATAGAATTTTTTGAGGATGTAACTAGTAGATTGGATAAGGGAGAACCAGTGGATGTGTTATATCTGGACTTTCAGAAGGCTTTCGACAAGGTCCCACATAAGAGATTAGTATGCAAAATTAAAGCACACGGTATTGGGCATTCAGTATTGATGTGGATAGAGAACTGGCTGGCAGACAGGAAGCATAGAGTAGGAGTAAACCGGACCTTTTCAGAATAGCAGGCAGTGACTAGTGTGGTACCGCAAGGCTCGGTGCTGGGACCCCAGCTATTTACAACTTATATAAATGATTTGGACAAGGGAATTGAATGCAACATCTCCAAGTTTGCAGATGACATGAAGTTGGGGGGCAGTGTTAGCTGTGAGGAGGATGCTAGGAGGCTGCAAGGTGACTTGGATAGGTTGGGTGAGTGGGCAAATGCATGGGAGATGCAGTATAATGTGGATAAATGTGAAGTTATTCACTTTGGTGGCAAAAACAGGAAAGTAGACTATTAGTTGAATGGTGGCCGATTAGGAAAAGGGGAGATGCAACGAGACCTTGGTGTCATGGTGCACCAGTCATTGAAAGAAGGCATGCAGGTGCAGCAGGCAGTGAAGAAAGCGAATGATATGTTAGCATTTATAGCAAAAGGATTTGAGTATAGGAGCAGGGAGGTTCTACTGCAGTTGTACGGGGTCTTGGTGAGACCACACCTGGATTATTGCGTACAGTTTTGGTCTCCTAATCTGAGGAAAGACATTCATGACATAGAGGGAGTATAGAGAAGGTTCACCAGACTGATTCCTGGGTTGTCAGGACTTTCATATGAAGAAAGATTGGATAGACTTGGCTTGTACTCACTAGAATTTAGAAGATTGAGGTGGGATCATAGAAACGTACAAAATTCTTAAGGGGTTGGACAGGCTAGATGCAGGAAGATTGTTCCCGATGTTGGGGTAGTCCAGAACAAGGGGTCACAGTTTAAGGATAAGGGGGAAGTCTTTTAGGACTGAGATGAGAACAACATTTTTCACACAGAGAGTGGTGAATCTCTGGAATTCTCTGCCACAGAAGGTAGTTGAGGCCTGTTCATTGGCTATATTTAAGAGGGAGTTAGATGTGGCCCTTGTGGCTAAGAGGATCAGGGGGTATGGAGAGAAGGCAGGTACGGGATACTGAGTTGGATGATCTGCCATGATCATATTGAATGGTGGTGCAGGCTCGAAGGGCCGAATGGCCTACTCCTGCACCTATTTTCTATGTTTCTATGTACACTCAGGCTGCCTTGGCCTACACAATCTCCTGGTTGTCAAACATTTTAACTGCTCTACCCATGTTAATACTGGCCAAATTAAAGACACCATAAAATGGAGGATCCCTACACTTGTCAGAATTGCTTAACCCTTATCAGCTGAAATTTACAGGCTTTGGATGGTGCCAGCCAGTCCATGTTCAGACTGGTATGCAGGATGGTGAGGGATCCAGATGTTCTCCTTGTTTTTCCTAAATTGAAAAAATGTATAGCAGTTTTGCAAACAAACCTTAAATGCATAATTTTGATTGGATCGCTGCAAGGGCATTGTAAATAGTATAATTAATGTTGTGAGATGGTCATCCTGTTAATTGATGTTTGGTCGAACTGTTGAGCCTTGGAGAAACTGTCTTAATCCCAGGGAACATGTTGGTATGTTTGCTTCCTTCTAGAAGCTTCTTTCTAGTACAATGTATCAGCTACTGTATTATTGGGTTACTGAACTGTCAATTATGTACTGTTATTATTAATATGTTTAATTGGTTTATGAAGAGGTCACCCCTATGTGGTTCGGTCCATCAAGGTTTGGGGACCTATAAAAGGTAGCTCCCACGGGGTCCGATGTTGATCTTCTGGAAGAACCTTTGGGACTGCGTGACCATTTGGAGTGTCTCAGCTGGCACGAGGCTAGAAGGGCTTGGCCTAGCAGATACAAGGATCAAACCCGTGGTGGTTAGGATTGTATAGGGGAATTTCTGTTGTGTTATCCAAAATAAAGTTTAGTTGTTCAAGTGCTTGATTCAGTATTTTATTGACTGAAACTAGACTGGGGGGAGCTTAGAACAAGCTATTTACACCCATTTCCATGCTAAACGTCCAGCCCAAGGCCTCCTCCACTGTCAGAGCGAGAACACATGCAATTTGGAGGAACTGCACCTCATATTTTGCTTTGGCAGCTAACAACCCAGCAGTATGAACATTGATTTCTCTCATTTCAATTAACCCTTGCATTCCCTCCCTCCCCTCCTCCTCCCCATCCACCCATAGTCATCCTGCTAGTTCCACTGCTAACATCCTTGTGTCCCTCGTTATCACCACTTTCCCAACCAACAATAGGCCATTATGGGCTCTAACCTTCCTTGGTATTCTGTTGCCGAGCCTTCCTTTGTTCTGGCCTTTTCTTACCTCCATTTCCCTCCCCTATACTTTCAGTCTGAAGAAGGGTCCCGATCCAAATCATCACCCATCCTTTTTCTCCAGAGATGCTGCCTGGCCTGCCGAGTTACTCCAGCACTTTGTGTCAATCTTCAGAAGGGTTTGTGCACTGTTCTTGGTTTGTATGTAGTTTTTATTCTGAATAAATTTTATTTGGGGGGAAAAAAAACTGAACAGGGTTAGAGTGAGGTGAACATTAGTATATGCCGGTGGTTACATTTAAGGATTAAAATTGTGAAAGTTACTAATAGACAAAGGTTTACAGTTCACTACACTTTATACCATATTTGCAATATCTTCAAACAACACCTATTTGTCATGTTTATATTTATATTATATTGTTTTGAGGCAAATCTCAGTTTAATAAACAATTTTAAAGTGCTTTAGGTAGGTATGTTACAAAACTTACCTTCAGCGGTGCTGCAGTTCTGTCACTGCCGTGTGCGTGACTTTGGAGCCTTTGAGGGGGGGGGGGGGGCGGGGTTAAAATGCGGTTTTCCCTTGTCATCCGGAGTTATATTTTCTCGGAGTGCGAGCTTTTGCTAAAGATTCGTTCCGACTGCCGGTAAGTTAAATTTTTTTTAAAAAATCACCCGACTATTTCAGCGCTGCAGTAAAATAAAAATTAGCTCCTAATGCTGTGAATGCTGACGGATTTTAGGTAGGGGACAGGTAAATGAAAGCTGTTTATTTTTTCATATAAACTTGCTTGTTGAGATGACCTTAATCAACATTTCATGTTGCGAAACGATGATTTATTCCCCATATGAACCGGCAGTATTTTTTCTGCCGATATAGGGTTTAAATTCACCGCAACCGCAACGTCCCAAACCATCGCGTTCCAGAAAATCCCAGTCGCAAGCTGATTTAAATGGCCATTAATATACGGACATTAAACACTGAAGGGAAAATTCCAGGTAGATTCAAATTTGGCCTATAAATTAATGACAATTAGATTTAAAAATCATGTTATATTGTGAATTATTGTGCAAATGTTATTTGGACACTTAGGCTTTTTAAAAAATGTTAATATTTTCTGAAGAAATGGATAGATGTTTAGATCTAGTAATTGAATTTTGTAATTTGCTACAATTGGGTAACTAACTAAATATATGCTTTAATTTCAGGTCATCCAAGTAAGATTGTTTCATATTTGTTTCAGAATGCTTCAATCAATAATAACTAAAAATTCAAATCTCAAAATTTTGTAACATTGTTAATTTAGGTGGTCCTGCTATCTGGGCCTTGCTTATCTCACCAGGAGTGACTTAGAAGATACAACAGTCCACAATCATATTCAAACTGGCAACTAAAGTCTGGCAGAACTCATCTTGCATTTAGTTCACAACAGATGGATCCCTAAAAGTGCACATTTTCATCTTGGTGGTGGAATAGCAAATGCTTTGTAAAGTGTAATGCTCCCGATCTGATTTGAAAAAAACATTGCATCATGTGAGCTACTGTGAGAAAAGCCACAGGCATTTTGACACCATTAAAAACAACATGTCATTGAAGTGAATTTCTAGACAAAGGAAATGTCAGTTCATTAAAATAATTATCTGTGTTCTTGGCAATGATTTTCATCACTTTTTATTGACAGAAATGTTATGAAAAGTCTTGTGAATTTCATGCAATATGTGGTTCATTATTACTCCAATAATAAAAATGAGGACATTTACATATTTTTTGTAATGCAATTCACCAAAATATGGAAATACAATAAATCTGCAGAAGAACTTTGAAGGGAAGAGATGCAATACCTTTGGGTGTTAGATCAAATGAATTAAATATTAATTGATTCCATTCCCGAACTGATGAAAGACAAGAACAGGAAGTCATAACTCTGGGATAGGATGGTTTTGACATCAACTGACAAGTTAGATCTTCAGATTAAAGAGACCTTCCATATCATCTCTGTTGGCCTACAGAGAACCAGGAAATCAAGAAGTTTATCTGATGAGAGCCGGTTGACATTTATCCTTTCTGTCATTTGTTATTCATTGACATCACCTTACATAGAAATGCATAACAGGCAAGTTCAAGTCAAGGCCAGTTAGCTATCATATGCACAAGTGTGGTGAGATGCAGGTACAATGAAAATTATGCTTGCAGCAGTATCACAGGCTCATAGATTCAGACAACGCACACAAATATAAATTATGCATAATTTAAATGAATGATGAAAAATTCATATGCCCATAAAATAACGTACCAAAGCAGTTTATCCCAGGGAGGGGAGGTGTGCGAGATAGAGGTCAGTTTGTCCTGTGTCATTGGTGTTTAATGAAAGTACTTGTGTTTCTTAGTGAATTTTTTCTCCATTTGGGTAATTTCAATAATTTCAGGTGTCTGCCACACACCTCCTCAAGCTAGTTGACACTTACCGACATCGTGGCGACACGTAAAAGGGAAATGACCACTAAACCCAAACACTTCTGGAAGTCATCACACTGTTTAAAGGGCACTCAGTGTAAGCAAGACAACACAGGAGTGCATCCTATTTCTTCACAACAGACCTCACTCATGGTTGACGAGATAGTTAGATGATGGGTGATCTTTTGTGCTGAAAGGTACATGGACAGAAATGAAGCACCAGCTCAGAGTTATCAATGCTCAGAATGTTGCTCTGGCACATGGTCCCAGCGTCAGGAGTTCAATAACATCACACATCCACCAAAGGTCAATGGGAAAGGTAACAAGTCCCTTCTGGCAACAGCATCCACACTCGCATCACACAAAACGATTTTATAGGAATCTGACGGGTAACCTTTTCACACAAAATGTGGCTGGTATATGGAACGAGCTGTCAGAGAAGGTAGTTGAGGCAGGGACTATTGCATTGTTTAAGAAGCAATTAGACAGTACATGGATAGGACAGGTTTAGAGGGTTATGCGCTAAACTCAGGCAACTGGGACTGGTATAGATGGGACATGTTGGTAGGTGTGGGCCAGTTGGTCTGAAGGGCCTGTTTCCACACTGTATCTTCAGTCTTCATCTGGATCTTCCAGGAAATAAGTGCTTTGCAAGCTTGTCTTCAGTAAGTTAGGACATAACTGTTTTTCCCCCAGGTCTGGACGCAGTTCACTAACTGGCTTGGCTTTTGGATAGGCATATGGATATGCAGGGAATGGAGTGAAATGGATTATGTGCAGGTAGATAAGAGATGGTCTTGACATCATGTTTGGCACAGACATTGTGGGTCAAAGGGCCTGTTCTAGAGCTTTACAGTTCTATGGTCTATTTTTTATGTATGCTTGCTTAAAAGTGGAATCAATTGTGCTGAGCAGATAGTACAGTGCATGCCACCATGCATAGGAAGATATCATTTTAGTGTTGGATCAAGGTAGAACATCGAATAGGTCACTGTACGGTTAGGGATAAAATTTCAATGAAGAGTGAAATGCACTTTTGTGAGGTCAATGTCTTAAGAATGTCAGAAACACGCCCAAATTCAGATAGCTTTGAGATCTACTGTTTCAGAACAGTCATGCATGCAAGGAATTTATATGCACTTTCACATCCACTTTGTTTGGCACTCGCTATTCATGTACCAATCAAGAATTTTCATCAGCCTCAATGGTCGTATTAAAAAATAATGTCTATGCCAGGCCCTCCCTTCCCTTAGTTGTCCTTTTTATCTCCCTTTAACCTGGTCCACTCATCCACCACTACATCCCTTTCCATCCACAAGAGTTCCTGATGTTGAATGAATGACCACATGTTATCTGGAAATAAGTAGACTCGAAAAAAGGCTTTGATTGACTGTAGAAGCTTAACTAAATCTAGTTTGGCAATTAACTGCGTGAAGAAACCAATCTCTACTCTAATAGTTTTTGACGTCATATTATTGTGACATGACCTGTGGGTAGAGAAGTTTGAGGAAAGTGAGAAAGGAATGGACCTAAGGGTCTATACGTATCCTGAAATACTTCTGACCTGATGACTTTTAGTATGTGGTCCTGCTATTATGCAGACAAACAGAGCAGAGGATCCAGGAACAAAGTTGTGTTCTGGTTCTGGTTGAAGGAAAAAAACTTACCAGGGGACTGGGAGATTGGCTGAGTCATTTTTGATTAATACCATGTTTGGCAGGATATGCATGGTGGGACAATGTTTAACATTTCATTGATAAAAATGGTACCAAATGGCTGTCATATCAATGGCATTGCATTGATATGACAGCAGACAAAATAAATCTGAGATTGGGGTTTAAAATCAAAGCCATCTAAATCATGGATGAAATGATTCAGATCAGCAAAGCTGACAATGTCATAGAAACATAAAAAATATAGGTGCAGGTGTAGGCCATTCGGCCCATCAGCCCTTCGAGCCAGCACCGCAACTCTTTAGGGCTAAAGGAATCAAGGGATATGGGATGGGGAAAAAGCAGGAACGGGCTGATCATCCAAAATCAGTACCCCGTTCCTGCTTTTTCCCCATCCCTTATCCCTTGATTCCTTTAGCCCTAAAGAGTTAGAGCTAAATCTAACTCTCACGTGAAAAGATCCAGTGAATTGTCCTCCAATGCCTACTGTAGCCGAGAATTCCAGAGATTCACAACTCTCTGGTTGAAGAAGTTTTTCCTCATCTCAGTCCTAAATGGCCTACCTCTTATTCCTAAACTAAGACCCCTGGTTCTGGACTCCCCCAACTTCGGGAACATTTTTCCTGCATCTAGCTTGTACAATCCTTTAAGAATTTTATATTTCTATAAGATCCCCTCTCATCCTTCTAAATTCCAGGGAATACAAGCCCAGTCGACCCGTTCTTTCATCATACGTCAGTCCCGCCATCCTTGGGAATTAACCTGGTGAACCTACGCTACACTTCCTCAATAGTAATAATGTCCTTCTCCAAATTAGGAGACCAATATTCCACATAATACTCAGGGTGCGGTCTCACCAGGGCCTTGTACAACTACAGTAGGACCTTCTTGCTCCTAAAATCAAATCCTCTCGTAATGAAGGCCAACATGGCATAAGCTTTCTTCATTGCCTGTTGACCCTGCATGCTTATTTTCAGTGACTGATGTACAATGGCACCCAGGTCCCGTTGCACCTCTTCTTTTCCTAATCTGACACCATTCAGATAATAATCTGCCTTCTTGTTCTTGCCACCAAAGTGGATAACCTCACATTTATCCACATTATAACCATATAACCATATAACATATAACAATTACAGCACGGAAACAGGCCCTCTCGGCCCTTCCAGTCCATGCCGACCATTTGTTTTCCCCTAGTCCCATCTACCTGCACTCAGACCATACCCCTCCATTCCCTTCACGTCCATATACCTATCCACTTTACTTTTAAGATTATTCTGCATCTGCCATGCATCCGCCCACTCACCCAACCTATCCAAGTCACCCTGCAGCCTCATAGCATCCTCATTGAAGCTCACACTGCTACCCAGCTTTGTATCATCCGCAAACTTGGAGATGTCCACATTTAATTCCCTCATCTAAATCGTTAATATATATTGTTAATAACTGGGGTCCCAGCACCGAGCCCTGCAGCATCTCACTAGTCACTGCCTGCCATTCTGAAAAGGACCCATTAACTCCTGCTCTTTGCTTCCTGTCTGCCAACCAGTTCTCTATCCATGTCAAGAGCCTACCCCCAATACCATGTGCTCTAATTTTGCATACTAGTCTCGTGTGTGGGACCCTGTCAAAGGCTTTTTGAATGTCCAGATACACCACTTCCACTGGGTCTCCCTTATCCATTCTACTTGTTACATCCTCAAAAAATTCCAGAAGATTCGTCAAGCATGATTTCCCCTTCATAAATCTGCTGACTTTGACCGATCCTGTCACTGTTTTTCAAATGTGCTGCTACAACATCTTTAACAATCGACTCAAGCATCTTCCCCACTACCGATGTAAGGCTAACTGATCTATAATTCCCCGTTTTCTCTCTGCCTCCTTTCTTAAAAAGTGGGGTACATTGTCTACCCTCCAGTCCACAGGAACGGATCCAGAGTCGAGAGAACATTGGAACATGATCACCACTGCATCCACAATTTCTCGGGCCACCTCCTTGAGTATCTGGGATGCAGACCATCAGGCCCTGGGGATTTATCTGACTGTAGTCCCAACAGTTTACCTAACACCATTTCCTGACTAATGTGGATTCCCTTCAGTTCTTCCCTCCCACTAAATCCTCAGTCCCCTAGTATTTCTGAGAGATTGTTTGTGTCTTCTTAGTGAAGACAGAACCAAAGTACTTGTTTAACAGCTCTGCCAACAACAAGATTTTTAAAATTTGCGAGTTATGAAAAAGAAAAGTTTAAATAAGCAATAACCTTGGCGATAACATATTTCCAATGGTGCCAATATATTTTTTAGATTGTTGTCTGATCTTTCTCATGCTCAAACATGTGGAAATTATATTCAGAGGCTCACAGATAATTACAACATTATTTAAATCTTCCGCACAGTTGAGTTTCCCAGCAAGATTGGCGAAGGTAAAGGAAATTATTTACAGCAACATTGACAGTTTAAACCAGGTTTGTGTAACAGCTCTAGCAGTGGAAATGATGTGGGAAGCAGGGCATGGTGTAAGACCAGTGATGCAGCCACTAAAACTCAGATGCATGGGTAACTGTGAATCATTATTGAGCAGAACCACTTTGTAAGAGTCAATAGACAATAGACAATAGGTGCAGGAGTAGGCCATTTGGCCCTTCGAGCCAGCACCGCCATTCAATGTGATCGTGGCTGATCATCCCCAATCAGTCATAGAGTCATTAAGTGATACAGTTTGGAAACAGGCCCTTCGGCCCAACTTGCCCACACCAGCCAACATGTCCCAGCCACACTAGTCCCACCTGCCTGTGCTTGGTCCATATCCCTCAAAACCTGTCCTATCCATGTACCTGTCTAACTGTTTCTTAAAAGTTGGGATAGTCCCAGCCTCAACTACCTCCTCTGGCAGTTTGTTCCCTATACCCGCCACCCTTTGTGTGAAAATGTTACCCTCTGCTCCTATTAAATCTTTTCCCCTTCACCTTGAACCTATGTTCTCTGGTTCTCGATTCCCCTACTCTGGGCAAGAGATTCTGTGCATCTACCCGATCTATTCCTCTCATAATTTTATACAAGGAACTGGAGTTAGCAACATTAACACCAATTTGGATGAGAATTTTGTATTGTGTGTTGCTTGGAATCATTTTAAAGGCAAGTTTAATAAAGGAACAGATTATCTGGTGTGCATCAGACATCAGGCAAATATCAGCTAAACCTCAACTTTAATTCTATTTAGTTTTAATGTTTTTTTTAAATGTGGTGGTTATGATTAGGGTATAAAAGATCAGTCCATTTTTCAAAAGTGTTTTTTTCTTATTCAAAACCAGATGAATTCAATGTAGCTGGGAAGCCAACACCAACTCCATCAAATTTTAATTGACTCAAGAAGTCAGGTAAAATATGAAAATAAATAAATAAAATATGAAGCATAGCGGCCATGCTCATCTTCAGTACATAGTCCAAACATACTCTGGGGTGATTCCAATCCACAGGGCATCAGTACTCCATCTTTCAAGTTCAACAAACTAAAGCAGAAGGGTATTAAGAAACCAAAGATTCTCGAAGGAAATTTTTCTTTGAAGTCCGACTATTGTCAAAACGACTGCAAGATATGGCGAGATATTAAAAGTATTTTGTTAATGATGGGATATCTGATTAGAAATAGCCCTTTCAAAATAAAAGATATACTCACTGGACCACAATAACAAGCGAGAAACTGAAACAAAAGCTGGCATAGTTATTCCAATACTAATGATCTTTATTGATCCAGATTAGGTAAAGATGGCAATTATCTTCCATAATGACATTAGCAGACCAAATTAATTGTATGTTTCTCAATGTATTCCTTAAAGGATCTGCCATTATTATATTTTCATATTGCACATATTATCCTTCAATAGTTCCTTGGAATCCTTGGGATCAAGGATGGCATTTGTTTTGCGGGTTCTGTAGCCAATGTGGGAAAAATAGTAAGATTAAATGAGAACTCACCAGTTTGAAGTTTGATCTTGATTTTATGAGGAGTTACGAGCGATTACGTGAAGAAGGCCCGCCAGAGCGCCTGTGCGTCATACTTCAAAGCGGCGGTGTGAAATCACAGATAAGAGAAGTTGACCTGAAGATAGTAAGATTTGGAGAACTAGAACTACCAGATGACCTTCATAATATGAGGGTTGGGAGCGGTGGGCATGTAATCGCTCATCATAACTCATCATAAAATCAAGATCAAACTTCAAAGTTCTCATTTAATTTTACTATTTTCTGTAGGAAATTTGTTATCAAGGAATTTTTTATCCTGAATGTATTATACACCCTATGAATGCCATCAGAATGAGGATGAATATTTAAATAGACTTGCTTACATCTATTCTTTCAGTCAAAACAATAATTATTGTAGTGTATATGTCATTGGGGATATGAATGCAGATATCTCAGATAGGAACTCATTATTTGCCAAACATATGGCTCAGTTCTGTCAAGATAATAATTTAATATTGTCAAGCAAAATGCTTTTACCTACAGATAGCTATACTTATATTAGTGAGGCCTGGCACACCACATCATGGCTGGACCACTGTATTAGTACAGCTGATGCACATGCCTCATTGGGGTGTATGAGCATTCTGTATGGGGCAGCAATGACTGATAATATACCTGTTGCTATGACAATAAATGTTGAACAATGTTGGCCAAGATTGACTGGCAATTAATTCTAAAAGGGTTGACGGTGGATATACAATGGAAGACATTTAAAGACTGCATGGATGAACTACAAAAATTGTTCATCCCAGTTTGGCAAAATAATAAATCGGGGAAGGTAGTGCATCCGTGGATAACAAGGGAAATCAGGGATAGTATCAAAGCAAAGGATGATGCGTACAAAGTAGCCAGAAAAAGCAGCATACCAGAGGACTGGGAGAAATTCAGAGACCAGCAGAGGAGGACAAAGGGCTTAATTAGGAAAGGAAAAATAGATTATGAAAGAAAACTGGCAGGGAACATAAAAACTGACTGCAAAAGTTTTTATAGATATGTGAAGAGAAAGAGGTTAGTTAAAACAAATGTAGGTCCCTTGCAGTCAGAAACAGGTGAGTTGATCATGGGGAACAAGGATATGGCGGACCAATTGAATAACTACTTTGGTTCCGTCTTCACTAAGGAAGACATAAATAATCTGCCTGAAATAGCAGGGGACTGTGGGTCAAACAATAGAAACATAGAAATTAGGTGCAGGAGTAGGCCATTCAGCCCTTCGAGCCTGCACCGCCATTCAATATGATCATGGCTGATCATCCAACTCAGTATCCCGTACCTGCCTTCTCTCCATACCCTCTGATCCCCTTAGCCACAAGGGCCACATCCAACTCACTCTTAAATATAGCCAATGAACTGGCCTCAACTACCCTCTGTGGCAGAGAGTTCCAGAGACTCACCACTCTCTGTGTGAAGAAAGTCTTTCTCATCTCGGTCTTAAAGGATTTCCCCCTTATCCTTAAGCTGTGACCCCTTGTCCTGGACTTCCCCAACATCGGGAACAATCTAGCCTGTCCAACCCCTTAAGAATTTTGTAAGTTTCTATAAGATCCCCTCTTAATCTCCTAAATTCCAGAGAGTATAAACCGAGTCTATCCAGTCTTTCTTCATAAGACAGTCCTGACATCCCAGGAATCAGTCTGGTGAACCTTCTCTGCACTCCCTCTATGGCAATAATGTCCTTCCTCAGATTTGGAGACCAAAACTGCACGCAATACTCCAGGTGTGGTCTCAGCAAGACCTGTACAACTGAAGTAGAACCTCCTGCTCCTGTACTCAAATCCTTTTGCTATGAAAGCTAACATACCATTCGCGAAGGAGGAATTGAGTGAAATCCAGGTCAGTCGGGAAGTGGTGTTGGGTAAATTGAATAGATTAAAGGCCGATAAATCCCCAGGGCCAGATAGGCTGCATCCCAGAGTACTTAAGGAAGTAGCTCAGGAAATAGTGGATGCATTAGTGATAATCTTTCAAAACTCTTTAGATTCTGGAGTAGTTCCTGAGGATTGGCGGGTAGCAAATGTAACCCCTCTTTTTAAGAAGGGAGGGAGAGAGAAAACGGGGAATTACAGACCAGTTAGTCTAACATCGGTAGTGGGGAAACTGCTAGAGTCAGTTATTAAAGATGGGATAGCAGCACATTTGGAAAGTGGTGAAATCATTGGACAAAGTCAGCATGGATTTACAAAAGGTAAATCATGTCTGACGAATCTTGTGGAATTTTTCGAGGATGTAACTAGTAGCGTGGATAAGGGAGAACCAGTGGATGTGGTATATCTGGACTTCCAGAAGGCTTTCGACAAGGTCCCACATAAGAGATTAGTATACAAACTTAAAGCATACGGTATTAGGGGTTCAGTATTGATGTGGATAGAGAACTGGCTGGCAAACAGGAAGCAAAGAGTAGGAGTAAACGGGTCCTTTTCACAATGGCAGGCAGTAACTAGTGGGGTACCGCAGGGCTCAGTGCTGGGACCCCAGCTATTTACAATATATATTAATGATCTGGATGAGGGAATTGAAGGCAATATCTCCAAGTTTGCGGATGACACTAAGCTGGGGGGCAGTGTTCGCTGTGAGGAGGATGCTACGAGACTGCAAGGTGACTTGGATAGGCTGGGTGAGTGGGCAAATGTTTGGCAGATGCAGTATAATGTGGATAAATGTGAGGTTATCCACTTTGGTGGCAAAAACAGGAAAGCAGACTATTATTTAAATGGTGGCCGATTAGGAAAAGGGGAAATGCAGCGAGACCTGGGTGTCATGGTACACCAGTCATTGAAAGTAGGCATGCAGGTGCAGCAGGCAGTGAAAAAAGCGAATGGTATGTTAGCTTTCATAGCAAAAGGATTTGAGTACAGGAGCAGGGAGGTTCTACTTCAGTTGTACAGGGTCTTGGTGAGACCACACCTGGAGTATTGCGTACAGTTTTGGTCTCCAAATCTGAGGAAGGACATTATTGCCATAGAGGGAGTGCAGAGAAGGTTCACCAGACTGATTCCTGGGATGTCAGGACTGTCTTATGAAGAAAGACTGGATAGACTCGGTTTATACTCTCTGGAATTTAGGAGATTGAGAGGGGATCTTATAGAAACTTACAAAATTCTTAAGGGGTTGGACAGGCTAGATGCAGGAAGATTGTTCCCGATGTTGGGGAAGTCCAGGACAAGGGGTTACAGCTTAAGGATAAGGGGGAAATCCTTTAAGACCGAGATGAGAAAGACTTTTTTCACACAGAGAGTGGTGAGTCTCTGGAACTCTCTGCCACAGAGGGTAGTTGAGGCCAGTTCATTGGCTATATTTAAGAGTGAGTTGGATGTGGCCCTTGTGGCTAAGGGGATCAGAGGGTATGGAGAGAAGGCAGGTACGGGATACTGAGTTGGATGATCAGCCATGATCATATTGAATGGCGGTGCAGGCTCGAAGGGCTGAATGGCCTACTCCTGCACCTAATTTCTATGTTTCTATGTTTCTATACCTGTGGTATCCAGAGATAGAAATAGCCTTAATACAGAAAAACTGGACTGGTCAACGCTTACAAAGGAAGTCATCCTAACCTACTATGCCCATACAGATAAATCTTTAAGCAATATTCATCTAACTAAAGATGCAATAATATGTAGTAATGTTAACTGTAAAGATATGAAGCATAGGAGAGATATCTGCTCCATGTATAATGATATAGTAAGCGCTTTATATGTAGGCAGTAAGCCCTACTGCAAGCATAAAAACAAGACACATAACATCAGACCTGGCTGGAATAAGTATGTAGCTGAGTATCATACTGAAGCCCGTGAAGCCACCAAAGCATGGGCTATGGCAGGTAGACCCAGACAGGGGCCTGTGTTTGAGCACAAGAAGATCACTAATGCAAGGTATAAGTATGCTGTTCACTTCATATGTAAAAATGAGCAAGCTGTGATGGCTGATTCCATGGCTAAGAAGCTGCTAAGTAACAATGCTACAGATTTTTGGAAGGAAGTGAGAGCTCTTAGCAGTTGCAAAACATCTCTACCATGTACTGTAGATGGAATCTCCGGAACGGCTAATATCGCGGAGTTATGGCGACAACATTATAGCACTTTATTCAACTGTGTCCAAGGTGGACAATATTGAGAGTAATGACTTGATGGTGATTATGTCACATGAGGTGTATCATGCCATGAACAAGCTGTCCAACAACAAATCAAGTGGCTTGGATCATATCTCTGCTGAACATCTTAAGTATGCGAGTATGAGGATAGATCCTCTCCTAGCTATTTGTTTTACTGGCTTTATGATTCATGGCATGTTACCAGACTCAATGTTGTCTGTCCTGTTAGTGCCGGTTATTAAGGACAAAGCGGGTAAAGTAGGCAGTTTAAATAATTACAGGCCCATAGCTTTAGCCAGCATATTGTCAAAAGTGTTAGAAAGAGTTCTGCTGGATAGAATACATGAGTTTGTTAACTCCACAGATAACCAGTTTGGCTTTAAAGATAAACATGGCACTGACTTATGCATATATGCCCTAAAGGAGATTGTAAACAAATATAGAGGCAAAAACTCTTCAATCCTTATGTGCTTTATTGATGCCTCCAAAGCCTTTGACCGTGTTAATCACAGAATGCTGTTTGGTAAAATGCGTCAAAGAGGGGTGCCTAAATACATTGTGGGAATACTGACCTACTGGTATGCCCACCAGACTATGCAAATAAAATGGGGCAATAGGGTCTCAGCCCCATTTGGGGTTAGCAATGGTGTTAGACAAGGGGGAATTTTATCCCCAGTCCTTTTTAATCTATATATTGATGATCTGTCTAAACAATTGAAAGCCTGTAACACTGGGTGCGTGATTGGTAATATTCTAGTGAACCATATTATGTATGCAGATGATCTTGTGGTCTTTAGTCCATCTAGCGCTGGTCTCCCACAGCTCCTTACTGCATGTTCCGTGTATGGTTTGGAACATGACATTAAATATAATGCTAGCAAGAGTGCTGTTATGGTCTGTAGAACCAAAGAGGATAAAACCCGAAAATATCCTGATTTTAAATTGTCTGACAACAATCTTAGTGTCTGTAATAAGATAAAATATCTAGGGCATATTATTACAGAATAAATGACAGATGATGCGGATATTTATAGGCAACGACGCAAGCTGTATATACAGGCGAATATCCTCTTGCGTAAATTTGGTGCGTGTGCAGATGTGGTGAATAGTGCCGGAGATGTACTGCGCATGTTGTTCATTATTTAGAGCAATTATACCTGCACACCCCAGTCTCAGGAACACAACATGGATTTGTGCCTGGAAGGCATGTTTGCACCTGTGGTCGAACTATGGATTTCAGAGGCCTTAACGAGGGATAAAATTGGACCATTAGAGAGACAGAATGGTACATCAGCTAAAATTGGATAAGTAAGTATGCAGATGATACTAAGATAGGTGCTGTTATAGATAATGAAGTAGATTTGGGCCATATGGAAAAGTGGGCTGAAAGATGGCAGATGGAGTTTAATGCTGATATGTGTGAAGTGCTACATCTTGGCAGGACAAATCAAAATAGGACGTACATGTTAAATGGTAGGGAATTGAGGAATGTTGTGGAACAGAGAGATCTAGGAATAACTGTGTTTAGTTCCATGAAGGTGGAATCGCATGTAGATGGGGTGGTAAAGAAAGCCTTTGGTGTGCTGGCCTTTATAAATCAGAGCATTGAATATAGGAGCAGGGAAGTAATGTTAAAATTGTACAAGGCATTGGTGAGACCAATTCTGGAGTATGGTGTACAATTTTGGTCGCCTAATTATAGGAAGGATGTCAACAAAATAGAGAGAGTACAGAGGAGATTTACTAGAATGTTGCCTGAGATCCAGCAACTATGTTACAGAGAAAGGTTGAACAAGTTAGGTCTTTATTCTTTGGAGCGCAGAAGGTTAAGGGGGGACTTGATTGAGGTCTTTAAAATTATGAAAGGGATAGACAGAGTTGACGTGGATAAGCTTTTCCCATTAAGGGTAGGGAAGATTCAAACAAGAGGGCATGACATGTGAATTAAGGGATGGAAGTTTATGGATAACGTGAGGGTTAACTTCTTTACTCAGAGTGTGGTGGCTGTGTGGAATGAGCTTCCAGCAGAAGTGGTGGAGGCAGGATCGATTTTAACATTTAAAAGTAAAGTGGATAGGTATATGGACGGGAAAGGAATGGAGGGGTATGGTCTGAGTGCAGGTAGATGGGACTAGGGGAAAACAAATGATCGGCACGGACTGGAAGGGCGGAGAGGGCCTGTTTCCGTGCTGTAATTGTTATATGGTTATATGGTTATTTAAAGACAAGTATGCAGAGACTAAAGGTTGCATATAACGATGCCATGAGAACACTGCTAAGGCAACCAAGATGGTGTAGTGCCAGTAATATGTTTGTGGCTGCAGGAGTCAGTACTCTAGAAGCTATCCTAAGACACCACATGTATAAATTCATTTGCAGGATAAATGACTCTAAAAATGTGCTTATTGTGGCCTTGACAAACATAAGGGTTAGCACTACACGCTACGAATCCCAGTTGTGGAGACACTGGTATCGTTGTCTCGTTGTACGACATTGATCATTTTTTTACTCTGGATTTTTAACTTAAGTATTGTGGGTTTTTAAAAAAAATATATAAATTATGATGTTTTTATGTGATTTACCATGATTTTATATATATTTATGATATTTGAGATGCAATGCATTTTTTAATGTAATGTTGCCCCTTGTCTGGACCTTGAGTCCGTAATAAAGTTATTATTATTATTATTATTATTATTATTATTGGTATTATTTTACTTTGGAGTCACGTGAGTGACTACGTGAAGATTTCAAAGCTCTGTGATTTCACGCCGGATACGAGTCCAAGAGTCACACACTGAATGGATTGACCATGGATGAGTGAAAAAGATTAATGCATTCAGACATAACATAGTTAGGTAACAATACTGATGCTTTATTTTTTGTTAATTTTTTTTTATTATAGAAACATATAAATGAAAATTACAATGTTTTACATAAATGAAAATACATCATTATATACTTTCATGATATTAATAATATTGATATTAATATTAATATTAAAATTTAAGACTATATGCTTCTATACGCTTTTTTACATTTTTTTATAAAGTAGGAAAAGATAGGGATAAATAATAAAGAAAATATGAAAGCGAATGGAGTGTTAATCATTAATCCGTCATTGGAGATATAGGCATGATTTATTATATATATTTCTTCATCCATTTAATATTCAGGCCTCAGTCAAGCCCTCGTACCGAGCCGTTATGACTGTAAATATTCAATATATGGAGACCATATCCCTCTGAAGAGATCTAACCTGTCCATTAGGACAAGCCTCAATCTCTCCAGGTGAAGAGCCTCCGACATTTCTGTATTCCACATTTTAATTGTAGGGGATGTAGGGCCTTTCCAAAATTTTAATATTAATTTTTTCCCAATTATTAACCCATAATCAATAACAATTATTTGATGCATTGTTATTAATTGGTCTGTTTCCAGTATTCCTAGTATTATTAACTTTGAATCAGGTGTCAAAATTATATTAACAACATTCGAAATTATCCTAAATATTTCTATCCAGAATTTTGTAATTTTTATACAGTTTGTAAATGAATGTGACAAATTGGCTTCTAAATGTTGACATTTATCACATATAGGAGATACTTTTGGAAAAATGTTATGTAATTTAGACTTTGAATAATATAGTCTATGTAGTATTTTAAACTGTATAAGAGCGTGTTTAGCATTTAGCGAACAATGGTGTATATGTTGTAGACTTTCGTCCCATACTTCTGGTCTAATAATTTGGCATAGTTCGTTTTGCCAAGATTGTCTATGTATTTCTGTTGATGGAACATCACCTTCCAATAAGATGTTATATATATATGAAATCATTTTTTCTGTATTCGGATGTTTATTTAAGCATTCATCTAAAATTTCTGTCTTTCTATTTCTAAGTTCCTGTGTAGTTGCTTCAACATAATCTCTGATTTGTAAATATCTAAAATAATCTTTAGAGTGTAGTCCATAAATTTGTTGTAGATCTTGAAATGAAAGGAAAGAGTTTTCCTTATAGAGATCACCGATCTTAATAATTCCCTTATTTTTCCATTGTAAAAAAGCTTTATCCATCATTGAAGGTTTAAACGTAACATTATTTACAATGCTAAGAGATAGTGGTATAGATTTTAGTTTTAATGTTTTCTTTATTTGTTTCCAAATACGTATTCCACTTTCTATTATCGGGTTTTCACTATAAGTTTTCTTAGCTAGATTAATATTAGCAAACATTATGGAACTAATTTCAAAAGGAGAACAATCTTCTTTTTCCATATTTAACCAAGTTGGTTGGTTATCTATTTCTTCTAACCAAAAATTCATATTTTTAATGTTGACTGCCCAGTAATAAAACATAAAATTTGGTAGTGCTAGACCTCCATTTATTTTTGATTTACATAAATGTTTTTTATTTATTCTATGGCTCTTATAATCCCAAATGAAGTTAGTGACTAGGGAGTCCACCTTTTTAAAGAAATTTTTAGGGAGATATATCGGAATTAATTGGAAAAGGTATAATAATTGTGGAAGAAAAATCGTTTTTATTATATTAATTTTTCCTAACATTGAAATAGGTAAAGTTTTCCAATATAAGATATTCTTATTTAATTTATTCAATAATGGTGGGAAAGTTAGATTTAAATAAAGAATCAAATCTTTTTGTTACAAAAATTCCAAGATATTTAATTTTTTCATTTGTTATCTTAAAAGGGAATTGTTGTAATATGTGTAAGTTATTTACCGTTATTGGCATAAGTTCACTTTTATTCCAATTGATACTATATCCTGAGTAGGATCCAATTTCAGTTATTAATTTTAACAGATTTCGAATACTAGTTTCTGGTTTTGTGATGTAAAGTAGTACATCATCCGCATATTGAGAAATTTTATTTTTAGTGTCTCTAGTATCGTATCCATATATTTCCGGATGTAATCTCACCTTCTGAGCTAGCGGTTCTATTGCCAATGCAAACAGTAAAGGGGATAAAGGGCAACCTTGTCTACAACCTCGAGATAGATTGAATTTAGTTGATAACATTCGGTTTGTTGTTATTCTAGCTGTCGGATTTGTATATAACAATTTGATCCAGGTAATAAACATTTCTCCCAGTTTGAAAGCTTCCATAACCGAGAACAAATAAGGCCATTCCACTTGATCGAAGGATTTCTCTGCATCTAACGAAATAACTACTAGATCTTTATTAATACCTCTTTTTGAGTATATAATATTAAATAACCGTCTCAGATTATATGAAGAGTATCGTTTTGGTATAAATCCTGTTTGATTGGGATGAATTAATTTAGTAACAACTGAGCTTAACCTTTGTGCTAATATTTTAGTTAATATCTTTTGATCAGTATTTAAAAGAGCTATTGCTCTAAATGACCCTGGTTCATCCAAGTCTTTGTTTATTTTAGGTAAAAGTGTTATAGTAGATTCATTTAATGTTTCTGGTAGTTTTTGCTGTGTATATATATATGTTCATATAATGATTTCAGACGTGGTACAATCTGATCATAAAATATTTTATAAAATTCCGAGCCAATGCCATCTGGTCCCGGTGTTTTACCGTTTTTTAATGATAGATTCTTGGATTTCTTTTATCGAGATATCAGCATTCAGTAACTCTCTATTTTGTAAATCCAACCCTTTCAGGTTACATTTTTTTTAAAATGCTTCTATTCCTATTTTATTTTCTGTTGTTTTAGCAGTGTATAAGTTTTTATAATATTGCATAAATCTTTCATTAATATCTTTAGGTTGTGTTAACAATTCGCCATTATGTGATTTAATCCTATGGATTATTTTTTCAGCTTCCATTTTCCTTAGTTGGCGAGCCAATAATTTTTAAGGTTTATCACCGAATTCAAACTGTAATTGTTTAGTATGTTGATAAAGTTTAACAACTTGATCTGTATATATTTTATTTAATTTATATTTCAATGCTGCAATTTTATTATATAGTGTTATAGCTGGATTCGCTGCATTCTGTATATCTAATTGTTTAATCTCCTTTTCCAAATCTTGTTGTTCCTTACGTTTCTTTTTATTATAAAATGCTTGGGAGGAAATCATGATTCCCCGGAGATATGCTTTAAATGTTTCCCATAATAAGGAAATAAGATATTTCCGGTTTATCATTTATTTCAAAAAAAATCTTAATTTGTTCTGTGATATATTCCTGAGTAATTTTATTTTCTAAAATTTGTAGGTTAAATCTCCACTGTTCTGATTTTTCTATTTTACCATTTATTTTGATCTTAAATGTTAATGGTGCATGATCTGAAATTATAATATTATGATATTTAGATTTATAAGTAAGTGAGATAAGTTTAGCATCCTCCAAGAAATAATCTATTCTTGAGTAGGTTTTATGTACTGACGAATAAAAGGAGTATTCTCGTCGGTAGGATTTTCTATTCTCCAAACATCTTTGATATTAATAGTTTCCATATATGCATTTAATAAGTCACTAGAATGTGATTTAGTTTTCCTTTGCCTTGTAGATCTATCTAAGTAAGGGTCTAGTGTACAATTAAAATCTCCTCCAATTATTAAATTGTATTGTGTTAATTCCGGGATATTGTTAAATACTTTCTTGAAAAACAATGGGCTATCAAAATTTGGTCCATATACATTAACAAAAATCTTTTTTTGTGTATTTAATTCTCCTATAACGATAATGTATCTTCCATCTTTATCAGTTATAGTTGATGTGTGTTTAAATAAAGTACCTTTACGAAATAATATTGCTATGCCTCTTGATTTATGCGTAAAAGAAGAGTGATACATTTTATCTAGCTTTCAATCTATGTTCAGCATCTTTTTTAAATGGGTTTCTTGAATGAAAATTACGTCAGCTTTATTTGCCTTTAGATGTGCAAAAACTTTTCCTCTCTTGATCGGTTCATTAATACCTTTAACATTCCAACTACAAAACGTTATTCCCTCATTCCCCATATTCATTTTTGAGTCTTGCATCTTTTGACTATGGAGATCTACAATAGAGTCTATGGTTCAGCACGTCAGACCCGACCTTACACCCGAACATCGAATAGATGAATTTTAAGTCTCGTGCATGTCTCTCACGTAAATATCTCCATTGATCCAATATATAACTCCATTCAAATTGAGAAAAACAATAATAGATTATATGAAAGAAGAACAAAGGATAGATTAAGAAGTTAGTATTGTGCATAAAGAAGGAAAAAACTACATCTAGAATTGTTGCAGTTAGTGCTAGCCATACTAGCATGGCTAACCATCTACCGACTTCCGTCGTTGATGTTAGTAACTTAACCAGCTCCCAGGTTTTTGGAATTGTTATTCCATAATAATATTTTACCGGGGGTATAACATTAGAAAAAAACAGAAAGGGAAAAAAAGAGGCTAAAAATAAAAACTTATTTAAATTATAACAATTAAGGATATAGAAGTACATATATTTAAAACATTTAAAAATCTAATTATTATAAACAAAAGAAACAAAAAAAAGGAAAGAGAAAAAAAAATCCATCAAACAAAAAGAAGACAAGAATTAAAAAAAGAAAATTGCTGGTGTAAAAGAAAAATTTCCAAATGAAATCAATCCCTAAATTTAACTCTATTCATTCCAACAAAGATAAACATTAATTATTAGTGATAGTGATTAATCTTAATTAGTAAAAATGATACTAATAAAGGTACCGCAGTGTGTCTATAATATGTGTTAGTTATTTATATTAGTAGTGTAATTATACTAATTATTTGTATCCAGGTGAAGTTTTCCAATCCACTTCTTTCTCCGACTTCCATCCAATGTTGTCCAGTTCGGTCCAGTCCTGCGTTGCTTTGCGAAGTCTTGCGAAGTCTTGGGGATTCTTGTAAAGTTCGTAAAAGTCAATATATTTGAAAGTAGCTGCTTCTCAGGTCTGGATCTGGCGAGCAAAGTCAAGTGCTGCTGCTGGGTTGGAAAAGAGATGTTCCTTGTTGTTGAAAGTAACTCTTAGAATTGCTGGATAATTCAAGCCGTATCTCAAATTTTCCACTCCCCTCATAAGACTTTTAGCCTCATTAAATGCTTTCCGTTTCCTGGAAACTTCTGCTGGATAATCTCGGTAGATACTGATCCTTTGTCCTTCGAATTCCAGGTTTCTGTTTCTCGAGGATTTTCGCATTATCTCGTCCAAGACATTATCATATTGTAGCTTTATAATCATTTGTCTTGGAGGGGCGTTTGCTCTTGTCTGACGTCTCCTGACTCTGTGAGCACGGGCTAATAAAGGCTTTTGTTCCAGAGAGAAAACATGTTGCAGTAGGTTCGCAGTAAATTCTCGAGGATCTTCATCTTTCTCTCGTCCTTCGGGAATACCTGCAATTCTTAGGTTTTGTCTTCTCTGGCGACCTTCTAGCTCAATACATTTCTCAGTTATTTTAGACAGTAAGTCCGTTAGACGTTCGTTTTCTGTAATCAGCTTTGCTGTAGTCACAGCACTTGTATCAGCTAGTTCTTCAAGGCCTTTTATACCGACCGTTTGTTGTTCCAGTACCTTTTCCATAGGATTCAGCCATTTTTCTAAGTCATTTTTAACCTTTTCAATTTTATTATCCATCTCCTTTGTCATTTCGTTCATCATTTCTGTAATTTCTTTCTTCAAATCTTCCGATATTTTCTTGGTCTTATTATTAATATTTGAATTCGTTTCCTGTTGAAATTCTTTCATTTGATTATTCATCTGGTTTATTTCTTCCTTTAAACCAGCAATCTCACGAGAAATGAAAGTTTTCAATTCTTCACTTTCAGTTTTTTTCCCTGTTCTTTTCGATACATCTTCCTGGGATGAGGCCCTACTTGAGTCCGAGGCTTCAGTTGGGCCTTCTGCCGGTCTCTGCCTGGTTGGTCAACTTTTCTGTTTTTCGGAAGGGCTGCGTGTTGTAGACATAACTAGTCGCGCGCCTGATGACGTCACTCACAACAATCGGTGCAGAAACGGCAGGCAGCAAGCAGCAGGCAGCAGGTAGGTCCGTTAATCCCCCGTTTTTTCCCGTTTTTTTCACGGAGCTGGCTGGCGTTATCCTCTAGCCCTCCATAGCGCCACCGGAAGTCCTGATGCTTTAATTATGAAAAGAAAAATAACAGTAACCCCTCCCATCCTGGGGGGAAACTATAGAACAGAATCTAAAATGGTACGTGCAAACACCCCCGGTCTGGCAACAGGTTTGTTGTAAAACCTGTGGAACATTCGTTCATTGGCCCATCCTGCAGCCGCTAGGATGTTGTTGAGAGGGAGGTCCATTGCCCTCACTGCTGACGTAAATGCAGCCCTGGTGGAGTGAGATTTAAAAGTGTCAGTGTTCACTTCTGCACTCGCCAGAAACTCCTTTAACCATCTGGAAATGATTTGTACTGATACCTTGTGGCAAGGTTTCTTATAACTGATCAGGACAGATAACTCAGAGCCTCTGAGGCTCTTGGTGACTTTTATGTATTGGTGAATATGTGCTACTACACACAACCGTGGATCCTCGGGGTATGCTAGGAACTCAAGCTTGAGCCCTGGCACCACTGGCCTGCTCTGTTTGATCAAATCATATATGATGAAGGTTATTGTATTTACATTGGTAGTCATGTTGTCCAGTCGTAGCTTGTGCAACGTCTGGACTCGTTGCGCAGTTACCAGCACCATCAGCATGACCACCTTGAGGGTGAGTTTAGATAAGGATAGGGAGAAAGCTGGTGCCCACTGGCGAAGCAGTGTAATCACCACGCTCACATCCCAAATGTTCATTTACCGGGGCCTGGGAGGTATGGAATTAAAAATGCACTTCATGAACCTCGTTATTAAGGGGTGTGTTCCTACCGATTGGTGCCCAGTTCCCAGCACTAAATAAGAGGATAGTGCACTTCTGGCACTATTGATGGCACTGTAGCTTAATTTTTGGTCATAGAATAGGGTTGATAGGAACTCCAGGACATCCGTGATGTGTGCTGTATCATATGAGATGTTTGAGACATTACAGAACATCTGCCACTTCTTGATGTGAGAGACGTACTGTTTTTGTGTACTGTCCTGCCAGGCCACTGTTATCACATCCACTGTTCGTTCAGTCAGTCCGAGTCCCATGTATGGTCTCCTCAGAATCTGCAAACCAATAAATTGATTCGGTCATGTAGTGGATGGTTACCTCCCATTACTGGGTGAACCAGCAGGTCCCTGCTTTTGGGGACAGCCATGAAAGGCTGTGTTATCATTCCCAGGACTTGTGGGAACCAAGACCAGTCAGGCACTACCAAAATGCCTGTGGCATTGTCTTGCTTAATTTTTGCCAAGCATCAGCTGATGAGGCAAAATGGGGGGAAAGCATACAAGGACATTCCTCCCCAATGTAGTGAAAATGCATCTACTGCCACTGCCTCTGGGTATGGTTCCCATGACACATATTTGGGTAACTGGTGATTCAATCTGGACGCAAACAAATCAATATCCGGCATGCCATACCAGGCGACAATGTCGTTAAATAGTTCATGATTCAACATCCATTCTGTGTTGTCATTGAATTTCCGCGATCTAGTGTACATCACCATGTTGTATCTGCCTGGTAGGTAGATAGCTGAGACCCAAATGTTCCTTGCAATACACTAGTGCCAAATAAGGTTTACCAATTTATCACAAGATACAGACTTAATACCACCCGTGTGATTGACATACGCCACCGCTGTTGTGTTGTCAATCTGAAGTTGAACATGCACATGTTGCATATTGCTGCAATAAGCCTTAAGCCCATAGAGTGCTCCCAACAACTCTAAGTAGTTAATACCATGTTGCTGAAGAATTAAGGACTCCTGCACATTCCATCTACCACCGCAGCTAGAGATGGTATCTGTTGCTCCCCATCCTAGGGCGCTTGCATCAGTTTGTAAGATAACCGATGGTGTATCAATTAAAATTTCTCTGGAGCTATGATGTATATTTGTTACCCACCTTTGTAATTCAGCAATGGCCTCGGCTGACAATTGCATTGGTCTACCGAATTGGCCTGCACGGGATTTGAGTGCCCGTTCCTTTGCACGTTGTCACTTTTGATAGTGCAAAGGCCTGAAACGCACAGCTGGAAAGGCAGCCACAAGTTTGCCAATTACACTTGCTGCTAGTCTAATTGAAGGCTGCTGTTTAACAATTAGATTGCTGAAGGCTTCTATTAACTCTAATTGCTTGCCCCTAGGCAGAGTCACAGACATGTGAATTGAGTTAATTGTAAACCACAGGTAATCAATTACCCTGGTAGGTGTCAATTTGGACTTAACTGGATGGATGAGAAACCCCAATCTCTCAAACATGAGTTTGGTGGCTGAGACAGATGATTCTGCTGAATCCTTGGTGTCCCCGATGATTAGAATGTCATCCAAATATGCCATGACTATGTGATTCTGAGCTCGTAGTAGCCCCAGAACTGGTTTTAGTAGTTTAGTAAATAGTCTGTGAGCTGAAGTCAGGCCATTAGGCAATGCTTTGAACTGCCACAATTGTCCCATTCAGTTAAATTTCAAATATTTCCTGTGCTCCCTGCGAATTGGTACCGAGTAATATGCATCTTTAAGGTCAATGCATGCCATATAACCCCCTTTAGAAACCAGTGGGATGGCAGTGCCAAAGTTATCCATTTTGAAATGTTTATACTGCACAAAGGTATTGAGTTCAGTTAAATCTAGGATACGACATCCTCCATCCCTTTTCCGCTTGGTGAATATGTTGGATACACATTGGTGAGATTCCTGATGAGACCTCTGAATGACCTCTTTTTTGTATAAAGTTTGGATTTCAGCTTGTACATCCAAACTTTCCTGTTGTGAAAACACATATGTGCGGTTTGGTAAATGTTGTGTGGGTGGTAGTGAGTCAAGAAGGAACTCAATTTTAAAACCTTGTATACTGTGCAGTATATTTTTTAAAGAAGGAACTGCAGATGCTGGAGAATCGAGGGTACACAAAAAGCTGGAGAAACTCAGCGGGTGCAGCAGCATCTAAGGAGCGAAGGAGATAGGCGACGTTTCGGGTCGAGACCGGTCTCGACCCGAAACATCGCCTATCTCCTTCGCTCCTTAGATGCTGCTGCACCCGCTGAGTTTCTCCATACTGTGCAGTATAAATGGGTCTGCTGTGATCCAACTCCATTCATTCAAGAAATGTTGCAATCTCCCCCAACTTGTGAGTGAATCATGTGCAAGGTGTTCCTCAAGGAACTAGATTCACCTACCTCAGATGTTACTGGCGGTACGGTGCTGGTTTTCGTCCTCGAGGCTTGAGAAGTAGAGCTAATGGTGGGTTCCCTCCGCGCATCCTTGACGTGGGCCGGCTGGGCCCTACCCCTAAAAAAGACCTTGGTGCCTCCGCTTCCGGAGCCCCTAGGCAGGTATCGCCTGGTGCTGAAGGGGGCATAGGGGTGTGCCCGGTATGATGAGCCCCTGGGTGTGGTTTGGACTCCGCTCATGAGGCAGATGGTCTTAGCCTCATCGTCCAGCTCCCGGACCTGCTTCGGCAGATCTTCCCCAAATAGGTAATTGGTTGGCTGGACGTTGCTGGCCTTGCACAGCACAGCAAATTTGGGGTTTAGTGGCAGCCATATTGCGTTTTTGCGCAGGCAATTGATCTCAAAGTGGGCATTACACATTAATGCCACTGCGTCCTGCTGTGCTTCAGTCAGCAGCTCCCCATCTACAGACCCAGCAAAGGCCGTAATACCAGAGGCCAGCAATTTCAAAATTTTCTGGAGCTTAATTTCCTGGGCTCTGACACCCGCTCCAATATGACCCCAGATGGAGTGGTTTATGGCCCGCACATTTAGGGAGGCACAGTTGGCAGGAATATGGTACCTGTTTGTGGTCTCCTCCATTTCCAGGACTTTGAGCTGGTGAGATGCCAAATAATTAATTGTGGTGACCAGGTCTTCATCCAGGGGTGCTCCTGATGGTGAAGGTATGGCAAAATTGGATGCCAATAGTGGCACTTCAGCCCCGTACCCCCGGGAGTGCTCACCTGCTGTGCCTCCAAACTCTGAGTCAGGTAAATACTGACCCCGTGTACTCCCCTCTCCAGTGTGGGCTCCTGTGGAGACCCGTGCTGATATTGCTCCCTCTTCTGATGCATATCATTCTGGAGCCACCTCTCCATAAGGTGTTCCATCTGGGAAAGTGTAGACGCTTCCCAATGAATGAGGGGCTCCCTCCTGGCCCGACTCATCTGAGTCTATGGGCCTCGCAGACTTTTGTGTGGCCTTTTGCCCCAACGGGACGGCCACGGTGCTTTCTTTGGACACAAAGTCTGCTGTCACTGGCTCTACCATCAGCGACATGGAAGGCGATACAGACAGTCGCCCGCTACCCACAACTCTGCGGTCTTCGGTATTTGGCTTCACCGCAGATCGTCTCTTCACCCTCGACATAGTAAGGTTCAAACTTGCTGGAAACACAATAATATTGTGTTTCCAGCAAGTTTCCAATACGACCTCAGAGTAGTTTTAAAAACACTTACCCGAGTTTTTTAAACTTACCGCTGGAAGGAGCGACGTGCCTGCCAGTCAGTCGTTAGCGCATGCTTCAGACGTAATGATGCGCATGTGGACTGACGGCCTTCTTCATGTAGTCACACACGTGACTCCGAAGTAAAATAGACTCTTCTGCAAATGAGAAGGAGGTAGCTGATGGGATGGGTAGTTTGTGAATTGGTCTGTTTCCTCTGTTAGCTATACAAGATCTCTGTGCAATCCCAGTACATGGTCTCAATACAATTTCAAATGTTTATTCTCCAATTTGGCTGATTGTAGGCCGGAGGATCCCAGGAATCTGTAGGGATGTTGCAGTTCTTCAAGGAAGTTCAGTGCACATCCTTGAATCTTTTCCTCTATCCACCTGGTAATCTCTTCCCATGACAGAGCTCAGGATGAAGTGTCTGGCATCACTTCCAGAGTCAATTGCCAGGTAAGTGAACAACATGGCCCAGCCAACCTACTCATCTGAGTGTAAATCAGGCTTCAAAACTGGGGATGTTGGCTTGGAGAAGGTGCAAATACTGTTGTCAAGTATACCAAAATGCTGTGAATTTTTTGTTTTGCTTGCAGCCTCTGCAAAATATACAATATACATAAGGTAGTGCAAAAGAGAAAGTAAATGGAGTGTAGAATATAATGTTACAGGTACCAAGTTGAACATTGACTTCTCCAATTTTAGGTAGTCTCTGCTTTCCCCTTCTTTCCCCTCCCCTTCCCGCCTCGCCCACCCCCACATTCAGTCTGAAGAAGGTGTCTCGACCCGATACATCGCCTATTTCCTTCGCTCCATAGATGCTGCCTCACCCATTACATTTTTTAAAAACAGCTTGCAAGGAAGATCCAGCCCCTCTGTTCTAGATTACATTCTTGTTTCCACATAGCCTTGACAATGCTCTTTGAAATTGAGGAAGCCACACAAATCAATGGGCTATCAGTGATAAACAGCAAATAGCCTTACAATGCAAAATACATCTCCACATCTTTATTTTCCTTCTTTGTGCCAAAGGCAACCATTCTGAGACAGGTTGAAACATATCTATAAGCTGTAACAAATAGAATGCCCTCTACTGTTTAGCTGTAATTTACTTCTATCATTGTACAGTAACATTACAAAACGTTGACATTGTTCAAAAGCGATACAAGGACACAGAAAACACAGCCAGCCACCCCCTGCTGCAACAGATTTTACCAGTCCTTTTCATGTCACTGTAAAACGTTACATATAATCAAAAGTAACAATTGCCAGGCAATCATTCCTAGATTGTAGTCTAATCTTAAGAAGTTCACAAAATAGCTAACATCATTCCAAGTCTATTTTCACAGTTTTAAATATCTGAATACTTCCATTTTATTATAATTGCTTCTGGTCGATGAAATAAACTAAGTGTTCCCAATAATGTTTGGAGTGGATCACAAATATACAGTATATGCAAGTCTGATACACGTGCAGGCAAAATGCTGTAGTGCTGGGCCCAAACGTGCAGTTCACCTATAGGGGTGAGGTGCAGTCCTGGGCCAAACCTGGGCTTCACCCATACTAAAGCAGGTTTGTAAATGTGGCCAAGCAGCTCTGAGAACTGCAAAAAACAAATCATTGAAAGAACTGGGTGGTACAATGGCGCAGCGATAGAGTTGCTGCCTAACAGCCCCAGATCCAGGTTCGATCCTGACTACAAGCGCTCTCTGTGCGATGATTGTACGTTCTCCCTTTGGCGGTGTGGATTTTCTTTGGGTGCTCTGGTTTGCTACCACATTCCAAAGTCATGTAGATTTGTTGGTTAATTGGTTTCTGTGAATTGCCTGTGGTGTGCTGGATGCTAAAGTGGGATAACAGAACTGGTGTAAGGGTGTCAATGAATGGCACAGGCTCGATGGGACAAAGAGCCTGTTTCCACGCTGTATCTCTCAACTAAACTAAAACTCAACTCAACAGGTCAGGCAGCGTCTCTGGAGAGAATGGACAGGCAGTGTTTGAAGAAAGATGACGACCTGAAATGTTGTCTCTCCATTATCTCCACAGATGCTGCCTGACCCATTGTGTTTCTCCAGCCTTTTGCTTTTTGCTCAAGATTCCAGCATTTTAGTTTAGTTTAGTTTAGAGATACAGCGTGCAAACAGGCCATTCGGCTCACAGAGTCCGCCCGAGACATTAATGTAACCTCGAAGAAAGCTCATCAATGCCTCCACTTCACCAGAAGATTGAAGAGTGTTGGCATGTCACGGATTACTCTATTGAACTTCTGAGGTTGCATGGCGAAGAGCATATTGATCGGTTGCATCATAGCCTGGATCAGTAACTGAAGTGCTCGAGAATGAAGGAGGCTGCAGAAAGTGGTGGATATTGCCCGGTCCATCACCAGTTTCAACCTCCCCAAAATCAAAGGGATCTATTGGAAGCATTGCCTCTGTAAGGCAGTTAATTTCATCAATGATCCACATGGACAAGGGAGAGCCAGTGGATGTTGTGAACCTGGACTTTCAGAAAACATTTGATAAGGTCCCACATAGAAGATTAGTGGGCAAAATTAGAGCGCATGGTATTGGGGCTAGGGTACTGACATGGATAAAAAAATTGGTTGGCAGACAGGAAACAAATAGTAGGAATTAACGAGTAGGCCATGGCTAGTGGGGTACCACAAGGCTTGGTGCTGGGACCGCAGCTATTTACAATATACATTAATGACTTAGATGAAGGGATTAAAAGTAACATTAGCAAATTTGCAGATGACACAAAGCTGGGTGGCAGTGTGAACTGTGAGGAGGATGCTAAGAGGATGCAGGGTTACTTGGACAGGTTGGGTGAATGGGCAGATGCATGGCAGATGCAGTTTAATGTGGATAAATGTGAGGTTATGCACAAACAGGAAGGCAGATTATTATCTGAATGGTGTCAAGTTGGGAAAAGGGGAGTACAATGAGATCTGGGGGTCTTTGTTCATCAGTGACTGAAATTAAAGGGGCTATCCCACTGCGGCGACCTAACCCGCGAGTTAAGAAGAGTGTCTTTGACCTTCAAGCTCGAGGGCACTCGCCTGGAAAACCTCGAGCTGGATCGACCATCAGTGTTGAAACCGCGAGCTGGATCGAACGACCGCACACACACACACACACACACACACACACACACAAACACAATGCAAAGGCGGGGGCCAGGGAAAGCGGGGGAGCACTGTCTGAAATTCACACCCACGATGAAGAGGAAGGTCAAAGATGGCTGCACAGTAATGGTAAGTCCTTTAGAGAGCGTGGGGGGAGAGAAGGGGAGAGAAGGGCAGAGAGGGGGAGAGAGGGGGAGAGATAAGAGGGAGAGAAGGGGAGAGAAGGAAGGAAGGGGGGAGAAGGAGTGGAGACACTTTTAAGAAGTATAATATAGTTTAGCGGGCATTTTACCTACCGGTCGGTTTTCCTTGGTCCTGAAAACTCCAATGAGCCAATCAAAATGCCCTGTCAGCGAAGAAGATTGCCTACAGCTGCCCGCGGCTGCCTATAACTAAATAGCGACCCCACTCCACTGCACTACGAGTTAAAGCGAACCATGCCGACCAAGTTTTACTCGTGGAAAATGTTTCAACATGCTGAAAACATTTCTGCGACCTAACTGAGGCCGCGAGTATTCGGGAACTTCCCTTGAGCATGAAAGAGAGTTCCAGTGACCTCATAGGACCTCCTAGGACCATGTGTCGACCAGGCTGTGAGTTTGAGTCGAGTGCAAACTCGTCTGAACACGCAGATTAGGTCGCTGCAGTGGGACACCCCCAAAAGCATGCAAGTACAGCAGGCAGTGAAGAAAGCTAATGGCATGTTGGCCTTCATACCAAGAGAAATTAAGTATAGGAGCAAAGAGGTCCATCTGCAGTTGTACTTGTGAGACCACACCTGGAGTATTGTGTGCAGTTTTGGTCTCCAAATTTGAGGAAGAAATTTGCTATTGAGGTAGTGCAGCAGAGGTTCACGAGGTTAATTTCCGGGCTGGCGGGACTGTCATATATTGATAGAATGGAGCGGCTGGGATTGTATACTGTGGAATTTAGGATGAGTGGGGATCTTAGTGAAACATATAAAGTTATTAAGGGAATGGACATACTAGAGGCAGAAAACAGGTTCCATATGTTGGGGGAGTCCAGAACTAGGAGCCACAGTTTAAGAATAAGGGGTCTGCCATTTAGAACAGAGATGAGGAAAAACCTTTTCACCCGGAGAGTTGTGAATCTGTGGAATTGTCTGCCTCAGAAGGCAGTGGAGGCCAATTTTCTGGATGCTTTCAAGAGAGAGTTAGATAAATCTCTTAAAGATAGTGGAGTCAGGGGATAGGGTGAGAAGGCAGGAACGGGGTTCTGATTGTGGACGATCAGCCATGATCACATTAAATGGCGGTTCTGACTCAAGGGGCCGAATGGCCTACTCTTGCATCTACTGTCTACTGTCTATTGTCTATTGTCTATTGTCTATTGTCTACTCTCATCTTGCTGCTAGCCTCGGGAAGAAGGTACAGGAGCTTGAGAACCATTATCATGTTCAAGAACAGCTTTTACCCATCAACCATCAGGCAACATCTACGGAGCGAATAGACAAACACAGTTTAAGCTCAGGATCTTTGTTCAGACTGATCAGTCCGAGGAAGGTCCCGAGCTGAAATGTCGTCTGTCCATTCCCTCCATCGATGCTGCCTGACACTCTGAGTTCATTCAACAGTTTGTATTTTGCTCAGGCTTCCAGCATCTGCAACATCCTATGTTTCAATTAATCTTTTCAGTTATTTTAATGCAACTCCCATTCCAGTCAGGTTGTCGTGCATAAAATTCCCTCTAGGGTTACTCATATGCTGAGAGTTGTTTGCATTGTTAGCTGATCTGAACATCTAATCATTTATCTATATTACTAAAAGTCTGATCTTGACCACATCCTGTTGTTCTGTACATTGATTTTAGAAAAAACGCTGCCACATACACCTGTGATTTTTGGCTATCTTACTCAGAGTCCCCCTCCACTATGCAGGATTAAGAGGATTTTTCCCCATCGATGAAAAATAAAAGTTATAAGTGTTTAAAAAATGTTGAGATTCTCTCTCCTGAAGGCCATGCCCCTTCCGGAGGGACTATAAAACCAGAGGGCCTCAGCAAAATGGGGAGTGAGAGGGTCACGTCTCTCAGTCTGAGCTGTGAATAACACTGAACACATGTCTACTAAACAGTGAGTGGTTTTACTGACCTGTCAGTGCGCTTAATGTAGATTGAAAATATAGATTGGAAATGCTAAAGATGTGTTGCCTTTGGTTTGGAAATGCTAAAGCTGTGTTGCCTTTGGTTTGGAAATGCTAAAGCTGTGTTGCCTTTGGTTTGGAAATGCTAAAGCTGTGTTGCCTTTGGTTTGGAAATGCTAAAGCTGTGTTGCCTAATTAAAGTTGCCTTGCCTAATTAAAGTTGCCTTGGCTTCTATATAATTAAAAGTCTAATTTTGACCACTTCGTGTTTGCGCTTTATGTTGATTTTAGAAAAAAAGCTACCATGCACGGCTGTGAGTTTTGGCCATTTTACTCCGCTCATCAGGTGCCGAGGATTTTTCTCATCGATGAAAAATAAAAGAGTTATGAGTGTTTAAAAAATGTTGAGATTCTCTCTCCTGTCAATCATGCCATGAAGGCCACGTCCCTTCTGGTGGGAGAGTGGGGGGGGGGGGGGGGGGGGGATTGTAAAACCCAGAAGTATGGGCATGGCTCAGTCTCTGCAAGATGGAGGAGGGAGAGGTCACGACTCACTGCCTTTAGTGGCCTTGCACCCTGCTTGAAATGGTATGAAAATGCACTTGAATTTGGTGGCCTTGCACCCTGCTTGAAGTGGTAAGAAACTGCACTTGAATTTGGTGGCCTTGCACCATGCTTGAAATGGAATTGCAAGGAATAACCGCGAGTCAACTGCCAGCCCACCAGCCGTGGGTGAGTGAGCTGTCAGCACAACAGGCTTGAGTGACTGAGCTGCCAGCCCAATAATCCATTCGGCCCACAATGTCCATACTGTCCCTCTGGAAATCGGTCCTACACACCCATACTAGTGCTCCAGAAAGATTTCTTCCCCCCCCCCCCCCCCCCACACTGGCCACCAATATTGGAATTGGTGGAGAGGTGGAATATTGCGTTGGGGGACCAGCCCTCCCGTGTGAAGCTGGGACCCAATAGGTCCCACTTAGTCTAGTAATGTTATAAAGAGGAACTGCAGGTGCTGGTTTATACCAATGAATGACACAAAATACTGGAGTAACTCAGTGGATTAGGAAGCATCTTTGCAGAAAATGGATACGTGACATTTCATTTTCAAGCCTGAAGGAGGCAGCTTGAATGTCGGCGATACATCACACCCTGATGAGCTCAAAGCGTTTTACGCATATTTTCATAGGGAGAACACCGATGTGCCTTCCGGAGCCCCCATTCGCTGTGATGGTATTTCAGTCTCAGTCATAGAGGCCGACATCAGGAAATCCTTCAGAGGGGTGAACCCTCGAAAAGCACCTGGATCTGATGGTATACCTGGTCATGTTCTCAAAACCTGTGCGGACCAACTGGCTGGAGTTTTTACGGACGTTTTCAACCTGTCACTTCTGAGGTCTGAGGTTCCCACCTGCTTCAAAAGGGCATCAATAATACCGGTGCCCAAGAAGGGCAAGGTGATATGCCTCAATGACTATCAACCATGGCACTAATGCCTGTGGTGATGAAGTGCTTTGAGAGGTTGATCATGGCGCAAATCAACTCCTACCTCGACAAAAACCTGGACCCATTTCAGTTCACTTACCGCCACAACAGATCAATGGCGGATCTCGCTGGCCCTCCACAGCTCTGGACCACATGGACAACAAAAACTCATATGTCAGGCTGTTATTCATCAATTACAGCTCGGCATTTAACACAATCATCCCTTCCAAGCTGGTTACTAAACTCGCAGAATTGGGTCTCTGCGCATCCCTCTGCAATTGGATCCTCGACTTCCTCATTCACAGACCACAGTCTGTTCGTATTGGTGGTAATGTGTCAGACTCGATAACAATCAGCACGGGAGCACCTCAAGGCTGCATGCTCAGCCTCCTGCTGTACTCACTCTATACTCATGAATGCATAGCCAGTCATAGTGCGAACTCGATCATCATGTTCGCAGATGACACCGCCGTTGTGGGACGTATTACTGGTGGGGATGAGTCAGAGTATAGAAGAGAGATCGAGCAACTGTCTATATGGTGCCAGCACAATAACCTGGCCCTCAACACCAGCAAAACCAAGGAACTGATTGTGGACTTTGGAAGGTGTAGGATGGGGACCCACAGCCCTGTTTATATCAACAAGTCAATGGTTGAAAGGGTCAAGAGCTTCAAATTACTGGGCGTGCACATCTCTGAAGATCTTTCCTGGTCTGAGAACACAGATGCAATTATTAAGAAAGCTCATCAGCGCCTCACAGTAGAGAGCATGCTGACCGGTTACATCGTGGCTTGGTTCAGCAACTTGAGCGCCCTGGAGCGGAAAAGACTACAAAAAGTAGTAAACACTGCCCAGTCCATCATCAGCCCTGACCTCCCTTCCATCGAGGGGATCTATCGCAGTCGCTGCCTCAAAAAGGCTGACAGCATCATCAAGGACCCACACCATCCTGGCCATACACTCATCTCCCTGCTACCTTCAGGTAGAAGGTACAGGAGCCCGAGGACTGCAATGACCAGGTCCAGGAATAGCTACTTCCCCACAGCCATCAGGCTATTGAACTTGGCTCGGTCAAAACTCTGAACATTAATACCCCTTTATCTGCTATTTGCACTTTAGCAATGTATATTACTTCGGAGTCACGTGACATATCGTCGAACGCATTGCGGAAGCGACAGTCGGGAGGAGCGCCGCTCCTCCAGTGTAAGTTTAAAAAACTTATGAGGTAAGTCTTACCATTCTGGTGAGCGTGGCGACTGCACGTGTTTATGTTTCAGGAACGCCATGGTGTCGCGCAAGTCCAGGAGAGGAGCGGCAAAAACAGCTGCTATGGAAAGCAGCCAGCAGCGTGCCGTTTCTCCAGAGCTGCAGGTGCTACCAGCAGTTCCCGACTTCCCGCCGCTACAGTCCGAAGGTACGCCGCGGCCCGGCGGCAAAGCCACCCAGAAGTCGGACAGGGCTTTGACTCAGCTGGGTCCGGACCTGAAGACACCCCGTTCGCAGATAGCGACGGTGGGCGTCTTCCCCGCATGGAGCGGATGGTGGAGCAGTTGCTCCAGCGTGACCTGCTTATGCAGGGCAGAGTCACGGTGGGTCTCCTCGCAGACCACGGCAGCATCCTTGCAAGGACTGCCAAATGTCTCACCCTCTTCGCAGGGGAGCATTAGGGGTCAGAGCTGGGCTGACCCTGAAGAAGGGGCAATGGCTGAACAGTCCTCTGTGTTAGGGGTGCCAGAAGAACTACTGGGCATGGCAAATAAACATGCTATGCCAACACAGAAAGGACTGCCCATACATCCAAAGCTGGCAGCCAGCATAAATCACATGGCTACAAACCAGCTGCAGGAGCAAGCCATTAACTCCACGGCTGAAAAATACCTTGCTCCAGAGAATTGCATTTCTCTCAATGTACCAGCAGTCAACAACCCAATCTGGGGCAACATGAGCCCATCTATAAGAAGCCAGGAGGTGAAGCTACAGAGGATCCTTAAACTGCTGGCTGCAGGGATCACAGCAGTGACCAGAACAGCTGATGGGGTGGATTTGCCAGAAGAGCTACAAGATGCTTTAGTATTACTGTGTAATACTCAGTTTGAGATTAACAACTATAGGAAGAGCATCATTAAACCAGCACTTAATCCCAAATTTGCGGGATTATGCAGGACCAGTAGTGCTCAGCCGCCAAATTTGCTGTTTGGGGACAACCTTTCGAAGCAGGTGAAAGAACTAGATGAAGAGGCCAAGGCCATAGGCCTGATCAAGGTGCCAATCTATACAATGAAAGAACACCTGGTGGTGAAAGCTCGAGGGCCGGTCCACCTGCACAGCGGTCTTTTTTAGGCCAAGGCCCAGCCCGGCCTTCTTGGAAAATGCGCCATCCCCACAACGAAGCAACACAACATCAGAAGAAACAAGGGCAAAGACAACACACACAACACCGGCGGTAACCATGGAGGTAGGTGGGTCTAGTTGTCTCAAAAACATTGCATGTTTAGGTTCATCAAAAATTGGTGGACGGTTGCACTTGTTTCATCACGTGTGGAGCACTTTTACATCTGATACTTACATACTCGGAAGTATTCAGGGTTACAAACTTGAATTTGTGAACGAACTCCCCATCCCAGTTCAGCATACGCCTAGCCGGAAGCTCATACTTTCACAAGAAGAGAGAACAACAGGCAATGCTGAACTGTTGAGATTAATCAATAAAGGGGTAATTGAGAAGACAATCAGAGAATCTCAAGAGTTCTAATCTAATATATTTACAAAAAACAAAAAAGATGGCGGTTGCCGCATCATTATAGATTTGACCGAACTAAATAATTCCATTCAGTATACCCATTTCAAAATGGACACGTTTGTCACAGCCACAAAGTTGATTTCTGATAGGTACTACATGGCTTGCATCGATCTTAAAGATGCATACTATTCAGTACCAATACACCAGGATCATCGTAAATACCTGAAATTTGTCTGGATGGGACAGCTATGGCAGTATAAGGCCTTACCCAATGGGTTATCATCAGCACCACGGCTGTTTACTAAATTATTAAAACCAGCTTTAGCATACTTAAGGGAACATAACCATATCGTCATGGCTTACCTTGATGATATTCTCATTGTAGGTGAGAATTTGGAAATGGCTACATTGGCAGTATCAGCCACAAAACATCTTTTTCAAAAGCTGGGATTTATCATACATCCAGATAAATCAAAATTGGAACCCTCCACTATAATGGATTATTTGAGCTTCACTATTGACTCTGTTCGAATGTCTATCACTTTGCCACTACACAAAGTAACAGACTTGGTGGTAGCATGCAAAAGCCTCACTGGCATCAGGGAACCATCTATTCGGCAAGTAGCCAGAGTGATTGGGAAATTAGTGGCTGCGTTCCCAGAAGCACAATTTGGACCTCTCCATTATCTAAATCTGCAAAGAGCAAAAATTTCAGCTCTCAAAAATCATGCAGGCCATTTCGATAGGCCTATGAAATTACCAGGGAAAGCAAAATCAGAATTAAAATGGTGGATAGAAAATGCTCAGCATTGTTCTAACCCCATCACTATCATGAACCCCTCGGTTACATTACAAACTGATGCCAGTGCTAAAGGTTGGGGAGGCAGATGGAGTACACAAGAATTAACCCTGTTTAAAGCAGTAGGGATTAATTATTTAGAAATGCTGGGAGCATTTTATGGACTGAGGGCCTACTGCTCCGATATGCGCCAGTTACATGTACGGTTACAAATTGATAATACCACAGTGGTGGCCTATATTAATCATATGGGAGGAATAAAGTCGATATCATGTGATGAATTGGCTAATAATATCTGGCACTGGTGTCAGGAAAGAGAGATTTGGATTTCAGCCACTTACCTTCCAGGTAAGCTAAATACCGTGGCAGACACCAGATCACGTAAATTCAACGACAACATTAAATGGATGTTGGATCGGAAAGTGTTTACAGATATTATAGAACGGTATGGGACACCAGATATCGACCTTTTTGCATCCAGACTTAATCACCAACTTCCAACATATGTTGCTTGGGAACCAGACCCAGGGGCAGCAGCGATGGACGCTTTCTCGCTGTATTGGGGGGATTTGTTTTGCTATGTATTTTCCCCCTTCTGCCTCATCAGTCGGGTCTTACAAAAAATTAAACAAGACTCCGCAACGGGTATTTTGGTTGTTCCCGACTGGCCTACCCAACCATGGTTCCCAGCAGTACAAAAGATGGCCTCAGAACCCTGCATCCGGATCAACAAACGGCCAAGTTTGTTGGTACACCCCGTGACAGGGGAAAGTCATCCGTGCCATGACCGCATGAACTTGTTGATTTGCAGATTCTGAACAGGCCATTCCTGGGATATGGACTCTCTGATAGGACGATCAATGCCATCTCAGCGTCGTGCAGGGAGTCCACGAGAAAACAGTACCTGACATATGTTAGAAAATGGGAAGAGTTCTGCACCAGGACGAACACTACATATGACTCAGCCACCATCACTGAAGTACTGGAGTTTCTGGCCACCCTTCATTTCGATGAAGGATTAAGTTACAGTGCCATTAATTGTGCAAGAAGTGCCCTTTCTAATTATCTGGGCAGAGGGAGTGATCACCTGGCTATAGGATCACACCCACTAGTATCTAAACTTATGAGGGGTATATTTAACTTAAATCCCCCCAGGCCCAGATACACCCATACATGGGATATAGGCATGGTATTAACTATGTTACGAGGATGGACACCCATATCGGGGCTCGCTCTGGACAAATTAACATACAAGATGGTAATGATAATGGCACTTGTAACAGCACAACGGGTCCAGTCCTTACACAAGCTAAATATGGACGCCATGTATGTCACAAGTGGCAAGATAACTTTTCTAATACAGGGGTTACTCAAACACGACCGACCTGGTTCCTCTGGCGAAAAATTAGAGTTTCCGGCCTATCCTGCAGATAGTCGGCTCTGCATTGTGACACATATTTTACAATATAAGAAGTCACCAAGACTCTTAGGGGCACGGAGAGAGCTTTACTCATAAGCCATAAACGCCCTCACCATAAGGTTACAGTGCAAACCATATCCAGATGGTTAAGGGTGGTATTAGATGCAGCGGGGGTGGATACTAATGTTTTCAAATCTCACTCCACCAGGGCGGCATCTATATCGGTGGCTAGGATGATGGAAGTTCCTTTGGACCACATCCTTGCCACAGTGGGTTGGAGCAATGAACAAACTTTTCAACGCTTTTATAATAAACCCGTAGCCGTTCCTGACACTTTTGCAGGGAAAATTTTGAGTTCTGTAAAATAAATTACCCAATGTGGGGCATACTGTTTAGGTATGAATAAAAACCTTTTCTTTGTTTTTCAGCACGGTGTCATGACTGAATTACGTTCATCCTCTTTTTTCCTAGCATGGCAGGGTGTAAGCATGGACTCGTTCCAGGGCATGAAATCACAGAGCTTTGAAATCTTCACGTAGTCACTCACGTGACTCCGAAGTAAAATAGTAAGATTAAATGAGAACTTACCAGTTTGAAGTTTGATCTTTATTTTATGAGGAGTTACGATGAGGGATTACGTGCCCTCCGCTCCCAAAACCCTCTATTATAAAGATCAACTGGTATGGAGGTTCTCTCTCATCTTACTATATTAGTCACTCTGGTATCTGTGATTTCACACCACTGCTTTGAAGAATGTCGCGCATGCGTGCAGGCGGGGTCTTCACGAAATCCCTCATCGTAAAGTAAATCATCGTAAAATAAAGATCAAACTTCAAACTGGTAAGTTCTCATTTAATCTTACTATTTATTCATGTGTGTATTTACGTATATAATGGTATATGGACACACTGATCTGTTTTGTAGTCAATGCCTACAATGTTCTGTTGTGCTAAGCAAAGAAAGAAATTAATTGTCCTGTCAGGAACACATGACAATAAACTCTTTTGACTCTGAAGTCTGAAATCGCAAGTATGAAGAAAGGTCCCGACCGAAAACTTCACTTATCTATTCTCTCTAGAGATGCTGCCTGACCCATTGAATTACTCCAGCATTTTGTATCTATACCTGATCATTTATGTCTGAATTCATGTGGCTATCCCAAAGTGCTTAACTATGTTTCTATGTTACTAACAATGCAAAGCAATCTCGCCATCTTCTTGTGTTTCCTCAAAATAACTGTTATAACTTCAAAAGTGTGGTGTAGTTTTAGTTGCATTAAATTAACTGTAAAATCTGAATGTCTAGACTCTCTCCAGAAGTGCCCAGTTGGCTGTTGATTTAGTCATCAATCTGCATTGCAATTCAGAATTTTGCACTGAATAATGTATTGGTATTGCCTGGCATCACTGCTGGTGCTGCTCACACTTCACATTTGCTTTGTTCTTCACCACACTGGATACATTGCAAACCTCTTCTGTTAAAATCTCTTTTGCTGAAAAGGCACGTGAGGCAGGAGAAATACATCCTTCAGCTTTCAAATCAAACTTGAGAAATCAGCCCTGCACAGTTAATTTGTGAGTAATCACAGAAACCTTTACAGCAAAAAATGATATGAAGAGATTGACGATTTAAATTAATATTTACAATGCAGCAGTCTCAAACTATCAGTTATTTTTACTGTACTGATGGCCTTTTCAAGCCTTGCAAGCTATGTTACTTTTATCCACATATCTAACATCCAACATTACAGCATCCATCAAGAGCTACAGACAGAAGCATCCTCAGAATACAAGGAATGCCATATTGCAGTCTTTTTAAATTACGCAGTAATGAATTCAATACAGAATAGTTAGCATTGGCTGGAAACACTGGGGTTTGGACTGAATACTGAAGCAGCCTGCTGTTCATTAATACAGGGCAAATACTTCCTTCCCTCTTAACTCTTGTAGAGTGAGTATGGGGTTGGAACATTTATTGGTTTATTTCTCATCTGAATTGGTACATTAACTTCCCTTTACAGTCTATGACATTAACTATTTGATCTATTGTACCCCAACATAAAACCAGCATACAAGACAAGGTAGAATCTCACTTGGTTTTTACTTATCTTCTCACCTTAACAAAACAGCTCATTTGGGTTTACATGAGAACTCCACCTGGCAATTTAACCTAAATTGTGGTGTGAAAATTCACATCCAGCTGAATAATTAAACCATCCTCTCAGTCTTAAACGCAGAGATTGAATTTATGAAGATGCTTCTGGCCTTCAGCCAAGACAGCTTTGCTGAAGAGCAGTGAATGCCACATCTCACAGGATTTCACATTACCTTCACATTTCTCAAAGTTTGTTTCTCCCACTTGTTTCAATCTGTTCGGTGTTACCGCAGTCATATATGGTAAGAGATAGCAGGGGGCAGAGAGACAATGCAAGATAACCTTCTGCATAGGGAGCTTTTCTTTTGTTCTGCATTATTCATTGTCTCATCTCCAAGGCACCCTCTGGCAAGAATTCATCACAAACAGGTTTTCCTGATTCCCTCTTGCATATCAAAAAACTTTCAAAGAGAAAATATATAGCATCGGAAACAACTATAACCAAGTGAAGCATCTTGAACATTTGGAGAAATGTAGCTGGCTTTATTTCCAAATTATAATCAAGTTTGCAAAGCATTAATGAAACTGAATAAAAAAAAAAAGCAGGGCCAGCCTCAATCATTGTAGCTCTGATGCCTATTCCTCAAAGGCTTTTGGATTGTAATCAAACTTCCACATGAGTTCCCTTCCAAATGAAAGGGACTGAGAGAGGCCAGTGTTGTACTCCCAATAATAACTTGTGGATCCAATGGATGTGGATCCAGTAAAATGTGCTGTTTTTGCTGCCTGTGATTTGATGCCAAAAACAACCAAATATAATTTCAAAATATTTGAACAGAAGCATGTTTCTTTGTTGTATGCATTGGATTTGAACTAGAACAATGACATTCTAACGTACACCCATGATAAATGTAGAATAAATTATCAGTTATTCTAAGTAAACTAAATCATAATAGTGCAAAAATTAAAGTACGTGGAGCAACCAAGGAATGCAATGTCAGTAGTAATTTAGTACGGTTCAGGCTGTTTAAGTTAGGAATAGGCAATGCGGGTGGCACAGTGGCAAAGCAGTAGAGCTACTGCCTTACAGTGCCAGAGACTAGGGTTCGATATTGACTATGGGTGCTTGTCTGTGCAGAGTTTGTACGTTCACCCTGTGATCTGCGTGGGTTTGTCCGAGATCTTCGGTTTCCATCTACCCTCCAAATATGTACAGGTTTGTGGGTTGATTGGCTTGGTATAAATGTAAAATTGTTCTTAGTGTGTGGAGGGTAGTGTTAATATTCGGGGATCACTGGTTGGCGCGGATTTGGTGGGCCTGTTTCCGTGCTGTACCTTTAAATAAACTAAACTAAACTAAGCTAAAAGAACCTGATGGTTGATGGGATGAAGCTGTTCTGGAACCTGGAGGTAACAGTTCTCAGGCTCCTGGTTCTTCCCGATGGTAGCAGTGAGAAGAGAGCACAATGAGCATGTTGCAGTCTTTAGTGATATTTGCTACCTTCTTGAGACAACACTTCCTCTAGAACCCATTGATGGTGGGGAGGTCAGTACCAAAACAAATATGGAGTATCCCTTTCCACTCCAGCTGCATGTGGAAAAGTGTTATTATAAAGTGAGGGAGATTTGGTAAAGATGCATTAGCATCAGGCCTGGTCAATTTCACCAGCTTAGAGGAGGAACAGCAAGGGAGCTTTGAAAAAGAGTTGCTATTTTCCAAGAGTGACTATCATTAGTGATGTATAAAAGGAAGGCAGGCAGTGGCAGGGTGGCCATTTTGCAGTGGCCATCATTGGAAATGACTGTGCTTGAGCTCCAAGTGCTGCGATTGAGGGTAAGTGCTGAGGCTTTGGCTCAAGAGCTTTTGAACAGAATCTCCACTAAGAGATAAGACAAAATAAACTATATAATTTTACCCCTTTCTGTTAGTCTTAGTGCAGTGAAAATGAAAGTTAGGGCAATGGTATGCTCCTCGTGCAGGATATTGGAGATCAGGGAAATTTCCAGTGTCCCTGAGGACTATAATTGTGGGAAGTGCATCCAGCTGAAACTTCCAACAGACCACTTGAAGGAACTGGATCGAGAGCTGGACATACTGAGAATCATCCAGGATGTTGGGAGCTTCACAGATACAAGTTTTAGTGAGATAGTCACACCCAAGGTGCAGGCAGAAAGTAGATAAGTGACTACCAGGGAAAGGGAATAAACAGAGAGCGCAGGGGTCCCCATCTGGCCATTTCCCTTGAAAACAGGTACACCCTTTTGGATACTGTTGGCGGAGATAACCATTCAGAAAAAAACAGTAGGTCTAGTCTGGCTCTGAGGCACAGCAGAGTAGGGTGAAGTCAAACAGACTGATTGTGATAGGAGGCTCATTAGACGGGAGATTCTGTGGCTGAAAACTGGACTAGGATGGTGTGTTGTCTCCCCAGTGTCAAAGTCCAGAATGGTTTGCAGCAACTGCAGATCATTCTCGATGAGGAGGGTGAGCAGCCTGAAGTAATTGTGCACATAGGCAGAAATGACATGGGTAGGAAAAAGCATGGGGAGCCACAGATCTGACTGTTGCTGCTTCCCTTCCAACAGTAACCCAAAGTGCATACTTTTTTTTGAAGGGTTGGCCACAGGAGATTACTGCACACTATGCATACTACCTTTCCTGAGGTCACTCATCTACCTCACGTGTGACCACCTCACTGTATTTCCAACCTAGGACCTCTCATTCTGCTGCATGATCCTGCGGTCATCCAGCTGTAGGTCCAGTTTCTTCAGTCAGTCAGCGGCTGCTGCTGAATGCACTTCCCACAGGTGTAGGCCTCACTGACACTGGAAGTTTCCCCGACTTCCCACATCCCACAGGAAGATCATACCAGCCCCTAACTGTCATACCTACTGCGTTAAGGCCAAGGAAGAGTCACAATTTAAAAAAGTAAGTCTTATCTTCTCCCACCCTATCCATCAAACTCTGCTCTGCTCCTTTGTTGAAGCCTCGGGAGTCAAAGCTCAAACACAGCACTAGGAGCTCAAGCACGGCCGCTCCAGAATGGCCACTCCATTGGTGTCTTTTAGACACCACCAGGAGCAGTCACTCTGGGTGTTAATTGCTGCTTTGTAAGTCTCCCATGCTGCTCCTCCGCTCAGTTGCTCACTGAGTAAATCTAAAACTGCATGTTTAATCCAATTGATCAGCTTTGTTAAAGATTTCACTCAAGTGTTGACACAATTGCCCATGAGCAAATCCATGCTGCTTCTCTTTGATTAACCCATGAATTTTCAAAATAGGTTATTTTGCTACCACTATTGTCAAGCTGACTGGTATCCAGGAGGTCACCTTTGACCAGAGTCTTGAAATGGATACATCAGCGGTTAAGGTTCCTGTAACAAGTGGGTCACCATTAGATTTCTCAAAGCTTTTCAGCCTTCCACAAGGCACACGTCGGGAGAGTAGTGGCTCATTGCAACTTGCCTGGATGACGGTATTCACAACACTCGGGAAACTTAGCACCATCTGGGTCACACTTTATTGGCATGACATCCATCAGCCCAAACATTTACTCGCTGCATTAACAGTGCATCATAGTGGTAGTTTGTCACCAACAAAATGCATTGCATTTACTCATCAAGGCAATGTCAACAACACCTCTCAATCCCACAACATCTACCACCAAGGAAGAAATGGGCAGCAGGGTTGGGGAAACCTCCTGCAAGGTACCCTCTCTGCCATCATGATTTCAAAATACATCAAAGTTTTCAGACCTAGTTATTCCACTTCTGGCCCCAATCAGGTACTTGGGCAGCAGGTGGAATTGACATATTGAAAAGGTATGGTGGTTATGGGCTTGGGGAAGTAGACGTGATTATGATGGAAGATAGACACAAAAAGCTGGAGTAACTCAGCGGGTCAGGCAGCATCTCTGGAGAGAAGGGGGTGACATTCTTCAGACTGAGAGTCAGGGGAAAGGGAAATGATAGATATGCAAAAAAGTAACGATGATCCACTGTTGGATGTGGGCTAAGTGTTAATAATTTTACAGAAACCAATAACGGGTTATACAGAGAATGAAACCCACCAAGATGAGAGTGAAACTAGGGTGGGGAAGGTGAAAGAAGAAATTAGCAGCAGGAGTGTGCAGCACACAATTTGCTGCAGGGAACAATTTCATGATCTAAACAAGAAAGAAAATAAAAATATGGTCCCTTGCACATCATCCCCATTCATGTTATATTCTCAAACTCATTTTCATCACTCTTCATTCTCACTTACCTTGTATTCATCCTTCCTTCCTATGCCCTTCATATCCTCTTTTATTTATGTTTAGCACTGAGCTTCATTTGAGGAAATAATGTCATTGCATCCTGGAGTTTATCATATTAAACAATTGACATTCTGAATTTAAATGTTCACAATAATAAAAAACAGCTTTCATGTCTTTTATCTTACACGGGATCTTCAAATGGTGCACCAAGACTGAATGGATAGGCTGTGTATCTCTGACAGTGTACCATCGCAGAGCTCAAGGGAACAGGCCAGAAACGTACCTTTCGGTAACGTACATAATAGTTGATTAAATTTGCCATTTGTCTATAGCTTTCTTTTTCATGATCAATATATTAATCAACATCAATCTTTTTTTAATCTGCGTTCTAGACCTTGATCTAAATCATTAATATATACTAGACTAAGTGGGACCCATTGGGTCACATGTTCACATGGGAGGGCTGGTCCTCCAACACAATATTCCACCTCTCCACCAATTCCAATAGTGGTGGCCAGTGGGGGGGCTTTCTGGAGCGCTAGTATGAGTGTTGTGGGCTGAAGCAACTGGTTTCCAGAGGGCTAATATGGACATTGTGGGCCAAATGTATTCTTGGGGTGACAGGTCAGTCACCCAAGCCTGATGTGCTGGCAGCTCACTCAAGGCTGGTGGGCTAGCAGTAGACTCATGGCTATTCATTGAAATTCCATTTCAAACAGGGTGCAAGGCCACCAAATTAAAATGCAGTTTCCTACCATTTCAAGCAGGGTGCAAGACCACCAAATTCAGGTGCAGTTTCCTACCACTTCAAGCAGTGTGCAAGGCCACTGAATTCAAGTGCAATTTCATACCACTTCATGCAGGGTGCAAGTCCACCAAATTCAAGTGCAGTTTCATACCACTTCATGCAAGGTGCAAGTCCACCAAACTCAAGTTCAGTTTCATAGCACTTCAAGCCGGGTGCAAGGCCACCAAATTCATGTGCAGTTTCCTATCATTTCAAGCAGGGTTAAACCACCATAAAACCACAGAAAACACCACAAACACCATACTCACAGTTCAGTAGACATTCAGTGTGTTCAGTTGATTCACAGCTCAGACAGTCATGACCTCTCCCTCCCCCATCTTGCAGAGACTGAGCCACACCCACACTTCTGGGCTTTATAATCCCTCTCCCTTCCCACCGGAAGCGTTTTTTCTAAAATCAATATACAGAACAACAGAAAGTGGTCAAGATCAGACTTTTAGTTATATAGATTATGAAAGGCAGGACATTGTTCACTAGGATCCAATTTATGAATCTCCCTTGGACCTTAAACTTTAAACTTTAGAGATACGGCGTAGAAACAGGCCCTTCAGTCCACCAAGTCCACACCAACCTGCATTTATATTATACTCTAGCATTATCCTACGCACACACTAGGGACAATTTACTATTTTACAGAAGACAATTAACTTACAAACCTGTAAGTTTTCAGAGTGTGGAATGAACCCGGAGCACCTCAAGAAAATCCACGCGGTCACAGGGGGAACATACAAACTCCGTATAGACTTCATCCGCACTTATGATCAAACCCAGGTTTCTGGCACTGGAAGGCAGCAATTCAACTGCTGCGCCACTGTGCCTCCCACAAATCTCATGGTTTATGGATCTAATAGTTTTTTTTTAGTGATCAGTTTGCCATGTGGAAGTCTGTCAAAAGCCTTACTGAACTCTATGGAGACCTAATCAAGTAATCTTTTTATCACCCCCTCAATGAATATAGTCAAGCCAGTCAATCGTAGCTTTTCTCAAATAAACCCATGCTGACTGTTCTTGATTAGTCTTTGCCTTTCTAAAGTAAAACTTATTCCCTCACTCAGAATTGATTCAAGTCAAGTCAAGTCAAACGTCAAGTCAAAAGAGTTTATTGTCATGTGTCCCTGACAGGACAATGAAATTCTTTCTTTGCATAACACAACAGAACATAGTAGGCATTGACTGCAATTATATACTTAAATACACACGTTAATTAATAAATTAATAAAGTGCAAATAACAGATGAGGCGGTATTAATGTTCAGAGTTTTGTCTGAGTTTTGTCTGAGCCAGGTTTAATAGCCTGATGGCTGTGGGGAAGTAGCTATTCCTGAATGGGTCGTTGCAGTTCTCAGGCTCCTGTACCTTCTACCCGAAGGTAGCAGGGAGATGAGTGTGTGGCCAGGGTGGTGTGGGTCCTTGATGATGCTGCCAGCCATTTTGAGGCAGCGACTGTGGTAGATCCCCTCGATGGAAGGAAGGTCAGAGCCGATGATGGACTGGGCAGTGTTTACTACTTTTTGTAGTATTTTCCTCTCCAGGGCACTCAAGTTGCCGAACCAAGCCACGATGCAACCAGTCAGCAAGCTCTCTACTGTGCACCTGTAGAAGTTAGAGAGAGTCCTCCTTGACAGACCGACTCTCCATAATCTTCTCAGGAAGTAGAGGCGCTGATGAGCCTTCTTAGTAATTGCATCTGTGTTCTCGGACCAGGAAAGATCTTCACAGATGTGCACACCCAGGAATTTGAAGCTCTTCACCCTTTCAATCTTCGACCCGTTAATATAAACAGGACTGTGGGTCCCCATCCTACTTCTTCCAAAGTCCACAATCAGTTCCTTGGTTTTGCTGGTGTTGAGGACCAGGTTATTGTGCTGGCACCATATGGACAGTCGCTCGATCTCTTCTGTACTCCGACTCATCCCCATCAGTGATACGCCCCACAACAGTGGTGTCGTCAGCGAACTTGATGATGGAGTTCGCACTGTGACCGGCACTTCATCACCATAGGTGTTAGTGCCACAGGTCGATAGTCATTGAGGCACGTCACCTAGCTCTTCTTGGGCACCGGTATTATTGATGCCCTTTTGAGGCAGGTGGAAACCTGCCCGTCGACCCGAACTATTCAAATAGTTTACCCACTAGTATGGTTAACATAACACACTTGCAACTACTCAAGTATATCCTTTCATAAAGAGCAGCATTTCTCCAATCTTCCAGCACTATTCCTGAAGAAGTGTAACCAGATAATCCATAATTTCAAAACTGCTTAGGATGTATTTGATCTAATGATTTCACTGTTTTCAAATGTGGTAAGCCACTTAACAGTTACTGTGTTACTATATTTATCACAATTATTGATAAGATGTAGGAGATTGCATCCTTTACATGGTCCGCCCTGCTTCGACGAAGTTGTCCTACAACTTTATGCTGTGCACGCCAAACGCAAGAAGATGTTTGATAAGATTGGATAAATGGATAAGAACTAATTTTTCATATTGGTTTACATCCTTCATGCAGACAGTTGTAAAATAATAATTAAGAATCATGCCCATACCACAGAAGTGAACTTACTGCTCTTGCAAATGTCTTACTATTTCCCTTGTTATGCTTTTGTTCTAAAACTTCTTAAAATAATATATTATTCTCCTGCCCTCTCATTGCTTTCTTAATTTCCCGTTCAATTCAATTCTTCTTTCATCTACTCTTCCATCTTCCACTCTATGACTATCTTTCTAGCACGATCTTTCCTTTCATGCCTTAGTGCCCTTTTGTCAGGAGAGAGGATTGAATCTTTGGAGTTCGCTTCTCAGCAGGGCTATAGTCACTGTGAACTCGACAGGCATCAATAGATTTCAGATATTAAAGGAGTCAAAGAATATGGGGATACTGTAGGAAAATTATGCTGACATTAGGACCTGCAATAATCTTATTTAAAAAGGAACTGCAGATCCTGGTTTATGCCAAAGATAGGCACAAAGTGCTGGAGAAACTGAGCGGGTCAGGCAACATCCCTAGAGAAAAAGGATGGGCTACCTTTTGGGTCGGGACCCATCTTCAGGCTGAAAGAATGTTTTCAGGACTGAAGACTGGTCCTGCCCGGAAAAGTCACCCATCCTTTTTCTCCAGAGATGTTGCCTGACCCGTTGAGTTACTCCAGCACTTTGCAGCAATGATAATTGTTGAATGCTGAAATGGACACATAAGCCCTAATGACTCACTCCTGCTTTTATTTCTCACTCCATACACCTCAGTATTCTGGGATCTCTTCCATTAATGGGCCTGCCCCACTTGGGTGACTTTTTAGGCGATTGCAGGCGACTATATGGTCGCCACATGTTCGCAGGTGGTTGTCGGGGAGTCGCCTTCATGGCCGTGAGGAGTTCCCGCATTCTGGGAACATGTTGAAAAATTAGCGGCGACCGGAATGAAGCCGCCATGGAGAGTAGCGATAGTTCTCGTGCCGTAGGTGGGTCGCCAGGAGGTCGAAGGTTCTCGTAGGTTCTCGAAGGTTGCAGCCGGTGCTGAATTTCATTTGCTCATTGGGAAAAAAACGTAAGCAATAGTTTTCAGAACCAAGGATAACCAACCGGTAATGTTAAATGTCCGCCGAACTTCACAGCTGTGTATCTCTGCCTTCTTAAAGGTAGACAAAAATGCTGGAGAAACTCAACGGGTGAGGCAGTATCTAAGGAGTGAAGGAATAGGTGATGTTTCGGGTCGAGACCCTTCTTCAGACTGATGTGAGGGTGGGGGGGGGGGGGGGGGGGGTGGGAAGAAGAAAGAAGTGGAGACAGTGGGCTGTGGGAGAAGCTGGGAAAGGGAGAGGAAAGTGGGAGAAAGCAAGGACTACCTGAAACTGGAGAAGTCAATGTTCATACCACTGGGGTGTAAACTACCCTTAGCGAAATATGAGGTGCTGCTCCTCCAATTTGCAGTGGGACTAACTCTGGCCATAGAGGAGGCCCAGGACATAGAAACATAGAAAATAGGTGCAGGAGTAGGCCATTCGGCCCTTTGAGCATGCACCGCCATTCAATATGATCATGGCTGATCATTCAACTCAGTATCCTGTACTGCCCCCTCCATACCCCCGATCCCTTTAGCCACAAGGGCCACATCTAACTCCCTCTTAAATATAGCCAATGAACTGGCCTCAACTACCTTCTGTGGTAGATAATTCCGGAGACTCACCACTCTCTGTGTGAAAATTTTTTTCCTCATCTCAGTCCTAAAGGAATTCCCCCTTATCCTTAAAAGAGAAAGGTTGGATTCAGAATGGGAGGGGGAGTTGAAGTGCTGAGCCACTGGGAGATCAGGTTAGTTATTGCGAACTGAGCGGAGGTGTTGGGCGAAGCGATCGGCAAGCCTAAGCTTGCTCTCACTGATATAGAGCAGCTGACACCTAGAGCAGCAGATACAATAGATGAGGTTGGAGGAGGTGCAAGTGAACCTCTGCCGCACCTGGAAAGACTGCTTAGGTCCTTGGATGGAGTCGAGGGTGGAGGTAAAGCGACAAGTGTAGCATTTCCTGCGGTTGCAAGGGAAAGTACCAAGGGAGGGGGTGGTTTGGGTGGGAAAGGATGAATTGACCAGAGAGTTATGGAGGGAGCGGTCTCTGCGGAAAGCCGAAAGGGGAGTTGAGAAGATGTGGCCAGTGGTGGGATCCCGTTGGAGGTGGCGAAAATTTCGGAGGATTATCTGTTGTATGTGACGGCTGGTAGGGTGGAAGGTGAGGACAAAGGGGACTCTGCCCTTGTTACAAGTGGGGGGGATGGGAAGTGAGAGCAGAGCGACGGGATATAGAAGAGACCCTGGTGAGAGCCTCATTTATAGTCGGAACCCCTGTTTCCTAAAGAATGAGGACATCTCCGATGCTCTGTTTTAGAACGCATCATCCTGTGTGCAGATGCAACATAGAAAGAGGAATTGGGAGTAGGGGATTGAATCCTTATGGGAAGCAGGCTGGGAAGAAGTGTAGTCCATATAGCCATGGGAGTCAGTGGGTTTGTAGTAGATGTCGGTCAACTTCGTAAAAGTGGTCTCCTTCTCCCTGCTATCCCCCCTCCCCCCCTCTTTTAAAGGACTTATCGTACACATGCTTTAGCCGTCTTAATTACAACACCAACCTTCCTGTTCATCGCGGTGTGTGTCTGTATAACCTTGGCTTTGCACCATGTGAATTTCACTCAGACAATGCTCCCCTGCTTGCCCTGTCCCCAGGCTGCTGAAGGAGTGCGAGTGTGAGTGCAAGTGTGAGTGTGAGTGTGAGTGTGAGTGCGCGCGCCACTCTGACTGTCGCTGTTCCAGCTGCCGGTTTTTCAGGCAGTTGCCAGTTTGACAGTCGCTGGCAGTCGCCTAAAAAATCGCCTAAGTGGGACAGGCCCATAATGCTCCTTCCACCCATCTTCATGTTCTAAAACTGAATCCAGAAATCCATGTGATTTCCTAAATACCAGCTAAAAATCTTCTCCTGAACACAAGCTGGGCATTCTGTGCCCCCTCCACATTTTACACTGACTATGTCTCAGTTAACATTGTCGTGATTGAAATACCATTATTATTGCCCTAGTGTTGTCGCACTTGTCAGATGTTTGCAACAGTCATAGAGTCATACAGCATGGAAACCGGCTCTTCGGCCCAACTTGCCCACACTGACCAGCATGTCCCATCTCCACTAGGCCCACCTGCCTGCATCTGACCCATATCCCTCTAAACCTGACCTCTCCATGTACCTGTCTAAATGTTTCTTAAACATTGCAATAGTGCCTGCCTCAACTTCCATCCTATATACCTGCCACCTTCTGGGTGAAAAAGTTACCCCTCAGGTAACTTTTGAATCTCTCACCCCTAACCTTAAACCTATGACCTCTGGTTCCCAATTTCCACTACCCTGGGCAAGAGTCTCTGTGTGCCTACCCAATCTATTCATCTCATTATTTTGTATATATGATCACCACTGATCCTCCTGCGCTCTAAAAAAAAGAATTCTAGCCTGTTCAACCTCTCCTGAGAGATCAGGCCTTTACGTCCGGGCAACATCCTCGTAAATCCTTTTCTGCACCCTTTCCAACTTGACAACATCTTTCCTATAACATGGTGCCAAGACCTGGACACAAAACCGTCAAAAGACTCAAAGTAATTGGTGGAAGTATTAATGGGAGGTGGAAGCATTTAATTCAGAGGATGATAGGAGTCTGGAAGTTACAAAGAAACATAGAAAATAGGTGCAGGAGTAGGCCATTCGGCCCTTCGAGCCTGCACCGCCATTCAATATGATCATGGCTGATCATCCAACTCAGTATCCTGTACCTGCCTTCTCTCCATACCCCCTGGTCCCTTTAGCCACAAGGGCCACATCTAACTCCCTCTTAAATATAGCCAATGAACTGGCCTCAACTACCTCAACTGCAGATAATTCCAGAGGCAAGCCACTCTGTGTGCAAAATGTTTTCCTCATCTCGGTCCTAAAGGAATTCCCCCTTATCCTTAGACTGTGACCCCTTGTTCTGGACCTCTGCAACATCGGGAACAATCTTCCTGCATCTAGCCTATCCAACCCCTTAAGAATTTTGTAAGTTTCTATAAGATCCCTCCTCAGTCTTCTAAATTCTAGCGAGTACAAGCCAAGTCTATCCAATCTTTCCTCATATGAAAGTCCTGACATCCCAGGAATCAGTCTGGTGAACCTTCTCTGTACCCCCTCTGTGGCAAGAATGTCTTTTCTCAGATTTGGAGACCAAAACTGTACGCAATACTACAGGTGTGGTCTCACCAAAACCCTGTAAAACTGCAGTAGAACCTCCCTGCTCCTATACTCAAATACTTTCGCTATGAATGCTAACATACCATTTGCTTTCTTCACTGCCTGCTGCACCTGCATACCTACTTGCAATGATTGATGTACCATGGCACCCTAGTCTCGTAGCATCTCCTCTTTTCCTAATTTGCCACCATTAAGATAATAGTCTACCCTCCTGTTTTTGCCACCAAAGTGGATAAACTCACATTGATCCACATTATACTGCATCTGCAGTCACTTTGCAGCCTCCTAGCATCCTCCTCACACCCAACACTATCCCCCAGCTTAGTGTCATCCGCAAACCTGGAGATGTTGCATTCAATTCCCTCATCCAAATCATTAATATATATTGTAAATAGCTGGGTTCCCAGCACTGAGCATTGCGGTACCCCACTAGTCACTGCCTGCCATTCTGAAAAGGACCCGTTTAATCCTACCCTTTGCTTCCTGTCTGCCGGCCAGTTCTCTATCCACATCAATCTTGAAGCCCCAATACCGTGTGCTTTAAGTTTGTATACTAATCTCTTATGTGGGACCTTGTCGAAAGCCTTCTGAAAGTCTAGATATAACACATCCACTGGTTCTCCCTTATCCACTCTGCTAGTTACATCCTCGAAAAATTCTATAAGATTCGTCAGACATGATTTACCTTTCGTAAATCCATGCTGAATTTGTCTAATGATTTCACCACTTTCCAAATGTACTGCTATCCCATCTTTAATATCCGACTCTAGCAGTTTCCCCACTACCGATGTTAGTCTAACTGGTCTGTAATTCCCCATTTTCTCTCTCCCTCAATTTAAAAAAAGTGGGGTTACATGAGCTACCCTCCAATCCTCAGGAACTACTCCAGAATCTAAGGAGTTTTGAAAAATCATCACTAATGCATCCACTATTTCTGTGGCTACTTCCTTGAGTACTCTGGGATGCAGACTATCTGGCCCTGGGGATTTATCGGCTTTTAATCCATTCAATTTACCCAACACCACTTCTCGGCTAACCTGGATTTCACTCAGTTCCTCCACCTTATTTGACCCCTGGTCCCCTGCTATTTCCGGCAGATTATTTATGTCTTCCTTAGTGAAGACAGAACCAAAGTAGTTATTCAATTGGTCTACCATGTCCTTGTTCCCCATGATCAATTCACCTGTGTCTGACTGCAAGGGACCTACATTTGTTTTAACTAATCTTTTTCTCTTCACATATCTATAAAAACTTTTGCAGTCAGTTTTTATGTTCCCTGCCAGTTTTTTGTCATAATCTATTTTCCCTTTCCTAATTAATCCCTTTGTCCTCCTCTGCTGCACTTTCAATTTATCCCAGTCCTCTGGTAGGCTGCTTTTTCTGGCTAATTTGTATGCTTCATCTTTTGTTTTTATACTATCCCTGATTTCCCTTGTTATCCATGGATGCACTACCTGCCCTGATTTATTCTTTTGCCAAACTGGGATGAACAATTTTTGTAGTTCATCCATGCAGTCTTTAAATACCTTCCATTGCACATCCACTGTCAACCCTTTAAGAATCACTTGCCAGTCTACATTGGCCAATTCACTTCTCGTACCTTCAAAGTTACCTTTGTTTAAGTTCAGAACCCTTGTTTCTGACTTAATTATGTCACTCTCCATCCTAATGAAGAACTCAACCATATTATGGTCACTCTTGCCCAAGGGGCCCCGCACAACAAGACTGCTAACTAATCCTTCCTCATTACTCAATACCCAGTCTAGAATAGCCTGCTCTCTCCTTGGTTCCGCTACATGTTGGTTTAGAAAACTATCCTGCATACATTCCAAGAGATCCTCTTCCTCAGCACCCCTGCCCATTTGATTCACCCAATCTATATGTAGATTGAAGTCACCCATTATAACTGTTTTACCCTTGTTGCACGCATTTCTAATTTCCTGTTTGATGCCATCCCCAACTCCACTACTACTGTTAGGTGGCCTGTACACAACTCCCACTAGCGTTTTCTGCCCCTTAGAGTTTCGCAGCTCTACCCATATCGATTCCACATCCTCCAAGCTAATGTCCTTCCTTTCTTTTGCATTAATCCCCTCTCACCAGCAACGCCTCCCACCTCCCTTTCCTTTCTGTCTATCCCTCTTGAATATTGAATATCCCTGGATGTTCAGCTCCCAGCCTTGGTCCCCCTGGAGCCATGTCTCCATGATCCCAACTATAGCATAGTCATTAATAGCTATCTGCACATTCAACTCGTCCACCTTATTACGAATGCCCCTTGCATTGAGACACAAAGCCTTCAGGCTTGTTTTTACAACACTCTTACTCCTTATACAATTATGTTGACAAGTGGTCCCTTTCGATTTTTGCCCTGGAAATCCACCACCTCTTATTCTCTGTTTATTATTATTTTCTTCTTTCCCCCCCTACATGTTGGGTCTGAGTGCTTCCCTTCTCTGCCTCCTGCCTCAGACCCTGTCTACTGGCTTTCTCTATTTGTGTCCCTCTCCCCAACTGTTCTAGTTTAAAGTCCCCCCGGTAGCCTTTGCAAATTTCCCTGCCAGGATACTGGTCCCCCTCGGGTTCAAGTGCAACCCGTGGTTTTTATACAGGTCACTCCTTCCCCAAAAGAGGTTCCATTGATCCAGAAACCTGAATCCCTGCCCTCTGCACCAGTCCTTCAGCCAGGCATTTATCCTCCACCTTGCTCCATTCCTACTCTCACTGTCGCGTGGCACAGGAAGTAATCCTGAGATTGTTATGTTTGCGGTTCTTTTCCTTAACTCTCTTCCTAATCTCGCTAAACTCTCCTTTCAGCATCTCTTCTCTTTTTTTACCTATGTCATTGGTACCAATATGTACCACAACCTCAGGCTCCTCTCCCTCCCTTTTCAGGATATCTTGGACACGTTCAGACACATCCCGGACCCTGGCACCAGGGAGGCAAACTACCATCCAGGTCTCCGGATTGCGTCCACAGAATCGCCAATCTGACCCCCTAACTATAGAGTCCCCTATTACTAATGCCCTCCTCTTCTTTTCCTTACCCTTCTGAGCAATAGGGCCGGTGTCTGTACCGCAGGCCAGGTCGCTGTTACTACCCCCAGATAGGCTATCCCCATGAACAGCACTCAAACAGGAGTACTTGATTCCACTGGTGTACTCTCTAGCGCCCGCCTCTGCCCCTTGCCTCTCCTAACCGTGACCCACTTGTCTGCCTCCTGTGGTTTTGGAGAGACTACCTCCCTGTAACTCCTCTCTATGACCTCCTCACTCTCCCTGACCAGACGGAAGTCATCGAGCTGCTGCTCCAGGTTCCTAACACACTCCTTTAGGAGCCCCATCTCGACACACCTGGCACAGATGTGGACTTCTGGAGGGCTACCCGATTCCATGACCTCCCACATCTGACATCCAGAACAGTAAGCTGCTCTGGCACTCATACTTCTCTTACCCTAGATACAACACAAAATACAATATACAATACAAAAATATAATACAAAATACAAAGTGCAGTACACTACAAACTGCTGGAATCTGACTGCCAATCAGCTACGTACTCAAGTCTACCAATCAGCGGCTTCCTCAAGCCCAGTTAATTGAATAAAACGTTACGGATTTCAGTACTCCTCCCTCACCAATGGCTCCTGGGCCTCTGTGCCTCTAGCAACTGGAAGGGCAGTAGAAGCAATATTCATAGATTCAGAAAGTTTTAAGGCATGGAAAAGATCCATTGTTTCAACTTGTCGATGCCAACCTAGGTGTCTTTCTAAGATAATCCTATATGCCAACATTTGGCCCATAACACTCTAAGACTTTCCTCTCCATGTAGCTGTCCAAATTTCCCCATCAAATTCCTTTTAAATCTTTCACCTTAAAGTTATGTCCTCTAGTTTTAGACTCTTCTACCCTGGGAAAAAGACTATGAAAATATACCCTATCTAATACCCGCAAAATCTTTATTTGGCCACTCCTCAGCCTCCTTTGTTAATAGAGGGGAAAGTCACAGGGTATCCAATCTTTCCTTACAACTCCCGCACTCCAATCCTGGCATCCTGGGATATTTTCTGCACCCTTGACTTGTTTATGCATTTGAATACCTGTGATATGCAGGATTAAATCAAAAATAATAGTCCTTAAATGACCACAACAAGCCCAACTTGAACATAAGATTAAAAACAGTTGAGGTTATTATTTGTCAAATGATGTTCATCTTTCAACGAATTAATTATTATTTTGTAACTATAATGTGAGAAATGATTTATCTCAAAGTTAAAACCTTGAGGATAATTCAATTGAAGCAAATTTGCTGCAATTATTTACTTTGAAATCTGTTCCAATATTCTCTCTCGTTGCAGTGTTTCATTTTTTCAGTGTACTTTACACAGACAAATCATAATACATAGCAGATAATAAAACCTTGCTTATAGCAATATTTAAAATGCAATGCGAATGAACGGAGATGATTTGCATGTCATAACTAAGTTTGATTTAAAGCCCAATCTAATGCTGTACTTGAAAGAATTATAACTCCTGCATGCAATAGTGCAAAAACAAAGCATATTAGATGTCCACGAGTAAATGTGATGAATATCAAGTATAAAAGATGACCCAGGGCGAATACATTTTGTAGGAAAGAACTGCAGATGCTGGTTTAAATTGAAGGTAGATGCAAAATGCTAGAGTAACTCAGCGGGACGGGCAGTATCTCTGGAGAGATACTGCCTGGGTGACGTATTGGGTCAAGACCCTTCAGAATGGATTTACTGATAACTTAGTATAACAAGCCAAGTGAGGGCATTAGATCCATTGATAATCCATATCCATATCATATACTTAATAAAAGTCTGAAGAAGGGTTTTGGCCCAAAACGTTGCCTATTTCCTTCGCTCCATAGATGCTGCTGCACCCGCTGAGTTTCTCCAGCATTTTTGTGTACCTTCGATTTTTCAGCATTTGCAGTTCCTTCTTAAACGCGAGTGATTCCGTAAAGATTTCAAAGCTCTGTGATTTCATGCTGTGAAAAATGAGTTTATACAATCACAGCTGCTTCATTGACAGTATGAGGGAAACATTCATAATGAATAAATAATCATAATAGTAACCTCTCTCATCTGAAAGGGACATACAGCTGAACGTAAAATAGAGTTGGTAAAAAATCCCTGGTCTGACAATGGGTTATTATAAGTGTTTGGAAGGTTCGCTCATTCAACCGTCCTGCAGCTTCTAGGATGTGGTCCAGTGGAACGTAAATAACCCTTGCTACTGATGTTGTAGCAGACCTGGTGGAGTGATTTAATTTGTATCTACTCCCATATAAACCAAATCCCGTTTCACCGCCTGGGGATTGTCTGAACTGACACCTTCTTATAAAGCTTTTTTGGAACTAACAACATTGCTATTTCAGAGCCTCTAGGTGACCTTGAAACATTGTTGTAAATGTGTGACCTCTCATAACTGAAGGTCCCTGAATATGTCATGAAACTAATTTGGGACCGGACTCCCCTACTGCTCTGCTTAACTAAAACATAAATATAATATTATTTGCAGATGTAACCATCCTGTCCAGTCACAATTATGTAGTGACTGGACCTGTGACGATAACCACCTTATGAGGGCCAAAAGCTAGGATGTAGCAGGAGCCCCCGGCGAAGCAGTGCCAGCACAATGTCAGTATCCCATACTGCCCTGTACTTGTCCTTGGGGAACTTGTGTTAATGATCCTTTACAAACTCAATATCCGGGGCGAGCCCGACAGAGTGGATTATATTTGCTGCAGCAAATATAATGGGAAGGCACATTAAGCACAGTTAATGGCCCAATAACTCAATTATTGTCAAAGACCTATTGGAAAATGAACTTAAAGTCGTCAGTATCTGTACCGTATTAAATGTAACATAGCATTAAACAAAGCTCTTCCCACCTACTGGCGAAAAATGTATTGCTTTTTTGGGATGCTATCCCTGCCCTCTGCAGTGAGTACATACATGGGTCGGTGTGACAACCCGAGCCGTAGGAGCAGTGTACTCAGAATCTGCAAAAGAACAAATTGATTTTATCATGCAGAGGCTGGTTTTCTGAGCCACAGGCTGACCAGCAAAGCTTTATGCGTAGAATAACCGTATAAGGTTGTATTAATATTCCTGACAAACAGGAATCAATGCTGCATAGTCCAGTCAGCCAATACAAAAACCCAAGCGGGATCTTGCTTTCAAGATCCGACTGATGGGCAAATGGAGGAAGACATAACGAACATTCCTCCTTGTTGTAGCAATAATGTATCTCTTGCCACTGTTATGCCACATCGTTTTGCACCGTAATTTCATAAATACTTTGTAATCCAACACTCATTCTGTGTTGTCATTGATCTGTACTTGATGATACACTAGTGGCAAATGAGATTATGTAAATTAATATAAGATGCTTTTACTTGATTGCACTCATGTGACTAATATATGCCACCACCATTGTGTATCAACCTGCAGTTGCGTATGCAGATTATGCATATGTGCTCCATAACCCTTTCCCCATATAATTCACCTAGGGTTTATAGATAGTTGGTAGCAATAACTGAAGAATTGGCAACTGATATAAATCTGCTTCACCTCCGAACTAGAGGTGACATTCGCAAATTTCCACGTTAGAGCACTTAGCATCAGTTTGTAATAAACCTGAGTTTTTACTGACCAAACTAGTGGAGCAAGTGGAGCAATGCTGAATAGTGTTCGTCCATCATTATGACTTTAATAGCTTCAGCTGGTAATAACATAGGTCTCTTAATAATGACCTAGCCGGCACTTGAGAGGTGGCTACTTCACAGCTTAAACACAGCTACTATATTGCCAATTACTCTTGATGAATAGACGGCTGCTTATAACAACAAGGTTGTTACTAGTTCCCATTAACTCCAATCTCTTGTCCCAGGGCGGAGTCATAGGCTAATTAATAGTTGAAGGTAAATCCCAACGACCAACAAGTATATTGGTAACTACTTAATTTTAACTGGATGGATGAGGGATCCTACAAAGCCCTTCCCATCTTTGAATTTCTCAAATATAGTTTGAAGCTGAATAATTGATTTTTGCAAAATAGAGCATTAGAATATCATTCAGACTAGACATAACAAGTTTAAACTCTGAGTTGCCGAAGCACCGATTTTTGTAATTTGGTAAATACCTGGATAAATAATTTAGCCCATCTTGCAATGTTTTACTGTTCTCATTGCCTCATCATTAGCAAATTATCATTACTGTTATAATTCTTCTGATAATTTCATATGTCTCCGGTGATCGCTGTAAATGGGAACTGAATAGAATGTATCTTTGAGATCCTTATGAAAATCAGTTGTTAGTCAGTAACGAAGTTTCCTATTCGGAAAGTTTACACTGCACATACCCGTTACACGACCTTCTCCATCTTAACAATGAATTGCCACGTCTGCCATCATTCCGTGCCTGGAACGACAACTCTGGCCCGATTTCCGAACCTGTCTTGGAAGAGAATCCTGGTCATAAAAATTAGCCTACCTCATAATTCCGAAGCTGCCTCTAAAGTCAACTCTGGCCATAATTCTAAGCCTGCCATGAAAACAACTCTGTCCATATTTTGATCCAGTCTCAAAGCGATCCTGGCCATAATACTGAGCCTGCCTTAAAAGATAATACTGGCCCAAATTCTAAACCAGCTTGGAATATTAGTATTGTGCAGTTTTACATGGTTAAACCCCTGTCTCACTGTGCGAGTTGGCCCACGAGTGACCCCGAGTTTTCACTCGTGGTGATCACGTAGCGGGAACGTCGGAACTCGCACGAGCAACTTATCGACTCGTGGCGCTAACGGCAGGTACTCGGGAAACTTGTTAACTCGTGAAAAAAATCAAACGTTTGATTTTTTCCACGAGTCAAATTAACTGTTCAAGTTAAAAATGGAAACATTTAAACTCGTTGTAATAACGTAGTGGCCCCGTGCGTTTATCTTAGTGTCTCGTGAGTCTACCGTGGGAACTTTAATAATCTGTTCTTTTGCTCGAGTAAAGACTGAACCAAAGATAGACACAAAATGCTGGAGTAAACTCAGCGGACCAGGCAGCATTTCTGGAGAGAAGGAATAGAGTCGAGACCCTTCTTCAGACTTACCCGAAATGCCACCCATTCCTTCTCTCCAGAGATGCAGCCTGTCCCGCCGAGTTACTCCAGCATTTTGTGTCTATCTTCGGCCTTTCTGCCACTTGTCCTTTATTACTGAGGCGCCTGCCCCGTGGCTTCACGGTCTCAATGAACGGCTTAGGACACGGTTAAAGACCTGCCGAAGGGGCAAGTCTGGGGTGGTGGGTGGGATGTGTCCACGTATGATGCTCCATCCACCCCCCCGGGGCCGAGAGTGTGGGATTGGGAAGGAACTGCAGATGCTGGTTCACACCGGAGATAGACACACACAATGCTGGAGTAACTCCGAGGGACAGGCAGCATCTCTGGAGAGATGGGATGGGTGAGATTTCGGGTCGAGACCTTACTTCAGACTTCTCCAGAGATCCCGCTGAGCTTAGTCCAGTAGTTGGTGTCTATCCCGGTCTTGGCCGAACTTGCAGGTCAGTCCGGTGATCATCCCGGGATAGGTTTCCCGGTGAGTTGTCCAGCGCTCACGGTGGACGAGGGAGGACAGCAATAGGCCAGGTGAATGAATACAGCACATAAATGAGTCGACCTTTAATATTTTTTGATTTTATGTTTTAATTTACAAGCTGCTTCAAGCGAGGCAAGTTTTATTTTCAGTCCGAAGAAGGGTCTCGACCCGAAACGTCACCCATTCAACGAAAAAGCTGGAGTAACTCAGCGGGTCAGGCAGCAACTCTGGAGAGAAGGAATAGGTGACTTTTCGGGTCGAAGATCCTTCTTCAGAAGACAAGCCCTTATCCAAAACGTCACCTTCTCCAGAGATGTTACCTGGCCCGCGTTACGCCAGCTTGTTGCGTCTGCCTTCCGTTTCTGCCCCTAAAGCCTTGGGATCGTTGCCCTTTGTGTTGGCGTGGAGGGGGAGGGGGCTATTGTGCTGCTTGAATGCCCCCTGCTATCATAGGGACAGGGAAACACAGCGGCTTTTGAGGCTGGTGGGCAATCACTACCAAAGTGTCTGCCTGCAGTCAGCACTCCTCTCCTACACATGTCTCCCGCGCTAACCATCCCGCAGAGAATGATCCCAGCACCCAAGAGCCTTGTCGGGTCCCGGCGGCCGCTCAATGTCAGTCACCCGAGCTGCTTCCTTCCTCTGAAGTGGCGGCCAGTCCTGCTGTCTGTGTGTATCTGTGTGTGTGTGTGTGTGTGTGTGTGTGTGTGTGTGTGTGTGTGTGTGTGTCTCTGTCTGTCTGTGTGTATCTGTGTGTGTGTGTGTGTGTGTGTGTGTGTGTGTGTGTGTGTGTGTGTGTCTCTCTCTCTCCCTCTCTGTCTATCTGTGTGTATCTGTGTGTGTGTGTGCTGTCGGGTCCCGGCGGCCGCTCAAAGTTACCCGAGCTGTTTCCTTCCTCTGAAGTGGTGGCCAGTCCTGCTGTGTGTGTGTGTGTGTGTGTGTCTGTGTCTGTGTCTGTGTCTGTGTCTGTGTCTGTGTCTGTGTCTGTGTGTCTCTCTCCCTCTCTGTCTATCTGTGTGTATCTGTGTGTGTGTGTGCTGTCGGATCCCGGCGGCCGCTCAAAGTCACCCGAGCTGCTTCCTTCCTCTGAAGTGGTGGCCAGTCCTGCTGTCTGTGTGTATGTGTGTGTGTGTCTCTCTCTCTCCCTCTCTGTCTATCTGTTTTGTATCTGTGTGTGTGTCTGATGTCGGGTCCCGGCGGCCGCTCAAAGTCACCCGAGCTGCTTCCTTCCTCTGAAGTGGCGGCCAGTCTTGCTGTGTGTGTGTGTGTGTGTGTGTGTGTGTGTGTGTGTGTGTGTGTGTGTGTGTGTGTGTGTGTGTGTGTGTGTGTGTGTGTGTGTGTGTGTGTGTGTGTGTGTGTGTGTGTGTGTGTGTGTGTGTGTGTGTGTGTGTGTGTGTGTGTGTGTGTGTGTGTGTGTGTGTGTGTGTGTGTGTGTGTGTGTGTGTGTGCCTGCTGTCGGGTCCCGGCGGCCGCTCAATGTCAGTCACCCGGGCTGCTTCCTTTTTTAAAATTATTTAAAATAGAGATCCATTGCAAAAAAGTATTTAAAAACATAAAACAACAAGAAATGCTTGGTTACTGGAGGATGCGCATTTTCCCATTGTAGGTCATATCAATAGATGCCGCCGCGCTGAAATAACTCAAAACCACAGGATGGAGATGTATTTTAACATTGTTGCTTTATTAAAACATACCTTCATTCACGGTTGGCTCAAGAGTAACGGGAGAGGAACTTGCTAACTCGGGAGAGGAACTAGGAACATCGCAGCAATGACATACCCGTGGGAACTCGGTTACACACTTGATCATAAACTTGCAGTCTCGTGCACAGCCACGAGTCTGTCACTCAGGGTACCTCGTGGGTCAACTCGCACAGTGAGACAGGGCCATTAGGTAACAATGCCTTAACCATAAGTGTGTTGTACAAACAAGTGTAAATTAACAACTTGTAAGTGGTCCACTTACCCCATGCCTGGTTATATAGGACTGGCAGGGTGCGTGGAATGTCTGTCCAGTTTTCACGCTGCCATAGCTTCAGTGAACCGCTCACTGCCAATGGAGGCGTGGAGTGTGTTGTCGAACCGATGAAGCTTTGTTGGTACCTTGATTGGTCCGACAGCTTTTGCTTCCTCATCCAGGTTTTGCCTGTTGAATAGGCCTTACCTGAATAGAAGATTTGGCGGCTAGAGCTCTGTTCACTGCCGGCACTTGTAGCATGAGGGGAACTCTGACCCCTTACAGGTATTCTGCCAATGGCTAGTAACCAACTCTTCTGGCAGCAACACCTGCATCTGCGAGGATTGGCTTGAACCCATACACATGTGCACCCGTATGTTCCACAGACATACGTTAGAATTTAAAGTCAGTTACCTACTGACCATTCGCACTCCACTCCATAAAGGGGAAGATCGTAGGCAGCCCTGAACAGGTGCTGGCTCAGGCCCCTGAGGCTACCTGCACTGATATGGCCTCCCAACAGACCTATACCAGAATGGAACATACTCGGCGGCAGAATAATTCTGCCCCGCATGCTCTCCTCCTCCAAGAGGGAGACATTAAGCAGCCCTAACTAGCACTGCTGGCACGGGCTCTCCCATAGGCCGGCGCTGACACTACTCCTCCTGTTGGTATGTGTTGATGGGACATCCTCTCAGTTAGGAGCTCCATCCAGTTAAGCCCAAACTGTTAATTATCACTGGAGCGGAACCCTCCCGGCCCGACTCACCCCGAGACCATAGGCCTGACCGCTTTATGGGAGATGATACCCCATGTCCTGAGGACCACAGCGGTGTGGGAGCAGCTGACTATATGGTGATACTGCCTTCCTTCTGTATTTAACCCTCCACGGGAACCACGGCAGTCTGGAAGTCGCTGACCGTTTTGTCAGCGACTCTGACAGTGATACCGCCTGCTGGATTTACCCCTCCACGGGAACCACAGCGGTCTGGGAGCCGCTGACCGCATTGTCAGCGACTGGAGTCGCAAACCCGATGGCTGCCGGCTACCCACGATTCCGCGGCTAGGACCGGAGTCTCCCCACAGCCCAAGCCGGTTTCCCTGCGGCTCGTTGGACCTCGCGACAATATCCAGCAGGATATTGCTTTCTATAATAAGAGGTTCCTGCAAGAGGAAACAAAACCTGGTAAGAAATATAAACTTACCTGCATGTTTAAATTAACCGCTGTCAGGACCGTTGTGCCTGCCAGTTAGTCGCTGAGCCAATGCGAAACGGCGTAATGACGAGCATGCGCACTGGCGGGGTTCTTCACGGAATCACTCACGTGACTCCGAAGTAAAATCCAAAATTCGCATTCATGACAGTTTGGTTGATACAACCACTTGTGATTGTATCGTCTTTAGCCAGCTTGCCTGTTATCAGACATTGAACTGTCCGATTCAGTTCTGTTTGATGTCTAACAGTTAGTGCAGTAAAAGTGCTTTGATGGGAGAAATGTTTGAGCTCATAGACATTCTAAAAGGTTGTTAGTAACCTTTTATTCTGGTGATATTACCCCTTCTAAAAGCTGTCAGGGACAGAAGTATGCACAATGGAATCATATTTTTATTTATTCAATGACTTTTCGTGACATTATCACAGTAGGAGCTCCAGAAGAGAACTGTGTGTTTGTATAAACAAATACTTCAGGATTTCTTTCAGCTTGCATCCTTTTTGAAAAGTTCAGCACTAATGCTGGATTCCCCACAACATTTGGGACAAAAGTTTGGTATTTTATTGGTATTGGTTTATTGTTGCCACGTGTACAGGGATACAGTGAAAGGCTTTGCTTGAGTGTAATCCAGTTAGATCGTACCATAAATGTACAATTAAGCCACTCACAAATTCAACAAATGCCAAATATAGGTGGTACAGCATTATAGCATATAACTAAAGAGAAAGTGCAGATAGTTTTATAGTTGATAAGAAAAAATCCAAGGGCCATAACAAGGTACGTTGGGTTTGAGACTATACCTTAACTTATGGGAGGAGTTTTCAGTGGTCTGATGACAATGAGGAAGAAGCAGGTTTCCTGAATCTGATGGTATGTGTGTTCAAGGTTTTGTATCCTCTGCTTGACAGGGGAGGGGAGAAGAGAGAATGACTAGAATGGTACATAATTATTTTGGTTGCTTTCTGAGGCAGCTTGAAATGTAGATGGAGTTGATAGGGAGAAGACTAGTCTGTATGTTGGACTGGGCTACATCCACAACTCAATGCAATTTCTTGGGGTCTCTGGCATAGCTGTTGCCAAACCAAGCTATGATACATCCCAATATGATGTTTTCTGTAGTGCCTGTATAGAGTCATAGAGTTATAGAGTGATACAGTGTGGAAACAGGCCCTTCAGCCAACAGGCCACGCCAGCAACCAATGTCCCAGCTATACTAGTCCCACCTGCCTGTGCTTAGTCCATATCCCTCAAAACCTGTCATATCCATGTACCTGTCTAACTGTTTCTTAAACATTGGGATAATCCCACCCTCAACTACCTCCTCTGGCAGCATGTTCCATGCACCTACCACCCTTTATGGGAAAAAGTTACCCATTGGATTCCTATTAAATCTTTTCTCCTTCACCTAGAACCTCTGGTCCTCAATTCCCCTACTCTGGGCAAGAGATTCTCTGCATCTACCCGATCTATTCCTCTCATGATTTTGTACACCTCTATAAAATCAACCCTCATCCTCCTGCGATCCAAGGAGTAAAGACCTAGCCTACTCAACCTGTCCCTATAGCTCAGACCCTCTAGTCCTGGTTACATCCTCGTAAATCTTCTCTGAACCCTTTCAAGCTTGACAATATCTTCCCTATATCTATACCAGAACTAAACAGAATTATCTAAATGTGGTCTCACTAACGTCTTATAGAACTGCAACATGACCTCCCAACATTTATACTCAATGCTCTGACTGATGAAGGCCAAAGTGCCATAGGCCTTTTTGACCAACCTATTCACCTACGACTAGACCTTCAAGGAAACGTGCACCTGTACTCCTAGATCCCTCTGCTCTATAATACTACCCAGAGGCCTACCATTTACTGTAGGTCCTGCCCTTGTTAGATGTACCAAAATGCAACACCTCACATTTCTCTGTATTAAATTCCACCAATCATCCTCAGCCCACCTGGCCAATCGATCAAGGTTCCTGCTGCAATCTTTCACAAACATCTTCACTATCTGCAAAACCACCCACTTTTGTATCATCAGCAAACTTACTAATCTTGTCCCGTATGTTCTCATACAAATCAGAAGCTGGTATGAGTAATTGGAGACATGCCAATCTTCTTTAGTCTTCTGAAGAAGAGGCGTTGGCATGCTTTCTTGCCTGTAGTTTCAATGTGGTTTGACTAGGACAAATTGTTGGTAATACAGTGCATTCAGAAAGTATTCAGACCCCATTCACTTTTTCCATATTTTGTTACGTTACAGCCTTATTTTAAAATGGATTAAATTCTTTTTTTTTAAATCATCAATCTACACACAATACCCCAGAATGGGAAGGGAAAACATGTGTTAGAATTATTTTTAAGTAATTAAAAAGAAATAGCTGAAATATCACATTTACTTAAGTCTTCAGACCCTTTGCTTTGACACTCAAAAATGAGCCATGAAGACAAAGGAATTGTCCTTAGACCTCCGAGACAGGATTGTATCGAGACACAGTGCATAGTGGCCTCTGTCATTCTTAAATGGAAGAATTTGGAACCACCAGGACTCTTCATAGAGCTGGCCACCCTGCCAAACTGAGCAATCGGGGGAGTAGGGCCTTGGTCAGGGAGGTGACCAAGAACCCGATGGTCACTGACAGAGCTCCAGGGTTCCTCTGTGGAGATGGGAGAACCTTCCAAAAGGACAACTATTTCTGCAGCACTCCACCAATCAGGACTCTATGGTAGAGCGGCCAGGTGGAAGCCGCTCCTCAATAACAGGCACATGGCAGCCCGCTTGGAGTTTGCCTAAAGGCACCTAAAGGACTCTCAGCCCATGAGAAACAAGATTCTCTGGTCTCAGGACACCAAGATTGAACTCTTTGGCCTGAATGCCAAGCGTCACGTCTGGAGGAAACCAGGCACCGCTCATCACCTGGCCAATACCATATCTACGGTGAAGCATGGTAGTGACAGCATCATGCCGTAGGGATGTTTTTCAGTGGCAGGAACATGGAGACTAGTCAGGATCGGGGGAAAGATGAACGGAGCAAAGTACAGAGAGATCCTTGATGAAAACCTACTCCAGAGCGTTCTGGACCTCAGACTGGGGCGGAGGCTTCACCATCCAACAGGACAACGATCCTAAGCACACAGCCAAGATAACACAGGAGTGGCTTCATGACAAGCCAGTGAAGAAATGTGTGGAGGACTGCATCCCTACAAAAACCTTCCGAGTGTTTCCCAAACAGAAACCTTGGATGAACTTTGAGATCCATACTCTTCTGAGGTCCAGACACTGAACGTTCATGTCTGATGATACAGTGGACTACAAGAAGTCCAGATACGACCTTGGTAAGGCCATCAAAAAGGCCAAAAGGGACTTCTGCTCCAAATTGGAGGATGAGACAAATGTTCAGCAGCTGTGGCGGAGCCTGAATGCAATCACCTCCTACAAGGCGAAACCAGGAGGCAGCTCGAATGTCGGCGAAACATCACTCCCTGACGAGCTCAATGCGTTTTACGCATGCTTTGATAGGGAGAATACTGGTGTGCCTTCCCGAGCCCCCATTCGCTGTGATGGTATTTCTGTCTCAGTCACAGAGGCCGATGTCAGGAAATCCTTCGGAGGGGTGAACCCTCGAAAAGCGCCTGGACCTGATGGTATACCCGATCGTGTTCTAAAAACCTGTGCGGACCAACTGGCTGGAGTTTTTACGGACATTTTCAACCTCTCATTTCTGAGGTCTGAGGTCCCCACCTGCTTTAAAAGGGCATCAATTATACCACTGCCCAAGAAGAGTAAGGTGATGTGCCTCAATGACTATCGACCAGTGGCACTAATGCCTGTGGTGATGAAGTGCTTTGAGAGGTTGATCATGGAGCAAATCAACTCCTACCTCGACAAAACCTGGACCCACTGCAGTTTGCTTACTACCACAACAGATCAACGGTGGATGCGATCTCGCTGGCCCTCCACTCCGTTGTGGACCACTTGGACAACAAAAGCTCATATGTCAGGCTGTTATTCATCGATTACAGCTCGGCATTTAACACAATCATCCCCTCCAAGCTGGTTACCAAACTCTCAGAACTAGATCTCTGCGCATCCCTCTGCAATTGGATCCTCGACTTCCTCTTTCACAGACGACAGTCCGTTTGTATTGGTGGAAATGTGTCAGACTCGATAACAATCAGTACGGGAACACCTCAAGGCTGCGCGCTCAGCCCCCTGCTGTACTCACTCTATACTCATGACTGCATAGCCAGTCACAGTGTGAACTCCATCATCAGGTTCGCTGACGACACTACTGTTGTGGGACGTATCACTGATGGGGATGAGTCAGAGTATAGAAGAGAGATCGAGCAACTGTCCATATGGTGCCAGCACAATAACCTGGCCCTCAACACCAGCAAAACCAAGGAACTGATTGTGGACTTTCGAATGAGTAGGATGGGGACCCACAGTCCTGTTTATATCAACGGGTCGATGGTTGAAAGGGTCAAGAGCTTCAAATTCCTGGGAGTACACATCTCTGAAGATCTTTCCTGGTCCGAGAACACTAATGCAATTATCAGCTCCTCTACTTCCTGAGAACATTACGGAGAGTCGGTTTGTCAAGGAAGACTCTCTCTAACTTCTACAGGTGCACAGTAGAGAGCTTGCTGACTGGTTGCATCGTGGCTTGGTTCGGCAACTTGAGCGCCCTGGAGAGGAAAATACTTCAAAAAGTAGTAAACACTGCCCAGTCCATCATCGGCTCTAACCTTCCTTCCATCGAGGGGATTTATCGCAGTCGCTGGCAGCATCATCAAGGACCCACACCATTCTGGCCACACGCTCATCTCTCTGCTACCTTCAGGTAGAAGGCACAGGAGCCTGAAGACTGCAACGACCAGGTTCAGGAATAGCTACTTCCCCACAGCCATCAGGCTATTAAACCTGGCTCGGACAAAACTATGATCATCAATAACCCATTATTTGTTATCTGTTATTTGCATATGTGTATGTATTTATATAATGATGTATGGACACACTGATCTGTTTTGTAGTAAATGCCTACTATGTTTTGTGTGCCAAAGCAAAGCAAAAATTTCGCTGTCCTATCAGGGACACATGACAATAAACTCATTTGAACTTGAAGTTGAGTGCCCTCGAATGGCCCAGCCAGAGCCCAGACTTGAACCTGATCGAACATATCTGGAGGGATCTGAAAATAGCTGTGCACCAATGGTCCCTATCCACCTGACAGAGCCTGAGAGGATCTGCAGAGAAGAATGGGAGAAATTATCCAAATACAGGTGTGCCAGGCTTGTAGCGTCATACACAAAAAGACTTGAGGCTGTAATCACTGCCAAAAGTGCCTCAACAAAGTACTGAGTAAAGGGTCTGAATATTTATATAAATGTGATATTTCAGTTATTTATTTTTAATTACATTGCAAAAATTTCTAAACACCTGTTTTTGCTTTTTTATTATGGGGTATTATGTGTAGATTGATGATAAAATAAAATAATTTAATCCATTTTAGAATAAGTCTGTAATGTAACAGAATGTAGAAAAAGTGAAGGGGTCTGAATATTTTCTGAATGCACTGTACATAAAGTTTTGGTCAATTTTCCATTGACCACAAACATTTTTGCATGAGTTATCTGACTGCAGCAGATGGATTGAAAAAAAGGTTGTTAGAAGATCTCAACAGGTCAGGCACTATCTGTGGAGGGAAAAGGACAGATGATGTTTCTTGTTGGGACCTTTCTTCCCAAAACATCATCTGTCTATTTCCTTCCACAGTTGCTGCCTGACCCATGAGTTCTGAGAGTAGTTTATAATTTGCTCAGGATTCCAGCTTCTGCAGTCCCCTGTGAATCCATGTGTAAGTGCAGCCTGGGCAGGCTCTGACAAACATTATGTAGTAATCCAGCTGTGGAAGATTCTATATATTCTGAAAGGAGCAGGAACACATTTCCTAACTTTACCAAAGAACCAGCCCTCTTGTTGCTCAATGACCTACCTGACAAGAGGCCCACCTCTGCCTTCCTTCTCTCTGGCCCGTTGTTGACCTGGGTTTTACGCTGGTGAAATGACTGGGGATGTACACTTCACAAACCCAGCCTTCCTGCTCAAAGGATGGATGTGAGATGTAAAAAATCCCAACTTCACACCAAAGAGAGTAAAGGCAAGGGAAAGAACCCACACCTTCAATTACTGTTGGAGAGAATCCAGAAAACATCACCCTCAAATCCTTGAAGTTGTTGACGCAACAAGAAAATTGCTGGTAATTGAGAGACATGAAATAGACAATAGGTGCAGGAGTATGCCATTCAGCTCTTCGAGCCAGCACCGCCATTCAATGTGACATGGCCGATCAACCACAAACAGTACCCCGTTCCTGCCTTCCCTCCATATCCCCTGACTCCGCTATCTTTAAGCACCCTATTTGGTTCTCGCTTGAAAGTACCTAGAGAACCAGCCTTCACCGCCTTCTGAAGCAGAGAATTCCACAGATGCACAACTCTGTGTGAAAAGTTTTTCCTCATCTCTGTTCTAAATGGCTTACCCCTTATTCTTAAACTGTGGCACCTGGTTCTGGATTTCCCCAACATCGGGAACACGTTTCCTGTCTCTAGCATGTCCAAACCCTTAATAATCGTATATGTTTCAATAAGATTCCCTCTCATCCTTCTAAATTCCAGAGTGTACAAGCACAGCTGTTCCATTCTCTCAGCATATGACAGTCCCGCCATCGTGGGAATTAACCTTGTGAACCTACGCTGCACTCCCTCAATAGCAGAATGTCCTTCCTCAAATTTGAAGATCAAAACTGCACACAATACTCCAGGTATGGTCTCACTAGGGCCCTATACAACTGCAGAAGGACCTCTTTGCTCCTAAACTCAACTCCTCTTGTTATGAAGGCCAACATGCCATTCACTTTCTTCACTGTCTGCTCTACCTGCATGCTTACTTCATTGATTAATGAACAAGGACCCCCAGATCCCGTAGTACTTCCCCTTTTCCCAACTTGACACCATTTAGATAATAACCTGCCATCCTGTTTTTGCAACCAAAATGGTTAACCTCACATTTATCCACATTAAACTGCATCTGCCATGCAACTGCCCACTCATCCAACCTATCCAAGTCACCCTGCATTCTCATAGCATCCTCCTCACAGTTCACACTAACACCAAGCTTTGTGTCATCTGCAAATTTGCTAATGTTACTTTGAATCCCTTCATCCAAATCATTGATGTATATTGTAAATAACTGCGGTCCCAGCACTGAGCCTTGCGGTACCCCACTAGTCACTGCCTGCCATTCTGAAAGGGACCTATTAATCCCTACTCTTTGTTTCCTATCTGCCAACCAATTTTCTATCCATGTTAGCATTCTACCCCCAATGTGCCCTAATTTTGCCCACTAATCTCCTATGTGGGGCCATATTAAATGCTTTCTGAAAGTCCAGGTACACTACATCCACTGGCTCTCCTTTGTCCATTTTCCTAGTTACATCCTATTCCAGAAGATTAGTCAAACATGATTTCCCCTTTGTAAATCCATGCTGACTCGGACTGATCCTGTTAATGCTATCCTGGAGATGATTATCAGGAGAGATGCTCCTAATATCTGTTTCTTGACCTTCCACACATTTTGATCAGTGAGCATATTTATAAAGCAATCTACTTGGAGTTGGTGTTTAGTTGTTTCCTTTGTTCATAATTTATGCTCATGTGATTACTGAGATAACCAGCTATAGAATGAGGTGATATGAACACGCTGATAATTCTGGTTTCTCTTCAGCTGTATTGATGTTATGTAGTCATCACAGACATATCTGTTTGTATTGATCAACCATGGGCATGGTGATCATGGTGAGTACACAGCATATTAACCTTCCCTGACCTACTGAACACCCATGATACTGAAGAATGGGCAGCTTCAGTACATTAAATGAGCAAGGACATAAAGGCTAAGTTACAGTGGCTTGCAAAAGTATTCATACTCTTTGAACTTTTCCATATTTTGTCACGTTACAACCACAAACGTAAATGTATTTTATTGGGATTTTATGTGATAGACCAACATAAAGTGGCACATAATTGTGAAGTGGAAGGAAAATGATACATGGTTTTCAAATTTTTTTACAAATAGAAAACTGAAAAGTGTGGCGTGCAAAAGTATTCAGCCCCCTTTACTCTGATACCCCTAAATAGAATCCAGTGCGACCAATTGCCTTTAGAAGTCACCTAATTAGTAAATAGAGTCCACTTGTGTGTAATCTAATCTCAGTATAAATACAGCTGTTCTGTGAAGGCCTCAGAGGTTTGTTAGAGAACAAGAGAACATTGGTGAACAAACAATGTTCCTTGGGCATCATGAAGCCCAAGGAACACCCCAGACAGGTCAGGAATAAAGTTGTGGAGATGTTTAAATCAGGGTTAGGTTATAAAAAAATATCCCAAGCTTTGAACATCTCACAGAGCACTGTTCAATCCATCATCCGAAAATGGAAAGAGTATGGCACAACTGCAAACCTACCACGACATGGCCGTCCACCTAAACTGATAGGCCGGGCAAGGAGAGCATTGATCAGAGAAGCAGCCAAGAGGCCCATTGTCACTCTGGAGGAGCTGCAGAAATCCACAGCTCAGGTGGGAGAATCTGTCCACAGGACAACTATTAGTCGTGCACTCCACAAATCGAGCCTTTATGGAAGAGTGGCAAGAAGAAAGCCATTGTTGAAACAAAGCCATAAGTCCCGTTTGCAGTTTGCCAGAAGCCATGTGGGGGACACAGCAAACATGTGGAGGAAGGTGCTCTGGTCTGATGAGACCAAAATTGAAGTTTTTGGCCTAAATGCAAACCGCTATGTGTGGCGGAAAAATAACACTGCACATCACCCTGAACACACCATCCCCACTGTGAAACATGGTGGTGGCAACATCATGCTGTGGGGATGCTTTTCTTCAGCATGGACAGGGAAGCTGGTCAGAGTTGATGGGAAGATTGATGGAGCCAAATACAGGGCAATCTTGGAAGAAAAGCTGTTAGTCTGCAAAAGACTTGAGACTGGGGCGGAGGTTCTCCTTCCAGCAGGACAATGGCCCTAAACATACAGCCAGAGCTACAATGGAATAGTTTAGATCAAAGCATATTTATGTGTTAGAATGGCCCAGTGAAAGTCCAGACCTAAATCCAATTGAGAATCACCGGCAAGACTTGAAAATTGCTGTTCACAGACGCTCTCCATCCAATCTGACTGAGCTTGAGCTATTTTGCAAAGAAGAATGGGCAAAAATTTCAGTCTCTAGATGTGCAAAGCTGGTAGAGACATACCCCAAAAGACTTGCAGCTGTAATTGCAGCGGAAGATGGTTCTACAAAGTATTGACTCAGGGGGGCTGAATACTTTTGCACGCCACACTTTTCAGTTTTTTATTTGTAATAAAATTTGGAAATCATGTATCATTTTTCTTCCACTTCACAATTATGCACCACTTTGTGTTGGTCTTTCACATAAAATCCCAATAAAATACATTTACGTTTGTGATTGTAACGTGACAATATGTGGAAAAGTTCAAGGGGTATGAATACTTTTGCAAGCCACTATATAATTCCAAATCTTGGAACCCACCTTCTGATTGAAGAATGCCCAGATATGTTCCCTTTGCTGTGCCAGGTGATAGAGGATCAGAGTTCTCCAATTTCTGATGAGGAAACCTCAATGTATGACCTCAAGACTCACAAATGTAAAGGGACGCAAGTCATCCTCAATCCTGAGGAACTGCCTAAGAAGTCTGGAAAATAAGTTTTGAGTTTAGAACATAGGGCATAGAAATGTACAGCACAGGAACATGCCCTTTACCTTACACTGTCTATGTCGAATGTGATGCGATGATATACTAATCCCATCTGCCCGCATATTTACCATGGCAAATTCCTTGTTTGTGAATACTTGGCCAATAAACTTATTTATTCATTAATTTATAATTCATATCCCTCCAATCTCTGAACATGTCTGTGTCTATATAGAAGCCTCTTAAATATTACTGTGAGATCTGCCTCCAACACTGCCCCTGGCAGCGCATTACTGGCACCCACCTGTCTCTGTGTAAAAATAACCTGCCCCACACATCTCCCTTAAACTTTGCCACTCTCACCTTAAAGTTATGCCCTCTAGTCTTTCACATTTCCACCCTGGGAGAAAGGTTCTGAATGTCTTCACTAACTATGCCTCTAATGAGTTTATATACTTCCATCAGGTTTATCAATCTTCAGTGTTCCAGAGAAAACAATCCAAATTTGTCGAACCTCTCCTCATAGCTTATATCCTCAAATCCAGGCAGCATTGTAGCAAACCTCTTATTTAGATTAGAGATAGAGCATGGAATCAGGACTGTCAATCGATCACCCAATCACATTAGTTCTATGTTATTCCACTTTTTCACCAACTCGCTACATACTTGGGTCAATTTACAGAAGAGCAATTAACCAACTAACCCACATGTCTTTGGGATGTGGGAGGAAACCAGAGCACTCGGAGAAAACCCATGCAGTCACTGGGAGAATGTGCAAACTCCACACAGGCAACACCTGAGATCAGGATCGAACCACCCTTTTCAAAGCTTCCACATCCATCCTGAAGTGGAAAGACCAAAACAGCAAAGAATACTCCTAACGCAGCTTAACCAAAGTATTTTGGAGCTGTATTGTAACTTTCCCTTGTGTTCAAATTGTCAACCAATGAAGTCATTTAGAAAGTGCGTTTTGGAAAGGATTTTGATGATGGGCAGGTTAGAGTAGATTACATTTTTCCTGATTTAACACCTTTACAAGCACTTTCCAGTAAAGATCCATAAGACTATAGCTGGGAATACAAAGGAGAATTAAATTGATCATTTTCATCCTTCCTTGGACAATCGTCAATAGATTATTGAAGTAAATAACCTTGACCTTTCTGCTTTTGAGTCAAAAATGTTTATCATTTATACCAAAACGGAACAATGAAATTCTTACTTGCAACAGTTTTGTGAACACAGTACTCAACATACAAAAATAAAACTTCAATAAATAAAAAATCCAATATCATGCAAAATAAAGATGAAGCCCAAAGTCCCTAGTACAACCATAACAGTTTGTAGTTCAGAGTTTAGTTGGTGTTCAATAGCCTGATGGCTGTTCCTGAACCTGATCATCACAGTTTTCAGACTCCTATATCTTCTTCATGATGCTTCCACGATACCTCCTGGCATTACAGGTAGAAGAAGCCTTTTGGTATGATGTCTTTCATCAGTAAGGAGATTGAGTACAAAGATTGCAATGTTATATGTTGCATTTCACTGTAGATCCTATTTAGGATCTCCAACGACACGCACCTGTTTCAAAAATAGGATACTTTTCATTCATAGCAATTTTCCCCTCCCTCTTCCCTTCCATCTACATTTCTTCCACTTGGTTCTTCTTGGTTCTTGGTTACTTGGTCCTCCAAAATATTCCAACTGGAATTTAAACTGGAGGTGGTGAAGGGAGGGGTTAAGCCAGAGAAGGTTATTGGGAAGAAAGTGCCACTTTAAATTTAGTTGCATCTGGCTTGGCAATCGTGGTTTGGTGGAGATTATTCCATGCTTTAATATGCGTGGTTTGGTGGAGATTATTCCATGCTTAGGAAGGAGGAATTGCTGTACACATCTGTCTTTGTGGCTGGGACCACAAATTGGATCGAATGCCCTTGTCTGCTCCTAATTGGTTTGGGGTTGGTGTCGGTCTTGTGATCTATGTCTAGCTAACCATTTAACATTTAGTAAAAACAGGTCAAACGGTGAGCTTCACATCTGTCTTGGAGATGGTTCCACCCCAGAGAATTCAGAATTTTGGTGACACTCGCTTCTCTCTTGTAGGTGTTAGTAACAAATCGAGCGGCCTGTCTTTGGACACGCTCGATGGATGAAATGTTTTTATCTGTGTATGGTTCCCAAACTGCAACTGCGTAGTCCAGGTGACGTCTAACGAGGGTGAAATACAGCTTCTCCTTGACAGAAGCTGAACAATGATGGAAGCTGCGCCTCAGGAAGTTTAGGACACCTGTTGCTTTCACTGAGGCTGACCATTCCAACGTAGATCATTCTGCAATATGATGCCAAGATACTTGGTTTGTTTGGATTCTTCAAGGGTGACACCAAGTATGTTGTAAGATGTGACACCTGGATTCCTCTTTCTGGTGACACGCATGGTTTCACATTTGGAAGGGTTGAACTGCATGCCCCATTGTTGTGACCACTCAACCATTGTATCGAGATCCTTTTGGAGAGCATCTTCATCATCAGCTGACTTAACTGGACGGTACATCAAACAATCATCAGCGAACAGTCTGGTCGCACTTGTGACTTTTTCATGGATGTCATTGATGTAAAGCAAAAATAGGTGTGGGCCAAGTACTGTGCCCTGGGGTGTACCACTCAACACTGGGTGCCAATTGGAGCTCTTTCCGTTCACACACACACGCTGAAGACGTTTTGTCAGGAAACTGGAAATCCAACGTTTTGTGTTGGAACGAATACCGTAGAAGTCAAGCTTCCGAAGCAGTCTCTGGTGTGGGATGACATCAAATGCTTTAGAAAAGTCCAGTACAACTAAATCTATGATGACGTTACTGTCAAGGTGCTTGGCCAGGTCATTTGTTGTCAGGATAAGCTGAGACTTGCATGATCAATGCTTCCTAAATGCATGTTGGTTGTCGGCAAGAATATTATGTTTGCTCACGTGACGCATCAGATTACTATCAGTGATATGTTCCAGCAATTTACAGCAAGTTAGCTTCACAATTTGCAACTCTCCAATCCTTTTGTCTGACACCTCCTATCTTTTTATTTCCAGCCTTATTTCCAACCATCTGCCAAGGAAAAAATTCTCCTCATTTGCCAGGCTTTGTCCTGCAACCTCCTGTCTTCCAGTTTTCTTCCCCACCATCCCACCCATATAATGAGCATCCAGAAAGATCTCCTCTCCATGCTCTCCTTAAATGCTGCCTGACTCATTGAGTTATTGGAGCATTCTGTGCTGTTTTTTGCTATCAACATGAATCTGTGGACATATACCCCATGGTCCTCCATGTCTCCACGTTCAATATCAATCTATTGGGTCTTAGCATCCTACAATATAAAAACAGGACCTTTGGCCCAACTTGTCCATGATGATTAAGATACCTCATCTACACTAATCCTACCTGCCCACATTTGACCACTAACACTTTAAACCTTTCCTATTCATGTACCTGTCCAAATGTTGTTTAAATATTATTATACTAGTGCTGGTCTCGACTATCTCACTGGCGGATCGTTCCATATCCCCACCACGCTCTGTGTGTAAAACTTGTCCCTCAGGTTCCTATGAAATCTTTCCCCTCTTACCGTAAACCTATGTCCTCAGGTTCTTGATTTATATATCCTGATTAAAAGACACTGTGCATTCACTTCATCTACTCCCCTTGTGATCTTATGCACCTTTGGAAAATCACCCCTAAGCGTCCGGTGCTCCACAATACTGAATACAATCCAGTTGAATACAATCCTGAACTGTCCAGCAGTTCCTATAGCTTAGGCCCTCCAGTCCCGACAGTGTCCTCTAATTGTACATTCTCTTACCTTGTTCTACCTCATATTTCCCTGGACTAAACTCAGTTGACCAGAAGATTTATATCGTCCTGCAGAATAAAGCTTTCCTCCTCACTGTTTTCTGCAAACTAATTTGTCATGCTCCTGCATTTAGACCTATATCATTGATATTTATCACAGACTGAGGGACTGATGAGCACTGAGCCTTGAGAAATCCCGCTGGTAACAGCATTCCAGTCACAAAAATATCCATTAAGTATTGCCCTCTGGATCCAATTTGCCTTCTCCCTTGAATCCCTTTGGCTTTATTAACCAGCCTCCCTTATAAATCTTGCTAAAATCCAAGATTGAACTAAAACCCTTGTCTTTTAGAACCTTGTTGTTACTTCTTCATAAAATTCAATCAAATCAGTTTAATACATCTATCCTTTAACAGATCCACACTGACTATCTATGATTGATCTGTGAGTTTTTAAATAAAGATTTATGTCATTGCTTGGAATGGAATATTTTTTTCTATTATCTGTTCAATTAACCTTCATATTTCATTAACATGGTTATGGTCCTATTTTCTTTTTTATGTAAGGGTACAACATCAGATGTCCTCAAACTCTGACATATTTTCTGTTTGCAGAGGAATGTGAAAAATCTGTGCCTCAGCAAAATCATCCCTAGCTTCTTGGATATATTTCATGCTGTGCTGGTGATTTATCTGATTTCAAAGATGATGAATTGCTTAATATTTTTTTAATTTTATTATGTTCATTCAATTCAATGTTTAACACTTATCTGCCTTAACTCCAACAGCAATTCCCTGTTTTGAAGGCAGTTGCAAAAAAATTGTATCAACCTTAATTGCATCCCTAGGTTACCTTTGTGGGTCCAATAAGGCTTTCCTTTTTCCGTTTGTTAACCCCCTGTCTTTTTTTAGATTTAAAAACATTTTTATTGCCATTACTTTTTTTCATAACATGTGATTTCCCAATTTCCCTTCAATTTCATTCATACACTGTCCATTTTTCTTCTAGCTTTTCTGCTGTACTTAGATCTTAACATGGTCCTTTGCCCCATGATATCTGTGCTGAGCATTATACCGTTAAAATAATTCCATGCGCCTGCACATGATCCCCGTCTCTCAATTCCCTGCATGTTCATATGCCTGGTTAAATGCCTCTTGATGTGTGTTATTTCCTTCCCTTAGTCTTCATGCACTTCATCATTCTGGAGATCCTGATTTGATAGGCACACACATTCCAATTGAGGGGAAATATTCACTGTGACCCCCTTAAATCTCTTTCTTAACTGCTTTCCATTGTTTCATGACTGATTTATCTACAAGAAGCGGTTTCCGGTAACCTTTACTCAATCACTTCTTGTCTAATAAAATTATCCCTTCCTGGATTTGGAAACTTTACTCTTCTTTGCCTACAGACAGGAAGTGACACAGCTAGCGTCCTGGTACCTTCACTACAACCTGGAGCTCAATGCTCTTAAGGCAGTGGAATTGATTGTAGACTTTAGGAGAGCTCCCCTCCCCTCACCCCACTCACCATCAACAATACCACAGTCACATCTGTGAAGTATTTTAAGTTCCTGGGAACCATCATCTCCAAGGACCTTAAATGGGGGGCCACCATCGACTCCAGTCAAAAAGGCACAACAGGGTATGTACTTCCTGTGGCAGCTGAGGAAGCACAATCTGCCACAGGCAATGATGGTCCAATTCTATACTGCCATCGTAGAGTCTATCCTCACCTTCTCCATCATGGTCGGGTTTGGCTCAGGCACCAAGCAAAACATCTGGAGGCTGCAGCGAATCGTCCGATCAGTTGAGAAGGTTATTGGCTACATCCTTCCCTCCATTGAAGAACTGTACACTGCAAGGGCCAGGAAGTGAGCGGGTAAGATCATCTCTGACCCCTAGCACCATGGCCACAAACTCTTTGAATCACTTCCCTCTGGAAGGCGACTCTGGACTGTCAAAGCTGCCACAGCCAGACATAAAAACAGCTTTTTTTCCACGAGTAGTTGCTCTACCAAATAACCAAAACATCTGTAGCCTCATTGTTGCACTGATATTTTGTTTAATTCACATGTTTAATCAATAATGTTTTATTACTAATGTTTAATGTTTTATGTATCATTCCTAACTGTCACTGTATGTCACATTGTCACTTGCGGGTGGAGCTCCAAGGCAAATTCCTTGCATGTGAATACTTGTCCAATCAACTCATTAATTCATTCATTCATTCTTTCATCTTTATCTTTTTCATTAACAAAGTTAAATTTAACTGACTTATGATTACTACCACATGACCCCCAGAGATATTCTTTCTACTTACCTAGCCTCATTCACTGAAACTGAATCCTGAATTTTCCCTTCCTTGTAATTCAACTTTCCATACAACATAGAATAAGGAAGAGTATAGCACAGGAACAGGCCCTTCGACCCATGCTATCTGTGCCAAACAAGATGCCTACATTAACAAATCCATTCTCCCTGCATGTACTCCACACTCTCCATTCCCTGCATATTCATGTGTTAATCTAAATGCCTCTTCAATACCATTACCATATCAGCTCCACCACCAGCCTCGGCAGTACATACCCAGTCACTTATCTTCTCTGTGTAAAAGACTTGCATCACATATTATCTTTAACCTTTCTTCTTCTAACGCAATAGCCATGCCCTACATTATTTGACATTTCCACCCAAGGGAAAAGGTTGTGACTGACTACCCCATCAATGCTTCTCATAATTTTGTAAACATCTATTAGCTATCAGGTGAAGTGTTGACTCCATTGCCTTCTCCGTTGATGGTCTCACAGAAGCCAAAGAGTGATATCCCTGGTGCCTGGTCAATGTTCAACCTACAGTCAACATCAAAGCAAATGATCAGGTCATCATCTTATTGCTATTTCAGAGAGTTTACTGAGTGAAATTTGCTTATCCTTCAGTACTAACACATCCTACATGTACATTAGAATATCTTGATAGGAACATGAAAGTGTGCATAAAGACAAGTCTTCCACAATGTTGTGACTTGAGTACATAATATTTTAATATTTTTGCATAAATGCAATTATCTGCAGAGAGAGACTTCATTAATGTGAATGGTGGTACTTATCACAGCTTGGTGACTCTGAAGGCTGTGGATGTTGGAATCTGGAGCAAAATAATTTTGGAAGAATTTGACAGCAGAGCCAAAAGGGGACATCAATATTTTTGGTTATGATCATGTTTTGGGACTAAGTTCTAGCGGGAAGATAGAGGTGAGAGGGAGGAGTGAGGCAGAGGATAGAAACGTACTGTAGAACTATAAACATAGAAAAATAGGTGCAAGAGTAGGCCACTCGGCCCTTCGAGCCAGTACTGCCATTCAACGATCATGGCTGATCATCTAAAATCAGTACCCCATTCTTGCTTATCCCCATTTGCCTTGATTCCTTTAACCCTAGGAGCTAAAACATCGAGAAAACATCGAGTGACATGGCCTCCACTGCCTTCTGTGGCAGAGAATAGTAAGATTAAATGAGAACTTACCAGTTTGAAGTTTGATCTTGATTTTATGAGGAGTTACGTTGGTGATTACGTGAAGAAGACCCGTCAGGCCGCATGCGCATCAATCTTCAAGGCAGCGGTATGAAATCACAAATAACAAACACCGAAGTGACATAGTAAGATGCGTGACTCGAGAACTACCAGATGATCTTTTATGAGAGAGGGTTGGGCATGTCGGGCACGTAATCACCAACGTAACTCCTCATTACATCAAGATCAAACTTCAAACTGGTAAGTTCTCATTTAATCTTACTATTTTACTTTGGAGTCCGTGTGTGATTCCGCGAAGACTTCGAAGCTTTGTGATTTCATGCCGCAGATTGAAATCTCGGCGTCTAACTGCATCGATTGACAGGATGAGTGAATAATTTTCTTCAGAGTCACGCGAGCGATTCCGTGAAGAAGACCAGTCAGGCCGCATGCATGTCAGTACGTTAGCTGCACTGGCGCAAGCACCAGACTGACAGGGCAGTACTCCTGCCAGCGGTAAGTTAAACGTAGAGGTAAGTTTGTTTTTACTTACCTGGTTTTTTCAGGCAGGAGCCTCTTTTCACAGAGGTTTCTCTGCCAGTTTCGCAGCCCGACGAGTGTGCTGGTTATGGACTGAAGGGAAACCCAGTCCAACCGCAGAAGCTGATAACCGGCAAATAGATTGGTTTGCGAGGTAAGGAGCCGCTAGCAGTGCAGTCAGCGGCTCCCAGCCTGCAGGGATGCCATAAAACGGCAAGAAATTCAAGCCAGAGTCACTGACAGTGTAGACAGCGGCTCCCAGTCTGCGGGGATGCCATAAAAACGGCAAGAAATTCAAGCAGAGTCGCTGACAGTGCAGTCAGCGGCTCCCAGAGAGAAAGAAAGAAAGGAATGGCAAGGAAATAACGCTAGAGTCACTGACAGTGGGGTCAGTGGCTCAGACGTTGGTCCCCAGGCAAGGAATTAAATGGGACTCATTCAGCCCTATTTGGACTCAGGCATGTTGGGCTACAAAGGGTTTCTCTTAATAATAAAATGTATGTTTGTTATAGTGTTTTTCATAAAGTTAAAAGCTAAAGGCAAAGTTAAAGTCATAAAAAGTTATTGTTATATGTCTCTGACAATGTAATCCTTGTTGTTTAGCACAAGTTGCTGTGAATTGTTTTAACCCTTCACAGGTAAAGTTGTACACTAAAAATGTTGATTTAGTGAGCCTACACTTTAATAGCGCGGGCCTATGGGACAGGCCGCGCCAGCAGCACCTGGGTTAGGGCTGATTCATGTGTAATAGTGCGGGCCTATGGGACAGGCCGCGCCAGCAGCACCTGGGATAGGACTGCGTCATGTGTAATAGTGCGGGCCTATGGGACAGGCCGCGCCAGCAGTGCCTGACAGGGCTGCTTCATGTGTGAAAGTGCCGGCCTACGAGAGAGCCGTGCTAGCAGCACTTGGTACAGGGCTGTTTCATGTCAAAAAGCTCCGGCTTTTAAGGAAGGCGGCGCCAGCAACACCTGGGACAGGGTTTCTCAAGTTCACACATAATCTGCTATGCTCACGGAGTCGGGAAATGATTCTCCACCGGGGCTGGATAGCAAGGCTCATGGAGTCGGGGGATGAATTCCTTACTGGAGCTCGTGTCAGAGGTATCTTTTCCTGACAACAAAGTTGCCATCCTCGCAGAATATTCCATTTGGGTTAGGTCCAATGGGTTCTTATCAGTATTGGTATCCTGCAGCCTGAGCAGTGCCTATTTAGGGCTGCCTACGACAGTTTATTTACAAACTAAACAATATCAACCCCTCTAACTCAGGGGAAAACTATAACAGAACTCAAAACAGAATCATCAAACACCCCCAGCCTTGTAATCGGCTTATCGATCATCCTGCGGCTGCGAGAATATGGCCTATAGGCACATCCATCGCTCCTGCCACGGAAGTTGATGCCGCCTTGGTGGAATGAGATTTGAATTTATCAGTATCAATACCAGCACTTCCCAGAACATACTTTAACCATCTTGAAATTGTTTGAACAGACACCTTACTGTGTGGTTTTATGTGGCTAACAAATAATGCAGACTCTGTTCCTCGGAGGGCTCTGGTGGCCTCAATGTAACAAGACAAATGTGATACTACACACAGGCGAGCATCTGTGGGGTATGCTGAAAAAACAATCTTACATCTTGTCATGCCTATTCTGCTATGTTTGAGCAAATCATAGACATGAAAATTAATGGCATCTGCCGATACCTGCATTTTGTCTTGCCGTAGCTTTTTCAATGTTTGCACACATTAGGCTGATACCAACGTCATAAGCATGACCACCTTCATGGTTAGTTTGGCTAGAGATAGGCTTGCAACAGGAGCCCACTGGCGAAGAAGCTTAAGAACTTCACTCACATTCCAAATTCCTGCATACCTGGGTTTAGGAGGATTAGAATTGAAAACTCTCTTCATAAATCGAGAAACTAATGGATGTGTCCCTACTGAATGAAACTCTGAATTCATGGGTAAATAAGAAGACAAAGCACTTCTGGCTGTGTTGATCGAACAATAGCTTAACTTTTGATCAAAATAAAGAGTGGACAAGAACTCCAATACATCTGAGATGCCTGCAGTTTGATAGGAGATATTCTGCTGTAGACAGAATTCCTCCCACTTCCTTATCGAGGTGATGTACTGCTTCTGAGTACTATCCCTGCAGGCCGACATGAGAACATCTATGGTACGATCAGACAGTCCTCTCCCTAGGTATGGCCTCCTTAAAATCTGCAAATTAACAGATCAATACAATCATGTAAAGGATGCTGATCACCAGTTAATGGATTAACCAGTAGCTTTTTGTTTGGGAATAATCATGTGAGGCTGACTCCCCATTTGTAATACGAGAGGAAACCATGGTTGTGCAGGTCAATCCGGCACTACCAATACTCCTGAAGCGGAGTCCTGCTTGATCTTTTGCAACCATCTACTGATGAGACAGACTGGAGGAAATGCATAAACAAACACTCCACCCCAATGCAGCGAGAATGCATCCACTGGGTGCTGTTCCAGGAAACATATCTGGGCAACTGATGATTTAGTCTAGATGCAAACAAGTCAATATCTGGCCTTCCATACTGAACAATCACTTGATTAAATATGTCCTGATTTAACATCCATTCTATGTTATCATTGAATTGACATGACCTAATGTCAGCTACTGTGTTGAATCTACCTGGTAAATATATTGCTGAAAGCCAGATATTTTGGTCAATGCACAAGCTCCAGATCTGATTAGCCAGTCTATCACAAGACTGTGACTTGACTCCACCCATGTGGTTTACATAACCCACTGCTGTAGTGTTGCCAATCTGAGCCTGCACATGCAAGTCCCTCCTCGTAGAGCAATAAGCTTTAAGCCCATACCAGGTTCCCAACAGCTCTAAATAATTGATCCCTCTTAATTGAAGAAGGGATGTCTCATCAGAATTCCATCTGCCTCCACAACTGGAAGACATATCTGTAGCACCCCAACCCAATGCACTTACATCAGTTTGTAATATAATGGAAGTTGGTTCCACCAAAAACCTCCCCAGAACTTTTAGAAACATTTATAATACTCCATTGAATGTCGGAAATTGCCCCAGCTGACAATTGCATAGGCCTATCAAAATGGCCCACTTGTGTCCTAAGTGCCTGTTCTTTAGCTCGTTGTAATTGTTGATAATGCAGAGGTCCATACTGCACAGCTGGAAAAGCAGCCACCAATTAAGCTGGCTGTTTGTCTAATTGAAGGCCGTAGTTCTCTAAGGATATTAACACAATCCTCAATTAACTGTTGCAATTTGTCCCTAGGCAAAGTTACCAGCATGTGATTTGAATTAATGGTGAAACCCAAATAATCAATGATTTGAAGTGGTGATAATTTGGATTTAGCTGGATGAATGACGAACCCTAATTGTTCAAATGTTAGTTTAACAATTGAAACAGATGCCTCAGTTACATCACGAGTCTTCCCAACAATTAAAATATCGTCTAGATAGGCCATTACCACTGCCCCTGAGCTCGGAGTAATGCTAAAATAGGTTTCAACAATTTAGTAAATAATCTAGGAGCTGAAGTTAACCCATTAGGCAGTGCTTTGAATTGCCACACTGAGTCATCCAAATAAATTTCAAATACCTCCTATCATCACCATGAATAGACACTGAATAATATGCATCCTTTAAATCAATGCTGGCCATATAACACCCTTTGGAAACAAGATGTTTGGCCATTTTGAAATGCCTATAGCACACAAAAGAGTTCAAACTCGTCAGATCCAAAATAATTCTACATCCCCCAGTCTTTTTAGACCTAGGAAAGATACTTGACACAAACTGACGACTTTGACAAACTGATTTCTCAATCACTCCTTTCTTGTGTAATGAATTAATTTCTGCTTGTATGAGCACATTTTCTTCTTCTGAAAATCTAAGTTCTGGACTTGGAACATGCTGAATAGGTGGACACACGGTAGAGTAAAATTCAATCTTTACCCCTTCAATACTGTTAAGTATAAATGAATCTGATGTTATCTCCTGCCATTGTTTGAGAAACAAATGTAATCTACCACCAATTTGAACATCTATTTCATTTAATTCCTTCTTTTTAAGAAGAATTTTCCTTACCTGCATACGTCCTGGCTGACCTTGTTGGCCCCAGCCCTTTGGAGGAGAATTCATCCTTCCCTTCACACCAGTGACAGTCTGCCAGTTCCGATACTGCGGACTTGAATGGTTGTTCCTTCCCCTGCTGGTAAGGGAAAATCCTCTTTGCCTGTTTGTTACCCGGCTTTATGAGACTCATCATTTTAGCGTCCTCATGACACTTTTTGACTCACTTGATGAGATCTCCTCCAAATAAAAGATTGAGTGGTTGTACGCTGGGCGGTTTGCACAAAGCCGCCAGATTAGGATTGATGACAGGCCTAATAGCACTTCTTCTAATATTAATCTCGAAAAAAGCACTGCAGAGAAGTCCCAGTGCATCTTGATGGGCTTCTGACATATGCCCTTTATCTACTGTGCAGGCAAATGCCGTAAGCCCTGCTGAAAGTAGCTTTAGTACCTTCTGAAATTTTAATTCTTGAGCTCTGGCTGACACCCCCAACTTTGTCCAGATCAGATGGTTTACCATTGGTACCTTAAGTAAACCACAATTAATAGGGGCTTCATATTTTTTAGCCGCCTCATCCATGGCCAATTCCTGCAGCTGGTGAGAGAGCATATATTGTGTGCCGCAGCCAATTCATCCCCTAACGGCACTCCTGCCTCTCTAGATACTGTAACTTTTCTGCAATATCAGGGATGACTTCCAGCTCCACTGCCTTATGGCACTCCTCCACCACTGATTCGGTGTCAGCAAACTGCACCGGTAAAATATCCTCCTCAAAGGTGGGATAATCTTGCAGCCCTGTTAAAGGTGCTGCGAGCACAGGCTCTCCACTAGCCTGGCGTGGGCACCACTGCTCTTCATGGAGTTCATCCCAGTCGAGCATTTTTTGCAATAAAATCTCGACTTGGGAGAGCCGGGAGCAAACGGTCTCTCCTTTTGGGGCTATAACCTCCAGGCCCGATTCTGGGTCAACGGGCCTATTTGACTTTCCGGTAGCCTTATGCCCTGCTGGCATGGCTACACTGCTCTCAGGCAGCGGGCCAGGTGTCACCAACTCCATTGCTGGTGTCGGACTAGGTGTGCTCCACTGATAATGCTTTCCTGGTCATCGACCCTTTTGGTTGCGGAGCGCCTCGCCAACACGTTTTTCACTTTCTGTAACATCAGTAAAACAGTGTATCGACCACGGCTGCTACAGAAAATGAACACTGAAAAAGTTTGAAAACTTACCTTCCATTTTTAAACTTACCGCTTAGAGGAGCGCTCCTGATCCAACCGGCCATCTGCACCAATGCGTCTGACGTAATTACGCACCAAGGCTGTACGGGGTTCTTCACGTAGTCACTCATGTGACTCCAAAGTCAAATATCTGGTTGAGGCACAGTCATAGCATTCCAAGCAAGTTTGTATTATGGCCAGGGTTATTTTTTAAAAGTTAAGGTTCGGAAATTGGGCAAATGTTTTCATGCAAACCACCCATGGAATAACGCAGGAGTGGCATGTTATTATGAAGAATGGAGAATGTCGGGCAAATGAACTTTCCAAATATGAAAACTTATTTTTCCTGACTAACAACAGATTCATATGGGTCAAAGATCATGTTCTGCAAATCCCATTACAGAGGTTATCAAAGACAATATAACTGTACTAATAACAGTAAAGCTCTGCGGAATGGGATAAACTGTTCGTTGGTCATTGGGATGGTCAACTAAATTGTTTTAAAATGTTTTCCATAGGCCGGTTACTGACCCAGGGTTTTGCCCATTCTGATTGCGTCCGCTTTAGCCTACCCTGACTTACAGGGGTTGCTATTGATTTATTTATTAACGTAAACCATTAATACATGTGAATCAATATCATGCTAATGCATTTTGATTATTCACTCATCCTGAGTCAATCGATGCAGTGAGACGCCGAGATTTCGATCTGTGGCATGAAATCACAAACCTTTGAAGTCTTCACGGAATCACTCATGTGACTTCGAAGTAAAATAGTAAGATTAAATGAGAACTTACCAGTTTGAAGTTTGATTTTGATTTTATGAGGAGTTTCGTTGGTGATTACGTGCCCACCACGCCCAATCCTCTCTCATAAAAGATCATCTGGTAGTTCTCGAGTCACTCATCTTACTATGTCACTTCGGTGTTTGTTATTTGTGATTTCACATCGCTGCTTTGAAGATTGACATGCATACGGCCTGACGGGTCTTCTTCATGTAATCACCAATGTAACTCCTCATAAAATCAAGATCAAACTTCAAACTGGTAAGTTCTCATTTAATCTTACTATCAAATTGCATTAGCATGATATTGATTCACATGTATTAATGGTTTACGTTAATAAAGATATCAATAGCAACCCCTATAACTCAGGAGAGGCAAAAGTGGACGCAACCAGAATGGGCAAAACCCTGGGTCAGTAACCGGCCTATGGAAACATTAAAAAAAAATTTAGTTGATCATCCTGCGGTCGCGAGGATATGGTCGCTGGGCATGTCCATTGCCCTGGCCGCTGACGTTGATGCTGACCTGGTGGAATGAGATATACAATCGTCAGTGTTAATACCTGCATAACCCAGAATCTGCTGCAGCCACCTTGAAATAGTCTGAATCAACCTTCCTTTGTGTAGTTGTTTGTTGATGAATAAACAATGCTGATTCCACACTTCTTAGGATTCTGGTGGCCTTGATAAAATAGACGTGAGACCGTGGGATATCCGAAAAATTATCTTAAATTATGCCCTGGTGTGGTCTGCTTGTGTAGACCAGAATGTAAAATGTAATAACACCTACAGCCAATTCCATCCTATCTAGCCACAGCGTTTGCAATGTTTGCCGTCGTTGTGCTGATATAAGTGTCATGACTAAGGATGTAGCTGGAACCCCTTGGTGAAGTAATGTTCACACATTTTCAATTACCAGCTGCATAATCTTGTAATGGGAGAACTTGTGTCAAGATCTTTTTAACAACTCGATATCCGAGTTGAACCCGAGAGTGTAGTTCCCTTTTGTTGCAGCTGCAGTGTCTCTATAACTGAATTATTGTCAAATACTATTTAAGAATGAACTGGAAAATGTCAGTAATCTGTACTGTATTAAAAGTAACATTAACATTTAAACAAAATCACTTCTGATCCTCCTCAATTGGAATGTACTGCTTTTTTGGGTGCTATCCCTGCACTCTTCAGTGAGCACATTCATGGCTTGATATGACAACCTGAGGCATAAGTCAATCCATTCAAAATGTGTAAGTCAATAATTGTTTTATTGTGCAAAGGCCAGTCTCCTGAACCACAGTTTGAACAACAAGTTTTTGTGTTTTGGAATAACCGTATACCATTGTGCCATTATGCCTGATGAAGCAGGCAAAATGGCTGCTTAGCCAGTCCAACAATATGAACCCAAGCCAGGTGTTGCTGACTGTTTTAAGACCCAGCTAATGAGGCAAAAAATGGGGGAAACCATAAAAGAACATTCCTCCTTTTGTAGCAAGAATGTATTTCACTGTTGTGCCACATATTTTTGCAATCAGTGAATAAACATGCACCAACATGTCGATATTCGATGTAGTATTGAACCATACTTTCATAATACTTTGAGATCCAATACCTATTTTACTTCGGAGTCACGTGAGAGATTTTGTGAAGAAGGCCCGTCAGACCGCATGCGCAGCATTACGTCAGCTGCACTGGCACAAGCACCAGTCTGGCAGGACTGAGCTCCTGCCGGTGGTAAGTTAAACTTAAAAGGTAAGTTTGGTTTTTTACTCACCAAGGGTTTTTAGGCAGGAGCCTCTTTTTACAGAGGTTTTTCCTGCCAGTTTCGCAGTCTGACAAGTTGCTGGTTTTGGACTGTGGGGAAACCAGTCCGACCGCAAATAAACCGACAAAATTGATCGGGTTGCGAGATAAGGAGCCACTAACAGTGCAGTTAGCAGCTCCCCAGCCTGCAGGGATGCCATAAAAATGGCAAAATAAAAATGTAAGCAGAGTCACTGACAGGGGGGTCAGCGGCCCCCCAGCCTGCACGGATGCAGTAACAATGGCAAAAAATTTAAGCAGAGTCACTGACAGGGGGGTCAGCGGCTCCACAGCCTGCAGGATTGCCATGGGAATGGCAAGAAATTTAAGCACAGTCACTGACAGGAGGGTCAGTGGCTCCCAGCCTGTGGGATGGCGTTGGAACAGCAAGGAAGCAATGCTGGAGCCACTGACAATGGGGTCAGTGGCTCACAGACGTTGGTCCCCAGTCAAGAAATTACTGGGACTCATTCAGCCCTATTTGGATTCAGGTGAGTCGGGCTATAAAGGGTTTCTCTTTATAATAAAAAGTATGTATTTTATAGTGTTTTCTCTTTAAGTAAATGCTAAAGGCAAATTAAAAAGTTATTGTTATATGTTCTGACAATGTTATAATTGTTTAAGCACAGGTTGCTATGATTTATTTTTACCCTTCACAGGTAAAGCTGTACACTAAATGTTGATTTAGTGAGCTTACACAGCAATAGCGAGGGCCTATGGGACAGGCCGCGCCAGCAGCGCCTGGCAGGACTGCTTCATGTATAAAATGTACGGGCCTATGGGACAGGCCGCACCAGCAGTGCCTGACAGGGCTGCTTCATATATGAAAGTGCCGGCCTACGGGAGAGCCGTGCCAGCAGCACCTGATAGAGGGCTGTTTCATTTGTGATATTACCGGCCTATGGGAGAGGCCTGCCAGCAGCGTCTGACAAGGCTGCTTCATGTGTGAAGTGCCGGCCTACGGGAGAGCCATGCCAACAGCGCCTGATGCAGGGCTATTCATGTAAAAAAGTGCCGGCCTTATGAAAGGCGGCGCCAGCAATGCCTGGGACAGGGTTGCTCAAATTCACACATATCTGCTCGCCCACGGAGTCAGGAGATGATTCTCCACCGGGGCTAGAGAGCAAAGCCCACGGGGTCGGGGGATGAATTCCTCACCGGGGCTGGATAGTGCATTGAAACAACTATCCTAAATACAGCAACAGTGTATACAGTGCTGCAAAGGTCTCCCTCTCGGAGGCAGAGACCAAGATGGGTCAGTATCCAGCTGACACTGAGTCTCAGGGTATGACTGTGGGGCATACCCAAAGGGATGAAGGGCACGTATCAGAGGTACCTTTCCTGACAATAAAGTTGCCATCCCAGGAAAATATTCTATTGGGTTAAGGCCAATGGGTTCGTATCAGTATTTGTATCCTACGGCCTGCGGCAGCACCTGTTAGAGTTGCCTACGAATCACCCTCTCTGAGGAGGGAAGAGCAAAAGGTCAAGATGATTCCGGGCTCTAAAGATGTCAATAGAACAGACTCAAGCACATATGTGCCAGCAGTGAACAACGCCAACAGGGGGATGTGAGAGCCAGCCGCTGAATCGGTTATTCAGGTAGGTCTATTCTACAGGGGAAGAAGCCTGACAGATTAATTAATTCGGCCAACAACGGGCAAAAGTAATCGTTCAGAACGCACCCCAGGTGCTCATCGGCAGTAGCGGTTCACTGGAGCTGGGGGCAGCATGATAGCTCAGAAATTCCATGCACCTTTCCAATCATGCTCAACTAAATGGGTCAAGCACTTCCAAAATTTGGGTAGTGCACCGTTCACAAGTTATAATATTTACATTTGTTTGTACAACACACAAATAAAATATTTGGTTGAGGCACAGCCGGAGCATTCCAAGTAAGTTGGATTATGGCCAGGGTTTGGAAATTGGGCAGAAGTTCTCATGCAAACCACCCATGCAATAAGGCAGGATTGGCATGTTATTATGAAGAATTGAGAGTATCGGGCATATGAACTTTCCGAATGTAAAAACTTATTCTTGACTTCAACAGATTCATAAGGTAAGAGATACATGTTATACAAATCCCATTACAAAAGTTATCAAAGACAATATAACTGTACTATAACAGTAAAGCTTTGCAGTATGGGATAAACTGTTTGTTGGTCATTGGGATTTACCTTTAATTATTATTAGCCTTGTCTCCGCCTTGTGACAAGAGATAGTAAGATTAAACGAGAACTTACCAGTTTGAAGTTTGATCTTTATTTTATGAGGAGTAACGATGAGGGATTACGTGCCCTCCACTCCCCACCCTCATAAAATAAATGATCATCTGGTAGTTCTAAATCTATGAGAAGCCTTACTATCTTACTCCGGCTATTATGTTCTGTGTTTTTCATGCCGCTGCTTTGAAGTATGCTGTTCCAGCGCCAGGCGGGGTTCTTCACGTAATCCCTCATCGTTACTCCTCATAAAATAAAGATCAAACTTCAAACTGGTAAGTTCTCGTTTAATCTTACTATTTTACTTCGGAGTCACGTGAGTGACTACGTGAAGATTTTGAAGCTTTCTGTGTTTTTCATGTAGTAGAATTTATTCCATACGACAGTCCGGCTCATTCAACACAGTGACGAGCGAATAACACATTTTTCCCCAAACATTGCCTCAAGTTATGTGATAAATTATTTCACATTATAAAGAATAAAAGTAATGCCCTTTCCATTGAAAGGCAAGTTTATCACAAAATATCAATTGATATATATATTTTGATGGTATGACAAAGCAACAATTACAGAGAACCCAACACTCCGTGTCCAAACCTGACACCATGACTGGTTCCTTTTTACTTTAATATTAATTTACACCCTCCTGTGGCTTGTATCTTTGCTCGAGCGGCTCATCCCGTGCCATTCCTGTGAATGTATCTACCTCATTAAAAGAGTGATTTTCCACCTTTCAGTGTCTAGTTCCACTGAGTGTATCCAATTTCTAACCATCTAGAATACATTCTTCTAGAACCATCAGTTTTTACTGAACCGAATGTGGTTTTTGTGTGTAATAAGTAGTGCTGTCTCATTACCACAGAGACTCTTACCTACTTCAACATATTTCATCAATGTTCACACACACACACACACACAACTTAAGGCCGACAGGATATGCTTATAGGTTTACCTTGGTTTCAGCTCCTCTTGGTGTGCTTTGTTTGGTAAATTCATAAACATATATGATAATGCAATCTGTATCCACATGCAATTATAACGTAACATTTGCAATGTTTGCACTCTTATATTGATACTAAAGTCATCAGCATTATTATTTTCAATGTTAACTTTTTTGAATCATTGATAGAGTTAGAGTCCATTGCCTAAGGCAATTCAGGATTATTTATCTCCCGACTTATATATTACAATTTTGGACAGATTATATATATATATATATATATATATATATATATATATGTATATATGTGTATATATATATATATATATATATATATATATATATATATATATATATATATATATATATATATATATATATATATATATATATATATATACACACACACATATATATATATATATTTATATTAATATCCACATATATATCCCTTTCCATATCGGGATATTATGAATGCACCTGATAACTTCTTGATTAGTATATTGTCCGTTAATAGGACGGTAACACTCTGAGCCCTATTATTGGCTCTATCAATTATATGCTCAGAAAAATGCAATCCACAAGGAACTCCATATATCTAATATGATAAAATAACTTTACTGTATACACAGACTTCCAATTTCTTATAACAAAATATTGTTTTTAAACTTATTTCTGCAAATTGCAGGTATAACACTTCTTTTATACATAATTATTTTATTGTTATGTTGTTATATTAGTTAAACATTCATAGACTTCTTTGACCATCAGCTGTTGTAATGGTCTGGTCAACCTGCAGATAGTCAAATTCATATTTTCATGTCATGGATGCCTTTGTACAACAATAAATTACTGCAGGTTTACACAAAACTGGAGAACCCAGCGGGTGCAGCAGCATCCAAAGAGCGAAAGGAGATAGGCAACGCCTCGGGTCGAGACCCTTCCTCAGACTTCAATAAATTACTGCAACTATGAATCATCACAAGTGGTTCAACATCACTCAATATTTATGAAACCATGAAGGATCTGTATTGGGCCACCAAAATGCCTCTGGCAGTGTCCTGCTACATTTTCATCAGACACTGCCATATCAAACAAAATGAGGAACACAAAAGAACATCTTTTCCTCATGTAATTGAGAGAAAAGCATCCACCTTTCCTGTTCTTGGTTTACCCACAAGAAACATTTGAAAGATCGGTGATTTAATCTGTATGCAACCAGATTAATCGTAAGTAATCCATATTAATGACAATGTGTTTTTCCTCCCAAATTTGTTGTCTCCGATACCATTGTCTCTTCCTTAGAGATAAACAGCTGGACTAAATGTTTTAGAATATGCCACATCTGTTTACTGAGATAATCCATGATTGTTATTTGACTTATCTTGTGTGTTTTAACATATGCCACAGCCGTGGTATTGTTCACCTTGATACGACATGGACACTTCCATAATAAAACAATCGATATTTTAATCCATAACTCCTTATACTTCAATAATTAATACAAATGTTTGGAAAATTTCTTAGGACAATCCATTTATGCTCACCTGGTATTATTGTCCGCAGTCCCAACAAGAGACGTATCAATTATTCTTATAAGAATGGATAATATTCTTATCTTTACCCAAACATTCACAGAAGCTGTACATCATCTGTAACACTTGCTTCAGTTTGCAACAGCTGTTAAGCTTATAGTTGAAGCAGCTTGTGAACCTTTTTTACATTACTTTAATAATGATAATGTATCATTTGATATTTGCATAAGCCTCTCACAAAGGCATACATTTTCTTATAAGCTTCTGTATTCCTTCTTTTGGAGCTTTATTTACCCTTTACCTAACCTAATGGAGGGACAAAGTATGTCAACAACAATGAGACATATTTGTATCATGGAACAATTTTCCCCCTCTTATGGTGCTGAATTACTTCTAAATTCAGAATAGTAATTTATGAATATTTTATTAATGCCTAAGCAAACGCTTTATATAATGGGTCAGGTCCTTACCTACCACCAGGTTTGTAATTGCAGCACTAATTTGCAGCCGACTCTTATAACCTTCCAATTTAAATGTAATCAAGATAACCCATGACCATGACCTCATTAGTGCAAGTGCTGATCTTTTATCAGCATAATTGTTCCTCCAGTATTCTCTTTAACAGCCTTGAACTGGTTTAATCCTTTGGACAATGTTTTAACTTGCACAGCTTGACCCATTTTTATTAATTTCAAACACCTGTAATATTGATTAACAATTTGTTAATAGCAACTGTATTTCCATGTTCTAGATGTTTCCATTTTAATAAATGTTCTTACACTGTGAAAGTGTATATAAAATGATGTTTTGTATGGTTTATACCATTAAATCTTTACACTGAGGTAATTTTATAATATATATGTACGTACCCCTTCTTTATTGGAGTTACTTTTGAGTGCAAACCTCAAAATCAATTTTTAAGGTTTTCTTATACAGGTGAACCAATCCTTCCTTAGTTATATTAAATTAACGATCATAATACACCTGTAATCCCCCACAATTGGAGATTTCATGAACTTATTTTGTAACAAGATGTTTGCACCTCTTCGACGTACTTCAAGCCTTCTTTTCCCAATTATATGGGTTTGGATAAGGCTATGTTGGATTATACCACTTCTGCCTTTGTTTTGATCCATTATCAAATCTTTCATTGGATCATAGTTTTTCCCCCCAAGTTTAAAGATCTTTGCCTTTGTTTTGATCCATTATCAAATCTTTCATTGGATCATAGTTTTTCCCCCCAAAGTTTAAAGATCAGTAGTCTGTTCTTTAGTAATCAATATCTTTGATTTATCATAAGGCAGGTTTATTCCATAATAATCAGGAGTTTAACATAACCTGATTTATATTGATCTGCAAATCTAAAGTGCAGATTTGGTAAATTATATATATTTCTTCCCATTGAGCTCCACAAACTGATGGCAATTTATTTTATTTTAAAAGTATTAGTTATTTGCACAACGTTTTATTTTATTTTATTTTTCTTTTTGAATAGTAATGCCATGCACCAGTTTGAAATACTTTGAAATTGTATTTCTTTATATCTCATATAATTTGAGACATGGATATCATAAACGAATTCACCGTTGATATCTTTATAAAACATAAAAGTTTTATCATATTCTGCTGTTTCAATCATTACAGCTTTGGTGAGTTTTTAGTTTCCATGTTTACTTTTCATGGCCTCACTCATCATTAGTTCTGCTGTTTTAACCATAACAGCTTTTAGTGAGAGACCAACTAATTTTGGTTTCCATGGTAATTTTCCATGGCCTCACTTCTTATTCAGGTGTTGTGCATACACCTGTGTGTATATATATATGTCAGTTTTTCCATTTTATTTTTCACTGCCCTTGTTTCTCCTGAGTTTTTCCCCCTCAAGGAGACTACCTTCAGAAATATCTGAGGTAGATATTCCCACCATATTTCATCATATTTTTTCCTTTTTATATGTGAAACCCCCTTAGGGTAGGTTAGGGAATATTTCCATTATTTTCCATCTGAAGGCCTTTATTAACTTTTTAAATTATGGCCTTTCTGACATTTAAAATTTCCCCCCCCTGCCAAAAGTTTGTGGAGCATCTAAACCTCCCTAACATATTTTTAATGGTCACCAGTATCAGAACCGGCTCCGTAATTAATCTCCCGTCCCGATCGCTGGGTATCCCCCCGGAACGTTCTTTTTTAAACTGCGTTGTATTATACAGAGTATTTTTGTTCTATTTTACTCTTTTATTTTATTTTTGTCTTTAAATTCATTTCAAATCCTGGTTCAATACACCAGGCACGGAGTTTTCCAGACCCTAAAAGTTTTTCAACTGACCTTACCTGCCGGTTCCGTACCTACCGCTGTCGACGAGCTAGCCTCTGCAGCTCTTCCTTCTGCCGTCAGCGTCGACGTAATGCCGTTCCAGCGCCAGGCGGGGTTCTTCACGGAGTCACTCACGTGACTCCGAAGTAAAATTGAGGTTATAGCAATCTGTTACAAAACGGAGTTATTTTCATTAAGAGTAATTGGCAATATAGCAGCTGTGTTGTAGCTGAGCAAATCAAGGAACTGTTATTGTGTAAGTAGCAATTAGATCGTTGCTAACAACCTTGTGCTATTGTCAGCTGAGGCTACTTCAGCCACAATGAAGAAGTAACAGTATTCAGCATTGCTGAACATGACAATAACTCATTGAACTTGAAACTCGCTACAGTAGTGTAGTCGGTTGAATTCAGTTATTATGAACTGATGTTTAGAACTCTAAGATGAGAATATTCCAAATACCATCACCTACTCAAAGGTAGTGGAGATTGCATGTTACCAATTCTTCAGTTGTCAGTATCAACCAAATATATACACTAAATGCACCGTTGAGTAAGGTTTTGAGTGAATATACATATTCTTCATGCACAAATTTAAGTTGCTACTACAATGGTGACATATGTTAGTCTCATGGTAATTAGGAAGAATATCCTGTAATTAATCTCCTTGCCTCTGGTGTATTGTCCAGTTTAGAATGATGATAACACAGAATAAGTGTTGGATCTTAAAGTATGATGAAAGCTTGATTCAATACTTCATCAAATGTTCGTCATGTTTACGCATGTTTCCCTATTTGCAAAAATATATGACACAACAGTGTGGAGAAATACATTCTTGCTTCAATAGGAGGAATGGACTTTATGTCTTCCTCATTAGCTGGGTCTTAAAACAGTCAGCAAGACCTCGTATGGATTTGTACTATCGGACTGGCCAAGCGTGCATGTTGTCTGCTTCATCAGGCATACAGTTATGCCAAAAAACAAGAACTTGCTGTTTTAAACTGTGGTTCAGGAGACTGGTCTTTGCACAGGAAAACAATTATTGACTTACACATTTTCAATGGATTGACTTATGCCTCAGGTTGTCACATTTAGCCATGAGGGTATTCACTGCAGTATGCATGGATAGCATCCAAAAAACAGTCCATCTCTATTGAGGGGATCAGAAATGTTTGTTAAATATTAATGATACATTTGATACGATACAAATTACTGACATTTTCAGTTCATTTTAAATTATATTGACAATAGTTCAGTTATAGAGAAATTACAGCTGTAACATAAGGGAACTACATTGTTGGGTCCAACCAGGATATCAAGTTGTTAAAAAAATCTTGATACAAGTACGCACATCACAAGATTATGCAGTTGGTTATTGTAAATGTGTAAACATTACTTCACCAAGGGGTTCCAGCTACATCCTTAATCATGACTCTAATATCAGCACAAAGATGGCAAAACATTGCAAACGCTGTGGCTGGACAGGATGGAATTGGCTGTTCATGCCATTACATTTTACATTCTGGTCTACACTAGCAGAGCGGACAGGGCTGGCATGATTTTTAAGATCATTTTGAATACCCCACGGTCTCATTTTTATGTTATCAAGGCCACCAGAATCCTTAGAAGTATGGATTCAGCACTGTGTATTAGTTAATAAACAATTACACACGAGAAGGTCAGTTCAGACTATTTCAAGGTGGCTGCAACAGGTATTAACATTGACGATTGTATGTCTCATTCCACCAGGTCAGCATCAACGTCAGTATATCATTTAGATAGTGTGTTCACATCTCATTATATTAGGGCAGCAGCTATGTTGGTGGCCAAAGGGAGGGATGTGTCCTTCGACCAAATTTTAGTGGCCGTCGGATGGGCAAATGAGCTGATGTTTCAGAATTTTATCATTGGCCAATTGTCAATCCAGGGCTGTTTGCCAATAACATTTTAAGTATTTAAATTTTAGGGGTACTGTTGTTTGTTTATATTGTTAAATAAACCCTATCATTACATTGAATACAATGTTATTACTAATGCATTTATTTCTCTTTTGAGTCAATCAAATGCAGTGGGATGCCGAGATTGTAATCTGCGGCATGAAATCACAAAGCTTTGAACTCTTCACGGAATCACTCACGTGACTCTGAAGTAAAATAGTAAGATTAAACGAGAGCTTACCAGTTTGAAGTTTGATCTTGATTTTATGAGGCGTTACGTTGGTGATTACGTGCCCACCACGCCCAACCCTCTCTCATAAAAGATCATCTAGTAGTTCTCGAGTCACTGATCTTACTGTTTACTTCGGTGTTTATTTGTGATTTCATACCGCTGCTTTGAAGTTTGCTGCGCATGCGGCCTGACGGGCTATCTTCACGTAATCACCAACGTAACTCCTCATAAAATCAAGATCAAACTTCAAACTGGTAAGTTCTCATTTAATCTTACTATTCTGTGTTGTCATCGAACTGAACTGGATGATACACCAGTGGCAAGGGTTATTTAGGTAATTATTACAGAATACCTTTACTTGATTACCATGTGACTAACATATGTCACCATCATAGAGCAGCAACTTGAATTTGAGCATGTAGAATATGTATATTCACTCAATTGCCACTTACCCATGGGGTGCATCTAATGTATATATTTAGTTGATACCAACAATTGAAGAATTGGTAACTCATGCAATCTCCAATACCTCCAAGTAGAGAGGGTATTCAGAACTTCTCATCTTAGAGTCCTTAGCATCAGTTTGTAATAACTGAATTAGACCGACCACACTACTGTAGCGGGTTTCAAGTTCAACTGAGTTATTGTCATGTTCAGCAATGCTGAATACTGTTTTTTCATCATTGTGAGGTAGCTTCATCTGACAATAGCATAAGCTTGTTAACAATAGTCTAATTGTTCTTTGAGAGGTTGCTACTCACACGATATTAGTTCCTTGATTTGCTCGGCTGAGCACAGCTGCTATATTGCCAATTGATGAAAATAAAACTCAGTTTTATAACAGATTGCTAATAAATCCAATCTCTTGCCACAGGGTGGAGTCAAGGCTAATAATAATTAAAGGTAAATCCCAATGACCAACGAACAATTTATCCCATTCCGCAAAGCTTTACTGTTATTAGTACAGTTATATTGTCTTTGATAACCTCTGTAATGGGATTTGCATAGCATGGATCTTTGACCCTTATGAATCTGTTGTTAGTCAGGAAAAATAAGTTTTCATATTTGGAAAGTTCACATGCCCGACACTCTCCATTCTTCATAATAACATGCCACTCCTGCCTTATTCCATGGGTGGTTTGCGTGAAAACCTTTGCCCAATTTCCGAACCTTAACTTTTAAAAAATAACCCTGGCCTCAACCAGATATTTTTACCCTTTGTGCGTTGTACAAAACAAATGTAAATATTACAACTTGTGAACGGTGCACTACCCATATTTTATAAGTGCTAGACCCATTTTGTTGAGTAGGATTGGTAAGGTGCATGGATTTCTGAGCTATCTTGCTGACCTCAGCTCCAGTGAACCACTACTGCCAATGAGCACCTGGGGTGCATTCTAAAACGATGACTTTTGCCCGCCGTTGGCCTAATTGATTTCTCTGACAGGTTTTCTTCCCTGTTGAATAGGCCTACCTGAATAACAGATTCAGCGGCTGACTCTCACATCCCCCTGTTGGCGCTGTTCACTGCCGGCACATATGTGCTTTAGTATGTTCTATTGACTTCTTTAGAGCGTGGAGTCAGTTATATCTTGACCTATTGCTCTTCCCTCCTCAGGGAGGGTGATTCGTAGGCAACCCTAAACAGGCGCTGTCACATGCCACAGGAAACCAATACTGTTTGGGTTAGGTCCCATTGGACCTAATCCAAATAAAATATTCTGAGGGGATGGCAACTTTGTTGTCAGGAAAAGGTACCTCTGACACGTACCCTTTGTCCCTCGGCATATGCCCCATGGCCATACCCTGAGACTCAGTGTCAGCAGGATACTGACCCATCTTGGTCTCTGCCTCGAAGAGGGCGACCTCTGTAGCACTGTATGCAACAGTCGCTGTATTTGGGATGGTCATTTCAAACGCACTATCCAGCCCCAGTGAGGAATTCATGCCCCGACTCCGTGGGCCTTGCTATCCAGCCCTGGTGGAGAATCATCTCCCGACTCCGTGGGCATAGCAGATTATGTGTGAACTTGAGCAACCCTGTCCCAGGCATCGCTGGCGCCGCCTTTCGTAAAGGTCGGTGCTTTTTGATATGAAACAGCCCTGTACCAGGTGCTGCTAGCACGGCTTTCTCGTAGGCCGGTAATTTCACAAATGAAACACCCCTGTATCAGGCGCTGCTGGCATGGCTCTCCCGTAGGCCGGCACTTTCACACATGAAGCAACCCTGTCAGCAGGCGCTGCTGGCACGGCCTGTCCCATAGGCCCGCACTATTACACATGAAGCAGCCCTATCCCAGATGCTGCTGGCGTGGCCTGTCCCATAGGCCCATACTATGTGACAGTGTAAGCTCACTAAATCAACATTTTTAGTGTACAGCTTTACCTGTGAAGGGTTAAAACAATTCACAGCAACTTCTGCTAAACAACAAGGATGACATTGTCAGAGACATATACTAATAACTTTTTATGACTTTAACTTTGCCTTTAGCTTTTAACTTTAAGAAAAACACTATAACATACATACATTTTATTTTTAAGAGAAACCGTTTGTAGCCCGACTCACCTGAGTCCAAATAGGGCTGAATGAGTCCCATTTAATTCCTTGCCTGGGGACCAACATCTGTGAGCCACTGACCCCACTGTCAGTGACTCTAACGTTACTTCATTGCCGTTCCAACAGGCTGGGAGCCGCTGACTACACTGTCAGTGACCCTACTTGAATTTCTTGCAGTTTTACGGCATCCCCGCAGGCTGGGAGCCGCTCACTGCACTGTCAGCGGCTCCTTATCTCACAACCTGATCTATTTGCTAGTTATCCACTTCCGCGGTCGGATTGGGTTTCCATTCAGTCCATAACTGGCACACTTGTCGGGCTGCGAAACTGGCAGGAAAACCTCTGTGAAAAGAGGCTCCAGCCTGAAAAAACCTGGTAAGTAAAAACGAACTTACCTCTAGGTTTAACTTACCGCTGGCAGGAGCTCCGTCCTGCCAGTCTGGTGCTTGCGCCAGTGCGGCTGACATACTGACGCGCTTGCGACCTGACGGGTCTTCTTCACGGAATCACTCACGTGACTCCAAAGTAAAATTCCACGTATGGTATATGATCAGTGAACAAGATGGATTAGGGTGGGCAGATGGGCGGCAGGTGGGGGAGGGGATTGGAAAGGTGAACATTAGGAGAAGAAACCCAGATTGATAGTTATGAGGATGATGGGCTGATGGAAATAGCTGGGGGGAGGTCTAGGTAGTATGGAAGAGGGGGTTAGAGATGGAAAAGGTGAACAGAGGAAGAGGTAACCTGGGTATACTGGTGGGAGTGGGAAAGGAGCACATGATGTGGATTACCTAGCTTCTTTGCTTTGCTGACATTTTATGTGTGCACAACAATGAAATCCATGTCTTGGAAGTAATTTTATAATGCTGTGGGATATTATAAATGATAATGAGACTTCTGGTCGCGCTAATGGTGGAGTAGGGTGAGTGCCAGCTAGCTCCACACGAAAAAAACTAAAAAAAACGGGAATTAAATAAAGAACTGACCTGCAGAAATCACTCCGGCAGCCTGCGTGACGTCATCAGACCGTGACTCTGGGGATATAATGTCGGTAGCACGCTCCCCCACAAAGGAACCGACTAAAAAAACTACGAGGAAAACAGACGAAGGAGGAAGTAGGCCGGACTGAAGCCTCGGGCTCAGTTTTAATGTCGTCCCAGGAGGACATCTCAATGGCCCAGAAGATAAAGATAAAGTAAAGTGAAATGGATGAACATCGCAACAGCATTACAATGGAAATTGCAAGTATAAAAGAAGAATTGATAAGTTTTAAAAATGAATTGAATATTAAAGAAATACTGAAAAGTCTTAAAAAAGAGATTAAATAAGACTTCTTAGAGTTTGAAAATAAAATGACTAATCTTGTGCGTACGAAACTGACTAATATGATGGAGGAAATGTCAGTAAATTTCGACTTAGAAATCAATGAAGTAAACGAGAAAATTAAGTCGAATGAAACCAACTTTAATGATAAGCTGGAGTCGACCTTCACTACAATGCAGCAACAAATGGAGAAACAAGCTGACGCCATAACTCACTTGGAAGAAACTACAGAGACATTCCTTGCCGAGAACAAGCGTTTATCAGATTTACTGCATAAAGTAACTGAAAAATGTATTGACTTGGAGGGCCGTCAGAGAAGACAGAATTTAAGAATCGTGGGCGTTCATGAGGGTAAAGAAGGAAATAAAGATCTCCGTGACTTTGCTGCAGACTTATTAAAAAAAAGTCTTGAATTTAGACCAAAAGCCCTTATTAGGGCGGGCACACAGATTTCTTGGACGTCATTCGGACCTGAACGTCCCCCCGAGGCAGCTGATAGTGAAGGTCCAATACGATCACGTTTTGGAGGATATCATGAAAAAAATTGCTGGCACAAGAAATCTTATGTTTGATGGAGACAAAATAAGCATATTTCGAGATTACCCTGCAGAGGTGGTCAGAAGGAGAGCGTTATTCAACGAGACAAGAGGGATTCTAAAGAAGATAGACAACTTGAAATATGGATTGCTGTACCCTGCAAGATTGAGAGTCACTTATCTGCAGAAGGAACAGTTTTTCACTGATCGCAAGAAAGCATTGGCGTATGCCCAGAAGATTGTGGGTTCGAGTGACGACTGAATAACTTTTATATAATACCGTCATCTTGCTGAGAATAAATGGAACTTTAATTCGTTTTATTCAAGGACTAATGAAAGCTGATAACGACAACTGTGCAGTCCCTCCTGTTATGGACATATTATTCTAATATTTAGTACTAATTTTTACTAACAATTATTAATCTTTAAAAACACTTATTATTATTGGAATCATTAGTTAAAAACAGGAAATGTAAAAAAAAGACAAGATATAATTTAGAAATCTTATTAATTGGAAGTTGTTATGTTCATCCTTTATCTACATCAGACTAACACTTGATTAATAATTAACTAAGAGTAATAGTCTCTCACTATATGATTACTAATACTCTGGACCAAAATAGTTTTAATTTAATCCCGTAAATTACTCATATTCAATTTTTTTTTTAAGTATGGAATATATATTTTTTAAATCTACGGATGTCCTTAGATGATCAGCCACGTTAGTGTGGCTAGCACTAACTACACTAAATTTAGATGTAGTTTATTTTTTCTTCTCACACTTTATTAATTTTCTTTTTTTTTACTTTTTGTATTTTTTACTTAATTACTATGTTAAACTTGAATTAATTTACAAATATTATTTGTGGAGATGTGTCCATGAGGAAGATTTATTTGAATTAGATTTACAACTAATCTGTCCTGTGTTCGGGTGGAATGTCGGGCTTACGGTGCTGACCTATCTGCTCTGTTATAGACCACCCTAAACACACGATGCAAGATGTAAATAGAAAAAACGGGGGTCAAGGAATTACCTTTTGTAGTTGGAATGTTAAGGGAATTAATGTCAATCAAGAGAGGTAAGATATTAACACACTTAAAATCACTCAAAGCAGACATATCATTTCTTCAAGAGACCCACCTTAAAAACGACGCACAACATAGATTGAAAGCAAAATGGATCGCTGAAACATATCACTCTTCATTTTCTCATAAGGCCAGAGTTGTCGCAATTTTAATTTGTAAAGGTATACCTTTTAAACACATATCAACTATAGCGGGCATCAATGGTAGAAATATTATACTAGTGGGTGAATTATATTAATAAAAGTGATTTTTCTCAATATCTATGGACCAAATTTTGATAATCCAATGTTTTTTAAGAATATACTTAATACTATCCCGGAGCTCACACAATATAATTTGATAATTGGTGGAGATTTAAATTGTACACTAGATTCCTATCTCGATAGATCATCAAGAAAAAAAAAAAATAGAGAGAGTACAGAGGAGATTTACTAGAATGTTGCCAGGGTTCCAGCAACTATGCTACAGAGAAAGGTTGAACAAGTTAGGTCTTTATTCTTTGGAGCGCAGAAAGTTAAGGGGGGACTTGATTGAGGTCTTTAAAATGATGGAAGGGATAGACAGAGTTAACGTGGATACATTTTTCCCATTGAGGGTAGGGAAGATTCAAACAAGAGGGCATGACATGAGAATTAAGGGACAGAAGTTTCAGGGTAACGTGAGGGGGAACTTCTTTACTCAGAGGGTGGTGGCTGTGTGGAATGAGCTTCCAGCAGAAGTGGTGGAGGCAGGATCGATTTTAACATTTAAGAGTAAAGTGGATAGTATATGGACGTGAAGGGAATGGAGGGGTATGGTCTGAGTGCAGGTATATGGGACTAGGGGAAAACAAATGGTCGGCATGGACTGGAAGGGCCGAGAGGGCCTGTTTCCGTGCTGTAATTGTTATATGGTTAAAAGCAAAATCCAAGACAAGCGAATTATTAAACTCATACATTAATACCACCAATATCAAGGATGTTTGGATAATTGAAAACCCATCCGGAAGGGAATACTCATTTTACTCATCAGTACATAAAATCTATTCAAGGATAGACTACTTTTTAGTAGATTCTAAACTCATCCCATTTGTAATTCGAAATATCATAATATTATAATTTCGGACCATGCTCCTTTAACATTTATGATCAAACTAAGTGGAATGACTGACAAGCAGACACAATGGAGGCTTAATCCTCAAATTTTAAATGATAAAGCATGTTACGAATATCTTATCAAATAGATAAATATGTTTTTTTGAGACAAATGACTGCCCTGCAATTTCTGCATCCCTTCTTTGGGAAACATTTAAAGCATTTATACGAGGAGCGTTAATCTCCGCACAAGCCTTTCATAATAAAGAGAACCGCGCCAAACAACTGGTATTGGAAATGGAAATAAGGCAATTAGATATGGAAAACGCAATTGCGCCTTCTATAATAATACATAATAAAATTGCTGCAGTCAAATATAAGTTAAACCAAATATACTCAGACCAAATCATGACATTTTATCAAAAGACTAAACTTTGAATTTGGTAGTAAACCACAAAAATTACTGGCACGCCAACTCCGGAAACAGGAAGGGGAAAAAAACAATATATAAAATTAAATCAGATACAGGAGAAATATTAACACTACCCAAGGATATTAATGATAGATTCTCCCACTACAATCAAACACTTTATTCAACCAAAACGGCTGGGGGTTCTGTAGGAATGGAATTATTCTTACAGAATTGTAACCTTACTGGTTTAGACTTGAAAGAGAGGGAATTATTAGGGGCCGAAATATCAGTAAAAGATATTGAAGAATCTATTAATTCTTTAAAAAATGGAAAGGCCGCTGGCCCAGATGATTTAATAGTGAATTTTATTAAAAATGTCATGATTTGATCTCGCCATGCCTATAGACATTATATACTCAAGCATGCATGCAACAGAAACTCCCAGAAACTTTAAATGAATCAACAATAATACTTATACCAAAAAGGGATAAGGACTTTGAAGATCCAGGTTCATACAGAGCAATTGCTCTATTAAACATCGATCAGAAAATATTAACCAAAATTTTAGCACATAGATTAAGCTTAGTGATTCATAAATTAACACACCCCGATCAAACTGGCTTTATTCCAAAACGTTATTCATATTATAATCTGAGATTAATATTTAACATTATATACTCAAATCGAATAGCTACTGTAGATTTAGCAGTCATTTCGCTAGATGCTCAGAAAGCATTCGATCAAGTTGAATGGCCCTATTTATTTTCGGTGATGGAAAAATTTCAATTAGGTGAGAAGTTTTGTACTTGGGTTAAGCTTCTATATACCAACCCAACAGCCAGAATAATGACAAATTAAATGTTATCAAAAAACAAATATTTATCTAAAGGTTGTAGACAAGGATGCCCGCTATCCCCGTTACTATTCGCCCTTGCTATTGAACCACTAGCAGAAAGAGTTCGAGCACATCCAGAAATATATGGGTATAATACTAAAAATACAGTTAATAAAATTTTGCTATATGCAGATAATGTATTACTATATATTACAAATCCAGAAATTAGCATCCCTAACCTGTTAAATCTTATAACTCAATTTGGTTTATTCTCGGGATACAGAATCAATTGGAATAAGAGTGAGATTATGCCAATAATGTAACCTAATTTATATATATTGCAACAATCACCTTTTAAAATAGTGAATGAAAAATTTAAATACTTAGGAATGTATGTGACCAAGAAATATACTTATTTATTTTAAACAAAATTTCATATCTTTACTTAATAAATTGCAAAAGCGTATTCAATATTGGAAAACACTTCCCATTTCAATGCTCGGTAAAATTAAATGCTATTAAAATGATTTTTCTTCTTCAACTTCTATACCTCTTCCAATCAATTCCGATATATCTCCCTAAAAATGTCTTTAAAAAAGTTGACTCTATTGTAACAAGTTTTATTTGGGATAATAAGAATCACAGGATTAGTAAAAAAACACTTATGTGAATCCAAGATGAATGGAGGATTAGTCTTACCAAATTTCTTATTTTGTTTCTGGGCAGTCAATGTCAAAAATTTCTGGGTGGAAGATATGGATCAACAACCAGACTGGTTAAAGATGGAAAAGGAGGATTGTCCGCCATTTGAATTGGCCTGATTTTGCTAACTCCTACAAAATTGAATAAAAAAATCTATAGTGAAAACCCAATAATACATAGTGGTATTCGAATTTGGAAACAAATAAAAATGACATTAAAATTGGATAATTTATCACTTTCGCTCCCTATTGCAAATAACCCTTCATTTAAGCCTTCAGTATTGGATAAAGGTTTTGCACAATGGAATTATGGAATTAAAAAAATGGGACATCTTTATAGAAAAGGTGTGTTCCTCTCGTTTGAGGAGGTACAACAGAATTATGGATTACATTCAAATAATTTTTTTAGATATTTACAACTGAAAGATTATGTTAAATCACATACACAAAAATATAGAATTAGAGAGCCAGAGATTCTAGATGAATGTTTGAATAAACATCCCAACACAGTCAAATTAATATCTTACATTTATAATATTAGTTTAGATAGTGAGAATCCGTCGACGGAATTACATAGACAAGCATGGGAAAATGAATTAGTTCAACCCATAACGAAAGATATTTGGGATGAAAGTCTACAACATATTCATCAATGTTTGTTAAACGCCAGACATTCTTTAATACAATTTTAAATATTATATAGATTGCATTATTCTAACACAAAATTAAATAGAATTTTTCCTAATATTTCTCCTATCTGCGATAAATGTCAATATTCTGAGGCTAACTTAACCCACACCTTTGTAAATTGCATAAAAATTAAAACATTTTGGGTGGATATTTTTAAAATTATTTCCGTAGTTGTTAATATTCAACTGGAGCCCGATCCTAAATTAATTATATTGGGCATACCTGAACAATACCTAAAATTTACAATAAACCAAATAAATTTACTTGATTATAGTACAATAACTGGGAAAAAAATTAATATTAAAATTTTGGAAAAACCCTGCATCCCCCACAATTAAAATGTGGATTATGGAGATGTCGGAGACCTTAAATCTGGAAAAAATTAGATTTGTCTTAATTGACAAACCAGAATTACTTATTAGAATTTGGTCTCTGTTCATAGATTATTTGAAGGGGTAGAATAGACCGGCGCTGATACTTGACGGAAGCTTGAACCCAGGACTAGATGAATAGTTATGTTTTCTTACCTATGGACCTATCTCCTAAGTTGTATTATGGATAGTTTATTCTAATTTTCTTTTTTTTTTCACATACATTTGTAATTTTATTAATATTAACAATTATGTCTTATATATTTATTTCTATATATTTTTTTGCAAGTAAGAAAAGATAGAGAAAAATAAAGTAATAGTAGAAAATCAAAAATAAAGAAATGAATGGAGTATTAAAAAAGTTATCCATCATTGGAGATATATCCATGATTTGTTTTACGTGATTCTTCATCTATTCCATTATTTTGGCTTCAGTCAGGCTCTCGTACCGAGCCATTTTGACCCTTTAGATATTCGATAAATGGAGACCATATTCCTCTGAAAAGATCCAGCCTGTCCAATAGGACAAGCCTTAATCTTTCCAGATGAAGTGTCTCCGACATTCCTGTAATCCACATTTTGATTGTAGGGGATGTAGGACCTTTCCAGAATTTCAATATTAATTTTTTCCCAATTATTAAACTGTAATCAATAAAAAATCTTTGATTCGTTGTTATTAATTGATCTGTTTCTAATATTCCCAGTATTATTAACTTTGAGTCAGGGATCCGATTCATATTAACAACATTCGAAATTACCTTAAATATCTTTGTCCAAAATTTAGTAATTTTAACACAATTTGTAAATGAGTGCGTTAAGTTAGCTTCTAAGTGCTGACATTTATCACATATGGCAGATACATTTGAAAAAAATACTATGTAGTTTGGATTTTGAATAATGTAGTCTATGTAATATTTTAAATTACATAAGAGAGTGTCTTATACAAAAATAGAAAGACAGAAATATTAGATGAATGTTTGAATAAACATCCGAACACAGAAAAAATGATTTCATATATATATAACATCTTATTGGAAGGTGATGCTCCATCAACAGAAATACATAGACAATCTTGGGAAAATGAATTATGCCAAACTATTAGACCAGAAGTATGGGATGATAGTTTACAACATATACATCATTGTTCGCTAAATGCTAAACACTCTCTTATAGAGTTTAAAATATTACATAGACTATATTATTCCAAATCCAAATTACATAATATGTTCCCAAAAGTATCTCCTATATGTGATAAATGTCAACATTTATATATGTGATAAATGTCAACATTTAGAAGCCAATTTGTCACATTCATTTATAAACTGTATAAAAATTACAAAATTCTGGATTGAAATATTTAGGATAATTTCAAAAGTTAATATAACTTTGATACCTGATTCAAAGCTAATAATACTAGGAATACTGGAAACAGAACAATTAGTAACAACAAATCAAAGAATTTTTATTGATTATGGGTTAATAATTGGGAAAAAATTAATATTAACATTTTGGAAAGGCCCTACATCCCCTACAATCAAAATGTGGAACACAGAAATGTCGGAGAGATCTGGAGAGATTGAGGCTTGTCCTAATGGGCAGGTTAGATCTCTTCAGAGGAATATGGTCTCCATATATTGAATATTTACAGAGTCATAACGGCTCGGTACGAGGGCTTGACTGAGGCCTGAATATTAGAATGGATGAAGAAATATATATAATAAATCATGCCTATATCCCCAATGACGGATTAATGATTAATACTCCATTCACTTTCATATTTTCTTCATTATTTAGCTCTATCTTTTCTCACTTTATAAAAAATAATTAAAAAAAGCGTATAGAAGCATATAGTCCTAAATTTTAATATTAGTAATAATATCAATATTATTAATATTATGAAAGTGTATAATGATGTAGTTTCGTTAAAGTAAAACATTGTAATTTTCATAAATATGTTTCTATAATAAAAATATTTAACAAAAGAGCGTGTCTAGCATTTAACGAGCAGTGGGGTATATGTTGTAGACTTTCATCCCATATTTCATGTCCAATGATTTGACCTAATTCATTTTCCCATGATTGCCTATATATTTCTGTCATTGGGACATCGTTTTCCAGTAAAATATTATAAATATATATATATATATATTATATATATATATATATATATATATATATATATATATATATATATATATATATATATATATATATAATAAATATATATATTATAAACACAATTTTTCTGTGTTTGGGTGTTTATTTAGGCATTCATCTAAAATTTCTGCCTTTCTATTTCTAATTTCCTGTGTATTTGCTTTTAGATAGTCTCAAATTTGTAGATATCTAAAGTAATCTTTTGAATGTAATCCATAAATTATTTGTAATTCTTGAAATGAAAGGAAAGAATTTTCCCTCTAGAGATCTCCCATTTTATTAATTCCATAGTTTTTCCATTGTAAAAAACCTTTGTCCATCATTGAGGGATTAAATGTAACGTTATTTACAATGGTCAGGGCTAGTGGTATACATTCCAATTTCAATGTTTCGTTATTTGTTTCCAGATACGTATTCCACTTTCTATTATAAGTTTTCACTATAGGTTTTCTTACCTATTTTAATATTGGCGAATAAAATCGAACTAATTTCAAAAGGCGAACAATCTTCTTTTTCCATTTTTAACCAGGTTGGTTGTTTATCTGTCTCTACAAACAAAAAATTCATATTTTTAATATTAACTGCCCAGTAATAAAACATAAAGTTTGGTAGTGCTAGACCTCCATTTATTTTTGGTTTACATAAATGTTTTTTGTTTAGTCTGTGGCTCTTATAATCCCAGATAAAGTTGGTGACTATAGAATCAACCTTCTTAAAAAAAAATTTAGGAAGATATATCGGAATCAATTTGAAAAGATATAGTAGTAGTGGGAGAAAAATCATTTTTATTGCATTAATTCTACCTAGCATTGAGATAGGTAATGTTTTCCAATATAAAATGTTCTTATTTAATTTATTCAATAAAAGTGGAAAATTGGATTTAAATAAAGAGTCAAATCTTTTTGGTACATGAATTCCAAGATATTTGATTTTTTCGTTTGCTATCTTAAAAGGATATTGTTGTAGTATTGCTGTACAAAAAGGACGGGCTTTGAAAAGCACTTGAACCCGAGGGGGACCAATATCCTGGCAGGGAGATTTGCAAAGTCTACTGGGGAGACTTTAAACTAGAAAGGCTGGGGGAGGGACTCGGGTAGAGGGGGCTAGGGGTCAGGGTGTGGGGCAAGAGGCAGAGAAGGGGAGCACTCGGACCCAAAATGTAGGCGAGAAAGAGGAAAAAGATAATACACAGAGAATAAGGGATGGTGGGTTTCTAAAATGTGTATATTTTAATGCTAGGAGCATTGTAAGTAAGGTGGATGAACTTAGAACCTGGATTGACACCTGGAAATGTGATGTTGTGGCAATCAGTGAAACATGGTTGCAGGACAGCTGTGATTGGAAATTAAATATTCCAGGCTTTCGTTGCTTGAGGTGTGGTAGAATTGGAGGGACCAGAGGTGGAGGTGTTGCATTGCTTGTCAGAGAGGATATTACAGCAGTGCTTTGGCAGGATAGATTAGAGGGCTCGTCTAGGGAGGCTATTTGGGTGGAACTGAGAAGTGGGAACGGTGTAGCAACACTTTTAGGGGTGTATTATAGACCGCCAAATGGGGAGCGAGAATTGGAAGAGCAAATATGTAAGGAGATAGCAGATATTACTAGTAAGCACAAGGCAGTGATTGTGGGAGATTTCAATTTTCCGAAAATAGACTGGGCAACACACTCTGTAAATGGGCTGGATGGTTTGGAGTTTTGTAAAATGTGTGCAGGATAGTTTTTTACAGCAGTACATAGAGGTATCGACCAGAGAAGGGGCAGTGCTGGACCTCCTGTTAGGAAATGAGGCTGGTCAGGTGACAGAGGTATGCGTTGGTGTGCACTTCTGGACCAGTGATCACAATACCATTAGTTTCAATATAATTATGAAGAGAGTCAGAACTGGACCTAGGGTGGAGATTTTTGATTGGAGAAACGCTATCTTTGAGGGAATGAGTAAGGATTTACAAGGAGTGAATTGGGACACTTTGTTTTATGGGAAGGATGTAGAAGAGAAATGGAGGACATTTAAAGGGGAAATTGTAAGTACAGAATCTTTATGTCCCTGTTAGGTTGAAAGGAAATAGTAAAAATTGGAAGAGCCATGGTTTTCAAGGGAAATTGGACACTTGTTTCGAAAAAAGAGAGATATCTACAATTATTATAGGAGGCATGGAGTAAATGAGGTGCTAGAGGAGTATAAAGAATGTAAAAAGAATCTTAAGAAAGAAATTAGGAAGGCTAAAAAAAGATAGCCTTGGCAAGAAAGGTGAAAGTAAATCCAAAGGGTTTCTACAGCTATATTAATAGCAAAAGGATAACAAGGGATAAAATTGGACCATTAGAGAGCCAGAATGGACAGCTATCTGCAGAGCCAAAATAGATGGGGGAGATATTGAACAATTTCTTTTCTTTGGTATTCACCAAGGAGAAGGATATTGAACTTAGTGAGGTAAGGGAAAAAAAGTAGAGTAGCTATGGAAACTATGAGATTCAAAGAGGAGGAAGTACTGACACTTTTGAAAAATATAAAAGTGGATAAGTCTCCAGGTCCTGACAGGATATTCCCTAGGACATTGAGGGAAGTTAGTGTAGAAATAGCAGGAGCTATGACAGAAATATTTCAAATGTCATTAGAAACGGGAATAATGCCGGAGGATTGGCGTACTGCGCATGTTGTTCCATTGTTTAAAAAAGGTTCAAAGAATAAACCTAGCAATTATAGACCTGTTAGTTTGACGTCAGTGGGGGGCAAATTAATGGAAAGGATACTTAGAGATAATATATATAAGCATCTGAATAAACAGGGTCTGATCAGGAACAGTCAACATGGATTTGTGCCTGGAAGGTCATGTTTGACAAACCTTCTTGAATTTTTTGAAGCGGTTACTAGGGGAATTGATGAGGGTAAAGCAGTGGATGTTGTCTATATGGATTTCAGTAAGGCCTTTGACAAGGTTCCCCATGGAAGGTTGGTTAAGAAGGTTCAATCTTTGGGTGTTAATGGCGGAGTAGCAAGATGGATTGCAACAACAGTGGCTGAATGGGAGATGTCAGAGAGTAATGATGGATGGCTGTTTGTCAGTTTGGAAGCCGGTGACCAGTTGGGTGCTTCAGGGATCTGTGTTAGGTCCACTGTTGTTTGTCATGTACAACAATGATCTGGATGATGGGGTGGAAAATTGGATAAGTAAGTATGCAGATGATACTAATATAGGTGGTGTTGTGGATAATGAAGTCGATTTTCAAAGTCTACAGAGAGATTTGGGCCATATGGAAAAGTGGGCTGAAAGATGGCAGATGGAGTTTAATGCTGATAAGTGTGAAGTGCTACATCTTGGCAGGACAAATCAAAATAGGACGTACATGGTAAATGATAGGGAATTGAGGAATGGTGTGGAACAGAGAGATCTAGGAATAACTGTGCATAGTTCCCTGAAGGTGGAATCGCATGTAGATAGGGTGGTAAAGAAAGCCTTTGGTGTGCTGGCCTTTATAAATCAGAGCATTGAATATAGGAGTAGGGAAGTAATGTTGGAATTTGCAAGGCATCGGTAAGACCAATTCTGGAGTATAGTGTACAATTTTGGTCGCCTAATTATAGGAAGGATGTCAACAAAATAGAGAGAGTGCAGAGGAGATTTACGAGAATGTTGCCTGGGTTCCAGCAAGTATGTTACAGAGAAAGGTTGAACAAGTTAGGTCTTTATTCTTTGGAGCGCAGAAGGTTAAGTGGGGACTTGATTGGTCTTTAAAATGATGAAAGGGATAGACAGAGTTGACGTGGATAAGCTTTTCCCATTGAGGGTAGGGAAGATTCAAACAAGAGGGCATGACAAGCGAATTAAGGGACGGAAGTTTAGGGGTAACGATAGGGGGAGCTTCTTTACTCAGAGGGTGGTGGCTCTGTGGAATGAGCTTCCAGCAGAAGTGGTGGAGGCAGGATCGATTTTAACATTTAAAAGTAAAGTGGATAGGTATATGGACGGGAAGGGAATGGAGGGGTATGGTCTGAGTGCAGGTAGATGGGACTAGGGGAAAACAAATGATCGGCACGGACTGGAAGGGCTGAGAGGGCCTGTTTCCGTGCTGTAATTATTATATGGTTATATGGTTATATGTAAGTTATTTGCCATTATTGGCATGTTCACGTTTATTCCAATTAATACTATATCCTGAAAATAATCCAAATTCAGATATTAATTTTAGTAAAGTTGGGATACTAATTTCTGGCTTTGTAATATAAAGTAATACATCATCCGCATATAAAGACATTTTATTTTCAGTATCTCTGGTGTCATAACCATATACTTCAGGATGTAATCTCACCCGTTGAGCTAAAGGTTCTATTGCAAGTGCAAACAGTAGCAAACCTTGTCTGCAGCCTCGGAATAGATTAAATTTAGTTGATAGCATTTGATTTGTTATTATTCTGGCTGTTGGATAAGTGTATAATAATTTAACCCAAGTAATTAACTTATCTCCCAACTTAAAAGTTTCCATAACCGAAAACAAATAAGACCATTCCACCAGGTCAAAGGCTTTCTCCGCATCTAACGAAATAATTACTAGTTCTTTATTAATATCTCTTTTTGAATATATAATATTGTATAATCGTCTCAAATTATATGAGGAATATCGTTTTGGTATAAATCCTGTTTGATCGGGGTGAATTAATTTATTAATAACTATACTTAGTCTTTGTGCTAATATTTTGTTTAGTATCTTTTGATCAGTATTTAAAAGAGCTATAGCTCTATATGATCTTGGGTCATCCAGGTCTTTGTCTATTTTATGTATAAGTGTTAAAATAGATTCATTTAACGTTTCTGGTAGTTTCTGGTGAGTATAAATGTATTCATAGAGTGTCTTCAGACGTGGTGCAATCAGATCATAAAATGTTTTATAAAATTCCGAGCCTATACCATCTGGTCCCGGTGTTTTACCGTTTTTTAATGATCTGATAGATTCTTCGATTTCTTTTACTGAAATTTCAGCATTTAATGATTCTCTATTTTGTGAATCCAACCCATTCAGATTACATTTAAAAAAAAAATGCTTTTATTTCATCTTGTTTTCTGTCATTGGAGCTGAATATAATTTTTTATAATATTGCAAAAATCTCTCATTAATATCTTTAGGTTGTACTAATGGTTTGCCATTATATGATTTAATCCTATGGATTATTTTTGCTCCCTCCATCTTTCTTAATTGACGAGCCAATCATTTTTGAGGTTTATCTCCAAATTCAAATTGTAACAGTTTAGTGTATTGGTAGAGTTTTACAATTTGATCTGAGTATATTTTATTTAATTTATATTTCAGTGCAGCGATTTTATTATGTGTTGTTATGGATGGATTAGCAGCGTTCTCTGTGTCTAATTGTTTAATCTCCTTTTCCAATTCCTGGTGTTCCCTCCGATTCTTTTTATTATAAAATGCTTGAGAAGAAATCATAATTCCACGGGCATATGCTTTAAAAGTTTTCCATAATAGGGAAGAGGATATTTCTGGTTTATCATTTATTTCAAAGAATATCTTAATCTGTTCTATAATATATTCCTGAGTTGCTTTGTTTTTTTAAATTTGTGGATTAAATCTCCATTGTCCCCGTTTTTCCGTTTTACCATTTATTTTAATCATAAATGTTAAAGGTGCGTGATCTGAGATTATAATATTATGGTATTTTGAATTGTAAGTAAGTGAAATAAGTTTAGCGTCAACCAAAAAAAAAAATCTATTCTTGAATAGGTTTTATGTACATGTGAATAAAATGAATATTCTCGTCCAATTGCGTTTTCTACTCTCCAAACATCTTTAATATTACTAGTATCCATATATGCATTTAATAAGTCACTGCAATGGGATTTGGTTTTCCTTTGTCTTGTGGATCTGTCTAAATAGGAATCTAAAGTACAATTTAAATCTCCTCCAATTATTAAGTTATGTTGTGCTATTTTCGGGATGTTGTTAAATATTTTCTTAAAAAACAATGGACTATCAAAATTTGGTCCATATACATTGACAAGGATCATTTTTTGTGCATTTAATTCTCCTATTACAATAATGTATCTGCCATCATTATCAGTTATAGTTGATATATGTTTGAATAAAGTGCCTTTACAAAATAATATTGCTATGCCTCTTGATTTGTGTGTAAAAGAAGAATGATACGTTTTATCTATCCATTTAGCTTTCAGCCTATGTTCGGCATCTTTTTTTAAATGTGTTTCTTGAATGAAAATCACATCAGCTTTAATTGCTTTTAAATGTGCTAATACTTTACCTCTCTTGATTGGTTCATTAATACCTTTAATGTTTCAGCTACAAAACGTTATTCCTTCATTCTCTGTATTCATTTTTAAATCTTGCATCTTTTGTCTTTGGGGGTCTATAATAGAGCCAATGATTCAGTTCGACAGACCCGACCTTACACCCGAACTCTGAATAGACGAATTTTAAGACCCTTGAATGTCTCTCACGTGTATATCTCCTTTGATGCAATTTGTAACGCCATTCAAACTGAAAATAATAATGATAGTTTATAATAGAAAACAAAAGATGATAGATTAAGAAATTAGTATTGTGCACAAAGAAGGAAAAAAACTACATCTAGTATTAGTGTAGTTAGTGCTAGCCATACTAGCATGGCTAACCATCTACCGACCTCCGTAGTTGATGTTGCGAACTTAACCAGCTCCTTTATTTCTTGGAATTTTTATTCCATAGCAATATTTTACCGGGGGTATTAAATTTTAAATTATTCGGATTCCAATAGTCGGAAATGTGAGGATACAAATATTTAAAATATGTTTCAAAATCTAGTTAAAAAATAAAAATAAAAAAAAAACGAAAAGAAAGGAAAAAATAAAATAAAAATGAAAATTACTAGTAAAAAAGAAAGAAGGTTTCCAAAGAGGACAAATGAAATCAAACTCTATATTTGACTCTAATCATTCCATTATAAGTAAACAGTGGTCATTAGTGATAATTATTAATTCTGATTCGTAAAGATACCACGGTATAATTCTAGTATTTATTAGTTATTTGTATTAGTAGTGCAGTTATACTAGTTATTAGTATCCATGGGAGAGTTTCCAATCCACATCTTTCTCCAGCTGCCTCAGCTCCACTTCAATTCCATCCAGTCCTGCAAAGTCAGTTTATTCAATGGTTAGGGATCAAGCATCCTCTCAAACCTTAATCTTCTGAGCAAAGTCCAATGCTTCCACAGGATTGGTGAAAAAATGTTCCTTCTTGTTGTACGTGACTCTTAGGGTGGCTGGATAGCTCAGACCATATTTCAAATTCTCCGCTTCCCTCAGGATACTTTTGGTCTCATTAAATGCTTTTCGTTTCCTGGAGACCTCTGCTGGGTAGTCTCGATAAATACTGATCCTGTGTCCTTCAAATACAAGACTTCTGTTTCTTGATTTTTTTTTTTAAAGAAGGAACTGCAGATGCTGGAGAATCGAGGGTACACAAAAAGCTGGAGAAACTCAGCGGGTGCAGCAGCATCTAAGGAGCGAAGGAGATAAGCGACGTTTCGGGTCGAGACCCTTCTTCAGACTGGTCAGGGATCAGGGAAACGAGAGATATAGACGGTGATGTGGAGAGATAAGGAACAATGAGTGAAAGATATGCAAAAAAGTATCGGTGATAAAGGGAACAAGCCATTATCTCCTCCAAGACATGGTTGTACTGTACTTTTATTATCATTTGTCTTGGGGGAGCGTTTAGTCTTGTCTGGCGTCTCATCACTCTATGTGCTCGGGCTAGTAAAGGCTTTTGATCCAGAGATAAAACTTTTAGCAGTAAATTTGCAGTGAATTCTCGGGGATCTTGATGTTTCTCTTCCCCTTCTGGAATACCCGCAATTCTTAGGTTCTGTCCTCTCTGGCGACCTTCCAATTCAGTACATTTCTCGGTTATTTTGCCCAGTAATTCAGTTAGACGTTGATTTTCAGTAATAAGCTTTGCAGTAGTCTGAGCACTTGTATCGGCTAGTTCTTCAAGGTCTTTTATATCAATCGTCTGCTGGTTCAGTGCCTGTTCCACAGGATTCAGCCTTTCTTCAAAGTCAGTTTTCACATTTTTGATTTTATCATTCGTCTCCTTTGCCAGTCCAATCATTATTTCTGCGATTTCTTTCTTCAACTCATCCGATGTATTCTTAGTTGTGGTATTAATTTTGGTATTAATTTCAAGCTTTAAGTCCATCATTTACTCCTTGATTTTTTTTATTTCTTCACCAACATTCATCAGCTTGATTTCTTCCCTTAAACCAGCAATAAAAGTTTTAAGTTCTTCACCCGATTTTTTCATTATTTTTTTCGTCACATCTTCTTGGGATAACGTCCTACCTGAGCCCGATGCTTCAGTCGGGCCTTTTTCAGTTCCTCCGTTTTCTGCCTAGCAACAGCACGAGTTTTCGGTTTTTCAGCGAGGGGGCTGCGCTGCATAGACATGATAAGTCGCGCGCCTGATGACGTTACTCATGGCAGTCGGTACAGAAGCAGCAGGCAGCAGGTAGATAGTTTTCTCCCCGGTTTTTCAGCGTTTTTTTACTGAGCTGGCTGGCGTTACTCCTTAGCCCTCCATAGCGCCACCGGAAGTCTTTATTCTATTTTTCTAATTTTCTTTTCTTTTTCTTTATTTTTTCTATCTATTAAAATAATAATAATAATAATTAGAATCAATGCTAATATGTAACCAATAAATGAAGACCTGGATATTTAATATGTAACCGTTTAACAAAGTTTGTAGTGGTTCGGACTAGGATATGTACATGCCTCTTATAAAATTTAACTTTAAAATTAAAAAATAAATTAATTAATTAAAAAAAAAGATAATATGCATCATTTAAAACACATACACAGCTATGCATATTAAAAAAAAAAGAAAGAAGAGTTTTAAATGATGCAATGTTAAATGCTATTGCTGAAAATATCAAGCATCAATCAGAGATCCTCTGAGGCTAACTTAGATCATTTCTATAATTAAGTGTAGGAACAGTGATACGTATTTAGTCGGCACCTATTGCTTCTATAAGACGCAAACCACAGCATTCTATGGCCGCAGTTTTATTCCCAAGGTTTAGGAGGTCTGGAAGCAGATCGGCATGGAACCAGATGCTGGTGAAACCAAAAGTGAACATCCCTAAGTGGGTTGTTCATGAGCAAGTGTTGATTGATAGGAATGTCAAAAAACACCTGCCATCACTTCACTCATGATGGAGTATAGACTATAATTAACTACACGAATTTTGTCCTGATTTCTATTGATAGAATATACTGGACATTTAACATAGAAAATAGGTGCAGGAGGAGGCCATTCGGCCCTTCGAACCAGCACCGCCATTCAATATGATCATGGCTGATCGTCCGCTATCAATAATCCATGCCTGCCTTCTCCCAATATCCCTTGACTCCACTCGCCCCTAGAGCTCTATCAAACTCTCTCTTAAATCCATCCAGTGGTTTGGCCTCCACTGCCCTATGTGGCAGGGAATTCCATAAATTCACAACTCTCTGGGTAAAAAGTTTTTTCTCAGCTCAGACTTAAATGACCTCCCCTTTATTCTAAGACTGTGGTTCTGGTCTCACCCAACATTGGGAACATTTTTCCTGCATCTAGCTTGTCCAGTCCTTTTATAATTTTATATGTTTCTATAAGATTCCCCCTCATCCTTCTAAACTCCAGTGAATACAAGCCTAGTCTTTTCAATCTTTCCTCATATGACAGTCCCGCATACCAGGGATCAATCTTGTGAACCTACGCTGCACTGCCTCAATCACAAGGATACCCTTCCTCAAATTAGGAGACCAAAACTGTACACAATACTCCAGATGTGGTCTCACCAGAGCCCTATACAACTGCAGAAGTACGTCTTTACTCCTATACTGAAATCCTCTTGTTATGAAGGCCAACATTCCATTAGCTATCTTCACTGCCTGTTGTACCTGCACGCCAACTTTTAGTGACTGGTGTACAAGGACACCCAGGTCTCACTGTACCACCCCCTTACCTAACCTAACCCCATTGAGATAATAATCTGCCCTCTTGTTTTTGCTGCCAAAGTGGATAACCTTACATTTATCTATATTATACTGCATCTGCCGTGCATCTGCCCACTCACACAACCTGTTCAGGTCCCACAGCAACCTCCTAACATCCTCTTCACAGTTCACACTGCCACCCAGCTTTGTGTCATCTGCAAACTTGCCAGTGTTCCTCCTAATTCCCTCTTCCAAATCATTTATATATATGGTAACCAATTGTGGCCCCAACACCGAGCCTTGCGGCACTACACTCGCCACTGCCTGCCATTCTGAAAAGGACCCGTTCACTCCTACTCTTTGCTTCCGGTCTGCCAACCAATTTTCTATCCATGTCAACACCCTACCCCCAATACCATGTGCTCTAATTTTAGTCACCAGTCTCCCGTGCGGGACCTTATCAAAGGCTTTCTGAAAGTCTAGATACACTACATCCACTGACACCCCTTCATCCATTTTACTTGTCACATCCTCAAAAAATTCCATAAGATTAGGCAAGCATGATTTCCCTTTCATAAATCCATGTTGCCTTGGACTAATCCTTTTACTGCTATCCAAATGCTCGATATTACCTCTTTAATAATTGACTCCAGCATCTTTCCCACCACCGAAGTCAGGCTAACTAGTCTGTAATTCCACGTTTTCTCTCTCTCGCTCCTTTCTTAAAAAGTGGGATAACATTAGCTATCCTCCAATCCACAGGAACTGATCCTGAATCTATTGAACATTGGAAAATGATCACCAATGCGTCCACTATTTCTAGAGCAATCTCCCTGAGGACCCTGGGATGCAGACCATTAGGCCCAGGGGATTTATCACCCTTCAGTCCCATTAGCCTACCCAATACTATTTCTCGCCTAATGAAATTTTCTTTCAGTTCCTCTACCCCCTTAGATCCTCTGTCCTCCAGTACATCTGGGAGATTGTTTGTGTTCTCCTTAGTGAAGACGGATCCGAAGTACCTATTCAACTCTTCTGCCATTTCCTTGTTGCCCATAATAATTTCACCCGTGTCTGCCTTCAAGGGACCCACATTTGACTTTGCTACTCTTTTTCCATTAACATATCTAAAGAAGCTTTTACTGTCCTTCTTTATATTCGTGGCCAGCTTCCCCTCGTACTTCATCTTTTCAGCCCGTATTGCCCGTTTTGTTTCCTTCTGTTGTCCTATGAAAGTTTCACATTCCTCTGGCTTCCAGCTACTCTTTAGTGTGTTATACATCTTTCTTTTAGTTTTATTCTATCCCTAACTTCTCTTGTCAACCACGGTTGCCTCCTACTCCCTTTAGAATCTTTCTTCCTTTTTGGAATGAAATGATCCTGCGTCTTCCAGATTATGCCCAGAAATTCCTGCCATTGTTGTACCACTGCCATTCCTGCTAGGATCCCTTTCCAGTCTACTTTGGCCAGCTCCCCTCTCATGCCTTCATATTCCCCTTTGTTCAACTGCATCACTGCCACTTCCGATTTAATGTTCTCCTTCTCAAATTGCAGATTAAAACTAATCATATTATGATCACTACCTCCAAGCGGTTCCTTTACCTCGAGTTCTCTTATCATATCTGGTTCATTGGACAACACTAAATCCAGAATTGCCTTTTCTCTGGTTGGCTCCATTACAAGCTGCTCTAAGAATCCATCTTGGAGGCATTCTACAAACTCTCTTTCTTGGGGTCCTGAACCAACCTGATTTTCCCAGTCTACCTGCATATTGAAATCCCCCATCACCACAGTGGCATTACCTTTGATACATGCCAGTGTTAACTCCTCTTACACCTTACATCCGGGCTACTATTTGAGGTCTGTAAATAACACCAATTAGTGTCTTCTTGCCTTTACAATTCCTCAACTCAATCCACAATGACTACCTCGTCAGTCTGTATGTCTTCCCTCGCAAGGAACTGAATTCCATCCCACACCAGCAGAGCTACCCCCCCTCCTCTGCCCACCTGCCTGTCCTTTCTATAGGATGTATAACCCTGAATATTAAGTTCCCAGGCCCGATCCTCCTGCAGCCACGTCTCAGTAATCCCCACAATGTCATATCTACCAACCTGTAACTGAGCCTCAAGCTCATTTGTCCATAATGTCATGAGAATGCAAGGATCAAAACTGCACTGGTGCAGCTTGGTTTGCGATATGGCTGGATCTGAATTGCAGATCAAGATATTTATTTTTATTATCCCATATTATGTGTAAAGAATACATAACATGCAGTTTTGCGATGTTTGACGCATACCTGCTGAAGTTTCATGCATTGCAAAATAATTATAGCTTTTTCTGTCACAATTCACTGATATAATTTTCCTTGAATATTTTGCACAAATCATGACATCATTATTGAATATGATGAGTGTTATTTATGTGCTGAAATTGGATCAAAAGTAAATGATTTACAACCAGTGCTATCTGCGCACACATCAAGGAGTACATTGCTCTGAAAGTTGCAAAATGTGCATGATTTAAAACATCTGCTTTAGGATATCAATTTTATGTTGAAAATTATTCTATGGATCATTTTTATAGGGTAATAGAATATCATTGTAGAAGTAGTAGAAACAAAGAACTGCAGAAGCTGGTTAATACACAAAAGGACACAAAGTGCCGGAGTAACTCAACAGGTCAGGCAGCAACTCTAGAGAACATGCAAAGGTGACATTCTGGGTCGAGACCTTTCTTCAGGCTCTCAGTGTGGAAATGGACCTGGAATCCAGGTGCGTTGAGGGGCCGTGGCCTGCTGGCAGCCAGGGGAGAGGCAAGGATCAGAGGAGTCATTGGTCGTGGGCCATGCACGGCCAGAGTGCAGGCAAGGGTCGGCGGTGGCAGTAGCCAGGAAAGCTGTGTGAGTCTTTGGTGGTGGCAGTAGGTCCTGCCTGGAAACAGCCGACGGGGTGGCGTGGGCTGGTATCGGCAGCCCGGCCTTGTTGCGGCTGGGATAGGGGTACAGGCCGAGGGTGGCGTCGGCAGTCCGGCCGGCAATTGGCCAGGGATGGGAATCGGCAGTCCAGATTGGTGGTGAAGGTCGGTAAGTTCATCCGCTATGTCCAAAATCTGTTATATAGAGGTCTGTAATAACAAGGGCTTCCTGTACAATGTCTTCCAAACACTAATCGTGGAAAACACCTTCTTCTCCACCCTGTCTACCTGTGTTACTACATTCATGGAACTATGTACATGCACCCCAAGTTCCTTGCTCTACAACACTCTCCAGTGTCATAGCATTTACTCTAAGTCCTGCCCTGGTTTGTCTTAACAAAATCAACATCTCACATTTATCTGAATTAAACTCCAGCTAATTGGGTTCATGTGACCAAGGTACTTGTGACAATGAAGTATCATTTAAACATTCTTCAGCACATTGACCCAGTTGATCAAGATGCTATTGCAAACTCAGATAACCTTCTTCATTGTCCATTACATTTCAAAATGTCGTATGAACTACAAACATACAGTAATACCATATCACCTACATTCATAAATGTTTTAATTGTATGACTGACCTGGCCAGTGAATTTCACTACACCAATTGGTGTATGTGACAATAAATGAACTTATGAACTTATTCATATCCAAATTGTTAAGATAAATATGGAACAACAATAAACCCAGCACTAATGGCTGTGGTAGACCAGTTGTTAAAGATCTCCAGTCTGAAAGACAACTCTTTGCCACCACCCTCGGTTTCTAACTTCAAAGCAATTTTTATATCCAATGGTCAGCTTGCCCTGGAAGCCATGTGATCTAACTTACTACATGATACTTAGCAGTTGTTGTGAAATGGGCGTCAAGTTTTATTATCTATCAAACTTCATAAGCCACAGCAATGCTATTGTAAATCAATTATGTTCCAAAGTGTGTGATGTTTCTATTAATTTCGATCTGACATTGAAATTAAGAATAAAACATGCGAACATGCGAAACATGCAAAAGTAGGTGTAATTCAGTTTCACGGGACAGGTCTCCACCACTACAGCTGGACTCTCAGCCTCTGCTAAATTTAATACTTGCAAACATATTTTGAAAATGATGTGGAGTGAATTGAATTGTTTGAAATTGGTTTCTGTGATAGATCTCAGGAAGAAGTCAAAGTCGGTTGTCCCCTCAGCAATTCAAGTTGAAATTATTTCCAGATGCCTGCTATTTGACACACACAATCTAATGTCCATCATTGTAGAAGATGAGATTATATGGAGTATCCTACTCCATTGATGCTGCAATACTGGAGAACTTTGTGATCCTTTGTTTGTGGGATCACTTTGTTCTGTCTTTTGCATGTTTATCTTGTTTTTTAACATGCATGTGGACCAATGTTGCAACTTTTCTATGTTCTTTAAAGTACATCCAGTGCTAATCTCAGCATGCCCTTCTACATTATTTGTGCAATTAGGATCATTGCCATGGTCTGACAACAGGAGTCAAGTGTGGAACTTAGTTCAATAGTGCTTTATTTATCGCATATGCGACTGTACAGCAAAATTATTTTTGCATATATTACACATGCAGGCATTAGCATTTTTGGCACCCATTATTCAAAGTCTAAATTCCAGTCTGCCCATCTGCTCGATGTACTGGAGCAGTTCCCGCGAACTGACGTCCCTCTCCTCTCCTCTCCCGCCCATCTTTGTGTCCGGGAGTGCCCCTTGCAGTCTACCTTGAAAGTGCTGGAGACCAGCTCTTTGTGACTATCTTTGGTTTAAACCAGCATCTACAGCTCATTCCTATACAAGAGATGATTTTAGTTACATATTTTTTACTAATTTCTAATAATTAAACTTTGATGTAAAAAAAAATTAACTCAAAAAACTCAGAAAATTAGTTAAAAAATATTAATGATTAAAACATTATAACATCAGCACAGTAATATTGCTGATCAATTGTAGCATGAAATGTGTTAACAAGCTGTGGTCCTTGCCTTGTACAGGATATTTAAATAGCAAAGATAAGATAAACTTGGCCAATTAATATAAATTATTGTCCCTGTCAATCTTGATAGATAATGAAAATGCAAGCAGGCTATTTAATATTTAGAGAACAGAACCGGAGGACCCAAGCCTCAAATCAGATTAGATACATCACATTCCCATATGAAAATGGCAAAAGCATTAGAGCTGGAACTTGATAAATATCTGATTAGGAGCATGATTGATGTCCTTGAGGACAGTTGAAGTATGAAATAATTATTTATTCAAGCACTGCTGAAGCTGGAAAGGTTACAAAGTTTGTAAATAATTTGCAACGAGCTGTAGGTCACAGCGGGGGTATGGAACAAGTGGTTTGACCTTTCAGGTTTAGGTGATATTTTTGAAGAACTCTTTTGAGGCAGATGGTACAAGATTTGCACTATTGCTGAAATGGGGTTTCCTCATCTGGTGGTGCCTCCATATTTAATGTTGGAAATTGTTCTGGAATTTCAGAATTTCAGATTATGCACCTGGATATTTAATTTCTTCATGTTGGCCTATGAAGTTGTGGTGACCAGGAAGTAATGAAATTAAATCAAAAGCTTGTCCTTTAGTTTTGTAAAAGGAAATAGATCAAAATAATCTCTCTCGTGGTAGACTACATTTAGTAAACACACTCAATGAAACTAATGTGCATTTAAAACAACATTTGTAGTAAATCAAGCCCAGAGATTCAAATAGACACTGGATTCAACTGAACTAATGCGCATTTTATCATAATCATAATAGTACTTTATTAGCCAAGTATGTTTTGCAACATACGAGGAATTTGATTTGCCATACAGTCATACCAATAAAAAGCAAGAAAACACACAAAATATATTTTAACATAAACATCCACCACAGTGACTACTCCACATTCCTCACTGTGATGGAAGGCGAAAAAAAAAGTTCAATCTCTTCCCTTCTTTGTCCTCCTGCGGTCGGGGGCCTCGAGCCTTCCGTTGTTGCGGCGTACATGGCTCCCACAGAATGGGTGGGCCCTCTGCGTTGGGGCGATCAAGCTCCCGCATTGGGGGGGATTTCAGCTCTACCGCACTGGGCGATCGGACCCCGGGACAGGGCTGGTCGAACCTTCTGCGGCTTTGGAACTTCGCGACATTGGCCTCTACCTGAGACTGCAAGCTCCTGGATGTTGAAATCTGCAGGCCACGGTTGGAGCATCGATCCCAGGCAAGGGATCGCAGACTCCGATGGTAAGTCCCGCGGTGGGGCTCAAAGTCTGTCTCGAGCAAGGCCTCCAGCTCCATGATGTTAGGCCTCAGAGCGACCGGCGATACGATCCGGAAAACAATCACACATCTGGCAAGGTAAGAGATTGAAAAAAGTTCCCCCCCCCCCCCCACCCCCACATAAAACAAACCAGAGAACATTAACACATCATTTTTTAAATAGCAACAAAAAAAAAGACAATGGGACATACAGACTGTTGGCGAGACTGCCATTGCTGACGGCGCCTCCCGGTGGAATAAACTGGTGGAATATGCATAAACATCTTAAAATATATTGGCTGTGCAGTGCCAGATATCATTCCAGTTTTCTGACCGAACACGTCAAAATATTTCATTTGGAAGTTGTTAAACCCCACATAGATGTTGATAATTCTTGCCTTCGAAGTGATTCAGAATTTCAGAAACCTCAGTTGCATTCTAGCTAAGACTCGGACATGGTTCAACAACAACAAGCCCTGCTTCACTGCAGAACTCAGACAGCTCCGACGGTCTAAAGAGGAGGCCTACAGGAGCGGGGATGCAGACCTCTACAGGCAGGTCAAGCACAAACTGAAAAGAGGAATCGGAGCTGCCAAGGAAAGGTACTCTAAGAAGTTGAGGAGCAAGTTCTCAGCTAGTGACTCTTCTTCATTTTGGAAGGGCTTGCAAGAAATTACCAGCTACAAGAGGAAAGCCCCCTGCTCTTTGGACAATTGTCAGCTGACCAACGACCTGAATGAGTTTTACTGCAGGTTTGAAAATCAGAAACGTAACCCTGGTACCCCCTCCCCAACCAACACAGCCAGACCCCAGTCTACAAAGAATGGACCCTGCACCCTCTCCTTCCCATTCACCACTTCACACCTACTTAAGGCAAGACTCCAATATGAAAAGACTGGACCATTTCCCACCCCAACCAACACTTCACACCCACACACAGCCTGATCTCAGTCTGCAAAAACTGTGCCTTTCTACACCCACCCTCCTCCAATCACCACTTCACACCCAATCATCCACACCCTCTGTGCTGCACAACATAACTTATCCAATATCAACCATAAAAATAGAGGAGGTGGAGGGGATTTTCAGAGGACAATAGAGCCAGAAATCTCCAGGACCTGACAATGTTTTCCCCTCTACTCTTGAGCTCTGTGCCAAACAGCTGGCACACATTTTGCTGGCAAACAGCTGGCACACAGCTATACAGACATTTTTAACCAGTCCCTGCAAACATGTACTGTCCCTGCCTGCTTCAAAGTCTCCACTATTGTCCCTGTACCTAAAAAGGCAAGGATTACTTGTCTTAATGATTACAGGCCTGTCGCAGTGACAGCTGAGGTCATGAAGACACTCAAATGCTTGTGCTCGCCAAGCTTAAAAATATCACAAACTCCCTGCTGGACCTTCTGCAGTTTGCATATCGGGCCAATAGATCTGTGGATGATGCAGTCAACCTCAGCCTGCACTTCATCCTACAACACCTAGACTGCTAGGGGACCTATGTGAAGATCCTGTTTGTTGATTTTAGCTTTGCAATCAACACCATTGTGCCACAGCTACTACACTCCAAACTTTCCGAGTTGACTGTGCCTGAACCCCTCTGTCAGTGGATCACCATCTTCCTGACAGACAGGAAGCAGCATGTGAGGCTGGGAAAGCACATCTCGGACCCGCAAACACTCAGCATAGAAGCACCGCAAGGCTGCATACTCTCTCCTCTCCTCCACTCTCTCTACACCAATGACTGCACCTCCACAGCCACCTCTGTCAAGCTTGTCACATTTGCGGGTGTCACAACCCTGATGGACTGATCCAGGATGGGGAGGAATCTGCCTACAGAGAGGAAGTGTCACAGCTGGTGTCCTGGTGCCGTAGCAACAACCTAGAGCTCAATGCTCTTTAAGACAGTGGAATTGATTGTAGACTTTAGGAGAGCTCAACCTCCCCTCACCCCACTCACCATCACCAACAACACCACAGTCCCATCAGTGGAGCCTTTTAAGTTCGTGGGAACCATCATCTCCAAGGACCTTAAATGGGGGCCTACCATCGACTCCACAGTCAAAAAGGCATGACAGAGGATGTACTTCCTGTGGCAGCTGAGGAAGCACAATCTGCCACAGGCAATGATGGTCCAATTCTACACGGCCATCGTAGAGTCTGTTCTCACCTTCTCCATCATGGTCTGGTTTGGCTCAGCCACCAAGCACGACACCTGGAGGCTGCAGCGAATCATCGGATCAGCAGAGAAGATTATTGGCTGCAACCTTCCCTCTATTGATGAACTTTACACTGTAAGGGCCAGGAAGCGAGCGGGCAAGATATCTCTGACCCCTCTCACCCAGGCCACAAACTCTTTGAATCACTTCCCTCTGGAAGGTGACTCTGGACTGTCAAAGCTGCCAATGCCAGACATAAAAACAGTTTATATCCACGAGTGTAGCCCCCCCTTTGATCTGGTATTTTGTTGGTTCACATACCTGATCAATGGTGTTTTATCATTAATGTTTTATTATTATTAATGTTTAGTGTTTTCTGAGTAATTCATAACTGTCACTGTACGTCATGTTGTTACTTGTGGGCAGAGCACCAAGACAAAGTTCTTGTATGTGAATACTTGGCCAATAACCATAATTACTTACTTATGCTGCTTTACTGGTTTATGTTGGCGTGCTATCCAGTCAAATGATGGAGTGTTGGTGGTGGTGGGGGGGGGGGGGGGGGGGTGAATGGGGGGAAGTGTGGTCTGTGAGATGGACTGGGATACATCCACAACGCTCCAATTTTTTGCAGTCTTGGGTAGACCTGTTGCAAAACCAGGTTGTGATGCATCGAAAAATATGCTTTCTACAGTGCATCTGTAGAAGTTTGTAAGTGTCGCTGGAGACAAACTTCCTTCATCTTGGATTCATGATATCCATTCTTATCATCAAGAAAGTGACAGAAAGTGGAACAAGATTGGTTTCCAGCAACAATTACCATGGCACCTCACTCAGTCGCCCAATGTGCACATAAACTTTGTTACTATTCCCTAAATCAGTCTAACAAGTCCGCATTTTATGGCAGCATATCCATGTGCTCCTACTCCTATGTGCTGTAATTTTGTTTAATAACCTTTTGTGTTTCACCTTGTCAAGCACCTTCAAAAAGTCCAAATACATGATTTCCACAATTATTGTCTGTTCTTGGTGTTTCAACCTCAAAAAGCCTAAAGGGCCTGTCTCACTGCGGGGACCTAATTTGCGAGTTTAGAAGAGTTTGTGTTCGACTAAAACTAACAGCATGGTCGACACGTGGTTGTAAGAGGACAATGTAACTCTCCTTCATGCTCGAGGGAAGTTCCCGCATACGCGAGGCCTCAGTTTGGTCGAGGAGTATTTTTTATCATGCTGATAATTGTCCGGGAGTAAAAATTGGTCGGCATGGAAAAAATCTATATATTTTTTACTCGTAGGTTTAGTCGAAGTAGGTCGTAGTAGGTTGGCATGTTATTCTTAGGTAATCAAAGGCAATCGAAGGTAATTGAAGGCAGTCAAAGGTAATCAAAGGTAGTCGTAGATAGTGTTAGTATCGTCGAAGGTGGTCGTCTTCACTCTCCACTATTCGGTGTCCAATTTTCCCGAAGCTGGTCGAAGATAGTCTTCAACATAGTCGAAGGAGGTTGAAGGAGATCGAAGGAGGTCTTCTACATAGTTGAAGGAGGTCTTCTACATATTCGTAGGAGGCTCTCTACATAGTCGAAGAAGGAGGTGCTCTACTTCGGCGATACAACAAGACCAAGACACTTTTTCTAAACTCGCAAATTAGGTCCCTGCAGTGGGAAATGCATTTATCAAAAGTGATTTATTTTTCATATATCATCTTTGATTCAATTCAATCCAATTATTATTTTCCAAAAACCCTGTTACAGTTCGTTATAAGAAATGTTAGCATTTACCAGAATATTAATATCAGGATAGTCATAAAACTGGAGTAACTCACCGGGACAGGCAGTATCTCTGGAGGGAAGGAATGGGTGACGTTTTGGGTCGAGACCATTAAGATGCTGCCTGTCCCACTGAGTTCCTCCAGCTTTTTGAGTCTATCTTCGGTTTAACCCAGTATCTGCAATTCCTTCTTACGCATATTAATAACTGGTCTGTAGTTCCCCATTTCACTTTCCTTCACTTAACAGTGGGGAACATTTGCCTCCTCCAATTCATGGAAACTATTCTAGAACCTATGGAATTGTGGAAGGCCATTTCTCATTCACTAATTCTTTCAAAATTATGAGGCTTAGTTCTTCAGGTTCAGCAAGTTTAATGTTTTCCAGTTTCATGAATTTGTTCGATACTTATTTTACCACATTAATTCCCTCAGTTTAGTTTAGTTTAGAGATACAACATGGAAACAGGCCCTTCGGCCTACCGAATCTGTGCGAAAAAGCGATCCGCCATTCTCTAATTTCATCCTACATACTAGGAATACAAAGGGCTACAAACCTGCACGTCTTTAGAATGTGAAAGGAAACCTGAGGCACCCGGAGAAAACCCATGCAGTCACAGGGAGAATGTACAAATAGCACCCATAGTCAGGATCCAACCTGGATTTCTGGCGTTCTAAGGCAGCAACTCTACCGCTGTGCCACTGAACTGCCTTCAAATTCCTTATTTTTTGATAGTGTTGTTCTTCACTATTATCCAATGATATTTGTGCATTGTTTAATGAAGACACACAAAATATTTGTTTCATTTCTCTGCCATTTCCTAATTGCCCAATACAAATTCACTTGTCTTGGTTCTGTCAGGGATTTTTGTTAATCTTTTCCTTTCTACACATTCATTAAAACATTCACAATTTGTTCTCAGGTTTTTGCTTGGTAGCTCCTGTGCTCTACATTTCCTCTCCAACAATTTCTAAGTGCTCATTTACCAGTTTGCTTTTACGAAAATTGCTCAATCAGATTAACTACTGAGCCTGCGTTAAAACAATGTCATTGCCCAACAAGACAGAACAGTGTAACAATGATTGCAATTCAGGTTGGTAAGAGGTAAGCCCATCCCTTAGAACCTGCTGGAGTAACTACCTCTGAAAGCCAGGGTGAACATCATCCCCTTACCACTGGCAATGTCTAAGATGTACTTTACCAGTAGAATAGTAACAATACTGAGTACATTAAAAGTGCAAACTGAAGCCACTAGGGGCGCCACATTGATGGCAGCCTCTGCCTACTGTCTGTCTGTTTCTCTATCATTTTTTAATTTTTAATCTGTTTTAAAAGTGTGTTTTGGAGGTTTCTTTAGTTTTTCTATGTGGGGGAGGGGGGTAGGGTAAGGGGGAAACTGTTTCCCAGTCACTTCCTGGCGAGGATGCAACTATTCTCAGAGTCGCGTCCTCGCCCCCCTCCTCGCGGCGTACTAACTGGATTGACGTGTCCTTTCCTGCCGGGGACCGGACCAGAGCTTCAGTAGCTGTGGCGTAGCACTGGATTCATCGTGGAGCGGGCGATGCCTACCTGGATCAACGTTTGAAGCTCTGGAGTGCTGGGCCTGCTGCTTCAACATCGCGGAGCTGGGGTTTGGAGCGCTCTCAGCATGGGAGGCGCTGACTGCAACATCGTGGAGTCCTGGGACCTTTTCCCGAGGGCCGCCAGCGTGAATCTCCGCCCAGTGCGGCCTGTGTACTTTGGGAGCCGCGGACTCCGGTAGGAATTGGCCGATTCAGATGTCCAAGCCGTTGAGGTGGTTTTCCCATTCCGACATCAGAATTCCATCATCCCAGTGAGAGGGCCTGAACATCAGGCTACACGTAGCGGCGACTGCGAGAGGTTCGGGAGCCCCCCGACCATGGGTGAACAACAGAGGATGACAGAGGAGGATGATTGAATTTTGGAGCCTTCCCTCACAGTGGGAAACTTTGATTCCGCAGTGTGGGGATGTCTATGTTAAAGACTGTCGTGTTCTGTGCTCTTTATTATTCATATGGCTGTATGGTGACCACAAATTTCACTGTACCAATTGGCACATGTGACAAATAAATGTACCTTGTATCTTGAATATAGTTAACCTCTTTGGGTGTTTTCTGCATGAGATCAATGGAAGGCACAAAATATACAATTCACTCTTGGTGCGATACTCTAATGCTGCTACAATTTTCACAATATTCATCTAATCTCACAGTGTGGCAGTTTGTTTGCTGTCATACATCTTGGAATAGTTTGCAGTTTTCAGTTGTGGCTGAAAATTCTTTAAAGACTCAGAGCCCTGTAGTAATATTGTCTTATTAATGTAAATGGAATATTTCCATGACTATAGTTGCCTCTCGGTATTAAGTGAATGCGGATTCACTGACGGATGAACATCAGTATAATTAAATATTTCCCTTCATTTAATTCTTACATTTGACTATGACTTAAAAAAATTCTCAATTCTTTTCATAGGTTTTATTAAAGTGTCATGATAATAAGCATGTCCAATTATCGAGTATGCATCTTAATAGGTTTGCTGGTATTGATTGTAATGTGAGAATGAAGGAAAGGCTATTAGCAAATTTTCCAATCGAGTGACATTTAAAATATACCCCTAGTTGCACAGTAGTTAAAATATGAATATCATTAGCAATTTGCACCTTTTTTATTGGAGTTGATTACCATCTGTTCAGCAGCCTGATTGATAGAACCATTATTGAAAGACTGAGAGAGTGCCTTGGTGTTAAATTGCATCTGCTTGATATAAAAAAAGACACAGATCTAGAGCTTCTACCTGCTGCTGTGTGTTTCTTCATGTGCACGCTGTGCAGTAATACAATTTGCACAACTCAATGCGGTGGGGCAAGTGTCAAGTGAACATGGTACGATAAGTGGTTCACTAGAGTATAGTCAGCATGCACCTGCACATGTCCACATTTCAATATTGTTCAGCAACAGCTACCTCTTGGGCTAGATTGATGGAAGATTTTTTTTTAGGGGATTGCGGGGTCAGTGGTCCATCTATTATTTTCTGTCTTTTGTTGGTGACCACGTGACATTTAAAAAAAATCTCTGACAAGCCTTCACCAGATAACCTTGTTCTAGACTACTATCTCCCACTGTGTGAAGTCAATGCTTCAAGGAATTTTTTAAAAGCTTTTTTAAGGCTTCCCATTTCCTTTCTTCATTGCTGAGTGATGGAGGACAATTCTGTTTGTAGGCTGGCATTAGAGTTATGCCCACAATGCCTAATCCATGTCATGGATAAGGCACAGGTATATCTACTGTTTGGAAATTGCAATCAACGTGGTACACAAAATTTAATGGAGTAATGAAAACAATATGCATAAAATGATATAATTTCTACTCCTCGATCACGCCCCATCATCATCTTTGAAACCCACATTAACAATTAACTTTTCAGCCAAGCTTTAACTCGCCATTCTTTATATTTCCTTCTTTGGCTTGGTATTCAATACTGTTTAGGTTAAATTACTAACAAGCACAGTGGACAGTTTTTTTTTACATTAAAGAACCAGCATGGCGATAAGTTGTCAAAATTGATAATACTGCTATACTGTACGTATCCATAACACAAATTTGGCATAACACAGGTGATGAATTAGGAAATACTATTTGCATTATGTGGGCTGCATTGGTTATGACGTGATCATGATTGGAATCTAGAGAACACTTAAACGTTGCCTTGGAAATTGACGAGCTGAAAAAAAGCTGTCTTGGATTTAAACAGTATATAGGAAAAAGCAGTTTCCACGTGACCTCACCACTGCAATCATACACCATTGTGTCTTGAAAACACAACTGCTACTTCAGCCATGAGTTGCAACTGAAACTAACAAGTAATGGTTCTGGGGTACACAAAATGCTGGAGAAACTCAGCGGGTGCAGCAGCGTCTATGGAGCGAAGGAGATAGGCAACGTTTCGGGCCAAAACCCTTCTTGACAGTTGTGCAATGATTTTCTATTAAATAATGTATCATGCAGCCTTTGGTTTATTTTAGATGGCATCAACAAAACTAAATGCATTGCTATTGAAAATACCTTTATTTTTACAGGAAAAATAACAGTTATTGCAAGTCTGAAACTCTCTAGTCCCTAACCTCCTATAACCTCCAATAACTTAACAATCTTTTTCCCCCTCACTCTAAATAGCCAGATAACAAGAGAAATTGAGCCATGGTAGCAATGATAATATTTGTGGAAAATTTGTGTGATATCATGAGGCAAACTGGGCAATTAAATTGAATTCCTACACATAGTTAATTGGTAGTTTTAATATTATATTAGAAATGGACATGGCACAGGCAATAATTATGTGATACAAATGAAGCCTGTGCCACGCTGCACCAATTACCAGGATTCTGATTTCCTGACATCCGGTGGGGACTTTGCACATTCTGCCTATGACTATGTAGGATTTCACCAGTACTCAAGTTTCCTCCAGAAAATATGCAGGGTGGTAGGTTAAATTAACACTGCAAGTTGCTCTTTCTGTGCAGATGAGTGGTAGAATCTAGGGGGACTTGATGAGCATGTGGGGAGAATAAAAATAATATGAATGTAGAATCAGTGTAGATGGGTGGTTTATGGTCATCATGGACTCAGTATGCCAAAGATGGGTGGCTGATGGTCATCGTGGACTCAGTAGGCCAAAGGGATTAGTTCAGTGCTAACTCTATAAAGTGAAGCATCAAACAAATACTGAATTTTTTTAAAAAACATTTTTGCAAATGTTATTCGAAAGGGTTGAGAGAGAATTAATTTTCTCAAACATCAAGGATGTTTTGCAGCAATCTTCGTGAGAAGTTAATTGCAAAGTTATCAACAAGGTCAAAACATTTCAATGATTTTTTTAAATAGCTAGAATGGAAAGTAAACAGCTTGGACTCATCAAATCACTGACTCTTTGTTGACTGCACCCATGAAGTCTGCAGTACCCTGCGGTGGAGCAATTACCACCAACAGCAATCTCTAAACTTTAACACTGATTATAACGCTGAGATGCCAGAAAATGTAATCATTTAATTATATTAGCGGCGGGAATGTCCCAGCGAGCCGCGCGGGCCCGATCCACCCGTTCAACAACCGCGCCACCAACCAAAACTCAACTTGGTAGGCCTGACGACCTTGGCGACAGCGAAAGCCTCTGTGGCAGCAGGAGCTTCAGTGGCGGTGGGGCCTTAGCAGTGGTGGTGCAATAGACAATAGACAATAGGTGCATGAGTAGGCCATTTGGCCCTTCAAGCCAGCACCGCCATTCAATGTGATCATGACTGATCATCCCCAATCAGTATCCCGTTCCTGCCTTCTCCCCATATTCCCTGACTCTGCTATTTTTAAAGAGCCCTATCTAGCTCTCTCTTGAAAGCATTCAGAGAACCTGCCTCCACCGCCCTCTGAGGCAGAGAATTCCACAGACTCACCACTCTCTGTGAGAAAAAGTGTTTCCTTGTCTGCGTTCTAAATGGCTTACTCCTTATTCTTAAACTGTGTCCCCTGGTTCTGGACTCCCCCAACATCGGGAACATGTTCCCTGCCTCTAGTGTGTCCAAGCCCTTAACAATCTTATATGTTTCAATGAGATACCCTCTCATCCTTCTAAACTCCAGAGTGTACAAGCCCAGATGCTCCATTCTCTCAGCATATGACAGTCCCGCCATCCTGGGAATTAACCTTGTAAACCTACGCTGCACTCCCTCTATAGCAAGGCCTTCGCGGTAGTGGTAGCGGGAGCCTCGGCGGCTGCGGGAGCCTCAGTGGCGGTGGGGCCGTGCGATCGACCCGTGATCAGTGGTCGATGAGCATGGGGGGGGGAGGGGAAGGCAATGGGGACCGCCGTGATGAACAATGGGGACCCGGCATGAGGGGATCGCTGTGAAGAACAATGTAGGAGCTGGGGGGGGGGACCGCCGTGCGCAACAGTGGGGGAAAAAAAGGGGAACCTGGTGTGCCTGGTGTGGGGGAAGGGGGGGCACTCTAGTTTTAGAATCCTCTTCCCAAGGGATAAGCCTGCGATTGTTTGTTTGTTCATTCGTTCATTCCGGTTAAGGCACAGTGCACACGGCAGCCAGCCAACAGTCGCTTGTCTTTTTCCTTTTTTCACTTTTAATTTCAAGTTTTCATGTACCTTTTTGTGTGTTGTGACTGTTGGCAGACCAATTTCCCTCTGGGGATGAATAAAGTTCTATCGTATCGTATCGTATTGTATATGGTATAGCAAAAGCAAAACCATCTGTGATATTTGGTGGACCGTGTGGGGTGGGAGGACCTGTTGCTCCTCCCGTGCAGCAGGTGGCACTGCACAGGACAAGGTGAGATGTTTTGTATATAGTTATCTCTTTCTGTACACAGTGTGAATGTGCAGTCAGATTGTGTGGTTGCAGCCAATTTTTAGTTGTCTTGCTGTCAGTATTGAGCTAATGTAATAAAGACTTTTGTTGTACCTTGAAGACGCTCAAGTTTTATACAGACATAGAACCAACAATCTCTTTTTGTTTCTGTTTTTTTGGTTTAAAGAGCCTTTTTTCATTTTAATATGTATAAGCTCTTTCCTTGAGTGTACAACTCTTTTGTTTACTTAAAAAAACTAGCATACCAGTAGAAGCTACATTGCCTAACCAGTAACCATAAGCAATAACTCTAATCCCTCATTTCCTATCAAGAAACAAACTGTTGGTGGAAATCAATGAGTCAGGCAGTATCTGTGGAGGGTAATGGACAGACTGCATTTTGGGTCAGGGCTCTTCTTCAAACTACTTAAGCTCTTGTATCTAATTGAAATCATAATTTTTATCTTTAATTCTTCAATTCCATTGCATTTCCTAATTCCAAACGCAGCCAAAGTAATCAATATGGTACTGTTGTCCTTGATAGTAAATCAGTTGTCCCTGATAGTTGACTTATGCTTATTATTGTTCAATATATTCTTGACTAAATCGAGACTAACATTAGAATGTATATAACATTTATCCAAGCAAATCAATGCTTTTCTGTTAATTTTGTGACTTTTGTCATGAACTTTCCCTCACATTTTCATTACACCTAGCTTTACCCTATCAGATGTTTCCGTTAATTTAATATAACTGTTAAAAATATGCCACTTTTCCATTCCTGAATCTAAATGTTATGTGGCAATTAGAGTCAGAGTCATAGAATGATACAGTGCGGATACAGGCCCATTGGCGTAATGTGCCCACACCGGCCAACAATGTCCCAGCTGCACTAGTCCCACTTGCCTGCACTTGGTCCATATCCCTCCAAACCAGTCCTATCCATGTACCAGTCTAACTGTTTCTTAAACGATGGGATAGTCCCAGCCTCAACTACTTCTTCTGGCAGCTTGTTCAATACACCCACCACCCTTTGTGTGAAAAAGTTACCCTTCGGATTCCTATTAAATCTTTTCCCCTTCACCTTGAACCAATGTGCTCTGGTCCTCGATTCCCCTACTCTGGGCAAGAGACTCTGTGCATCTACCCGATCTATTCCTCTCATGATTTTGTACACTTCTATAAGATTACCCTTCATCCTCCTGCACTCCATGGAATAGTGACCCAGCCTATTCAACTTCTCCTTATAGCTCGCACCCTCTAGTCCTGTCAACACCCTCGGAAATCTTTTCTGAACTCTTTCAAGCTTGACAATATTTTTCCAATAACATGGTCCCCAGAACTGAACACTATACACTAAATGCGGCCTCATCAACATCTTATACAACTGCAACATGACCTCCCAACTTCTATTCAATACTCTGACTGATGAAGGCTAAAGTGCTAAAAGCTTTTTTGACTACCTTATCCACCTGCAACTCGACCTTCAAGGAAACATGCACCTGTACTCCTAGTACTCCCTCTTCCCTGTACAACACTACCCAGAGGATTACCATTTACTGTGTAGGTCCTGCCCTTGTTCGACATCCCAAAATCCAATATCTCACACTTTTCTGTATTAAATTCCATCAACCATTCCTCGACCCACCTGGCCAATCGATCCAGATCCTGCTGCAATCTTTCACAACCATCTTCACTATCTGCAAAACCACTCACTTTTGTATCATCGGCAAATTTGCTAATCTTGCCCTGTACGTTCTTATCCAAATCATTGATGTAGATGACAAACAGTAACGGTCCCAGCACCGAACCCTGAGGCACACCACCAGTCGCACGCCTTCAATCCGAGAAGCAACCTTCCACCATCACCCTCCGTTCCTTCCGTGGAGTCAATTTGCTATCCATTCAGCTATCTCTCCTTGGATCCCCCGACAACATTATAAATATACCATTTCAACTTCATTTGGGTCTTAGATTTACCCTCATTTTAGTGCCATTTTCAAATACAACATGTCTAGCCTTATATGTAAGTTGATTTATTTTTCTCCAACTCACTCTAGATCTCAATCACTCCCTTCCACAGTTCCTTTTTCATTGTTCTGCTCCATTTTATGTGCATTTTGCAATTGTACTCATTTTACCTTATTTTCTTTATTTTATATTTTTTAACATGTTTTAGTCTTTTCAAGATTAATTTCTGGAATATAAACCTTATTATTCAGGAAGCATGGAATGATTTTGTTTATTTCTCTTTTGCAAGTTGGTGGTGGGCCAAATTGAACGTGATGCACTTGCTTTTCTTGGTGGCAGAAGCTGTGGAATTGAGAGATCTTTTACAGAGACCATGGTGAGTTACTACAATATATCTTGCAAGTGGTGCACACTAGAGATGCTGTGTCTAAGGTGGAAAAAATGATCAAGGTGTTGAATGGTGTATTAGTCAAGCCAGCTGCTGGTCATGGTATCGAGCTTAATTGTTTGGCAATATACACATCTAGGTTAAAAGAAAGCTTTCGATCGTGTTCTAACATTCATCTTATGGATAGTAAAAAAAATTTTCAGGAGGTCAGGATCTGTGTTACATGCCACAATAAATATCACCAGTAATTTATCCTGGACCAGCAACATTGAAGCTATGGCCAATTGAAAGCACGCCACTACCTTTACTTCCTTAGTAAGATTAGGAAGTTTGGCATGTCCCCAACAATCCATACCAATTTCTACACGTGTTATAGAAAGCATTTTATAAGGATACATCACGGGTTTTGGAACAGCTCCATAGAATAGTACACTTCCCACTGTCTCAGCAAGGCCACCAGCATAATCAAGGACCAGTCTCACACTGGTCACTCACTCTTCTCCCCTTTCCCATCAGGCAAGAGGTACGAAAAATTGAAAACACTTACTTCCAGATTCAGGAACAGACCCCAGCAGTTAACAATCAATTGAACAGTCCTCTCATCAGCTTCAATTGGACTTTATTGGACTATCTTGCACTAAATATTGTAGTATTTATCCTTTTTTGTGCTCTGTGGATGGCTTTATCGTAATCATGCATAGTTTTTGACCAGATAGCACACAAAAAAAGCTTTTCACTGTACCTCAGTACATCAGACAATAATAAACTAAACTAAACAATATTAAGACTAGGTGGGAACAGAGTTAGATCACAGATCTCATTAAAAGGCAGAATAAGTTTGAAAACTAAATGACCGCTTGTTGCTATAATATCTGAATTTTTGTAATGTCCAGCTTCTGAATGTGGTTTTTGTATTCACATAATTTACAAAGTCACCCAATTAAGTTTCTGGTCCATTTTGTGGTGACTGATGATAATAGTGCCATTGAATCTCAGAAGGTAGTGATTTGACACTCTCTTGTTGGAGAACGTTATTCCCTTCCACTTGTGTGACCCAAATATTATTTGATGCCTGGACTACTTCATGTTGTAAGGGATTGGAAATGCATCTAAATTGAGCAATCAAGGATATCATCAGGGAAAGTCATTGATGATTTGGCATGGGACACTCCTCTGATGGTGTCTGGCAATAATGTCCTAGGATTGAGCGGATTGGTTTCTAATGAGCATAAACATCTGCCGTTGCACTGCTTAACTCCCAAGCAAAGAACAAGAAGTTCAATTTTATTATTGGCTATGCATTATTTGTCGCCTTTACCAATGGATTCTTAATCCGTACAATTTTCTGACCTACTTATAAAAGGTCATAAAAATCTAATCTTTTCTAACTCCAAAGTTATGTGAAGATGTTTAAACTGCAATTTTCTTCACCCAGAGAATGAATATACAGATGCTCCCTGATTTACGATGCTTCGACTTGCGATATTTTATGACGGTGCAAAAGCTGGGCAACGGCAGCGAGCCACAGCTCACTCCCGGTCATGTGATCAAATTGAATTAAATACGTTTTCGACTTACGATATTTTCGATTTACGATTGGTTTATTGGTACGTAACCCATCGTAGGTAGAGGAGAAGCTGTAATTTGAAAGGACCAGGTCAGGAACATGCACACTATTTGTCAAGATCACTTGTAGCCCCTGTTGCAACTTCAGTTTCTGCCAGGTCATGGTCCTATTATAGAACAAATAAACAAACAAACAACAGGTACAGTGTTAAGATAGAGCTCTAGGTGCTAGAGGAATCAAGGGATATGGGGAGAAGGCAGGCATGGGTTATTGATTGGGAACAATCAGCCATGATCACAATGAATGATGGTGCTGGATTGAAGGGCCATATAGCCTCCTCCTGCACCTATTTTCTATGTTTCTAGAGGGTAAATGATTTAATTCCAACTCAAGGCATGAAAACTTGTTCAGCACTGCAGTTCTTATGTTCTTTGTGGATCTGTTCAACATATTTTACTGGATCATTTGTTTTTGTTACAGAGGTCACACGTTATTGAAGTATAAAATGATACACATCCTGCAACCTGAAACCAAACATCTTTAAACCAAACAGCTTTAAACATTAATTCTTTAATCTTGATAACTCAGAGGGAGAAAAAATCCCAATTCTCTGATGCTAACTTTCCTCAAAAGAAGTTGATCAAGAGCACTTCAATTTCCTTAGTATTTTAATTGCGCTGTTTGCAGTTCTGTCTCTATAGGAAAAGTGAAAGGTTAGCTGTAAGATAACTGAGAATGGAACAACATATTCATTTTTCAGACAAGTGCTCCTCAGAACAAAGGATCCAACTGGCTTCTTTCATGCTTCATTTGCTATGAAGATTCCTTTACTGTACATTGTCTTTTATCCTACCAAAGCTGCCAACTTCATTATTTTAAATGGTTTTACAATATTCTGCTTGCTAAGGAACCATAGCAATAAAAATATCTAAAATGCTCTGACTCATAGTGCACCTTTTGAGAAATTATGGGTCTGGTCAAGAATAAGAAATAGGCAGCTGAGATCAAGTGTATCCTGGAGGAGTTTCAGGAACTGAAGAGCTTGCTAAAGGAAATCAAATCAGGAGGGCAAAAAGGGGACAGGAGATAGCTCTGGTAGATATTATTAAGGATAATCCCTAGAGATTGTATGCACATTAAGGGGAAAAGGGTAACCAAAGAGAGAATAGGGCCACTCAGGAATCAACGGGGTAAACTCTGTGGAGCCATAGAAGATGGGTAATGTCTGCAATGAATATTTCTCCACTGATTTTACTATTTGACAAAATACATGAGGATCTGTGAACTTAGGGCAATCACTATACGGTCGGGGATGTACTGAAAGTCTTAACGCTTATGAAGGTGGCCAAATCTCCTGGGCCTGATCCTAAATTTCAGAAGGCACTCTGGGAAACTAGAGAGGAAATTGCCCTTGCCCTGGATGAGGCTTATAAGTTAACATCAAATAAGGAGGATGGCAAATATTGTCCCTCTATTTAAGAAGATCTGTAAGGTAATGCTTGGGAACTATAGGTCAGGGAGTCTAACATCTGTCATCGGGAAGTTACTAGAGAGTATTCTGAGGGATAAGATACTGTATACCTGTATTTAGATGGTCTAGGGCTGTATAGGCATAGTCAACACAATTTTGTACGTGGGAGATCGTGTCTCATAAATCTGATTGAGTTTTTTGAAGATGTGACTTAAAAATGTGACCACACACACACAGACACATCAGGGTACATCTACCATGCACAGTTATGTTAATTATCCAATGTACATTTGACAACACTGTTGAGAGATTCCACTGAGCTCCAGTTATTTCCCGCTGTTGTTAGTTGTGCACCATCTTGTGCAAGAGAGAATACTGAGCATCATGTGAAAATCGTGCAATTTGCCTGATTCAAGTGTCTGTCAGGGTTATTTTGGCTGATAAAATATAAACATTAAAAAATGCATATATAAAACACGTTTAGCATGTGAAAATGGGTGAAATCCAGAGCAAGTGTCTTGATGGATACAGATGATAGGTCGGTGAGTGATGAGGGTGAATTGATTAATAGCTAACCCTTGTGTAGCAGTCTAATGTCATGGCATTTGAAGAAGAATTCATTAACTTTACCATAAGGAGCTCATTAATGTTTTCCCAGCACTGCATCTAGAGCTGCACTTCAGAAATCGTTGTCCATAGTTGTTGATTTTCGCTGCCTGAAGATCTCCTTTCCTCTGTCTAATGCATCTTCCATTCTGTTCCCAGTGCATATGATAATTAAATAATCTTGACTCTTTCCAGCTTCCGCAACAAGACCTCCAATGCAGCATCTGTAAAGCTGGGTGCCCACCTTCTCCTCTACTCAAAGCCATTTTACTCTCTTTTCTAAGTCACTTCCTGTGACAATATCCATGTAATTTATGCATATGAGCTGTGCTCATTCTCACACATGCTCAGTAAATCAGTCGGTGACATTTGACTTGAAAATGAATCATTCCTGTTTTTGATTCCAACACGAGTGTGTGTGCAGCCATCTTTCTCCATATATTATGTGCTAGTTTACTTATTTTACAAGTAGACAGATATCAAAACATGGTGGCAGTGATGAAAGTGAACATTTGTGGATCAAATAGACACTATGATGATTAGAAAAATCGCTTTGAAAAACTCTCAGGAATCAATATTTCAACGCAGCCACTGGACTAGCTGCATGCATGAGTGAATGCAGGTCAGTGAACACACAAAGATAAGACACTGCGTGTAAATCAGTGCTGTGGGAGTCAAAGTTTAAAATGATGTGCTGTGAGAGACTGCTTAAAGATAAAATAAGCTATTAAGATCGAGGGAATAGGCTGATATTTCAAAATGGTGCAGACCAGTCAATCTTTCCACGTGGCTCCACCACCCAATCTAAAGCTCAAAGAGAACAGGGTGGAAGAGTGGAAACTATTTAAACAAATGTATGAAAATTATGCAGTGATAACAGAACTGGATAAGAAGGAGAAACAGTATCCAAAAGCAGTATTCCTGCATACTGTTGGACCGGAGGGCGTGCGAATCTTCAATACCCTGATGTTCGAGACGGTAGCAGATGAGACAGATGTGAAAGTCATCATCGACAAGATGTCTACCATCATCATAGGAAAGACCTATGACAGATTTGTTTTCAATAAACGAGACCAGAAATCAGGGGAAAGCGTTGAACCGTATGTTGCAGAGCTGAAGGAGCTTGCTAAAACATACAACTACTGTGATTGCCTTAGAGAAAGCCTTATTCGAGATCGCATCGTCATTGGTATTGCAGACTGGTCAACTAGAAAGACACTCCTTCAGAAGAGGAATCTGAAACTGCAGGGGACTGTGGACATATGCAGATCCTCAGAGGTAACAGCAGCAAGACTGCAGGTCATCGGCGAAGAGCCGATAATAAGCAATGGGGAGCGATTCCAACCGAGGGAAAATATGATTGATTTTCCTTCGCAGTAGAAGAATCTGGGACTAGTCAAGTGCAAGTTCCGTGCAAGGATGCACAAGCATTGGAAGGAGGAATGGCTAGCGTTTGGGAAGAACTGCAACAGATGCGGACGACAAAACCTCTTCGCCTGCTGCTGCAAGCAGAGGAAGGAGAGCATGCAGAAACGGGGTCTGCACAAGGTCGTAGAGACATCTGACACAATGTCCATTTCTGACACAGGGTCTGTGAGTTGCATTGAGATCAATGCAGCTGGAAACAATTCCTCTTCAGGCCTATTCGCTGAGATGCAGGTCAGCACATGTCATCAAGTTTCAGATTGACTCTGGTGCCAGTGTTAATGTCATTCCCAAGCATCTTGAACCCAACAGAGAGGACATTAAATGAGAGAAATTCACCTTAAAGATGTACAACTGATCCAACCTGCTGGCAGAAGGCAGGGCGAAAGTCGTACTCCGGAACAAGGTGAAGAACAAGAAGTACTGGTTTCACTTTATAGTGGTAGAGGAGGGCTGGCTCACACCGCTCCTGAGCGGCAAAGCTGCGCAACAGATGAAACTCATCACGGTTCACTACGAGAACTTCAAGAACCTGAATGCTTTTAGTGAGGCTGGCTCATTACTCAAGAGATACAAAGATGTCTTTGACAACAAAAGACCTGGGAGACTGCCTGGCAAGATCAAGTTGGTAACTAGGATGAAGGATGTGACCCCATCACAGTGTTCTGCAAAGCCGGTACCTCTAACCATGAAAGAGAAGGTCATGAATGGTCTCACGAAGCAGGTCGAGCAGGGCATCTTGACTAAGGTTGAAGAACCAACTGAATGGTGTAGCAGGCTGGTCGTTACAGAGAAACAGGACAGCACAGAGTTGAGGTTCTGCTAGATCCTAGACCCCTCAACAACGTCCTGAAAAGAGAGATCCACAGACTACCAGTCATAGAGGATGTACTCCCTGAGCTCTCCAAGGCGAAAATGTTCTCCAAATTCGATCTGAAGTCAGGATATCTCCACTGCGAACTAGAGGAGTGAGAGCAGTTTCCTAACAACCATGAACACCCTTTTGGGAGATATCGCTGGAAGAGGTTGCCATTTGGACTGAAAGTAAGTGCAGAGATCTTCCAGAAGAGGCTGCAACAAGCCCTAGGATTAAAGGGAGTGGAATGTGTTGCAGATGACATCATCCTATTCGGAGTAGGGGGACACCAGAGAAGATGCAGAAAGAAATCTGCAACACATTCCACTCCCAAGATCTTATTCAGTGATGCAGAGACAGAGGCATCAAGCTGAACCGGAAGAAGTCAACAGTGAAAACTACGTGTATCACATTTCTATGACATATAATTACAGATTGTGGCCTGAAACTGGATCTGAAGAAGATTGAAGATATCCTAGAGATGCCCAACCCGACCAATCCAACAGAAATCCAAAGATTACAAGGCAGTGTAAACTACTTGGAAAGATTCCTGCAAAGGTTGTCGGACACATTTGAGCCTTTGAGGAGATTGACCCACAAAGAAGCAGAGTGGGAATGGTCATCAGAACATGACACGGCAATGTCAAAGATCAAGGAGCTGTTGACAATGGCACCCATCCTGGCGTACTACACACCAGACGAACAACTGACCATATAATGTGATGCAAGCAAGGCAGGTCTGGGTGCAACACTTATGCAGAAAGGACAACCACTGTCCTATGTGAGTCGAGCATTGACGCTAACCGAGCAGAGATATGCTCAGATTGAAAAGGAGGCACTAGCAATAGTGTTTGCTCTCGAGCGTTTCCATCAGTACACCTACGGACAGAGAGTGATTGTTGAGAGTGACCACAAGCCATTGGAAGTTATAGTCAAAATGCCTCTGCATACAGCACCAAGACGTCTCCAGGGCATGATGATGAGGATGCTAACTACGACATCGAGATCAAGTGGGTAGGGGAAAAGACAGGCATCTGGCAGATATGCTCTCCCGAACATACCTCCCAGACACTGCAGGATCAACCAGATTAATTAATGTCAACGTAGTTGAGTCCTTGAGCATGGGAGAGGACTAGGTCAAACACATCCAAGCTCACACCAGGGAAGACGAAACACTACAAACAATTAAGAAAGTAATCCAAAATGGATGGCCAGATCACAAGACAGAAGTTCCAAAGGCAGCATAACCGTACTTCAACATCAGAGACGAGTTGAGTGTGCAAGGTGGCCTAGTATTCAGAGGAGAGAGAGTTGTAATCCCTGTCACTCTACATAGAGATATGAAGGAGACACTCCACACCTCTCACCTGGGAGTGGAACTAACCCTCAGACGTGCTAGAGAATGCATTTTCTGGCCCGGAATGAACTGATGTGAAATAGTTAATTTCAAACTGTAAAGCCTGCAGGACGTACGAATAACAGAATCAAAAAGAACCTCTGATGCCCCATGACATCCCAGATCGACCATGGGAGAAAGTGGGAACCAACATATTTGAACTTGAGGGAAAGTACTATTTAATCACAGTGGACTATCTATCTAATTTCGGGGAAATAGACAGACTGTACGACCTGAGCAGCAGGACAATTATTATGAAACTCAAGAGTCACTTTGCAAGATATGGAATTCCCAGCACTGTGGTAAGTGGCAACGGGGACATAGTTCTCATCAGACGACTTCGTCAAATTTGCCAGGAAATGGGAATTTGACCACTACACAATTTCTCCAAGACGTAGCCAAGCTAACGGTAAGGTGAAATTGACAGTCAAGGCAGCTAAGCGAGTGCTGAAGAAAACCAATCACTCCAAGACAGATGTTTACTTAGCAATACTGGAATTGCGCAACACCCCTGCGCAAGGATTGAACAGTAGTCCTGCACAAAGACTACATGGAAGGAGAACAAGGACAACACTTCCAATTACATCTAACCTCCTCAAACTACTTGGTGCTGAGATACTCACAGAAGAGAGGAAACAGATGAAGGATTTGCAAGGAAAACACTCAAAAATCTATAACCGACATGCCAAGGATCTGCTAATCCTGGAAGAAGGTGATGTCGTAAGACTCAAACCCTATAAACTAGGAGATTGTTGAGAGCATGATGGCAGAGAGCAACTGTTCAGAAATGACTGGATGAGAGATCATACGAAGTCGAGACAGTCAGGACTTCTAATCCGACGTAATCAAGTGGATCTGAAGAAGACCGGAGAACTATCTCCACACCAGGCACGTGCCATCTGGGTTGGCCTGGTAGGCACTGCCTACCCCAACTAAAATTATAAAAAATTATTACATATAAATAGTAACGGCATGGGAGAATTATGCCTGAGTAGGCATAATTCTCCCATGCCTTTCATCCGCAATGCTTGTAACACGCGAAAGTCTGTGCAGCTGCTTCAAGCCTTCAATTTCAAGGCGAGCTGAAGGCAGCTGAAATTCTGCCTTTGCAGCATGGACTGTGTACTGCGCATGCGCAGCAGCCTACTCCGCATGCGCAGCGCAAGTTTCTTGGCGGGTTTTTGAAACATGGATTATCCTTATCTTAACAGTATTTTACGAAACAAAGAGAGAAGAATGGGGTTCAGTTACAAATAATATGGTAGGTAAATTTATTTGAGCTATATTTTTTTAAATACCGTATTTCCGGGAAACAAAGACGCTATTTCAAGGACGATGTTTCAAGTACGATGTACTGAGGGATAGCCTCATTGCTGATAGCTGATGGGAAGTGGCTGTAAAAGGACAGCACCGTTTGGGCGAGGGGGGGGGGGGGGGGGGGTGGGGGGAGTTCTTTTCACAGCGTGTGGGAAGTCTGGGCCTGTGGTAAAGTTGCAGGGAAGGCAGGAGCCTTGAGAAGGAGGGGGTCGGGGATCATGCCAGCAACTCACTTGCCATGATGCTCCGGGTTCAGAGCCACCGTATTGTGGCCGGGGAGGGAAAGCAGCTCGGGTGGCCGCAAGCCGCTTCCGCAAATCCTTAAATTCTGTCGAAGAGTACTCGGCTGTCGGAATGTAAGGATTTGTGGGAAACGGCTGACATGAGTGAGGCCAGCGAGCGGCAGGAGAGAGGTTTTCAGCCGAGAGCACTGCCAGAGGTAAGCGGGCCGGCAGGCGCTGAGGTCCCGGTGGCCGGTTTCGCTGTCCAGTCCCGGCGGCCGCTCGCATCCACCCGAGCTGCTTCTCTTCCTGGACACAATGCAGTGGCTCCATGCCTGGAGCACCGTGGCAGCGATCAGTAAGTGAGTTACTAGCATGATCCCCGACCCCCTCCTTCTCAACGCTGCTGCCCTCCATGCAACTTTACCCTGGCCAGACTCACCATACGCTGTGAAAGGAATTCTCCCCCCAATTGGTCCCTTGAACTAGTATTGTCATTCAATAAGATCACAACTAATTCAATGTCCTGGTGTTCTCCCGTTTTTCCCACCATCTCTCCACCGTGTGACAGGGACACAAGAGAAGAAACTAGAGTGATGCACAGAATGTACCTACTGAAAGGACAGACATTTCTGAAAGAAACACCATCACAAAGACTAGGGCAGGTAAGGTACGATAAGTATGTCACAAAGTAATGTGTTTTGCTGTGATGTACCTACATGCTTATGAGAAGAAAGCACGTGATCATTAGTTTATGTTATTGAAATGTCACAAGTGTGACTATAATTGAAATTGTGAAATAAGTTGTGAAGCAGTTGTTTTATTCTGTTAAGTTAAACCATATAACAAATGTGTAATATTATGAAAAGTGTTTAAGTTTACTTTGTTTTGGGATCGTTGGAAATGTAATCCCAAAATGTCAAAAAAGGAAAGGATATGACAATATCCATGTAATTTATGCATATGGACTGTGCTCATTCTCGCACATGCTCAGTAAATCAGTCAGTGACCTTAGACTTGGAAATAAAATCATTCCTGTTTTTGATTCCAACACGTGTGTGTGGACAGCAATCTTTCTCTGTATATTATGTGCTAGTTTATTTATTTTACAAATAGACATATCTAAACACTTCCAGTATAGTTCCCCTCACCCAGCCTGTCCCTTAAGCAGTGAATGAAAACTGTATAAATACATGAGGAATGATATTGTGCTCTATTTCACTGTGCAGCCAACATAGGCTTTATGCATGTTAATATACGTAATTAGCAAGATTGGCATACTGACTGCCTTCTACTCAGCAGGCATGGATTAACTGCACAACACGATCCTTACAACTGGTTTCCAGTGCTAACCAATTTAACCTCTATTGAGGATAATATTGCTGATAAATAAAGAAAGTAATTATGGAGACATCAAATATAATAGTTGCAGTTTTAGTTGTGAATGTAACTTACAATGATTTTACTGATGAAAATGTTTTTCAAGATTTGTGAAAATTATTTTATATTCTGCCAATGTTATAGGAGGCTGTCCAATGCAAGCTTCCATAATTTGAGTTAATTTGTTAAATGCTATGTACAAATTGCATTTACTTAAAGGGACAAGGGTACCTGAGCAGGGGTGGGGGTGTGGAAGATAGAACCCGGGCACTGGGAATTATAGTGGTGGGAGAAGGTGGGAAGAATGTGGGACAAAATTTGCAGTTAGTATGTTTTCCTCAGAAAGACAGAACAGAGGAAAATACAACCCAGCGGTATAAATACAGATTTCGCTAACTGCAAGTAACCCTTGCATCCCCTCTCTCTCCCCGTCCTTCCCCCACCCTAGTCATCATCATACTAGTTTCACTGTCATCCTGTTGAGTTTCACTTTCTGTATAACTCATTATAACCTACCCCACAGCCAACAATGCAGCATTGTGGTCTCCACCTTTTCTTGATCATCGTTGCTTTTTGCATTATTGTTTTTCTTTTTCTCCAGAGATGCTGCCTGAACTACTGAGTTACTCCAGCTTTTTTGTGTTTATAGAAAAATATGTCACTGGAACAGGCTTGCAGCCCACAATATCTGTGCTGAACATCTCCCCAAATAAACTAATTACATCTTCCTACACATGGTACACCCCCTGCATTCCAAAATCCTCTTAAATGCCACTATTGTATCTGTCTCCACTACCATCCCTGGCAGCGCATTCCAGGCACAACACCCTCTGTGTGAAAAAAAAAAATTGCCCTGCATATCTCCTTTAAACTTTGTCCCTCTTAACTTAAAACTATGCCCTCTAGTCTTTGATATTTATACTCTGGGAGGAAGGTTCATACTGTTTACCTTATCTATGCATCTCATAACTTTATATAGCTCTAATAATTCTCCCCTCAATCGCTGGCGTTCTAGAGAAAACAGTCAAGTTTATCCAACCTAGTAGCTCACATGCCCTAATCCAGGTAACATTCTGGTAAACCTTTTCTGCACTTTCTCCAAAGTCTCCACAGCATTCCTGTAATCGGGTGACGCAGAACATTGGATTGTATGCAAAACAAAGCAGTTTACTGTACTTAGGTACACGTGCCAATAAAGTATCATTGAATCATATGCTTTCTTTGTCCTTTATCTACATGTTTTACCACTTTAAGAGAGCTACAGACCTGGATCACAAGATCCATCTGCACAACATTGCTAATCATGGTTTGCGATGAACCATATACTTTCAACCTCCCAAAATGTAACACCTCCCATCTACTCAGATTAAACTCCATCAACTATTTCACCACCCATTTCTGTAGTTGATCTATATCCAGCTGTATACCAATATTGCGTTGGGGAACGGGTTGCATTGGGGGACCAGGCCTCCCGTGTGACAGGGACTCACTTCTCACTGTCCAAAACTCCAGCAATCTTAATGCTTTGACTGCAAACTTACTAACTAACCCATCTACCTATACGTCCAAGTAATTTATATACATCATAAACAACAGATGTCGCAGCACGCATCCCTGTGGAACTCCATGGGTCAGAAACCTCCAGAATAATGTCCTTCAAGCATAACTCTCTGTGTTCTATGAGTAAGCCAGTATTGAATCTATTCAACCAGGTCATAGTAAATTCTGTGTGTCTTAATCTTCTGGAGCTACCTACCATGGGGGACTTTATCAAATCTATATATATAACAAAAACTCTGATATCGTTATCTTCTGCTTTGCGTGGTTTTTCGCCACCTTACTCACCATTCTCCCGTGCTGCAAGTGCAACAGGTTTTGTTCCGATCGGTGGTATATTTTAAAAGTTATTAAGGTTTAAAAATCTTTAAAAACAAGCATATACAGATTGGTCTCCTCTCCTGTCACACCGCCACACAGATTGGTCTCCTCTCCTGGCAGTCGCCACCACGGCTGGGACGGTGACGGCCCTTCCTGCACCATCGCTGCACTGATTGGCCGCATCCGTTGTCAGTCACTGGCGGCACCCGCCTCGCCTGGCACAGCAACAGCCGCAGCCGCCTGAGGACGCGGCCCGCAGCGAGGAGAATATTCCAACGTGAAAGGGAAAGGCGGCGCCTGCCTCGCCCGGCATTGCCCAGCATCTCAGTCTGTCAGCAGCGGCCGGAGAGGATGGTCACAGTTGCCGGAGGGCATGGCCACAGCCACAGCGGCAGCCGCCGGAGGACGTGGCCCGCAGCGAGGAGAGGCGGAGGCGAGGGATGCATTAGGGAAGGAGAGGAGGAGAGGGGAAAAAAGAGGGAGGGTGAATAGAAAGGGGAGGGAGTGCTGGGGAAGGAGGGGGAATAGAGGGAGAGGAGGGGGTTAGTGGGGGAGGTAGGGAGTGGGGAATAGAGGTAGAGGAGGGTAGTGGGGAGGTGAGGAGGGATAGTGAGGGGGATAGCAGAAGGTGAGGAATGGGGAGGTGGGGGGATAGAGGGATAGGAGGAGGGTAGGGAGGAGTGGGGAATTATGGAGGAAGGGAGGGAAGGAGTGACTGAGGGTAGGGAAAAGGAGAGGAAGGAAGAGGTGAGGGAGGGATTTGGGGAGGGGAGGAGGAGAGGGGAAAGAAGAGGGAGGATGAAGAGGAGGGGGAGGGAGTGCTATGGGTGAGTGGTGGAATATTGCATTGGGAGAACTGGTTGTGTTGGGGGAACGGGTAAGTGGTGGAATATTGCTTTGGGGAATGGGTTGCGTTGGGGGACCAGGCCTCCCGTGTGACAGGGACTCAACCGGTCCCACTTAGTCTAGTATCTTACTAAAATCCACGTAGACAACATCCACCACCCTACCCTCATCGATCGCTTTTGTCACCTCGTTAAAAAACTCAGTCAAGTTTAGTAAAACATGACCTGCTGCATACAAATCCCTACTGACCTCCCCCAATCAGCCATTTCTCTGCCGAATCGGAGTAAATCCTATCTTGAAGGATCCTTTCACTAACTTATTTCTCACTCACGGGCCTATAATTAACTCCACTCACTGGTTTATAATAAACGGGACTTCCCTTCTTGAAGGAATAACATTGGTTATGCTCCAGTCTTTGAGAGAAGTTGAAAATATATTTATAAAGGCTCCTGCAATCTCCTCTGCTGCTTCATTTAATAATCTGGATAACATGGGGATTTATCCACCCTAATGCCCTTCAAGATCCCCCAAATCGCCCATTACTTGATCTCTCTCTACCCTAGCCTATTAGTATTCCCCACACTGATCCCACTGTTCCTCCATGTCCTTCTCCTTGGAGAATACAGATGCAGAGTACTCATTTAGTACCTTGCTTACATCCTCTGATACCAAGCACAGAATCCCTTCTTTATCCTTGAGAGGTCTTACCTTCTCCCTGGATATCTTCTTATTTTTATTGTATGTAGAAAAAGCATTGGGATTTTCTTTAATCTGAATCACCAAAGACATTTCATGGTCTCTATGGACCCTTCTAATCACTCACTTGAGATCTTTCCTACTCGCTTTGTATTCCTCAAGAGCCATGAATACAAAAGCCTTGAATATGACTCACGGGAGATCTTATGACAATAATTTTTGATAAATCAACAAATTTAGTGACATCTGATGCAATTAAGATCAAGCGCCATAGATGCAAAACATCGTCAACCATGAAATGGTTTTCTGAAAAACATACGAGGAAGCTATCAAAAGTGACAAATAAGTCTAGGATCAACAGTTATTTCCATAATACTAGAAACTGCTCTTGTTACACTGATCAAGCTCAACATCACAATTCTAAATGTGTGACAGTAAAGTTCAAGGTATGCATGTACCCACTAGAGTGAAGGATAGATTCTAGGCATATGCGGTATAGCCAGGAAAAAGGAGGCAGTATGGGTCAGGTATAAGCAGATGAGATCAAGTGTATTCCTGGAGGAATATAAGGGACTGAGTAATGGTGTCTGTGGAAAGCAGAAAGGGGTGGAGATGGGAAGATGTGGCCAGTAGTGGGATCCTGTTGGATGTGGCGAATGTGTTGGAGGATTATATACTGTATGCGACAGCTGATGGGGTTGAAGGCGAGGACAAGGGGGACTCTGTCCTTGTTGCGAATGGAGAGAGGGGGAGCAAGAGCGGAACTGCGGGATATTGAGGAGACTCTAGTGAGAGCCTCATCTATAATGGAAGAGGGGAATCCCCGTTTCCTAAAGAATGAGGACATCTCCGATGATCTAGTATGGAAATCCTCATCCTTGGCACAGATGCGGTGTAGATGGAAGAATTGGGAGTAGGGAATAGAGTCTTTACAGAAGTCAAGTCAAGTCAACTATGTTTGTCACACACCTACAAGATGTGCAGTGAAATGAAAGTGGTAATGCCTGCGAATTGTGCAAAAACAACAGAACAGAACTAGTATTTAAATTTTAGAAACAAATTTAAAAAAAGACACAACACAACAGTAAATTAGTCTCTGGTGAGATAAGAATTTACAGTCCTGATGGCCTGTGGGAATAAACCCAGTCTCATCCTCTCCGTTTTCACAGCGTGACAATGGAGGCATTTGCCTGACCGTAGCAGCTGGAACAGTCCGTTGCTGGAGTGGTAGGGGTCCTTCATTATGTTGCTGGCTCTGAATCTGCACCTGCTGGTGTATAGATCCTGCAGGGGGGTGAGTCTCATTCCCATAATGCGTTCGGCTGAACGCACTACTCTCTGCAGAGCCTTCCTGTCCTGGGCAGAGCTGTCCCCAAACCAGATTGAGATGTTACCAGACAAGATGCTTTCTACAGCCCCAGAGTAGAAGCACTGAAGGATCCTCAGAGAGAGACTCCGAATTTCCTCAACTGCCTGAGGTGGTTAAGGCACTGTCTTCACTACCTCAGCAGGGTGATGGTGGAAAGTTGTTTTTTAGACTGGAGGCCTGTGATTTGTGATATGCCTCAGGATTTGGTACTGGGCCTATTGCTGTTATTATTTGGATGAAAATAAACATGGCATGATTAATAAGTTTGCAGTTGATCCTAATATCGGTGGTATCATAGACAGTGAAGATGGTTATTAAGAATCACATCAGGATATTGGTCAGTTGGGAAAGTGCTCTGAGGAATTCCAAATTGATTCTAATTCAGATACGCATGAGGCATTGCATTTTAGGAAGTTTTCTAGGGCAAGATTTTCACAGTGAACAGTGGGGCCCTGGGGAATGTTGTGCAGCAGAGGAATCTAGGAGTATAAGTACATAGTTAACTGAAAGTGGCATTACATGTAGATGGGATGGTGAAGAAGGCGTTTGGCATGTTGGCTTTTGACTTCAGAAGATGAGACAATATATGATGGTGCACAAGACATTAATGAGCCTGCAATTTGAGTTTTATGTTCAGGATTGGTGACCCTGCTATAGGAAAGATGCCATTAAACTGGAAAGAGAGCAGGGAAGTATTATGAAGATGCTGCCAGGACTCGAGGGCCTGAGCTATAGGGAGAAGTTGGGCAGGTCAGGACTACACCTTGTAGAGCAGGAGGTTGAGAGTGATCTTAGAGAGGTGTGTAAAATCATGAAAGAAATGGATAGAGTGAAGAGTAGAGAACATCAAGTAATATAAGGCATATGTTTAAGGTGCGAGGAAAAGATTTAATAGGAACCTGAAGGGAGCAACTTATTGATGGGTTGATGGGTACATGGAACAACCTTCCAGCAAAAATAGTTGAGGCAGGTAAACTAACATTTAAAATACACTTGAACAGACACTTGGAGAGGAAAGATTTAGAGGGATATGAACCCATTGCTGGTAACTAGGACTGGCTTTGATAGGCATCTTGATCAGCATGGATGTGTTGGGCTGAGAATGTTTCTATACTGCAATGTTCTATGACTAGACAATCAATCGTGTTTTCATCTCTCACTTTCTTTCTGTGCAGAGAGAATATGTTGGACAGTATTGTCGATATTCCACTGTTTCCCATGAAGGAACATGATAAAATCCATTTTACTTCGATGTCACGTGAGTGACTACGTGAAGAAGCCCCGCCAGGCGCATGCGCGTCATTACGTCTGAGGCACGGCGCACCGACGGGCTGGAGAGTTCAGCTCCACCAGCGGTAAGTAGTAACTCGCAGGTAAGTCAATGTTAAACCTTCTCTGCGAGTATTTTTTTAAACTCTGTGAGTCTGGCTTGGAGAGCCAGCTGGAGTTAGTAATATGGTGGTATTGTAAATATAAACTGCTGTAGTGGAGTGGAACTCGCGGGGACCGCGGTTATTGCTTATAGATCGGGTCAGGAGATAACGGCTGAGCTAATGCCGGCTCCAATACCGGCTATTGTTTCTACTGGCAGCTCAACTGCCTCCATCAGTTTCCAGTGCTTCAGAGCACTCAGGCTACACCACCGGGGAGGAATACTAAAACAAAGTACTCTCAGGCTCAACCAAATGGGAAAATGCTCCAAATTTAAAGAGCCATGAAAAATTTCAATCGGGGTCGAATGCCCCTAGGATTCCGCACAGTGCCTCTCGCAGAGGTCCATACAGCAAGGAAGAAAACACCGCTTATGGATACCAGTGGGAATCATCCTCTCCAGCATCTTGTTTAGGGCTGGAAGAGACCTCCCTAGAGCATGACTCGGGAGAAGCCAGGGGAGGAGGAGTCTGACCCTGAAGCTGGTGTCACTGCTTTTGTGCACACACCAGAGCACACGAGCCACGCTCCAGGTGTCCCGGACGTAGCGTTAAACTTCACTAATCCAGAAGGGACTGGTGAGGCTATGAAGGAAAACCTAGCCGCCAATGTAAAATTACATGGCTTCTCACCAGCTCCAGTGAGTGCAACGATTCGGGGACAGGAAATGAGGTTTCAACGCGTCCTTAAGTTGGTGGCAGCAGGCATCACTGCATTCAGGAAAATGGTCCAGTGGGGCACCGATGTCTGGTACCCAACAAGACATGCTGGACCTCATCATGCAAGTCAAGGACCTGGAGAAAGATGCCAAAACAATCCGTCTCATGAAGACATACGTCCCTTCTGCCAGGATACCACCTCACAGGTCGTTTTCAGCGTGAAAGGTGACGGATCCAGGGGCAGGGCCAAGCAGAGTGGGGCCAGTGGGACGACGGTATTACTCACCTGTGTATCCCAGCTACAACCCCAATATGGGAAGAAGGAGGACTTCAAGCCAACTGTAGAGGTACAGGTGATTCATTCTGGCCAGGATAAGATTTCTGGGGAACAACCTCTGGTTGGGGGTAGGTTGCAATTGGTATGATGAATGGTGCTGCATAACATCTCATCGGTTTATACTAGACACTGTGTCAGGCTCGAATAGAGATTATGTCAGGAATTGATCCGCCTGTACAGAATATGCCTTTTAGAGTATTGGGGTTTTTCTGTACCACAAACTCAGCAGGTAAAAGAAGAAATTATGTTTTTTTCCCAAAAAATGGTAATTGAGAGGACGACAAACCACCCTTAACAATTTGTGTCCAATATATTCCCCAGACAGAGAAAAGATGGGGGATGTAGAGTCATTCTGGATCTAAACCAGTTAAATTCCTATGTTCAGTATAGGCATTTTTCAAATGGACACCTTCAATACTGCGAAACAGCTGTTATCACAAGGCTGTTATATGGCAATTATAGCCTGAAAGATGCATATTATTCAGTACCAATTCATCATCAGTATCGGAGATACTTGAAATTTAGTTGGATGGGACAGCTGTGGCAATTTAAAGCATTACCCAATGAGTTAACCTCAGCTCCTAGGCTGTTCAAGAAATTGTTGAAACCAGTGCTGACGCTACTTCGGGCCCAGAATCACATGGTAATGGTTTATCTAAATGATATTTCAATCATAAGCAACACAGGAGACAGCTGAGGAATCGGTTTCAGCAACCGAAAATACCTGTTTGAAAGGTTAGGGTTCCTGGTCCATCCAACCAAATCCAAGTTAGAGCCATCCTAAAAAAATGATTATTTGGGATGTGCCATTGATTCAATTGATATGTCAGCGACTTTGCCTACAGCCAAGGCTGTGGAGATCAGAGAGGTCTGTACTACTCGCTGAAAACCAATATTCCTCCATCTGGGAAGTAGCCAGTGTTATTGGTAAATTGGTAGCAGATTTTGCTGAAGTTCAGATGTACCACTGCACTATCAAGGTCTGCAACAAGATAGAGAACAAGCACTAAAAGAACAAGCAGGTCATTTTGATAGACCTATGCAGTTATCAACCAGTGCCATAGCTGAATTACAATGGTGGATTATCAATATTGTACAAACTACCAAAAACATTTTGGGTCAGCAACCTTCAGTGGTTTTACAGACAGATGTGAGCACTCTCAGATGGGGAGCTACGGACAGTGAGTCCAGCTGTGGTGGTAGATGGAGTGTGCAAGAGGATTTAATCCTGCACAGGCATGGTATAAATTATTTAGAATTGTTGGGTGCATTCTATGGATTAAAAGCTTATTGTTCCACAATGAATAATTTACATGTTCAACTGCAGACTGATAATACCACGGATGTGGCATATATCAATCACATGGGAGGAATAAGGTCAGTATCATGTGATAATCTGGCTAACCTCATGTGGCACTGGTGTATCTCCAGTAACATCTGGGTCTCAGCTATCTACCTACCAGGTAGAGACAATGTGGTGGCAGACAACGGGTCACGAAAGTTCAATGACAACATAGAATGGACATTAAATCCTGAAGTTTTAAAATGATTGTCAGCCGCTATGGGTTGCCAGATATTGATCTGTTGCATCCAGGCTAAATCACCAGTTGCCTAAATATGTTTCATGGGAACCGGATCCAGGAGCAGTAGTGGTGGATGCATTCTCGCTACATTGGGGACGTACATTCTTGTATGCTTTCCCCCATTCTGCCTGATTAGGCAATGTCTCACCAAAATAGAGCAGTACTCCGACTCAGGCATTTTGGTGGATCCGGACTGGCCTACACAGCAATGGTTCCCATTGGTGCTCAGAATAATGACTCAGCCATTCATGACTGTCCCCAACTGCAGTAATTTGTTGGTGCATCCAGTAACAGGAGAAAGTCATCCGTTACATGATCATATTAATTTGTTGATCTGCAGGTTCTGACCAGTTCCAAGGCTTTGGACTGTCGAATAGGACCATGGATGTCATAACTGCAGCTTGGAGAGATAGAACTAAGAAACAATATGCGTCTCATATTAAGAAATGGGAGATGTTTTGTTTACAGTCAGATATATCTTATCATACTGTAAGCATACCGGATGTATTGGAGTTCCTTGCTATGTTGCATATTTGCTGAACACTTGAGTTATATTGCCATTAATAGTGCTCGGAGTGCTTTGTCCTCCTATTTAGGGCAGTTTCAGAATAGCAACCCATCGGGTCTCATCCATTAGTGTCCCGATTCATGAGAGGAATTTTTAAATGGTGGCCGATTAGGAAAAGGGGAGATGCAGCGAGACCTGGGTGTCATGGTACACCAGTCATTGAAAGTAGGCATGCAGGTGCAGCAGGCAGTGAAAAAAGCGAATGGTATGTTAGCTTTCATAGCAAAAGGATTTGAGTACAGGAGCAGGGAGGTTCTACTTCAGTTGTACAGGGTCTTGGTGAGACCACACCTGGAGTATTGCGTACAGTTTTGGTCTCCAAATCTGAGGAAGGACATTATTGCCATAGAGCGAGTGCAGAGAAGGTTCACCAGACTGATTCCTGGGATGTCAGGACTGTCTTGTGAAGAAAGACTGGATAGACTCGGTTTATACTCTCTGGAATTTAGGAGATTGAGAGGGGATCTTATAGAAACTTACAAAATTCTTAAGGGGTTGGACAGGCTAGATGCAGGAAGATTGTTCCTGATGTTGGGGAAGTCCAGGACAAGGGGTCACAGCTTAAGGATAAGGGGGAAATCCTTTAAGACCGAGATGAGAAAGACTTTTTTCACACAGAGAGTGGTGAGTCTCTGGAACTCTCTGCCACAGAGGGTAGTTGAGGCCAGTTCATTGGCTATATTTAAGAGTGAGTTGGATGTGGCCCTTGTGGCTAAGGGGATCAGAGGGTATGGAGAGAAGGCAGGTACGGGATACTGAGTTGGATGATCAGCCATGATCATATTGAATGGCGGTGCAGGCTCGAAGGGCTGAATGGCCTACTCCTGCACCTAATTTCTATGTCTATGTTTCTATGTTTCTAAACAAAAATCCTCCTAAACCTAGATATACAGAAATCTGGGATGTCAGTATAGTTCTCACACTGCTTCGGCAATGGGCTCCAATTACGTCATTGTCTTTTCAGAAGTTAACACTTAAAGTGGTTAAGCTCATGGCGCGAGTATCAGTGCAAAGAGTGCAAACATTGCAAAAGTTACGACTAGATAGCATGTATTCTGCAGATAACCTTACATTTATGTGTATTATTTAATCAAACAAAGCAGGCCAGGAATGGCCGGAACCAAAGTAAGTATTAAAGCATACCCTGTTGACCAAACGTTATGTGTAGTTAAGCACCGGAGTCAATATTGAGTTAACTAAGAGTCTCAGGGGCTCTGAGACAGCAATGCTCATCAGTCACAAAAAACCTCATAAAAAGGTGACAGTATAAACTATTTCTAGATGGTAAACCAGGTTTTGGATCCCGCTGGAGTAGACACTCATGGGTTTAAATCTCACTCCACCAGGGCGACATCAACATCCGCAGCGAGGCCGCAGGATGGTCTAAGGAATCAAAATTTCTAAAATTTATGATAAACCTGGCCTAACAGTGCCAGGGTTTGGGCATACTGTGTTGGGTCCTTTGATTTGATTTGCTTTGTCTTTATAAATTCCATTTGTAATTTCCCCTGGGATAGAGGGGTTATTACTGTTTTGTTATTTAAAAAATGATTATTGGATAATTCGAAGCAATGTTCAATACATTATTTATTCACTACTGTGTCAACTGAAGCAGTGTGTCGTATGGAATGGATCTATGGCATGAAATCACAGAGCTTTGAAATCTTCATGTAGTCACTCACGTGACTCCGAAGTAAAATAATAAGATTAAATGAGAACTTACCAGTTTGAAGTTTGATCTTTATTTTATGAGGAGTTACGATGAGGCCTCCGTTCCCGGCCCTCATAATCGCAAAGATGATCTGGTAGTTCTAGTCTTCTCAGCCTTACTATATCACTTTGGCTATTGTTTCTGTGTTTTCACACCACTGCTTTGAAGTATGATGTGCATGCGCCTGGCGGGGCTTCTTCACGTAATCCCTCATCGTAACGCCTCATAAAATAAACATCAAACTTCAAACTGGTAAGTTCTCATTTAATTTTACTATTCCCTTGCGGTCACCACTGGCCTCTTAAATGTTGCTCAAGGTGACCCAGAACGATCCTTCAAATATTCTCAAATCCTGCGTTAGCTTCAAACATCACAATATATAAATTGCAAAGTCTACATATTTGTCATTTGCCACATTGTTTACTTCTACCTCTACCTCGGATTCAAACTTTAGTGTTCATCTTATCGAAATTTGACATCAATGCACCCCATGGCTCAAGACATTTGTCAAACTGAAAGTCATCCAAAGTCTCTGAGATCCTATTCCATACCATCCAAATTGCACTTATCCTTGCTGTTTACATTGAAACATATTCTCATTCCTGCTACATCTTTCTCTTTGTTCAACATTGCTTTCTTATCCTAGGTAAATTGCTACATTGGTTTTCATGGTTTTATAATAACTTGTCCAATGCATATTTTCAAAGTTTACATTGAAATCATTAATTCAAAATGATACATTCATAAAAGAGAGGTGTAGTCAGTTTAATAGAAAAAAACTTCAATTTTGTGGGAGACTGTGAAACCATTTTATTTATGATTAATCTTGAGTTTTGTTTTGGAAGTGTTGCAATTAATTAACTTTCAGTGAAAAATTCAGGGGCCATTCATGTTTTATCAACAATAACAGCATTAAGTGTCAACACAAGATCTCAAATTACCAATAATAACTGAAACAACTTGTAAATGGCCAAACATTCAATTTGTAGGTAGATTCACATTATACGGTATGCTTCTCTGATTATCTTCTTGCATTCAAATCAATAAAATTAATTTTAAAAAGGCACTATTTAGAACCACTTTGGAGATAGCCATAGAAACAACACAATTAATTTGTGGTAATTTAAAGGTTACATTATCTCAGGACTTAAATGAATTATCAGTTGTTGTTACAAATCAGGCATCTAAAATTCTCTTAATTAAGTGTTGTAATTTAAATTACATTCAAACTAATATGAAATGCTTCAATGGAACATGAGCAAAATATTTCTCATTTGTATTTCTTAATGATTTCAGGACAGTCAAAAGCAAATTGGAGTAATTTTTGTTGAATATTTTAGACACCATACAGAGCATACTCGTAAGCAGCAATGCTTTAGAACAAGATGACCTAAACAGTAAACTAATTGAAATCTTTGCTTCATTAGCCATCCAAAGGCTTGGTAAGCTTTATAGGAACCAAAATTATCTGTGGTCAATATATTGTTGGCTAGCACTTCAACCAATATCATCTCTTATCACCAATACCAAAGTTAGGGAATAATAATGTTGATTTCAAAAGTACCTATGGCAATATCAGTTAATATCAATAGCTTACTTGCTTCCCAGTCATATCGCTTTCTTTTGCAAATATCTCTAGCTCTGATTTGTTCTTTGTTTATTTCAGCAAATGTTCCACCCTTCACATTTTTGATCCACAAGCATCCTTAATATATTCATTGTTTCTTAACATCCTGAGATCCACACTCTATGATGTCCCTAACATATGCTTACTCTTGAGTTCAGTGGCAGAGTTTCTGTTTCTACAGTTATTCTGGCAAGCTGTCCATTTTACAGACCAGTTCCAGTTTTATTTCAAGGCCATTGCTGAAACACTTAGGGAGTGCTGTGGCACAGCCTACAGAGCTGCTCTCTCACAGCTCCAGTGATCAGAGTTTAATACTGACCTCCGCTGCTGGCTCAGTGGAGTTTGTACCTGCATCTGGCACACTGCGTGGAATTCTATTTCCCACTCATATCCTAAAGATACATGGGTTGGAAGGTGAATTGGCACCTGTAAATTTCTCACAATAGTGAAATTGGAGGGGGATTGGGAATGAAGGGTAACAATAAACTGGGATTAGTGTAAATGAGTACTTGATGGTTGGCAGAGATCAGTGGGCCATGCTGTGAGGTCCAACATCTATGTTATCATAAAATCTCCTGGGACACATTGCCAAAAACCTCTCTAACATTTGTTATGCATGTTCTCTGTGAAATGCATCTAAAAAGATTAGGTGTACCAAAGTCGTCCAATTATCCAACATAATTGGATAAATGTTGTGCATCTCCAGGAGTAAGAAGATGGTTCATCATCAGCATTTTCCCCTTGGCCTGGATGAGAAATGGAAGACAAACATAAGGTTACACAGATTCAATCATGCTCTCTTATTTATTTTGCATTGAGATATCATAAAAATGTTTCTTTGCAGTTTTTATTTCAGAAATATTCACTGCAGCTTAATGTGTAATTTGTATTTCTGGTGTGTTTGTCTGCTAATGTGTGTCTGAAACACTGCTGGATTTTCAAGATTTGGTGTACTGTACCTCACGGCACTTGTGCATATGGTAATAAACTTTAGACACAAGAGATTATGCATGCTAATATCTTGAGCAAAAAATAATGCGTTGGAGAAACTCAGCAAGTTGGACAGCATCTGTGGAGAGAAATTGACAGTTTGGATCAGGGCCCATTTTCAGACTCAGTCTGAAGAAGGATCCCAGCCTGAAAGGTCACCTGTTTATTTCTCTCCATAGATGCTTGCTGACCCATTGAGTTCCTCCAGCACTTCAATAAATATGAGCAGGCTTGACTCAGTTGCTTTGCTTCCCTTTGTCTAGATCTGCAACCATTTCAATATTCCACTCCAGCTTCTTTGGAGAACAGTGCTCTTATCCCAGCTCAAAAATTAAACTTCAGATCTTCCATAGTCTCTATGAGAGATTACCAGAAATTCAGCGAGTTTTCACCAGCATTTTTGTCTCACCTGCAGAGTTTCTCCAGCATTTTTGCCTTACCCGCTGTTCCGTTGGCATGTCACTCGCCAATGGAGGAGTGGTGGCCCGGTGGGGTTGGCTTGGGATCTTTATGCTTGTAAAATGCAGGGATGTGGGGGGGGGTCCTGCTGTACCTCTGGGTATTGTAACAGATTAAATCTGGATGATTGGTTTGCCGCCGTGCTTGGGGTCTCTCTGTCTGTCGTCCTTTCTCACTCTTTCTCTCTCTCCCTGTCTCTCGTTCTCTCCCTCTCTCGCTGTGTCTCCCTGTATTTCGCTCTCTCTCTCTCCCGTTCCTCATCTCGTCTTGCTCTCACTCTCACATTCCCTCTCTCTCACCCTCTTGCATTGGCATTCCCAGAATTATTTGATGTTTTGCGGTGATGGCTGTATCTGCGGTTCCTTCCTGTTGGCGGGGAGCCCTGGCCTGTGGCGACTCTTGGTCCGTTCCCTCCGCGGGTGCCACCTGGCCCACTGAGTTCCTCCAGCACACTGTGTTTTCTGTTTGGCTCTGGAGTCAAAGGTGGACACGGGGGGGCTGGGGTGGCTCAGCAGGATGGGCGGTAGCTCTGGGGAGACGGTCTTCTCTCCAGAGTCACTGCCTGTCCATTGAGTTACTCTATCTTCAATTTCAGAGTTAAATAAAAAACACAGAGTGCTGAAGGAACTCAGCGGGCTAGGCGGCATCTGTGGAGGGAATGGATTAGGAGTTGTTTCGGGCCAAGGTTCTTCTTAAGGGGTTGGACAGGCTAGATGCAGGAAGATTGTTCCCGATGTTGGGGAAGTCCAGGACAAGGGGTCACAGCTTAAGGCTAAGGGGGAAATCCTTTAAGACCGAGATGAGAAAGACTTTTTTCACACAGAGAGTGGTGAGTCTCTGGAACTCTCTGCCACAGAGGGTAGTTGAGGCCAGTTCATTAGCTATATTTAAGAGTGAGTTGGATGTGGCCCTTGTGGCTAAGGGGATCAGAGGGTATGGAGAGAAGGCAGGTACAGGATACTGAGTTGGATGATCAGCCATGATCATATTGAATGGCGGTGCAGGCTCGAAGGGCTGAATGGCCTACTCCTGCACCTAATTTCTATGTTTCTATGTTTCTATGTTTCTTCAATAGGAAGGAACTGCAGATCAAAGATACTAGTGGATACTAGTATAATTGCTGCAGATCAGACATGATATTCTTCTGATTTAAATCGGAATTCCGATTTTATTGCTTTCCTATTTGTCAATTTTTTGTGCCCGATTATTTGGCAGCCAATCAACCGACCAGCTTCCCTTAAAATTCCCGTCCAATCAACAAATCGGTCTCATCCCGTCCAATCACCCGCTGTCTCCAAGGGCATTGTGTCCAATCACATAATGCGCTGGTCATTCGGCACTATTATTATTCTTAATAAATTTATGAATAATCTGAAAAAAAAAGTATTTTACCAAAATATATATTTGTTATACCTATCTTTATTTGACTGAGTTACTGATACAATGTGTATGTAGTCATCATACCCAGTGCATATAGGCTCAAAATGGCCCTGAAATTTACCACATTACAAAAAAAATAAATAGCGTCTACCCCCCCCTTCTTCCCAATCACAGCCTCACGGACCTTATCGTACCCCATAGTCCCTAAAACCTATTTCCATCACTGATGTCATTCCTGTTGAATGCTTTGGTTTCTATCTGATTGTAATCACTGGCTTGCTGGTAAGAAATGGAGGAAGGTGTGTTTCAGTAACTTAAATTATTGAAATTCTTATGCATATATTTTCACACCTAGATAGAAACAGCAGATTGTGTTAGGAACAGGGTATGTTTCCATCTTAGTTCATTTACATAGTTTGAATATATACTGATTAACGATAGATAATTAAAGTTTTCATTTAAAAGATTATTTCAATATACAGCTAAAAATGCTGCCTATATTTTCTTACACCTTTCTCTGCTTTATGTGCTTTGAAAGTGCAATTTTCTGTGATTAGTCATTCTGTCATCGTGGAGCTTGTAGTAACAGACTGCAGCATTGTCAATCAATCTATGTCCACTGAAGGTGGTGTTTTCCCGCAGAGTGTAATCTATGGCTGTCCAGGTTACCATGGCAACATTGAACCATTCTGTGGACTGAAATCAACAAAAATAACCATTTTCTTTTAGCTTATTCTAAAATTGCAAATTCCGTTTTCTCTTTTGAAATAATGCATTAATCTAATTCTACACCTCACGTTGCCATCGGATGATAGATTTCCAGAATTGTTGCATCCCTGCTCATATTACAGCTGCCAAGAATATTTGGGACCTATTCCAAACACAAGCAAATCGGAATGCCTTCTACTTTCACACTGTGCAAATGGCATTTTAAATGCTAGAAAGCATTTTTTTTTCTTTTAATTAAATCAGCCCACATTTCTGCTTAATACTTGACATTGAAGTAATGGAGCATATATTCATTATAAAGGTAACAGCATTCTATATTGCTGCAAATTTTGCCAAGTATATATCAGAACAATGCTTTAACCTCCTTTAGACCTAAACAATTCTCAAACAGCTACTTTATCACACTATATACATTACAATGCTATTGTTTGAGATTGCTTCATTAATCTGCCGGCAAGGTAAAATTGAATTGGAAACTGAATAGAAAATAAATCTGATTATCTTTTAATTAAGGAGTTGGCAATTTAGGGAGATAAACAGATCACAACATTAAGAAGCAAATGAGGAACAAACTAGAATTACACACATTGTTAGTCTGCATTTGGAATAGACTTGTACCAAGACCTCTCCTCTCTCATAAAGGCTTGTAAAGGCAAGCATCCTGTATGTCGTCTCCTCACCTTATCCACCTATGCACACCTTGTGGTATTGTTGGATTTGTACCTAAACCCCTTGGTTTCTTAATGATCTGCAGGGTGCTACCATTCACAGTGTATGTACTACCATTATTATACACAAACAAACAAAAATTTATCACCTTCCACTTATGCGGATTAAATTCTATCTGCCATTGTCCTCCCAATTAGCTGATTGATAATATTCTGTTGCGAAAGCCCACCCTCCACATTAATAAAAATACCACCAATTTTTGCGTCATGCATTAGTACAGCACAGGAAGGGGCCCCTTTCCGACAATGTTTGTGCCGAACATGATGCCAAGTTAAACTGATCACATCTACCTGTACATGAGATCCATATCCCTCTATTCCCTGCACTTCCATGTACCTATTTAAAAGCCTCTTAAACACCACTATTGTATCTGCCTCCATCACCACCCCTGGCAAAGCGTTCCGGGCCCCTACTACTTTTTGCATAAAAAACTTGCACATCTCCATTAAACTCCCCCTCTCACCTTACAGTAATGCCCTCGTGTTGGACATTTCCACCCTGGGAAGGGTTCTGACTGACTCCCTATATAAGCCTCTCAGATTGACTATACTGCTTCTTGTAAAGACTCTATCCCCTACGCCCAATTCCTCTGCTATGCCACATCTGCACCCAAGATGAGGTTTTCCATACTAGGACATCGGAGATGTCCTCATTCTTAAGGGAACGGGGTTTTCCCTCTTCCATTGCTGATGAGACTCTCACTGGGGTTTCCTCGATATCCCGCAGCTCCACTCTTACTCTCCCTCCCCCCACTCAAAACAAGGACTGCGTCCCATTTGTCCTCACTTTCCACCCCATCAGTCTATCCAACAGTATAAACCACCAACATTTTTGCCACCTCCAAAGAGATCCCACTACTGGCCACATCTTCCCATCTCCACCCCTTTCTGCTTTCCGCAGAGATCATTCCCTCATAGCTCCCTGGTCAGCTCGTCCCTTCCCACCCAAACTACCCTCTTCCCAGGTACTTTCCCCTGCAAATGCAGGAGATGCAACACCTGTACCTTTACCTCCCCCCTCGACTTTATCCAAGGACTCCCAACAGTCTTTCCAGGTGAGGCAGAGGTTCACTTATACCTCCTCCATCCTCATCTCCTGCAACCGCTGTTCCAGCTGTCAATTTCTCTACATCAGCGAGACCAAGTGCAGGCTTGGTGATCGTTTCGCTGAACACCTCCACCTATTCCATCTTAACTAAACTGATCTCCCAGTGGCCCAGCACTTCAACTCCCCCTCCCATTCCCGTTTTGACCTTTATGTTCTGGGCCTCCTCCATTATCAGAGTGAGGCCCAGCGCAAATTGGAGGAACAGCACCTCATATTTCGCTTGGGTAGTTTGCACCCAACAGTATGAACGTTGACTTCTCTAACCTCAGGTAGCCCTTGCTTTCTCTCTCCATCCCCTCCCCCTTCACAGTTCTCCGATTAGTCTTACTGTCTCAGCCTACATTCTTTCCTTGTCCCGCCCCTCCCCTGACATGAGTCTGAGGGACTCGACCCGAAACGTCGCCAATTCCTTCTATCCATCAATGCTGCCACACCCGCTGTCACTAGTAAGATGAAACGAGAACTTACCAGTTTGAAGTTTGATCTTTATTTTACGAGGAGTTACGATGAGCGAGGACGTGAAGAACCCCGCCAGTCGGCATGCACGTCAATCTTCAAAGCAGCGGTGTGAAATCACAGAAGAACAACAAATTGAAGCATTATATTGCATCCCAGAGCACTCAAGGAAGTAGCCACAGAAATAGTGGATGCATTAGTGATAATTTTTCAAAACTCCTTAGATTCTGGAATAGTTCCTGAGGATTGGAGGGTAAATCATGTCTGACAGATCTTATAGAATTTTTCGAGGATGTAACTAGTAGAGTGGATAAGGGAGAACCAGTGGATGTGTTATATCTAGATTTTCAGAAGGCTTTCGACAAGGTCCCACATAAGAGATTAGTATACAAAGCTAAAGCACACGGTATTGGGGGTTCAGTATTGATGTGGATAGAGAACTGGCTGGCAGACAGGAAGCAAAGGATAGGAGTAAACGGGTTATTTTCAGAATGGCAGGCAGTGACTGGTGGGGTACCGCACGGCTCAGTGCTGGGACGTCAGCTATTTACAATATATATTAAAGATTTGGATGAGGGAATTTAATGCAACATCTCCAAGTTTGCGGATGACACTAAGCTGGGGGGGCAGTGTTAGGTGTGAGGAGGATGCTAGGAGGCTGCAAGGTGACTTGGATAGGCTGGTTGAGTGGGCAAATGCATGACAGATGCAGTATAATGTAGATAAATGTGAAGTTATCCACTTTAGTGGCAAAAACAGGAGGTTAGACTATCATCTGAATGGAGGCAAATTAGGAAAAGGGGAGATGCAACTAGACCTGGGTGTCATGGTACACCAATCATTGAAAGTAGGCATGCAGGTGTAGCAGGCAGTGAAGAAAGCAAATGGTATGTTAGCATTCATAGTGAAAGGATTTGAGTATAGGAGCAGGGAGGTTCTACTGCAGTTGTACAGGGTTTTGGCGAGACCACACCTGGAGTATTGTGTACAGTTTTGGTCTCCAAATCTGAGAAAAGACATTCTTGCCATAGAGGGGGTACAGAGAAGGTTCACCAGACTATTTCCTGGGATGTCAGGACTTTCATATGAGGAAAGACTGGATAGACTTGGCTTGTACTCACTAGAATATAGAAGACTGAGGGGGAATCTTATAGAAACTTACAAAATTCTTAAGGAGTTGGATAGGCTAGATGCAGGAAGATGTTTCCCAATGTTGGGGAGGTCCAGAACAAGGGGTCACAGTCTAAGGATAAGGGGGAATTCCTTTAGGACCAAGATGAAGAACACATTTTTCACACAGAGTGGTTGAGTCTCTGGATTTTCTGCCACTGAATGTAGTTGAGGCCAATTCATTGGCTATATTTAAGAGGGAGTTAGATGTGGCCCTTGTGGCTAAAGGGATCAGGGGGTATGGAGAGAAGGCAGGTACAGGATACTGAGTTGGATGATCAACCATGATCATATTGAATGGTAGTGCAGGCTTGAAGGGCCGAATGGCCTACTCCTGCACCTATTTTTTATGTTTCTATGTTTTTATAGTAAGATTATAACTCTAGAGCTACCAGATGAGCTTTATGATATGAGAGTTGGGAGCAGTGGGCTCGTAATCGCTCATCGTAACTCCTCATAACATAAATATCAAACTTCAAACTGGTAAGTTCTCATTTAATCTTACTATTTTACTTCGGAGTCACGTGAGTGATTACGTGAAGACTTTAAAGGTCTGTGATTTCACGCCGATCCAAATCCAGGCGTATCACACTGCAAGCAGTTGACTCAGGAGGAGTGAATTAGTAACAACATTGATTCATGATACTGATTAACATGTTAATGCTTTAATTCCCAAATAACAAAAATATATACAATAGTGACTCCTCTCTCCCAGGGAGAAGCTATGAAACAAAGTTTAACACAGAGTGGGCAAACACCCCGGATTCAACAAGCGGCTTGTTGTAGAACCTCTGAAAAGTCGATTCATTTGACCATCCTGCGGCCACGAGGGTGTGGTCTGAAGGGACGTCCATTGCCCTCACCGCTGACGTTGATGCTGTCCTGGTGGAGTGAGATTTAAAGTTTTGAGTATTAACTCCTGCACGCCGCAGGACTTGCTTCAGCCATCGTCAGATGGTCTGAGATGACACTTGCCTATGTGGCTTTTTGTGGCTTATAAATAGTGCTACCTCGGAGCCTCTAAGGCTCTGTGTGACGTCAATATAATGCTTCAAATGCGCCACAGCCATGAATCTCTGGGATAAGCTGACAATAGAAGCTTGTATCCAGACACCCCTGGTCTGCTCTGTTTGAGTAAGTCATAGATGTGAAAAGTATCCATTTTGTGATGACACCATCCTGTCCGTACGCAGTTTGTGGAGAGTCTGAACCATTTGCGCTGATGTAAGCGCCATGAGCATAACCAATTTGAGGGTGATCTTTAGTAAAGACAATGATGTGTCTGTTCCCCATTGATGGAGCACCATGAGTACCATGCTCACATCCCAGATTTGAGAGTATCTAGATCTAGGAGGATTTGAATTAAACACACCCTTCATGAATCTTGATATTAATGGGTGGGACCCTAATGGTTGGTGTTCTGACCTTCGGCACAGGTACACAGACAGGGCACTCCTGGCACTGTCGATGGCACTATAACTCAACCATTCTTTGGAGTGTAAGTGGGATAAGAATTCTAGTACATCTGGGATGGAAGCTGTGTGGTAAGTGATGCTACCATGTACACAAAATTCCTCCCATTTCCTGATATGGGAGAGATATTGCCTTTTTGTGCTATCTGACCAGGATGACGTGATGGTATCCACAGTCTGATTGGATAGTCCCAGACCCAGGTACGGCCTTCTTAAAATCTGCAAATTAACACATTTACACGATCATTAAATGGGTGTGGATCCCCAGTCACAGGGTGCACCAATAAATCTTTCCGCTTTGGAACCACCATAATAGGGTTATTTCTGAAATGAGCGAGAACCATGGCTGTGTAGGCCAGTCAGGTACCACCAGAAACCCCGTAGCGGTGTCCTGCTTGATCTTGGTCAGGCACCGGCTGATGAGGCAGAGGGGGTGTGAGGGGGTGGGAGGGGGGGGGGGGGGGGGGGGGGGGGAAGACATATAAAAACATTTCGCCCTTGTGCAGTGAGAATGCATTCACCGCCACTGCCCCTAGGTCTGGTGCCCATGAAACATACTTCGGCACCTGGTGATTAAGTCTGGATGCAAACAAATCAATGTCTGGCATCCCATACCGAAGGACAATTTCATCAAATACATCCTGATTCAACATCCACTCGGTGTTGTCGTTGAATTTGCGTGACCTGGTGTCTGCCACCATATTGAGTCTGCCTGGGAAGTAGACAGCTGAAATCCAAATATTCTTTTTTATGCATCAGTGCCAAATAATGTTAGCCAATCCATCACATAATTTTGACTTGATTCGACCCATGTGATTGACATACGCCCCTGCTGTGGTGTTGTCAATCTGCAGTTGGACATGTAAATGGTGCTTAGTGGTTCAATAAGCTTTGAATCCATAGAATGCTCCTAAAAGTTCTAAATAATTTATTCCATGTGATTGGAGAATCTGTGCCTCATGCATATCCCATCTTCCTCCACAGCTAGACCTGGTATCAGCAGCACCCCAACCTAGGGCACTGACATCAGTCTGTGTAATAAGTGAAGGTGCTTTGGTCAAAATTGTGCCATAACAATTTAATATGTTTCTAATCCACCACTGTATCTCTGCGATGGCTTCAGATGGTAAGTGCATGGGTCGGTTGTAGTGATTTGCATGTATTCTCAGTGCCTGTACCTTTGCCCTCTGTAAATGCTGGTAATGCAAAGGTCCATATTGGGCTGCTGGAAAAGCTGCTACCAATTTATCAATTAAGCTCACAACCTGTTTAATAGTAAGATTAAACGAGAACTTACCAGTTCGAAGTTTGATCGTTATTTTATGAGTTACGATGAGGGATTACGTGCCATCCACTCCCACCCTCATAAAATAAATAATCATCTGGTAGTTCTAAGTCTATTATGAGCCTTACTATGTTACTTCGGCTATTTGGTGTTCTGTGTTTTTCATGCCGCTGCTTTGAAGTATGCCGTTTGCCAGCGTGAGGCGGGCTCTTCACGTAATCCCTCATCGTAACTCCTCATAAAATAACGATCAAACTTCGAACTGGTAAGTTCTCGTTTAATCTTACTATTTTACTTCGGAGTCACGTGAGTGACTACGTGAAGATTTTAAAGCTTTCTGTGTTTTTTATGTCGTAGAATTAATCAGTACGACAGTCCGGCTAAGTAAATACATACATGAGAAACCAGACTAATATTAGTTCTTTCCATAATTAATTTTGAATGGTTTAAAGAACATCACAATAACCCTCCTTATATCCGAGGGATCATTACAAGTGATAAAAGATATAAGTGACTACATAACTGATTATAGCAATCAATAGTAAACAAAGCAGTTGACTATAGTGATCCCAACACCGCGTGGCCAAAACTTGTCATAGTGTGAACAGGTTTATTGTAGAACTTTGAAAAAGTTTCTTCTTTACTCCACCCTGCGATTTAAAAAAAAAATATGCTCGAGCGGTACGTCCCGCACCTTTGCCGCGGACGTAGCTGCTGCCCTGGTGGAGTGAGATTTGAACACATCAGCGTCTACTCCTGCTAACAGTAACACCTGTTTCAACCACTTTGAGATAGTTTGAACTGAAGCTTTAGTGTGTGGTTTTTTATGCGTAATCATTAACGTTATTTCATTTCCTCAAAGAGTTTTGGTAACTTTTATATATTGGTTCAAATGTCTAACCACACATAAAGTAGGATCAATAGGATAAGCTTGAAAGATTACCTTTGCTCCAGTTCTTCCTGGTCTGCTTTGTTTGATCAGATCGTAAACATAGAACACAATGTTATCTGTAGTCACATGCATACAGTCTAAACGCAACATTTGTAAAGTTTGCACTCTTTGAGCTGAAACCAATGATATTAACATTATTAATTTGAATGTTAATCTTTCCAATGACAATCCTTCAATTGGAGTCCACTGTCTAAGTAAGGTAAGTACAATGCTCACATCCCAAATCTCTGTGTATCTAGGTTTGGGTGGATTAATGTTAAAGATTCCTTTCATGAATCTAGATATTAGTGGATGTGATCCAATTGATTTCTGGTCAGACATAAGTCCTAAATAAGATGATAAGGCACTGTGTGCAGTGTTAGTGGCACTGTAACTTAAATGTTGCTCAAAATGCAATTTAGCAAGGAGCTCCAATACATTTTTCATGCAATATCACAGTATCACAATATCAAACATGCAATATTCACAGTATCATAAGAAATATTTGACTGTGTGCAAAATTCTTCCCATTTCTTAATATGTGTCATATATTGTTTTTGTGTGTTATCTCACCATGATGCGACTATAACTTCCATAGTTTTGTCCGACAATCCCAGCTCCTGTAGTGGTCTGGTCAAAACCTGCAGATTAATAAATTCATATATGCATATAATGGATAAATTTCTTTGGTTACTGGATTAATCAAAATATCACTACAGTTAGGAATTGACATATATGGTTCTTTAATCATATTCAGCATTAATGGGAACCAAGGTTGTGTTGGCCAATTTGGAACTACCAACAATCCTGTGGCAAAATCTTGTTCTATTTCCTTCAGACATTGCTGAACCAAAGCAAAAGGTGAAAAAGCATAAAAGAACATATTCCCCAGTTCAATGAAAAGCATCTACTGCTACTGCATCTGGATCGTGTTCCCAAGACACATATTTAGGCAATTGATGATTAAGCCTTGATGCAAACAAATCAATTTCTGGTAAACCAAATTGAGTTACAATATTCTTAAATATTGCTGGATTAAGCATCCATTCTGTGTTATCTTTAAATATCCTTGATCTTTTATCTGCCACCACATTGTCTTTACCTGGAATGTAGTTTGCTGAAATCCAAATTTAGCGATCAATACACCATTGCCATATTTCATTGACCAGACAATCACATGATACTGATCTGACTCCCCCCATGTGATTAATATATGCAACAGCCGTTTTATTGTCTAACTGTATTAATACATGTAGACCCTTTTTTGAACAGCAATATGCTTTTAGACCATAGAAAGCACCCAATAACTCTAAATAGTTAATACCATAAGTTTGAAGAAACGTTTCTTCTTGGACTTTCCATCTACCTCCACAACTGGAGGATGAATCTGTTACCCCCCCCCATCCGAGAGCATTAGCATCTATTTATAAACAATTTCAGGCTGTTTAATCAGAATGTTTTTAGCAGCTTGTGGGACATTTTTATCCCACCATGGTAATTCCAACAAAACTTCTTTTGTTAATTGCATAGGCCTATCAAAGTGGCCTGCCCTCTCTTTGAGAGCTCTTATTTTGTCCCTTTGAAGATTTTGATAATGTAATGGACCAAATTCTACTGCAGGAAATGCTGCTACTAGTTTACCAATAGTTTTCGCTACTTCTCGGATGGAAGGATAAGTTTGTGAATGAGATTATTACAAGTCACCAAAAAATCATCAACTTTATCTTTGTTGGTAAAGTATTAACATAGTTTCTGAGTTAATTACAAACTCCAAATAGTTAATTGATTGTGCTGGCTGCAGCTGGGATTTAATTGGATGAATCAAGAACCCTAGCTTTAACAAAGCTTTGTACTGAAACTAATTCTCAGCTGACTCTTGATTGCCATAAATGATTAGAATGTCATCGAGATAAGCCATAACGATGTGTTTTTGTACTCTTAATTGAGCTAAAACTGGTTTCAACAGTTTAGTAAAGAGCCTGGGAGCTGAACTCAATCCATTTGGCAAAGCTTTAAACTGCCATAATTGTCCCAGCCAATTAAATTTTAAGTACCTCCAGAAACTGATGTATTGGTACAGAATAATAGGCGTTTTTCAAATCAATCGTAGCCATATAACAACCTGCTGATATTAAATATCTTGCAGTATTAAATGTTTCCATTTAAAAGTTTGTATTCTACCACTTATTTAGATCTGTAAGGTCCAGAATAATTCTGCAATCACCATCTTTTTATGTCTTTTGAAATATCTTAGACACAATTGATGCTCGTGTTCCAAAAGCCATAATGGCAGCATAATAATTTGTGAGGATTTTTGAACCTCACTTCTTGAGCTCTCATATTTGGGGTCATGGATGCCCATATCAACGGATAAACCGTAGGCACTTCCAATGAGGCACAATTTCCTGTGCATTTATAATTCTGATGTTTCAATCATCACAGAATCATGAAGTTGGTGAGATACCATATATTAATGTTGGCAGCTAGGTTTTCTTCCATAGCCTCACCACTTCCTTCATATATAGCAAATTATTTTGCTATCCCAGGCACATTTGGCCTTTCTTTTATTTTGCGGTGTGTTTTCAAATGCAAATCACCATCAGCAGGGTCTGCCTTCTGCAGCCCTAAATCAATTGGGATTTCATCCCATGAGACTTCCTTCGGCCCAAATCCTGGGTCCGGAGTTCCAACTCCCAATTAGGCCCACAGCCATATTCAGAATAATTAAACCCCTCAGGGCTTTTGTGGGAACCTTCTGGGTACTGTGACCCTAGTCTCATAATTTTTTGGAGAACTTTCTCCATATGCTCCATTATTAGTTCCACATAGTTTAATTATCTGGAGGACTTCCAGTATCAGAGTCATCAGAACCACGGGCCTCTCAGATTTCTTTTACATTTTTAGGAGCATTTCTCTCCGTGGTTATAACTTCTGGAGAATCTAGAACTCGCTAACGGGTATATCAAGCGGCCACCGGTATCGGAACCGGATCCGCACTAGCTTTTTTCCCGTATTTTTATTTTCACCCCGGGAAGCTCTTTTTACCCGCGAATTTTCTTTGCCGATTTCTCCATTTCTTTCATTAATCTGTGCTAAACAGCACTTTAACGTGACTCTGACTTTTATTTTACTTTACTTTTACTGCTGGACCCACCCAGCGTACGCTAAAAAACATCCCGACTTTGTTGCACTTACCTGCGGGGCCGTTCCGACCGCTGCGAGGAGCTGCTCCTTACTGCATCTTGTACAGCAGAGGTGGAGAGACTGAGGGGTTGTTCATGCAGGGGTGGGGCAACTTTAATGTCTGGAGTTTTGTTGTCCCGGTCAAAGCGGGCGTAGAAATGGTTTAGCTCGTCAGGAAGGGAGGCACTGTCTGGGGTGGGGGGGGGGGGGGGGGGGGGGGGGGGGGGGGGGGCGGGGGGATGTTGTCTTTATGGTAATCGGCAATGGATTTGATTCCATGCGCCTGGGGTCAGAGGAAATGCTCCTCGATCCGCCGTTTGTGATTGAGTTTAGCATTCCTAATTCCCTTTTTCAGATTGGCCCTAGATGAGCTGTATCCCTCAGCGTCGCCAGATTTAAAAGCAGCGTCGCGAGCCTTCAGCAGGAGTCTGACCTCCCTGCTCATCCACGGCTTCTGGTTAGAGTAGGTCTTTATCTCTTTGTGGGTAGTGTTTGCAAACTCCAGTCTGTTTGCCGAAACTGTTCCTGTAAACCAGAGACAGCCCCCTCAGGCCAGACCTTCACCGTCCTCATGGTAGGTTTCACAAGTCTGATCAGAGGTGTGTATTTGGGGAGCAGGAACAGAGAGGTGGTCAGACTGTCCCAGGTGGGGGAGGGGGAGGGCTTTGTATGCTTCAGTAATATTGGTGTATACTAGGTCCAGAGTCTTGTTTCCTCTGGTTGGGCAGGAGACATGTTGGTGGAATCTGGGGAGTACAGTTTTAAGGTTGGAGTGGTTAAAATCACCCGCAACAATAAAAGCCCCCTCTGGGTGTGCAGTTAGTTGTTTGCTTATAGCAGCTTGCAGCTCTTCCATTGCTAGCCTGGCATTAGTGTCCGGGGGTACATAGACTGCAGTGATAACAATCGATGTAAATTCCCTGGGCAGATAGAAGGGCCTGCACTTTATCATCAGGTATTGCAGGTCAGCAGAGCAGTGGCTACCAATCCTGACAACGTCTGTACACCATGAGTTGTTCACATAAATGCACAGTCCGCCGCCCTTGGTCTTACTGGAGTCCTCCGCTGTTCTATCGGCCCTGAAGACAGTGCACCCCTCCAGCTCGATGGCGTTGTCCGGGATGTTGTCGGTGAGCCATGTTTCGGTGAAGACCATGGCGTTGCAGTCGGCGATCCGGTTGTGTGTGGTGATCCGCAGCCGCAGTTCATCGATTTTACTCACCAGGGACCGGACATTCACGAGGAAAATGCTGGGCAGAGCTGGCTGGTGCAGGTTTGATTTCAGCCTAGCTCGATAGCCTCCGCGCTTCCCACGTCTTTGTTTGCGGTCCCTGCGCCGCTTCCCGGCACTTCCTGTCGGGGGAGCTGACCCGCTAGACCACGGTGTCCTGACGATCTCCGGCGGCAGTTGAAAGTTGCTTCTGGGGCTCGTTACGTAGAGACGGCCGAGCTCCAGTAGCTCCTGACGGCTGTACAGAGTCTTCGCTCGAGTGCTCCGGGCGAAAACTAAGTTAATTATTAACAGAACTAAAAATAAATTGCTAAAACTACAGAGACACAGAGCCTCGCGTTGTGCACGCGACAACATCTTGGATCCGTGATGGGAAAAGTAGAGAAAGTTAGATAAGATAGTAAATGCGTGAGAAAGTGAAAAGAAAAAACCCGTAGAGGCGTTGAACACGAAAAAGGGAAAGAGAAAAACGTAAAAAAGAAAAGATAAGAAAATAAGATAAGATAAAAGGGATGTACCTACTTCTTATCTTTACACACCCCTCGCCAGGTCCTGAAACTGTTTATTTTCAAAGTTATGTTGCACCCTATGCTTGTAATAAGTCGATAAATGGAGACCAAATCTTTTGGAATTGGTCTGATTTGCCTGCTAGGATGAATCTCATTTCTTCGAGGTGTAATATTTCGGACATATTTGAAATCCAGATTTTTACCGTTGGTGTGGGAGCGTTTTTCCAGAATTTAAGTATGAGGTTCTTTGCCATTATTAAGCCATAATTAAGGAAACACTTTTGGAATGAAGTCAGAACTGACTTCCACTGTTCCAAAAATAATCAATTCTGCGTTCGGTTTCAATTTTATTTTAAATAATTTTGCAAAAATTTCAAAGATTCCAACATTTTTGGATTTTTATGCAAAAAACAAAGGAATGTGCTAAAGTTGCTTCCTGAGATAGACATTTATCACAAATGTGGGAAACATTTGGAAAGATTTTACTTATTTTAGTTTTCGAATAATATAATCTGTGTAGGATTTTAAATTGGATTTGAATACGTCTTACATTGATCAAGCATTTATGCACATATAGCAAGTGTTTATCCCAACTCTCTTTTGAGATTTTTATATCTAGTTCTTGTTCCCAATCTCTTCTAATTCTATCGGATGATGATATTTCTATATTTAGGATGATATTATACAAGTATGATATTAAATTAATTGAGTCCGCCTTTCTATTCATAGCTTCGTCTAATAGGTCTGGAGTCAAATTTTGGTATTCTTGTGTATATATTTTCAAATAATCACAAATTTGAAAATATTTCAAATATTGATTACTTCTCAGATTGTAACCTCGCACAAGTTTAACACTTACCTGAGGCTTTTTAAACTTACCGCTGGAGAAGCGCTGCTCCTCCCAGCCGGTCGCTGCGCCATGCATCAGACGTAATGACGCGCATGCCGACTGGCGGGGTTCTTCATGGAATCACTCACGTGACTCCGAAGTAAAATCCATCATTTTGTCTACTCTCTCATAATATTATATACTTCGTCCCCCCTTAACCTCTGACGTTCCAGACAAAAAAGTTTATCCAATATCTACCTGTAGCAAAAACCATTTTATCCAGGCAGAATATTTGTAAACCTCCTCTGCAAGCTCTCCAAAGCCTTCACATCCCTCCTGTAATGGGGTGATCAGAACTGCACCCAATACTGCAAATGAGGCCTTACCAAAGTCCTATAGAGCTGCATCAAGGCTTCCTTACTCTTATGGGGGTTACACAAAAAGCTGGAGAAACTCAGCGGGTGCAGCAGCATCTAAGGAGCGAAGGAGATAGGCGACGTTTCGGGTCGAGACCCTTCTTCAGACTGGTCAGGGATCAGGGAAACGAGAGATATAGACGGTGATGTGGAGAGATAAAGAACAATGAATGAAAGATATGCAAAAAAGTATCGATGATAAAGGGAACAACCATTGTAAGCTGTTTGTGGTGTGAAAATGAGAAGCTAGTGCGACTAGGGTGGGGGAGGGAGATAGAGATAAAGGGAATGCCAGGGCCTGAGGGCTGAGGGAGAGGTGGGAAGGGGAGGAGACAGCAAGTGTTAACAGAATTCAATGTTCAAGCCCAAAGGATGCAGACTCCCCAAGAGGTGCTGTTCCTCCAACTTGCGGTGTTGCTCACTCTGGCCGTGGAGGAGGCCCAGGACCGAGAGGTCGGATACGGAATGGGAGGGGGATTTGAAGTGCTGAGCCACCGGGAGGTCGGGTTGGTTTTTGCAGACCTTATTCATTGCCCCTAGCAATAATGGCGGACTGCAGGACTGGGGCGCCGTTGTGTATGGCTGTTCTGCCTGCAGTCTGCCCTTTCATCTTTTTTTATTTTTATTTTTAGTCCTGTTAAAAAAACAAATGTTAGTTGGAGATCTTTTATGTGGGGGGTGGGGAAGGGGAACGGGGAAACTTTATTTCCTAGTCCCTACCTGGTCGGAGAGGCGGCTTCCCTCCGAGCTGCTTCTTCGCTCCTTCCTCGCGGCCTACCATTGAAACTGGAGTGGCGTTTCCTGTTGGGACCGGCCAGGATTACAGCTTCGGCGGCAGCACAGCGCTGGGACACCATCAGGGAGCGGGTGATACCGGGTCGCCGTGCGGTAAGCTTTGGAGTGCTGTGACCATCGACTCCCAACATCGCGGAGCTGTGGCTGTGGGCGTTTTGGAACACCGTGGAGCCTGGGATCCGAGATCTCTAGAATCGGAGCTCCAGTCAACGCGGCCTGAGGACTACGGGTGCCGCGGTCTCCGGGGAGGAAGCGGCCGCTCCAGACATTTTCCAAGCCGCTGAGGAGTGTTCACCCTACGCCGGGGTTCCAGCTTTCCGGCAAAGAGGGCCTGAAAACATCGGACTGGCTGCGGAGGCCACAAATAGGTCCCGACCTCAGGTGTTTCACAGAGGAAGGGGACTTAACTTTTTTATGGCTTTCCCCACAGTGGAAAATGTTGATTCTGTTGTGGGGGGGATGTTCATGTTGAATTCTATAATGTGTTGTGTCATTTTTCTTATTTTTAATTTTCCATGGATGTACGGAAACTTTATTATTTCTTTTATGTAAAGCACTTGGGTTTCAACGCGAGTTGGTTTAAACGTGCTATATAAATAAAATTGACTCTACTTTACTAATAAAGGCAAGCATACCATACACCTTCTTTATCACCTAATATACTTAGACTACTACCTTCATCGAGCTATGAATTTGGACTCCAAGAACCCTCTGCACATCAATGCTGTTAAGGTCTTGCCATTAACTATCTCCTTTCTCCTTCCATTCAAGCTCCCAAACTGCTGAGAACAGGTCATGTTTTATGGTTTGAAAACATTAGTGCTACTGATTCCACAAGAATGATTCAAAACCCATTTACAGTCTCAGTGTCAGACAGCATGAAAACAGGCCCTTCGACCCAACTCGGTCCTTCTGTTCTTGGAGTAGTCTTAACAGGAGCAAATATTATATATGCATTTATTGTATTAAAAGCTAATAATATTTTGAAAAACAATCATATTAATGTCGAATAACAAGTTTGCATCAATGCAGTTAATGTCAGACAGATGCTTGTTGCTGTTTGCTAATGTGGAAGAGCAGATGATTTGTCATTTCAAGAACCCACTTATCATTCATTGCATTGTAATTAGGAAAATCAGGCAGATTGCACAATGAATGGAGTCTGGCCTGCCAGATTACTACCTAAAGTAAAATCTACCCTGCCACAAATGATTTCGCAACTGTTGACATCTTGTTATTTAACTGCAAAATCCACGTTGGAAATCTGAAACTCGTGAATGTGGTTCAATTTTCAAAATTCCTTGATCAAATATCATCTAAATCATGAAGAGTTTGTGTTTTTTATTCCACATTGTACTTTGCCATCTTCATCTTACCAGCAGAAGAATAGCACTAAACAGTGTCTTTCAAGAATATTACCAATTTATTATTTAGCAGCAACAGTAGCATCATGGTTAAATTACCCAACTAGGAATCCAGAGGATAGGGTGAATAATCTGGAGACATGAGCTTTAATCCCTATTTGATGGTTGGGTTTACATTTAATTAAGTAAATCAATATTTTTGAAATAGCCTAGTGTTTCAGCAATGTTGCCATATTGTTAAAAAAACACAAATCCCAACTCTGTTTCATAAGGGACTCTTATGTTGACTTAGTCTGCACCAATGTCACTTTAAACTCTCACAAATGTTGACATTTAATTGTTCTCATAATTGACTCAACAAGTTGATCAGCTGGAAAACAACTATGGATGGGTATTAAATGCTGAACTAGCTAATGACACTCACTTGCTGCAAGGAATATAATTATCATGGAAAATGTATTAGAATAATATATTTTGCAGATGATTTATTATATTATAATAATGCAGATAATATATTAAATTGGTATAACAGTATATACTTATGTCACAATTCCCCGTGGCACATGAATATAAATTTCTTACCATCAAATGTCTGGACTATAATTTTAATTTTAATTTAAAATTAAATTACATTTTAATTTGTACTTATTACAATCAATGGTGAAAATATTAGATGTTAGCAGGAGCAGAAAGTGGCGCAAACAAATTAATTTCACGGAAAAATGCTAAATATTCAATAATTAAGAGAAATAGAAAATATTCATAGAACTATTAAAAATCCTTTCACTGCTATTTTACTTCGGAGTCACGTGAGTGATTCCGTGAAGAAGCCCCGCCAGTCCGCATGCGCGTCATTACGTCGTTCACATGGCGACGCACCAGACTGGCAGGCTCATCGCTCCTGCTAGCGGTAAGTTTAAACCTGCAGGTAAGTTTTATATTTTTTACCAGGTTGTGTTTTTTCTTGCAGGAATCTCTTTTATAGGAGTTTTTCCTGCTGGATATGTCGGACCGAAGTCCGGACAGGCCGCGGGAAACGGGTTGGGCCGTGGGGAATTGATGCTGATTGATTAATTAAAGTTTATTTAAATAGGGACAGATACAAAAACATAGATACACTTGAAACAGTTATCTGATGTATGCATCATAGTGTTTTTAGCTAAAGCTAATTCGCAACACTTGTCCCTAGTAGGGCTTTTGGTTAAAAATGATAATACAGATTAACATTATTAAAAATAGGAAAATGGAAATGGCAATGAGATAAAAAAATGGAAAAGAGAAAAAGACATACAGAGAGAGCACAGTGTAAAAACTAAATATGAGAACAAGATTGTTGTTGAATTAGCCACAATGTTGTGTTTCTTTTGAATGTGATATATGTAGGGATACATTTCAAGTGGTCTGGCAGTGAGTTCCATAATTTTGTCCCTTTTACTGAAAAGGCAGTTTGAGCAAAAGATGTTCTGCAGAAGGGGATACTACAATTGCCTTTTGACGCTGCTCGGGTGGTGGATCTCGTACCACTTTGCAGTCTTGTTATTGTTTTGCACAGCAGCTGGGGAGCAGCGCCATTTAGGCACCTGAAGACCAATTTAACTAAATGTTAGGAAATAAAGTTAGCAAAACTTAGGATCTTATATTTGCTTAGAATTTGACAGTGATGATACCTTATTCTTTTATTGTCCAGGACTTTCAAGGCTCAGTTATAGAGACACTCTATGGCCTTAATTGATTACTGGTGAGCCTGGGACCATATGGTTAAGCCATAAGATATGTGAGAGAATCATAGAATTCATGAAAAGAAAAGCACAGTTAAAAGTCAAACAGTTTCTTATGATCATAAAACAGCCCAAGTTTGATTAATGGTTTTACACATTTTCTTAATATGACTTTGAAAGTTCAACTGATTGTCTATAATTATTCCCAGATACTTTACTTCAGGTACTTGTTTAATGAGCTCACCATTGATTTTTATATTGAGGAGGTTTGTTAGGGGTAGTTTTTTGATGGAGAATCAGACAGAGTTTGTCTTTTTAGTGTTTAAAGTTAAACGAGATGAGGCCAGCCAAGATGACATTTTGTCTAATTTGGCATTTAGTTTCTCAGCCACAAAAGTACAGGTTTTACCAGGTGCATATACAACTGTGTCATCTGCATACATCTGTAGACCTATATCTGGGCATACATCTGGCAAATCATTGATGTAGAGGCTGAAGAGTATAGGTCCCAAGACAGTGCCCCGAGGGAGAAAAGTGGATCTCACACTATTAATTGTAACACATTTACACGGAAGCACGGGTAACCAGCGGCCATCAGGGTTCGCTACAGCAGTGACCGCTGTTGTTCTCGTGGAGGGGGTGAATCCAGCAGCAGTATCGCCACCAGAATCGCCGACAATGTGTCAGCAGCTTCTTGACGGCTGTGGATCCCGTGGAAGGGGTAAATCCAGCAGCGGTATCGCCACCAGAGTCGCTGACAGGGTGTCAGCAGCTTCCAGACCACTGTGGTTCCCGTGGAGGAGATAAATCCAGGAGTGGTATCGCCACCAGTCGCTGACAGTGCAGTCAGCGGGTCCCAGACCGATGGTGTGCCTATGGGGATAAGGTAAATCCAACAACATGTCGGTCAGGCCTATGGACTCGGGGGGGGTCAGGCCAGGAGGGTTCCCCTCTATCATTGGGTAGCATCTTTGGATGTTTGGCCCACATGGAGCACCTCATGGAGAAGTGGCTCCACAATAATAAGCTCCAAAGGAGGGAGCTATCAGCCCGGGTCTCCTCGGGAGTCCGTGGCAGCAGCACCTGTTTCAGGGCTGTCCAGAAAAGATGCTCCAGCAAGAGGAGCTTTATATCTGCGGGTCTCCTCAGGGGCCCGTGGCAGCAGCACCTGTAGAAGGGCTGGATGATGTCTCCCTCTTGGAGGAGGTGAGCACACAGAGTCAGTTTTGTTCTGACTCCGAGATCAGACGTATAGCTGATGAGCATACCACGAGGCAGGGGCCCGTGGCAGCACCTGTTCAGGGCTGCCTATGAATCTCCCTCTCTGTGGAGGGGAGTACGAGTGTCAGTGGGTAATTGACTTCAAATTCTAAAATATGTCCGTGGAACTAGAACACTTGCATATGGATTCAAGAGAGTCCTCGCAAACGAAGGTGGCAGGATACCTGGAAGGGGCCAGAGTTCCCCTCATGCTATAAGTGCCGGAAATAAACAGCGCTATCAGGGGTGACATTAAAGACCAGCCGCCAAATCTTCTCTTCAGGTAAGACTTATTCAACAGGTAAAACCTGAATGAGGAAGCAAAAGCAGTTGGACCAATCAAGACGAGCAAAGCTTCATCTTTGTGGCGACAACACACCCCACGCCTCCATTGGCAGTAAGTAGTTCACTGAAGTTGGTGGCGGCATGAATGCTGGGCAGAGGTCTTCAAGCTGAGGCCCAAGTCGGTCTCAGGAAAAATACGGGACCATCTACAAGTTGGTAATATTTACATTTGTTTTTTGTACAGATGATAATGATAACATGTGTTTAGTTTATGTGTTGTATGAAAGTAGAATTCCCTTGGTAAGGATGGAAGGGGCCCTAGTGGCCTTACAACACACAAATGGTTGTTGAAAAACATCTAACCATGTAAAACTGCACAATACTAGGGTTCCAGGCATGGAATTTCAGCCAGAATTGTCTTTCGTGGCCAGAGTTGTCTTTCGAGGCATGCTCATATTATGGCCAGGATTGGTTTTCAAGACAAGCTCGGAAATCGGGCCAAAGTTGTTGCTAGAGCAGGTATGGAATTGGCGTGGCCTGTTCATTATGAAAGAAGCAGAATGTTGTTTAACTCGCATGTGCATTATAAAATTTTTCCAATAGGAAACTTCGCATCTGATTTCCATGGGATGTTCCCATTTACAGGGATCACTGGAGATATTTGAAATTTATCTGGATAGGGCAATGATTAAAAAAAAAATGCTAAATGGGTTAACTTCAGTTCCTAGGTTATTTACCAAATTATTAAAACCGGTGCTTGAACCGGTCAGAGCTCAAAAACATTTGTTATGTCTTGTCTGGAGAATATTCTAATGCTGTATGTTGGTAAAATCAACTGTTTCAGCCTCAAACTATATTTAAGAAAAATTAAGGTGATACCAACTAGACTTGCTGATCATTGGGATTTACCTTTAACTATTAATTAGCCTGTAACTCTGCCCTGCGGCGAGACATTGGAATTAGTAGGAGCCTGTACCAATCTTGTTGTAATAAGCCAACTTCTATTCATCAAGTCTAATTGGCAAAATAGCTACTATTTTGCCAATTAGACTTGATGAATAGAAGTTGGCTGCTGTGCAAGTGTGGGTGCTTACTTCGTGCAAAGTAGTAATCTCTCAAGTGCCATGTAGGTCATTATGACAGACCTTATGCTATTACCCACTCTGTCGGGTTTCACCCTCTGATACCGTGTTTATAAATGATATCTTTCACATGTTCTCCCAGGACAAGCACAGGGCAGTATGGGACATTTACATGGTATTAACACTATTTCACCAGGGGGCTCCAGGTACATCCTTAGCTTTGGCTCGGCTCTCATAACATAGTTTTCCTCATGGCGCTGGTTAGCGCAACAGGTTCAGTCCCTAAATGTTGTGACTGAACAGGATGGTTACATCTGCACATATTATATATTAATGTTTAGTTAAGCAGAGCAGACATGAGGTCTCAAGCTAGTTTCATGGCATACTCCATGGACCTTTCGGTTATGTATGGTCACACATATACAACACTACATCAAGGTCACTAAGAGCCTAAGAGGTTCGGAACTAGCAATGTTTGTTAATTACAAAATCTTTATAAAAAGATATTGGTTCAGACCATCTCCAAGTGGTTAAAACGAGTTTTGGCTCATACAAGAGTAGATACTGATATTTTCAAATCTCACTCCACCAGGGCTGCTACCACATCAACAGCAAAGGTTATGTACATGCCGCTGGAACACATCCTAGCGGCTGCAGGATGGTTGAACGAACAAACTTTCTGAACTTTTCATAATAACCTATTGCCAGACCAGAGTTATTTGCCAACTCTATTTTAGGTTCAGTGGTTTAGTTTACTCCCGGATGAGAGGAGTTACTATTATTATTATTTATTCATTATGAATGTTACCCTCATCTGTCAATTAAGGCAGTTGTGGCTGTGTGGACTCGATCTCATGGCATGAAATCACAGAGCTTTGAAATCTTCACGGAATCACTCGTGTGGCTCCGAAGTAAATTTGTAAGATTAAACGGGAACTTACCGGAGGAGTTACAATGAGCGATTACATGCCCTCCGCACCCAACCCTCATATCGCAAAGGTCATCTGGTAGTTCTAGTCTTCTCTAAGTCTTACTATGTGACTTCGACTACTGTTATCTGTGATTTCACACCGTTGCTTTGAAGATTGACGCGCATGCGGACTGGCGGGGTTTCTTCACGTAATCGCTCATCGTAACTCCTCATCGTAACTCCTCATAATATAAAGATCAAACTTCAAACTGGTAAGTTCTCATTTAATCTTACTATTTTTGCCTCTCACATGACAAGAAACTGAAACCCAAATAACAATTGCAAATTTTCTGCCTCTTTCTTGCATCTTGTATCATTGTTGAAATAGCTGTAGAAAAGTTGATACTACTAGTGCTTGAAAGTCAGTGCCTTTCAAAAAATTGGTCTTTGGAAAATTTCTCCCTCCCAGACATGTCATTATGTCAACCAAAGAAAGTTAGAAAACACAGCCTACGGTTTCCAGGGCTCAATGTTCTAACACACATATAGATTAAGGGCTCCCTCAGAGAGCATGTTTGCAGTGAAATACCTTTGCCTTTTCCAATGCAATAATATTATTAATAGGCTTGGTTTTAAACCAGGAACATTAATTAGTCAATTAAAGATCAACGTCATGTCAAAGATAGCTGATCAAGAATGTGGAGCCTGGAAATCTCAATTTCTGGGCCTCTTCAGCATGATAAAGTCAGGCTAAATTCATTCAATTGCAAATATATACAGAGAGCCTATGTGAGTTTCATCTTTATGCAGGCAGTACTTTTATCACAGTCAGGCTTGTGAAGATGATGGCTGACCATGGACAGAAGGATACCTGGAATTAATGGTGGCTTGTATCCAGAAAAGCTGCAGGAAAGGTTTTGAAGACTGTTCGAAAAGCGAGGGAGCTTGATTATGAAGGGTTAAATGATCTTGTTTCTTTTAAAATAAACTATCATGTCCTTCCAGTCCAACTCCACCACCCTCTCATTTCCCACTTGATGCCCATGTCCTTGGGTCCCCTTCCTCACCATTTCTCCAACAGCTGGCAAACTTTGCACTCCCACCCCCTCCATCCCCCACATCCAAAAGCTTTATTTGATTTGGCTTCTACTACAAATGTTCTAATTTCTGTCCATTCTCAGCCTCCTTTGTAATTCTATTAACCATGTTATTCCTACTCCTTTACATTCCCATTCCCTGTCTTCCTTTCACTTCTTCTTTGCAATGGCAGGAAATTGCAGAGGGAAGACATTTCTGCATTACCAGTTCCACTCCACCTGAAGCCTTGTATCTCATGAATCTTGATAGAATCTTACTGCCTGCATGAAGGTAGGATGAAACTCACATAGGCTATCTGTATATATTTTATTGTCATATGTCCTAAACTGGAATAATGAAATTCTTCCTTATAGCAGCACAACAGACATGTAAATATAATATTCTATAATCAATATAATAAACAACAAAGATGCTCAGTATATAAAACACAATAAAAATGCGAATACAAAAACTATGCTCCCAAGTCTATGTCGTTCAGAGTTTAGTGGGTGGTTGTTGTCTACTGAATCTGGATGCTACTTTTTTCAGGCTCCTACACTATATTCCCAGTGGCAGGATTGAAATGAGAGTGTGGTCAGGGTGAACTGCATCTCTGATGATGCTGGCTGCCTTTGTGAGGCAATAACTCCTGTAAATCTCTTTGATGGTGGACAGGTCAGTACCCATGATAAAATGGGTAGCGTTTCTCTTTTTGCAATCTTCTGCATTCCTGGGTGTTTGAGTTGCCGAACCGGATGCCAACAGTCAATACGCTCTCTATTGTACACCTGTAGAAGTTCAAGAGAGCGTTTGTCGACATCCGAATCTCCTCAATCTTCTAAGGACCACCACTGCTCTCAGGTCTTATTAGATATAGGAGCAGGAGTAAGACTATTTGGCTCCTCAATAATTCTTCACCATTCCACAAGTACATGTTTATCTGACCTTGGTCTCAGCTTGTGTTCCCTATAACCATCGACTCTGCTATAGATCAGAAGCATGTCTACTGCAGTCTTGAATTATATTTAAAGGGTCATTCTCTCTATGATGAGGAACTACAGGCCCCTCAAGCCCCTCTCATAGAAGAAATTCTCCATCTTAAATGGGAAACCTTTTATCCTGAAAAGTTGACCCAATTTCTAGATTTCCTCACAGGTGCAAAAGTTTCTCATTGCATTAATTTGGCAATCACCTCCCTCAATTTTATGCTTCAACTAGACCCGTTGGGTCCCAGCATCGCACGGGAGGGCTAGCCCCCCCAACAAAATATTCCATCTCTCCACCAATTCTAATATTTGTGGCCGGGGGGAGGGGGGGGGTGTTGTGAGCTTACAGGACAACACCAACTAGTATGGGTGTTGTGGGCTGAAGGGACATGTTTCCAGAGTGCTAGTATGGACATTGGAATAATCCGAATGGATTATTGGGGTGGCAGCTCAGTCATCCAAGCCTGTTGTGCTGGCAGCTCAGCCATGGCTGATAGGCTGGCAGTTGACTCATGGCTATTCCTTGAAATTCCATTTCTAGCAGGGTGCAAGGCCAACAAATTCAAATGCAGTTTCATACCACTTCAAGCAGGTTGCAAGGCCACCAAATTCAACTGCAGTTTCATACCTCTTCAAGCAGGGTGCAAGGCCACCAAATTCAAGTGCAGTTTCATACCATTTCAAACAGGGTGCAAGGCCAGTAAAGACAGCGAGTCATGATCTCTCCCTCCTCCATCTTGCAGAGACTGAGCTACAGCCACACTTCTGGGTTTTATAGTCCCTCCCCCCTCCCACCAGAAGGGGGTGTAGCCTCCATGGCGTGAGAATATTTTTTAAACACTAATAACTCTTTTATTTTTCATTGATGGGAAAAGTCCTTGGCGCCTGATGAACGGAGGGGAACTCTAAGATTGCCAAAAATCACAGCCGTACGTTGTAATGTTTTTTTCTAAAATCAATATAAAGCGCAAACAGGAAGTGGTCAAGATTAGACTTTTCATTATATGGAAGGCAAGGCAAATTTAATTGGGCAAGGCAAATTTAATTAGGCAAGGCAACTTTAATTAGGCAACACACCTTTAGTATTTCCAAACCAAAGGCAACACAGCTTTAGCATTTCCAGACCAAAGGCAACACAGCTTTAGCATTTCCAAACCAAAGGCAATACAGCTTTAGCATTTCCAAACCAAAGGCAACACAGCTTTAGCATTTCCAAACTATATTTTCAAACCACATTAAGGTCACTGATGGGTCAGTAAAACCACTCACAGTTTAGTAGATGTGTGTTCAATGTTATTCACAGCTCAGACTGAGAGACGTAACCCTCTTGCACCCCCATCCTGCAGAGACTGACTGAGGCACTCAACACTTCCGGGTTTTATAGTCGCTCTGGAAGGGGCGTGGCCTTCAGGAGAGAGAATCTCAACATTTTTTAAACACTAATAACTCTTTTATTTTTCATCAAAGGGAAAAATCCTCGTCCTACACACTGGAGGGGGACTGAGTAAGATGGCCAAAATCACAGGCATAAGTGGCAGTGTTTTTTCTAAAATCAATATGCAGAACAACAGGAAGTAGTCAAGATCAGACTTTTAGTAATATAGAAAAGATAGCATCAAATGGACGTTAGTGGAGGAAAGTGATAAACAGCCTACTCCAGTAACAATTTCTCCTGCTCTATACTCCCAGTCAGGTCTCGCGTTTAATCTAGGTTCTGTTCCTTATTGGTTTTCAGTATATGAGTTTGCATTCTTGTTTTATTTTGGTGCCTCATCTCCTCTTGTTTCAGGTGCCATTTCCTGTCAGGTCGTTTACCCTCATGTGATGGTTGACCCCGCCCTGATGTGTTTCACCTGTGTGTCTCGTTATCCCCTGTTTAGTCTGTATTTAAGGTTTCTTTGCCAATTTGTTGTGTATGTTACCTGGTATCACCTCATTCCAACTCTAGAAATATTGTGTAATTGACCACTGCCTGTTTTTTGTCCAATGTTTTTGCCTGCTCCTAGATTTCTGTTGTTTCAGTGTTTGCTTACCTGTGTACTGACTTGGACCGATTAAACTCTGCCCTATGTCTGAGCCTGCATTTGTGTCCTTCTCGTTCAGTTCTGACAGTATGAACTGGCCAACACTGGACTCAGCGGGCTCTCATCCTTTTTGTGCAGCGCTCCAGAAGCAAGAGGAGCGCATCTCGCATTATGAGGGTCAACTCACCTCGATTGTCGCTGGGTTCCGGGATCTCGGCGAGCGTCAGCAGGGGTTCCAGGCAGACATCTGTTCACAGGTGAACACTTTAAGTTCTCGGTTTGAACACCTGGCTACTCGGCTGAATTCTTTGTTTCCTGCTGTGGCTCCCGTGCCTGCCGAGTCTATTTCCTTGTGTGTGTCTCCAGGGGCTCCGATGGCCACGGCTGCCGCAGCGTCTCCATTCGTCCACCTGGCAAGACCAGAATGCTTTTCAGGGGAATCGAAGAAGTGTAGACATTTCTTGATTTAGTGTGGGCTACATTTCGAACTTCAAGCGGCTTCCTTTCCATCAGAACGCTCAAAGGTAGCCTTTATCATAACCATATAACAATTACAGCATGGAAACAGGCCCTCTCGGCCCTTCCAGTCTGTGCCGACCATTTGTTTTCCCCTAGTCCCATCTACCTGCACTCAGACCATACCCCTCCATTCCCTTCACGTCCATATACCTATCCACTTTACTCTTAAATGTTAAAATCGATCCTGCCTCCACCACTTCTGCTGGAAGCTGATTCCACACAGCCACCACCCTCTGAGTAAAGAAGTTCCCCCTCACGTTACCCCGAAACCTCTGTCCCTTAATTCTCATGTCATGCCCTCTTGTTTGAATCTTCCCTACCCTCAATGGGAAAACGTATCCACGCCAACTCTGTCTATCCCTTTCATCATTTTAAAGACCTCAATCAAGTCCCCCCTTAACCTTCTGCGCTCCAAAGAATAAAGACCTAACTTGTTCAACCTTTCTCTGTAACATAGTTGCTGGAACCCTGGCAACATTCTAGTAAATCTCCTCTGTACTCTCTCTATTTTGTTGACATCCTTCCTATAACTAGGCGACCAAAATTGTACACCATACTCCAGAATTGGTCTTACCAATGCCTTGTACAATTTTAACATTACTTCCCTACTCCTATATTCAATGCTCTGATTTATAAAGGCCAGCACACCAAAGGCTTTCTTTACCACCCTATCTACATGCGATTCCACCTTCAGGGAACTATGCACAGTTATTCCTAGATCCCTCTGTTCCACAGCATTCCTCAATACCCTACCATTTAACATGTACGTCCTATTTTGATTTGTCCTGCCAAGATGTAGCACTTCACACTTATCAGCATTAAACTCCATCTGCCATCTTTCAGCCCACTTTTCCAAATGGCCCAAATCTCTCTGTAGACTTTGAAAATCTACTTCATTATCCACAACACCACCTATCTTAGTATCATCTGCATACTTACTTATCCAATTTTCCACTCCATCATCCAGATCATTGATGTACATGACAAACAACAGTGGACCCAACACAGATCCCTGAGGCACCCCACTGGTCACCGGCTTCCAAACTGACAAACAGCCATCCACCATTACTTCTCTGACATCTCCCATTCAGCCACTGTTGAATCCATCTTGCTACTCCGCCATTAACACCCAAAGATTGAACCTTCTTAACCAACCTTCCACGGGGAAACTTGTCAAAGGCCTTACTGAAATCCATATAGACAACATCCACTGCTTTACCCTCATCAATTTCCCTAGTTACCGCTTCATAAGATTCAAGAAGGTTTGTCAAACATGACCTTCCAGGCACAAATCCATGTTGACTGTTCCTGATCAGACCCTGTTTATCCAGATGCTTGTATATATTATCTCTAAGTATCCTTTACATTAATTTGCCATCATCACGCACCTGTCGGGTAGAGCAGAGGCTTGGGCCACGGCGGAATGGTCTCAGAATTCTCCTGGTTGCCAGATGTCAGTCCTGTTCATGGAAGCTCTGTCCCGCACATTTGATCACTCCAATCCTGGCCGAGAGGCTTCACAGAACCTGGTCTCCATGAAACAAGGTAATCGCTCAGTTATGGATTTTGCTATTGAATTTCGAACTGTTGCTGCTAAGAGTGGATGGAATAAGTCTGCTTTGTTGGATGCTTTTTGCAATGGGCTGTCTGAAGCTATCAAGGATCAGTTGGCTCCACTAACCCTGCCTTCCGACTTTGAGTCTATGATTTCCCAGGCTGTCCAAATTGACGCTAGGCTGAGAGAAAGAAAGCGAGAAAGGAGGTCGGCGGCAGTTCGGTCCTCCTCCCAACAGTGGCGGCAGCGTCGCCCTTCGCCTTCCGGTCGGGATTTCGTCCCTCTTGGCTGGTCCAGTCAGCCTACAGCGCCACCTGTCCATTTGGAGGAGCCCATGCAGGTGGGACGAGCCAAAGTCAGCCCGGAGGAACGGCAGCGTCGCCTAAGGGAGGGGAGGTGTTTGTACTGTGGGGAGCTGGGACATTTGTTGAACAGCTGTTCAGTAAAAGACAAGGATCACCAAATGAAAGAGAGGACATCCTATGAGCTGTTCCTCTCGTCAACTTACTACTGTACAATTGTTGGTGCATTCCCAGTGGCACTCCCTGCAGGCTTTGGTTGATTCTGGGGCAGATGAGAACTTCATGGACATTCGCTTGGCTGATGAATTGAAGCTGGAACGTGAACAGCTTCAAGATCCTCTGGAGGCTAGTGCACTGGATGGGCGCCTAATGTACAGGGTGATTCACCAAACTCAACCTGTTCAACTCATTGTGGCAGGTAATCACTTGGAGACCATCAGTTTTCATCTCCTCGACTGTTCTCTTCATCCTCTGGTTTTGGGGCTCCCTTGGCTGTCTTGCTACAATCCTCACATGAACTGGGGTACTGGGGAAGTAATTTCTTGGGGTAATAACGGTAAACTCATCTATCTACATGATTCCTCTCCTGAGTCTATGAAGGATCCATCAAGGAGCAGTTTGCTGGGATCTTCCAGGATCACCCTCCAGCAGCCTCCCCATTCTAAGGAGGGGGATTTTCCAGATCTCACCAGGGTTCCCTCGTGTTATCTAGACCTAAAGAAGGTGTTCAACAAGGTTAAGGCCACCTCTCTTCCGCCGCATAGACCATATGACTGCTGCATTGACCTTCTGCCAGGTACAGCGCCTCCTAAGGGTCGTCTTTATTCCTTGTCTTCACCTGAGCGGCTCGCCATGGAAAAGTACATTGACAACGCCCTTGCTGCTGGGATCATCAGACATTCCTCTTCACCTGCAGGAGCTGGATTCTTCTTTGTGGATAAGAAGGATGGAACACTTTGACCCTGCATTGACTACAGAGGACTCGATGACATTACTTTTAAGAACAGATACCCTCTTCCTCTTATCTCCTCTGCATTTGAACTGTTAAAAGACGCTAAAATATTCACTGTTAGATCTTAGAAATGCTTATCATCTGGTGAGGATAACGGAGGGGGATGAATGGAAGACTGCGTTTAACACACCCAGTGGTCATTATGAATATCGGGTCATGTCGTTTGGTCTTACTAATGCTTCAGCCGTTTTTCAAGGCATGGTCAACGATGTATTACAGGACATACTGAACAAATTTGTGTTTGTGTACCTTGATGACATTTTGATTTTTTTCTCCAGATTAAACTTCCCATGTGCAGCATGTACACCAGGTGCTGGAATGTTTGCTCTCGAATGATCTGTTTGTGAAAGCTGAAAAATGTGAATTTCATGTTAACACTGTTCAATTCCTTGGTTATGTTGTGTCACCTGATGGGATACAGATGGACCCGGGCAAAGTCAGTGCTGTGGCCACCTGGCCTACACCCTCCAGTCGTAAGCGACTTCAGGGGTTCCTTGGGTTTGCTAATTTTTATAGGAAGTTTATCCGGAACTTTAGTGTTATTGCTGCACCACTCCATGCTCTCACCTCACCCCACGTACCTTTCTCTTGGTCCCCTCAAGCAGAAACTGCATTTATGAGGCTCAAGAGGAGCTTCTCCTCGGCCCCCATCCTGGTTCACCCTGACCCGTCACTCCAGTTTGTGGTTGAGGTGGATGCCTCGGGTGTGGGCATCGGGGCCGTACTCTCCCAGAGATCCTCCACAGATGGTCAACTACATCCCTGCGCTTTCCTCTCAAGAAAGTTTTCTCCTGCTGAGAGAAATTACGATGTGGGTAACCGTGAACTTTTAGCGGTTAAAGCAGCCTTGGAGCAATGGAGACATTGGTTGGAGGGTACCAAGCAGCCATTTCTAGTTTGGACAGACCACAAGAACCTGGAATACATCAAGTCAGCCAAACGCCTCAACTCGCGCCAAGCTAGGATTTGATTTTGTACTGTCTTACCGCCCTGGTGCCAAGAATGGCAAACCTGATGCTCTCTCCAGACAGTTTGATCCTGACCCGTCCCCTAAGGTTTCAACTCCCATTCTGCCTGCTTCCTGTTTTGTTGGGGCGGTTACTTGGGAGATTGAGAGGAGAGATTCCGAGGCTACTGCCGGTGTTCAGTCTCTGTTAGGGTGTCCTTCTAATTGTCTGTTTGCTCCCGAGTCTTTTCATTCACAGGTGATTCACTGGGCTCATACGTCTCGGATCTCCTGTCATCCCGGTGTCCGTCGAACCCTGTTTGTGGCCAAACAGCGGTTTTGGTGGCCTTCCATGGAGAAGGGGATTAAGGAGTACATCGCCGCCTGCAGTATTTGTGCTCAGAACAAGACCTCACGTCGGCCTGCCTTTGGCCTCCTGAATCCGCTGCATGTCCCCTCAGGCCCCTGGTCAGAGATCTCCATGGACTTTGTCACGGGCCTGCCCTCTTCTGAAGGTAGCACCACAGTCATGACTGTGGTGGACAGATTTTCTAAGATGGTCCATTTCATTCCGTTGCACAAGCTTCCCTCCGCCAGGAAGACGGCAGAGGTCATGTCTCATGTTTTTCGAATTCATGGATTTCCCAGAGACATTGTGTCTGACCGGGGGCCTCAGTTCGTGTCCAGGTTTTGGAAGGAGTTTTGTTCTCTGTTGGACGCCACGGTCAGCCTTACATCTGGTTATCACCCGGAATCCAATGGACAAACTGAACGCCTTAACTAGGAATTGGAGACAGGACTGCGGTGCTTGGTGGCACAGAATCCTTCAACTTGGAGCAAACACCTTATTTGGGTGGAGTATGCACACAACACACTTCCTTGCTCATCCTCTGGTCTCTCTCCATTCCAGTGTGCCTATGGTTGTCAACCGGCATTGTTCCCTGCTGTGGAGAAGGAGTCCAGTGTGACCTCCGCTCAGGCTCTCATCCGTCGCTGTCGCAAGGTTTGGAATGGGGCTCGTCAGATGCTGTTGCGCAGTTCTGCGTGTTACAAGAGGATGGCTGATCGTGGAAGAATGCCGGCTCCAGTATACTCGCCGGGCCAAAAGGTGTGGCTCTCCACTTGAGACTTGCCTCTGAGGATGTAATCCCGGAAGCTGGCTCCTTGTTTTGTTGGTCCTTTGCCGATCTCGAAGGTCATCAATCCTGTGGCGGTTCGTCTCGGACTCCCCCGTGCCATGAGGGTCCACCCCACTTTCCATGTCTCCAGACTGAAGCCAGTTAAGGAGAGTTCTTTGGTCCCTGCCTCTACACCCCCTCCGCCCCCCCCCCCCTCCCCCCCCCGGTTCCTTGATGGGGGTCCAGTGTTTACGGTCAGCCGGTTGCTGGGGATGCACTGACGTGGTCGTGGCTGTCAGTATGTTGTGGATTGGGAGGGTTATGCACCTGAGGAGCGGTCTTTGGTGCCGGCTCGCAACATATGCGACCCAGAACTTATCAGGGCATATCAGCGCCAACATCCTGACGATCCTGGGCCGTCATGAACCGGCCGTGGAGGGTGGGGTACTGTCAGGTCTCACGTTTAATCTAGGTTCTGTTCCTTATTGGTTTTCAGTATTTGAGTTTGCATTCTTGTTTTATTTTGGTGCCTCATCTCTTCTTGTTTCAGGTGCCATTTCCTGTCAGGTCGTTTACCCTCATGTGATTGTTAACCCTGCCCTGATGTGTTTCACCTGTGTCTTGTTATCCCTGTTTAGTCTATATTTAAGTCTTTGTGTTTTAGGTTTCTTTGCCAGTTCATTGTGTATGCTACCTGGTATCACCTCGTTCCAGCTCTAGAAGTATTGTGACTTTGTGTACTCGACCACTGCCTGTTTTTTGACCACTGTTTTTGCCTGCTCCTAGATTACTGCTGTTTCAGTGTTTGCTTGCCTGTGTACCGACTTGGACCGATTAACACTCTGAACACGGATCTGCCCTATGTCTGAGCCTGCATTTGTGTCCTCCTCCTCGTTCAGTTCTGACACTCCCGTACGTCTCAGTGTTTCCCAATCAATCAAAAAAGCACAACCACTTCCATGCAATTTACTCCACTCATTTTTTCCTAAGAATTATGGCTATTTATTGCCTAGGTTCTCTTCCAGTCTATCTCCGATATGTAACAAGCTTACACTACTTGCTTGGGTTTATCATGAGCCACAGCACAGATCCATTTGTCTGCTAATTAGAGAACATGCCAGCTAAAGCTACTGCTGCCATACAACATCGTAACAGAGCAGGAAAAGTCGTTTTGCACTTCCATATGAGGCAGAGAATTGCAAGTTATTAGGTGAAAAGATGCAAATTCAGAAAATTCACTCATTATAAACTAAAGGTACAGTATACTAACTTCAGGATTAGTAATGGCAGAGCAAAAATCTGAAAATCGATATGGACTAGACATAACCTTTTTCATAACCAAAATGATTTATAGCATTGGATTGACACTCTCCGTTGCTAGGCTGTGCTGAATCTGCTGGCAGAGATAAATCATTAAAGGGACCACTGCTCATGGTGGATTAGTTAAGTTACTGGAGCAGCAACGTGGAGACCCAAATTACAATGACAACTGGGGAATTTAAATTCAGTACGTAATCCGAAACGTAAAAAACAACAACATTAATTGCAACAACAGATTGTCATTAATATATACATCTGGTTCACTAATATCCCTTCGGTTAGGAAATATGGCCTATAAATGAATCCAGATTCATAATTATTGTTCATTCTTAAATGGTTGAGTGAGTCATTCAGTTGAAGGGTCTCGACACGCTAGAGGCAGGAAACATGTTCCCGATGATGGGGGAGTCCAGAACCAGGGGCCATAGTTTAAGAATAAGGAGTAAGCCATTTAGAACGGAGAAGAGGAAACACTTTTTCTCACAGAGGGGTGAGACTGTGTGAAAAAGTCTGTGGAATTCTCTGCCTCAGAGGGCGGTGGAGGCAGGTTCTCTGGATGCTTTCAAGAGAGAGCTAGATAGGGCTCTTAAAAATAGCGGAGTCAGGGGATATGGAGAGAAGGCAGGAACGGGGTACTGATTGGGGATGATCAGCCATGATCACATTGAATGGCGGTGCTGGCTTGAAGGGCCGAATGGCCTACTCCTATACCTATTGTCTATTGTCTATTGTCGACCCGAAACGTCACCTATTCCTTCGCTCCATAGATGCTGTCTCACCCGCTGGGTTTCTCCAGCAATTTTGTCCACCTTCACTCAGTTGAAGAGATGAGCAATAAGTTGTTGGAGTTGCCAAGATGTCCAAAAAAAGAAAATAGGGTAAGATTTTAACAAATTCCAAAAATATATGGAACCATAAAAGCGTTTTCCGACCTCATAGTGCAAACCAAATGTTTTTTATTACCTTGCCCAAACCTCATTCCTCTTCCACCACCTATCCCTATCTCCTGATCAAAAATATCCTTTTGTTATGTTTTATCCTCCCCCTCTTTAACCAATGCAACTCCAACCAAACCAATGACCAGTAGACCAGTTTTTGATCTTGTGTCATCTGCAATGCAAATAACTGTTGTGGATAAAGATGAATATGGGATACATATATTTTGATGAAAAGCAGAGTGATGCCATAATTACAATGGGCAATAATGATCACTGCAATAAACTAATCATAGGCCTAAGTATCTAAGTACGTGTCATATCTAAGCACTATGTGTCATAGTTATGGAGTCATATAGCACGGAAACAGGCCCTTTGACCTAACTCGTCCATGCCGACCAAGATGCCTCATCTACTATTCCATCTACTACCATTTGCCAGTTTGGCCCATATCCCTCTAAACATTTCCTATCAATGTACTGTTCCAAGTGTCTTTTAAATGCTGTTGTAGTATTTGCCTTAGCTACTTCCTCAGGCAGCTCATTCCATATACCTACCACCATCTGTAAAAAACTTTCCCCTCAGGTTTGTCCCTCTCACCTTAAACACATACATCCTATCTATTCCCCTCATTATTTTTACACCTCTATAAGGTCACCCCTCAAAGTAGCTTAAAGTTTACCGAAATATATTGATTCTAAGATTACCCAACCAGGCGAACGTTCTAACCATATTGTTTATACAAATGCTCGCAATTCATAAATCTTCCATTGCGGTGTGTTAAATAATTATGCACAGTATGTGATTTGTTCAGCAATATAAAACAACTTTTTGGATCGGATTAAATAAGTAGATGTAATGTGGACATTGGTTTTTTGTGAATTTTTTAAGAACGATAAGTAAACAACTGGTCTGAAAACCGGAGTAGCGATGGCACTCAATGTATTTATCAAATCTAATTTTCTGCATTAAATATTCCCATCACAGGTTACCATCCAAATTTAAGATCTTTCCTTCAAGATAACGGTGCAATTTGACAGCTTTAATAATTCACCCTCATTTATCATGAGCAGTTTACAGTCAAAATGTTGTTTCTTCATTCTGGCACTGCAGTTTGCCAATGATGGACAGTCCCATCAGGGAACGTGGCCGTAATTGTTCAAAAGTCATAAAAGCATACATAAAAAGAAAAAGAAAAAGAAAGGCAGAGATAGATAGATTCTTGATTAGTACAGGTGTCAGAGGTTATGAGGAGAAGGCAGGAGAATGGAGCTAGAAGGGAGAGATCGACCAGCTATGATTGAATGACGGAGTAGACTTGATGAGCCAAATGGCTTAATTCTACTCCTATCACTGACCTTATGACTTAAACAGTTCTTCCATTTTTTCAAAGGAAAAATATTACAGATACCAAAATGATGATCTGCCATAAATTTTAAGCAGACTTTGCATTATTTATTTATCAACAATTCTGATTGTAAACTGTATGAGATGTAAAATACATGTGGAATGACTTACTCTCAGTAAAATGAACAGAGACAGATGCACAGCTGCCTCAAAGTACTAATCATTTTTAACACTTGACATGATAATCTGTAAACAATAGCGAGCTATACATATACACTTTTAAATGCTTTTTCTCTGCAATGTTGCTAAGGACTTAAATCTTGTGTCATTTTCTCCTTTTTACAGTAACATTATTTGTTTTAATTGGTATGAAGAAACATTAACATTGGACTGAAAATTGATGGTTATTACAATGAAAAAGATTGAGGGCTTTAAGAAAAAAATATTTTTTTTTACCAAATCTTGTTACATCCTTAGGATCTTGCACTGAATAAATTACTTCTTAAAATGCCTTCATAAATGTTAGTTAGGCAATGCAGGAGCCTATTTTCACACAATATTCTGCTTGTAGCCAAGGGTATGAGCAATTAGATAACGGTAATAAAAATTCGGTAGATTCTATAGAGATGGGCAATTTGCAAATAAGGTTTTGATATTGTTGTGGACAAATTAAAATATAATACACTCTTGATTTCAGTGATAGAAACAAATATCGCAATTACAGAAAATCTGAAATAAAAATTGCAAAATGTTCATCAGGGAGGGTGTAGCCCTGTCTTCATGTTATCTGTGGGGGACGCAGCTTTTACTCCAAGCCACGCAAAATGCAAAAATAAGCAGATCTGACAGCCTGGACTCTGGCAGTCAAATGCTCATTCCCAAGAGCTGCTGCCAGGTAGCTGAGACTTGGGGCATCTGCTTTATTGTTAAGGATGATTCGTGGTGCCAATAATGCTCATTGTCATTGTCACTTCTCCTTTCCTAAAGCCTTGCTGACGGGGTGATTTATCATTTAAAAAAAATTGCATGGTCAAAGATTGGGGAAGGGTGTGAATCGCAATAACCTTGGAATTCTTCAGCATCCCAGAATGCATCCCAGATTGGCTGAGAGCCTCCAGTAAAAAATGAAACAATATTTGTATCTGTAACACAAAGAGTAGTTCCTGGATAAACCCCCAGTAGGCAATTTATTAACAAGCATATGGCTTTTAAGTATAGTAAAAATACTGGGACATTGTTTCAATAATGTATGATTTTGATAAAAGTAGCAAATGTAAAAAAGCCCTCTGCAATTTCCATGAATTCGGCAACACAAAGGAAAGATTTTTACTTGCAGAAAGCATAAATTGATGAAGTGAATCTCCAGCTGGAAAATCAAAACACTCATTTGAGATGTAAACTGCTTCGATTCTCAAAGGACCAAATGTGTCTTCCTGCCCTACAAGGACTAGATCAATGCACAAGCAGTCCTCATGAGAAGCAGTGAAATTTTTGCTTCAGGCAATTAAAAAAAAATACAACCAATTAATGAAATCTTTCACACATTTCCTGCAAGTGCACCACAGTCACACTTTAGGTCCCAAGGGAAAACTAGATAGTGTAAATTAGAATGGGAGAAAAAGGATTCGCTGCCCAATTTTCCTTGCACTATTTACACATCCTATGCTGAAGGGAGCTAGAAAATGTGTCTCATACAGTGACCAGACGATCTCTCGTCTTCTAGTGTTTTTCTTTTCGCTTGGTACTCATGGCTTGGCAACTACTAAGTAGAATGCTTAGATTAGAATTAACTAGGAGATCTTTTTAACCTTTTGTTTCTGTTTCTACCTCAGGGGACTTCTATTGCTAATTGAGAATGTGCATGACCGTCTGCATTCAATTCCAGTTGATTAAATTAAAAAATATATATTTCCAGCATGGAGCTGAATACATTGCAAAGAATTTGGAGGAAATGAAGAAATCAAGTAACAAATAGTGACAAGGAGATGTCCATATTTGTTTGAATGCTGATAATGATGAATAAAAATAAGGCAAAATATGTAGGAAGGAACTGTAGATGATGGTTTGTACCAAAGATAGACACAAACTGTATCTTCAGGATCTGAGAAAGGGATTCAACCCGAAACATTGGGTTGGAACCCTTCTCTCTAGAGATACTGCCTGACCCGCTGAATTACTGCAGCATTTTGTGTCTATCTTTAAAAAAAATGGAAGCAAAGTGGTTACTTGTTACACCCTTCTTGAATTTTCAATCTATTAATGGAGGAACAGGTGGGATGCTTATCAATCCAAGCACTATGGATGGCAAAGATTAAAATCAATCTTTTAATATGGAAGATGATGAAAATATAGAATCGCAGATCCAGAAAATGTTCCAGCACAGGAGTTTAGCACATTTAGCTGTCCATCCCATCATTTCAGTGATGGAGATATTTAATTAATGTCTATTATTTGACTGCCGTGAGGAGTGGCCCTTTAAAGGCCAACACCCATCTCCGAAACCTGTGTGGCAACGTGTTGACAGCTGTGTTCAATTAAACCTGCTCCTGAGGGGAGCTATGTAACAGTTGAACAGAGAGGATTGAAAAGTTCTCTCTGGATGTAATCCACTCTATTGTGACAAAGGTGAAGTCTAATTTCTAGGCGGCTCCTTGCTATCTGTGTGCCATGCCATGGTGCCTCATCTGGCTGCAGTTTCCAGCTACTGTATTACTATAATAATCATTCCCGAAACGTGGCAATAAAGAATGATGTAATGTAGAGTCAAGCCTGCTGACTGCCAAGTAATTGAGCCAGCGCTATTTCTTACTTACATGCTTGTCACCCTGTCTGCTGCTGCAGCATTCTGCCAGAGCTGTCTTTTTGAAGGCTGCAGACTAATAGCCAGCAGCCCAGGATTTTGCAAAAGAAATGTTATGCCTGCACCTCTTCTGATAGCTACCAAAATGACTTGACCCAGAAACTAGAAACAAATACCTCTTCAGGTCATGAACAAATGGAAATATATTTCAAATTTGAAGAGTAGCCTGTATTGTTTAGAATATGGCTAGGGAAGGATTCAGTTCTCCTCACTTCTTGGTCTGTCACTCGGGATGAAGGATGATTTGCTTCTACTCTAGCTCTGTGGGCTTTAAGGAGGCTCACGAGGCTGTAACAACACAGCCATCCACAGACTAACCAGCTGGGGCAGGTGATTGGGTGGTTTGTGAAGTGGTCTTCTCCTTCCACCACTTACACTGGGCTGCCATGTGCACCTGTCACATGGCCTTGAGGTTCTCAATAGGATCCAAAAGCCTTTTATCACTGTCTGTAGACTTAAATTATAGTTAGATCATATCAGTTTTAAAAACTGAGTCTAAATGCAAATTTACAAGTTTAATTTAAATTGCTTTCCACTGAAGCTAGGCATGCCATCCAAATAAACCTTGCATTGTTCAGATACTGGACATCAGGCACAATAAGAGTCCATGTTTATATGTTTTATTTTCTCACAAAAGCAAATAAGATGGTAGAATAAAATGTTAGTTGGTATTGCAGGAGAGTCAAGTCTCAACAGATTTCAAATGAAACCTCACTTCATGCAATCTGGATTAAATTCCATGTTCCATGGCAACAATAAGTGTATATTTTCCCTTTACATAAATTCTATTTAGCCTTTGCACAGTTGGTACTTAATGCCAGCATACAAGGAAGAAAGCTAGCCCCCAAATTAATTACCTTATATTTCCTCACTGAAAAATATCAACCTGGCACGATAACCTATGAATTAAAGTCTCATTTTCAAAATGATCTATCAGATTGTACCATTGCATATTCAGTGAGTGTTTACACTTTTTTATTCAATGCCAGTGAAACATCATCTTATGATTCCAAGTAGACACTTTCAGGACATGTTGTCAGGCAAATGAATTATTGTCAAAACGTGAATCTACAAATCCATATTTTTCTGATACTGGCAACCTAAGCTGTCAACTTCATTGAGCTGGAAGCTTGTTGACAACCAATGCTGATTTTTTGAACCAGAACCTTTTGCAGACCTAGAAGAAGCACAAGTGGCTACTGTTTATACGGGAAGTCTAATAACCATCTAGTGGACCACACAATATGATTTACCTAGAAAACAAATAAAACACCAGAGGCTGGAATTTGAAATAAATCTCTGCCAGTCAAGCGGCATTGTGGAATGAGAAAGCAGTTAATGTTTCAAGTCAAAGACACTTCATTCAGAATAAAGGTTATGTGACTAAAATTATATTTAACCTGAAACCTTAAATGCTTTCACTTGCCACATATGTTACTGACTTGATTGGCCAATGGTTCTTCCATCATTTCTGTTTATGATTTTAATTTGCCTGCCATGTTAATTGATTACTTGAGTTACTCCAGACTCCAAGTATAATTACAATGTCTAAAACACATTTCAACAGGTACATGGAATTAAAAGATTTTAGGTATTTGTGTCAAATGCAGGCCAACAGGACTAACCGATATTGACATCTTGATCGGCATAGATGCATTGGACCAAAGGGCCTGTTTCTGTGATTCTAATGTAAGTAAGTGAATCCCACATGACATTCAGTAAACGTCTTTACTCAAAAAATATTCAGAATGAAGAACTCATTACCGCACGGAGAGGTTAAATTCAATCATTTGGATGCATTTTACCTCTAGTCACCATCTTCTCTTTCAAATTGTAACCTCGAGTTCACATTTACCACAGTAGCTTTGTTACTGACTGTGTTTGTACAGGGAGGAAATAAATAAAATGTAATGTAATGAGGAAGGCAGTGATTTTGAAGAGTTAACTCCTCACAAATGTCATTATTTGATAGATGAATGTGACCCATAAGCAATTTACTCAACATTTACACAAGGAAATGTCACTGGTGTGTGAACAGATAGTTTCTGAAGTTTTTGGATACATTAATTACCGCTACCTATATGTTCTGTTTTTTTTGACAAAAAGAACTGTAATCCCTTCTCTCGAGAAAGGACATCACGTTGTACTAACCAGGCCAGCTTGAGGACAAGCCATAAATGGCAAGGATGTAGGGATAGTATTGTCAGAAATATGAGAATGGCAAATCTATTTGCCAGTTCAAAAATGTTCAAGATACCAATTTAATAAGCAAGTCTTTTACTTGAATCATCTTAATATTGGTATTGCTTTATTATCATCACACAGACAGTGAAAAACGTTGTTTGCGTGCTATCTAATCAAGCCACACTATACAGTGGCTTGCAAAAGTATTCATACCCCTTGAACTTTTCCACATTTTGTCACGTTACAACCACAAACGTAAATGTATTTTATTGGGATTTTATGTGATAGACCAACACAAAGTGATGCATAATTGTGAAGTGGAAGGAAAATGATACATGGTTTCCAAATTTTATTACAAATAAATAACTGAAAAGTGTGGCATGCAAATGTATTCAGCCCCCCTGAGTCAATACTTTGTAGAACCATCTTTCGCTGCAATTACAGCTGCAAGTCTTTTGGGGTATGTCTCTACCAGCTTTGCACATCTAGAGACTGAAATTTGTGCCCATTCTTCTTTGCAAATTAGCTCAAGCTCAGTCAGATTAGATGAAGAGTGTCTGTGAACAGCAATTTTCAAGTCTTGCCAGAGATTCGCAATTGGATTTAGGTCTGGACTTTGACTGGGCTATTCTAACACATGAAATATGCTTTGATCTAAACCTTTCCATTGTAGCTCTGGCTGTATGTTTAGGGTTGTTGTCCTGCTGGAAGGTGAACCTCCACCCCAGTCTCAAGTCTTTTGCAGACTCTAGCAAGTTTTGTTCCAAGATTGCCCTGTATTTGGCTCCATCCATCTTCCCATCAACTCTGACCAGCTTCCCTGTCCCTGCTGAAGAAAAGCTTCCCCACAGCATGACGCTGCCACCACCATGTTTCACAATGGGGGTGGTGTGATCAAGGTGATGTGCAGTGTTAGTTTTCCACCACACATAGCGTTTTGCATTTAGGCCAAAAACTTCAATTTTGGTCTCATCAGACCAGAGCACCTTCCTCCACATGTTTGCTGCGTCCCCCACATGACTTGTGGCAAACTGCAAACGGGACGTCTTATGGCTTTGTTTCAACAATGGCTTTCTTCTTGCCACTCTTCCATAAAGGCCCGATTTGTGGAGTGCGCAACTAATAGTTGGCCTGTGGACAGATTCTCCCACCTGAGCTGTGGATCTCTGCAGCTCCTCCAGAGTTACCATGGGCCTTTTGGATGCTTCTCGGATCAATGCTCTCCTTGCCCGGCCTGTCAGTTTAGGTGGATAGCCATGTCTTGGTAGGTTTGCAGTTGTGCCATACTCTTTCCATTTTCGGATGATGGATTGAACAGTGCTCCGTGAGATGTTCAAAGCTTGGGATATTTTTTTATAACCTAACCCTGCTTTAAAGTTCTCCACAACTTTATCCCTGACCTGTCTGGTGTGTTCCTTGGGCTTCATGATGCTGTTTGTTCACTGATGTTCTCTAACAAACCTCTGAGGCCTTCACAGAACAGCTGTATTTATACTGAGATTATATTACACACAAGAGGACTCTATTAACTAATTAGGTGACTTCTGAAGGCAATTGTTTGCACTGGATTTTATTTAGGCGTATCAGAGTAAAGGGGGCTGAATACTTTTGCACACCACACTTTTCAGTTTTTTATTTGTAAAAAAAAATTGAAAACCATGTATCATTTTTCTTCCACTTCACAATTATGCGCCACTTTGTGTGGTCTATCACATAAAATCCCAATAAAATATATTTACGTTTGTGGTTATAACGTGACAAAATGTGGAAAAGTTCAAGGGGTATGAATACTTTTGCAAGCCACTGTATATGAGCACTATCAAGCAACTGATAACTGCAGGTAGGGAAGAGAGAAAAGAATACTGAATAGAGTGTTAGAACATTGCAGAGTCATAGATTCATTTAGCATGGAAACAGGCCCTTTGGCCCACACCGACCAACATGTCCCATCTACACGAGTCCCACCTGCCTGCATTTGGCCCATATCCCTCTAAACTTGTCCTATCCATGCACCTGTGTAAATGTTTCTTAAACATTTCAATATTACCTGCCCCTACTACCTTCTCCAACAGCTACTACCACCCTTTGCATGAACAACCTCTCCCTGGCCAAGTCCATGGTCCCTGCCTGCTTCAAGAGATCCACTATTGTACCAGTGCCTAAGAATGCCTCTCCAGCCTGCTTGAATGACTACCGACTGGTGGCCCTCACCTCAGTGTTCATGAAATGCTTTGAGAGGCTGATCAAGAACTACATCTGCACCTTTCTCCCTCGCACCATGGATCTGCTGCAGTTCGCATACCGTTCCAAACAGATCCACGGATTATGTGGTCTCCAAGGTTTTGCACACCACTCTTGCTCACCTTGACAGCCAGAAGGGGGGCTATGTGAGGATGCTGTTCATTGACTTCAGTTCAGCTTTCAACACCATAGTCCCCACCAGACTTGCAGATAAGCTGCTAGAACTGGGACTGAACACTCCCATGTGTGCCTGGGTCCTGGACTGTCTGACCGCCAGGCCCCAGGTGGTCAAGATGGGAAGACATACCTCCAACCCCCTCACCCTGAACACAGGATCCCCCCCAGGGTTGCATGCTCAGCCCCCTACTGTACTCCCTGTGCACACATGGAGTTTCAGCTCCAACTCCATCATCAAGTTTTCTGATGACACAGTGGTGGTGGGCCTGATCTCTGATAACAATGAGAAGACCTACCTGGAGGAGGTGGCTGACCTGGCACTCTGGCGTCAGAACAACAGCCTCGTCTTGAATGTCACTAAAAGTAAGGAGCTTATTGTGGACTTTAGAAGGGCACAATAACCAAGGACATACATGCCACTGGGACTACTATGAATAGGGATAGGGTGAGCAGCTTTAAATATTTGGGAGTCCACACCACAGAGGATCTGACGTGAACAACACGCACTGCCGCACTGATGAGAAAGGCAAGACAGCGCCTTTATCACCTCAGGCAGCTGAAGAAATTCAGTCTCTCTGAGGATCCTTCAATCCTTCTACTCTGGCGCTGTAGAAAGTATCCTTACCAGAAACATCTCGATCAGGTTTGGCAACCGCTTTGCCCAGGACAGGATGGCTCTGCAGAGAGTGGTGCATTCGGCCAAACGCACCATGGGAACTACGCTCCCCCCACCTGCAGGACCTATACACCAGGAGGTGCAGATCCGGAGCCAGCAAGATCATGAAGGACCCCTACTCCCCAGCAACGGACTGTTCCAGCTGCTACGGTCAGGCAAGCGCCTCCACTGTCACGCTGCAAAAACAGAGAGGATGAGAAGGCGTTTCTTCCCACAGGCCATCTGGACTGTAAACTCTGATCTCACCAGAGCATAATTACTGTTGTGGCTTAAAAAAAATGTAAATACTGGTTCTGTTCTGTTCTGTTCTGTTCTGTTGTTGCACAATCCCGCAGGCATTGCCACTTTCATTTCACTGTACGTCTGGTATGTGTATGTGACAAATAAAGTTGACTTGACTTGAACAAGTTGCGCCTCAGGTTTCTATTCAATCTTTCCCTTCTCAACTTAAACCTATGTCTTCTGGTTTGTAATTCCCCTACTCTGGGCAAGAGACTCTGTGTGTTTACCCAATCTCATGATTTTGTGCACATCTATGTCACCCTCATATTCCTGCATTCCAAGGAATAAAGTCCATGTCTGCCTAACCTTTCCCTATGGAGAAAGTATGAATAAATAAAGTGCAAGGGCTGCAATGAGGAAGGTTGAGATATTGGCGCTGCACCCTTCACTTATGAGAGGACTGATGAATTGTCTGTTAACGACAGGGAAGAAGCTGTTCCTGAATCTTGTGGTATGGGCTTTCAAGCTTTTGTATTTTCTACCTAACGGGAGAGGGAATAGTGAATGAATGGAGCATAAATGGTCCTTGATTATGATGGCTGCCTTTCCAAGGCAATGTGAAATGTTGAAATAGACGATGGTGTGGGGTGGGTGGTGGTGAGCTGAGAAAAATAAAGAGGATTGTTTGTGTGATGGACTTAGCCACATCTACAGATCTCTAGAATTTCTAGACACAAGGAACTGCAGAAGGTGTTTTTTATTTAAAGTACAATGTGCTGGAGTAACTACGTGGGTCAGACAGCATCTATGGAACACATGGATAGGCGAAATTTCAGGTTGGGACCCTCTTCAGACTGATTATAGTAGGGGGAGACAGCTGGAAGAGAGGTGGAGGCAGGACAAAACCAGGCAAATCTTTTTGGTAAACCAGCATCTGCATTTCCTTGACCCTAAGTGATAGATAGATACAGATGAACAGGATTTTTGATTGGTAGAAGGATGGTCAAAGACTAGAGATGGGAAGAAAGCAAAAGGTTGGAGATAAGGAGATAAGGTGCACTAAACATGAAGCCAGAGGAAAGGAATAGGTGGAAGGGGAAGGTAGAAGGGGAAAGGTGAGCAGGATGGTTGGAGAAATAGGTGCACATCCAGCTGGAGCACAAGAAAGGGGAGGGGGGGAGATGATCACAGGGGAGGGGTTGAAGATGAGACAGGAGTTCAGCAAAAGTATTTTTGAATAGTCAAACTTGAATGGCTGAAACATTGCTGTCAATATTGCAATTAAAGGAATGAGGGAGAGAGTTGAGTTAGAGGTTCTTGAAGTTCTTGAAATGTTCTTGGTCTGAGCAGGCTACAGAATAGACAGTGAAGTTCCAGGAACATTTGAATGAAAATTTAATGCAAAAAGTTTGGAGACATCATGTGCGAAAGTAGAAATGCAAATAAATATAAGACAATGCAGTATAGGGTGTGAAGAAGACGCCTGAATTAACTGAAATTTATTAAATAGACAGAATGAGAAATGTTTGGATTACCTTATAATTATCATGTCTGAAGCTAACAAAGATATCAATAAGACTTTTAGGAAACTTGCATGAGGCAGTGATGGGTGCAAGCAATGGTGCAAAGGTTTAAAGAGATATTTCTTATGATGTAGAGAAGCACATTGTGGTATCAAACTGAATGCTGAAGTTTTGGTTCAGCTTTAATAATGTGGGAAGGAAAGTGGAATCATTAGCAAGAGCGTGGAAGTTTTGGTAGATATGGGGAATAGAGTATGTGGAGAATGGATGAATTCTTCAAAGTGAAGGTTTGTGTTAATGCAACTGTTCAGGGGGATACCAAACTGTGCAGATAAACCCCACGTTAAATGTGGAAAGAAGCAAAGCCATTGTTTCATAAGCCTGAGCCTCCTCGATGTACACATGTTGGCTCTGGACATGAAGCACACAAGTTGTACATATCCACTGCTTCAAAAATCAAACCCTCAGTTACTCATTAACGCTTGTTTCTGTTGCCTCAGGAGTTGTAATAAAGCAAATCTGCTAGAAACTCCTTTGTGTCAGTTGACAGGAGTTCTGGCTGGTGTGACCAAATCCAGCACCTTTCTTTTTTAATGTGTATCTCCCATAAGGATGCAATCTCTGCAACTTCCCAAATAAAGCTAGTGAAAGAAATGTGAACAGAGATGTTAATTATTTTAAACATACGGTTTCTATTAGGAAAATACAGAATTCTGGCTGTTTTAGCTTTGATCCAAGCTATAACTAGAACACAGAAGGATAGATTTTGCTTTTTCAGTATGTGTAATGATGTTGCGCATGTTTTCTCTGATGTTCTCAATCAGTCTCATCAGATTAATTCTTCAATTTGTCTTTAGGACATTGCCTCCCATCTGTTACACACTTAACAATAGAGATAATAAAAAGTACTTTTACGTTCACACATGAACAACACAGTTGATCCTCACAGTATTTTCAGTTTAAGGCCAACAAATAACTAAAAATTATTATATTTGGATTACTTATCTTTCTCTACCAAGCTCATCAATAAATCCCTTTGCAACTTTTCCCCTTGCTTTTAAATAATGTCCCATGAAGTGAATCAGTACCATCAGCATCTCCCTGACACCAAATTCACTCAAATTCCTTATTTGATTTATTAGTGATTATCTTATCATCCTGATATCCTCTGCAAGAGAAAACATTTTTACAGACACACTATCACACTCTTTCATAATCTGATATTAAGTCAGCAGCTATCTTCTCTTCTCGAGAGGAGGTTTTCAGTCTATATTGCCAGATGGTTAATAACCTCACATTCAGTATCATTCTAGTAATTGCTCTCTTCCACAGCATTATTTTAACTTTATATCTAATACAAAGTACGTTATTTTAACTTTGTATCTAATTCCAATTTTTTTGATATGTGCTAAAGATGATGTGCACATTGTCAGCGGTGATTTGTTTTGAAATTGTACTTCTAGTCTCTACATAATTTATACTGATGGTGAAAGACAAGCTGGGAAAAAAGAAAGGCAAGAATGAGTGTTTCAACTGATGTTAAGCTGGTATAGGAGCAAAGATGAACAATGTTTTCCATCCCTTTCCTGAAGTTATTGATTACAATGGGTTACAGTTTCAGGGGACTTGCAATCTCTCATCCAAGAGTGATTCTCCACGTATAATTGACAAGTAGTCAATGGGGCAGACATTGCAGACAAATGACTGACTTACATCTTCATCATTACAATCTAAAGAAAGATAGCAAATATTTTATTATAATCCATGCATCATTATTTTATCATGAATGTTTTATTATTATTATTATTATTATTATTATTATTATTATTATTATTATTATTATTAATGTTTAGTGTTTTCTGAGTCATTCGTAGCTGTCACTGTATGTCATGTTGTTACTTGTGGGTGGAGCACCAAGGCAAATTCCTTGTATGTGAATACTTGGCCAATAAACTTACTTACTTACTTACTTACTTACTTACATGGGATAAGAGTGTTACTGACAAGCCAAATTCATTGCTCATCTCTCATTGTCCTTGAGAAAAGTTATCAGTGGGGAATGATGGCCTGGTTCTTGGTGGACTTGGCTTTGTCTCCTCTTTGATACACAGCTGGTAGCTTCTGATCTCCTCTACAGACCTTCTGCAAAGTGGTCAGCCTGAGGGCTACAAAACAACCAGGGGTGACAAAAACTAAAGCCCCTGTCCCACTTACATGGCCTTGGCAGGCTAATTACGCGACCTTGTGGTCGCGGTGAGGCGCGACGGTCCCGCGAAGGTCGCGTGCGACTTCATGCGGCCGCACAGCCATCTGGAGCATGTGACGTCATTTGAAGATGGACACAAATGCAGGAGTAACTGAGTGGGACCGGCAGCATCTCTGGAGAGAAGGAATGGGTGATGTTTCGGGTCGAGACCCTTCTTCAGTTTGAAAGAAGGGTCTTGACCCGAAACGTCATCCATTCCTTCTCTCCAGAGATGCTGCCGGTCCCTCTGAGTTACTCCAGCATTTTGTGTCTATCTTCAATTTTTTTGGCCCCGCTCTGGGAGTAGGAGTGGGGGCGGTTCTGGACTGCAACAGCCATGAGCCCCAGGCTGAGTTTGACGATCGTTTGCCTGCTTCTGCTGCTGTTGGAGGTGAGACGTTGCGTCGTGCCAGGGTCTTGGGCCTGTCCGACTTTGGCCGTCAGTTACGCGACAGGCCGGTGGCGTGCGAAGATTTCGTTCGCTACAAAATTTTGGAGCGCCACGTGATACTGTGCACAACTCCATACCCTTCTGCGCTTCTCATTGGGACCGGCCCCAAGCGCCAACACGATGCCCGTGCGCTTCAACGTGCTGACGAGGTCGCATATTATACGTGCCAAGGACACGTAAGTGGGACAGGGCCTTAACATTCCTGCTAACAGACAGCCTTGGAAGCACAAATATATGTGAAAATACAGGGAAAACATATTTTGTCGTTATTAAGTGGAACCTGAAAAAAATAGAAAATAGTAAATTTACTTAAAAACACAGCTGCCAGAAGCAGCGGTTAGATGTGAAGTATTACTGCAGCTCAGAACATTGTGGAATGTTCCTGTGATGGTGAGCTTGAGTTATGATATTGCGGTATCTAATCTCTCATTCTTTCTAATTCTAACGTGCTTTCTCACCACATCTGTCTCTCCATCTATCTCTATCTCTATCTCTATCTCTATCTCTATCTCTGTCTCTATCTCTATCTCTATCTCTATCTTTATCTCTATCTCTATCTCTATATCTCCACCCCCATCTCTAGTATCTTCATCTATGTATCATTGTCCATAAATGCTGTGCAAATTGTTTTGGTTTTAGATAGATGGCATCAGAAAAAAAAAAAATTGCTGATTTAAATCTTAATTGTAAAGCGTGGTTGTCAGAAAATCAGAAACAGATAAGATATAATGAAATAGAAGTGCAATGGTGGAGTAGTATGTGAGAGCAGTTAGTATTTGATATTATTTCATATTTCATTCCATGAGCCTCAGAGCACGGGATGCATGGCAAATGCAACTTCTTGAATTGAAAGCCATGGCAGCTTTTAATCTGCTACATCTATCTGAGTCTAATAGCAGCCGCTGAAGAGGTTGGGCCCCATGGATCTGCACTGACAGCAAGGTTAGCACTGGCTGGTAGCAGAAATCATGGTAATGTCACAACATTAATTCAGAGTGTGACCTGCATGGAGCTGATGAAAGAAGATAATTTGAACATAGATAAACAAAAACCCTGTTATACAATTCCACTCTTTTTTTTATAACTGCCTCTGCTAGCCCAGCCGAAATTTGAATCAAAGTCCAGTTGCAACTCTAATCTTTGACAAGATGGTGAAATGAGTGGCTTTGTAGGTTACCATGAATATCTGTGATGAACAGTAATTCTGTGAAATGCCCAGGAAGTAAATCAGATTATTCATGAATAAAATATCATACCACAGTTCGTAATCCTTTGTTGTGGATGTCATTCACGCATCAATAATGCTGCTTGTTGGAACAAGGACGTTTTCAGTGTTGGCAGCTCTCTTCCGTATAAATATGCTATTAAATCCAAATGTTGATAAAGCTATGTCATCAAAGCACTGCATCTCTTATCTTCATGAAGCCAGAACTGTGGCCTTCATTTAACATGCACTACTGGAAAAATTACTGTAACACATGGAGAATCTGAAGTAGGCTTTACCCTTCAAAATGCTTTGTATTATTCACAAAAGGAATATTGCAAGGTGCTCAGAGTAGTTACACATATCTATTCCTTTTCTCTTTGACGCTGACTGTCTGCAATATGATTGGAACAGACAGAGGTAAAAATATAAACTAACACTTGCCATTTATTTTAATTTACACAATGCTGTATTTTATGAGAGAACTAAAGGACATTTTATGGGATCCTAAGCCTTATGCAGCACAAACAGGGTGGGTGGAGTTGAAGGCAGAGGTTGATGCATTTAATTAAAGATAGAATCATTTATAAATGAATGGTTTAAATATTACTTCAGATACATATTTATTTCCATGGTTTTTAGCGGTTTACCTCAACAAAGAAGCTAGGGTGAAAACCCTACAGCAATGTATTTAAGAAGGAACTGCAGTGCTGGAAAATTGAAGGTAGACAAAAATGCTGGAGAAACTCAGCGGGTGCAGCAGCATCTATGGAGCGAAGGAAATAGGCAACGTTTCGGGCCGAAATCCTTCTTCAACCTACAGCAACGTATGTTGTTTGGCATAACAGATCTCTATGGCGACAGTGACATAATAAACACTGACACTTAATCCAACCTAAGTAAATTGAAAGTTTACTACTATAGGCAAGCAGAGTCTGGTTTAATATAAAATAACTTGCTATTCTATTGTGCCTTTCATAGCTTGTGGGAGATCCCAAATTACAGTAGAGCCAGTGAATTAGTTTTGATACGTTGCTTGTTATGGAAAGACACAAGATGACAAATTCTTTAGCTTCTAGAAAGGCACTGTTGTATTACTGGCCAACAATGATAACTATTGCAAGATTCTACTGTGTATAGGGCCCACGTAGGGCTCAGTGACTTAACATACCTAATGGCACTGCCTGTTTCAGTGCTGCCGTTGGATGTGTGTGGGTTGAACCTGGGTAACTGGAACACTATCGAACTGCCCATAGGGCATTTTCACAACCTTTACAATTTTTTCTGAAAAACACCCATTTTGCAAATTGGGGAGAGGCTTCACCTCTTCAGTTCCATTGCATACATATTCAGAATGCCAATAGCATGGTGGTTAACCAGTGCATAGACACATGAGACACAAAGGCTCTGACAAAGGATCTTCATGGAAACGTTAACTCTGTTATGCTTCCCGCAGATGCTGGCTGACATGCTGAGTATCTTCAACATCTTCTGTTTTTATTTTACATGAATTTAAATTGCACCATAATGCTGGTTTGTTTAATTTCAATTGATTTAAATTAAAGTGGATATTTTTAATGTAAAGCTAACTAAAGACAAATGTACTGGACTGTTAGAAAAGCTCACCTGGATCACTAGTACCTTTCAGAGAGCAGGGCATTTGTCATCCTTAATTGCTTTGACCTACGTGTGATTCCACACTCGTTATTGCGGTTGATTGTTCACTCTCTCCTTAATTCAGGGGTGATTAGAGCAGGGCAATATATTCTGACATTACCAGCAGCGTCCACATTATACTTTGTATCGGTTTCTTTTTTACTGCACGCTTTCTGACATATTCAATGAAGAGCTGCAGCTCCAATATAATGGCAGCTGCTACTCTGTCATACTTTTACTGCTACCCATCAATCTACAAGAGTATGGTGTGAAATTATGCTGTTTTGGGAGAAGCATAATTCATGTTTATTGAGTCACTTCATTAACTAAAATAAATTTCAAACAAGATGTGGATCACCTGTAGATGGAAAGGATTTCAAAATTAAATTCTATTCATAATGAATCTTCCATACAATGTTAAAGAATCGTGTAAAATGCTTCACACATTCTTAGGGTCTATGCATTCAATATTGTTAGTGTTATGGAAAGGAATGGTCAATGTTTTGGGTTGAAACCCTGCATCAGGATTGTGAGTGGAGAGGGAAGATAGCCAGTTTGCAGAGGAGATTGGGATTGGCGAGATAGATGTGAGAGGTGATTGTTGGGGCAAGAGGGGATGAAGGATGTTGAGCATATGGAGCAGGTAGAGGAGGGGAGGGATGGAAATGGGAGGCGGAGGCAAGTGGATGATGGATGGAAGCAGACAGAAGTAAGAAAATAACAAGGCAGATGGAGCTAGGTGAGTGGAGGCTAAAGGTGGAGACAGTTGCTGGAGGGTGATATGCAAAGGCTCCAAGTACTTGAATCTGTTAAGTAAAGGACGGATACAAGGGGAGCCATCAGGGGAGAGGTGACCGACAGATGGAACCAGAAGTAGAAGCTGAAGAGGGGGTGTGCGGAGGAGTGGGTTAAATGTGTGTGAATCAGGTGTATGGAAAAAGGAGGGGTGGAGGTTAGCATAATGGAAGGGAAACAAATAATGGAAGGAGTCAAGCAGGATCAGAAGGAAAGGGAAGGGGGTGAACACATAGGTGGGAAGGGTGACCTAAACTTGGAGAATTCAATGTTCATACCATTGTAGATTACGCAGGCAGAATGTGAGGCACTGCTCCTTTAGTTTTCGTTGGGCCTCAGCCTCACAGTGGAGAAGGCTGAGGATGGATTCGTCGGTAAAGGAAGGGGAATTGAAAAGGAAAACAACTCCTGCCGTTGGAGACGGCTGAGGATGGACAGATCAGTGTGGAATGGTGAGGGTAATTGGAATGGCATTAACACCCAGTTACATCCATCTGCTTGACACATATTTCACCCACATGCTTTTTACCACACCCCCCATTTGGTTTTTGGTTCCATCTGCCACCTACCTCTCCCCTCTCTGAGCAGGTCAAGCAGCATCTTAAGGGGGAAATGAGCAGGTCAAGCAGCATCTTAAGGGGGAAATGATTAGGCGATGTTTCAGTTCAGGATCTTCCTTCAGACCGCATCGATGCTTTCCATCCACTGATGCTGCCTAACCTAATGAGTTTTTCCAGCATTTTGTTTTTTTGCTTCAGATTCCAGCATCTGCATTCGCTTTTGGCCTCATTATCACCATCCTTACTTATCAGATTACACAATGTGCAGCTTTTTGTGTTCATGCTTATCAAACTTCAAATGGCTGTTTCCACCTTTACCCCCCCTCCCCCCCTCAGATGACTCTATAGGCCCATCATCATTCACCGTTCCCCGACCCACCGATCACCTCTTGTTTCTGTCCCATTACTCCCTCTCTCCTCTTTATACCAGTTATTGCAACTCTCCACTCTCAGTTCCAATGCAGAGATTGATCCAATGCATTGTAAGATAAAACAAAAATTGGGACTGTGGCAAAGATATTCCCTTTCAATTACTGGTAAGAATCTGCTCATCAGGTGTGAGGTGCTCTTGGGGTTGCTGTACTTGGTGCAGGCATGGACCATTCCCCACTCCTCCACCCTGAATATCATCTATGTCACCTTCTACTTCACGTGGGAATCAAATATGGAAAGGTCCAGCGAATCACGATGTACATGTTCATAGACAATGTGGGCAAAACGTACCCAACATCGTGTGTAGCTACCTCAGGTTAGTCCTGGGACTAAAGTATGTAGGTAATAGGTTCACACGCAGAGGTTCTATCTCATCCAGTTGCTGAGAAGGATGGCCCTGCCTCATTGCTGCACAATGTCCCAGTCGGCTGGACTTGTCCACATTACCAATCGTTTGTGGAAAGGTTCTTCCAGACCAACACCTATGACCACGTCCATCAGGGAGTGGTCTGCTCTGAATGTCCTGTGGACAAAGCGGGACAAGAATTTGATGGATCTTGTGGGATGGTTCATTGAGCAGACTGCTCAGATCATCTGGCAGAATGTCTCATCGCCAGAACTCACCAACAAGCACCAAGACATCACTGGGCTGATGGTGAGAACAGCCCTTCTGGTTTTATCCTTCATTCCCATCTGTGATAGAAAGGAGACGATTGCCCATCTATTTGCAGACTGTGGATTTGCAAAGAGGGTCTAGCGAAGGGTGCAAGGATCCTGTCATAGATCATACTGAGCAGCTACATGATTGAGAACTCTCTGGTTTATCGACTGTTCCTAGTGACACACTCAGAGACGAACATCAAGTGCTGCTGGAAGATCATCAATTCAGTGAAAGATACTCAGTGGTATGCCTAAAGCATGTGATCTTCTATTTATTTCTATATTTATTTCTATTCTATTTCTATATTTATTTTTGAAATAAAAAAAATCCTATCAATCCACAGATGCTGCTCATCCTGCTGAGTTTGTCTAACAGAATGGTTTGTTGCATCGTAATCATTTCTCTGCCGGTCCATTTCTCGTGGTTGTTTTCTTCAGGATTGAAAGCACTAATCACACACAGATTGTGCTATTCATGTTGCTAACACACATGTCTAAGATATAATTCCAGCCACTCTTTGGTCAGAAAAGCCAGCATTTATTTATCCCCAGAATATAGCTTCTTTTGTAGAATGCCCTGAGCTGTGAAATTTAATCTGCAGGTAATTGCCTTTGTGCAGATCAGTTAGACTATAAAATTATAATTGGCATTGGTATTGGTTTATTATTGCTATGTATACTGAAATAGAATGAAAATCTTTATCATGCCTCAGTCTCCTTCATCTCCTGAAGAAAAAAAGGTGTTGTTGTTCTATATTGGTAGAGGCTTAAATGTGTTATGTCCAGGACAAATTGGCAGTTTTTTGTGTCCATTTCAGGGGGCAGGACAAGCCTGGCAAGTAGGTGGATACAGGTGAGGGGGACTTTTGATAGCTGATGGTTGGACAGAGGCCAGAGGTGAAAAAACTGACAGAGTGAGACATAAGCACTGAAGAGTTGCGGATTGTGAAGCTGGAGTAAGGAATGTCGGTGGAATGGAGGGGTTGGGGGGGGAAATTCAGGTGGGGCACAGGGTTGAGTGGGGGTTGGAAAGAAAGAATGGGCAGAAGGAGGATTTGGTAGTTACATAAAATTGGAGAATTTAATGTTCATACCAAATAGAATATGAGGTTCTGTTTCTCCAGTGTGCATGTGGCCTCACTGCGGCAATGGAGGAGCCCAGGTCAGAATGGTCAATATAGGAATGGGAAGAGAAGTTAAAATGGTTAGCAACCAAGAGATCGAGCAGGCATTGGCATACCGAATGCAATTGTTTGGCAGAATAACCACTGAGTCTACACTTGTCTTGTCCAATGTGCAGAAGCCCATATCAGAAACACCAGATGTAGTAGATGAGGTTAGAGGAGGTACATGTGAACCTCTGTCTCAACTAGTGGTGGGATCACATCAGAGGTGACTGAAATTTCAGAGAATATTGTGTTGGAAGCGGAGGCTGGTGGGGTGGAAGATAAGGAACAGGGAAACTCCATCCTGTTCCATTTGGGGGTGGCAGGGGAGCGACTACTCCTTCATCTTGCTGACATTGAGGGAGAGTTTAGTTTAGTTTAATTTAGTTTAGTTTAGTTTAGTTTAGTTTAGAAATACGGAGTGGAAGCAGGCCCTTCAGCCCACCGAGTCTGCACCGACCAGCGATCCCCGCACATTAACACAACCCTGCACACACGGGGTTGGAGGGCCAATTTTTTTACAATTATACCAAGCCAATTAGCCTACAAATCTGTACTTCTTTGCAGTGTGGCCATCATTGTTCAAGATCCAGCCCACTACAGTGGTGTCATCTGCAAACTCCTAGATAACGTTGGAGCAGAATTTTGCTGCACATTAGAGAATGTTTAGAAAATATCGTAAGGGGCCTGGAATCCATTCTTGGGAAGCACGTATGTTGAGAATTATTACGAGAATCTTTTGTCATCTAACATCACTGGTTGTGGTCTATGGTTCAGAAAGTCAAGAATCCACTGGCAGAAGGAGGTGCAGACTCCAGGGTCCAGGAGTTTGGAGATTGGTTTGGATGGAATTATGTGTCAAATGCAGAGCTCTAATCAATGAATAAGAGTATGAGATAGGTGTCTTTGTTACCTTGAATGTCCAGAGATGCATGTAGGGATGGTTGTGGTTACTTCGAGGCTTGAGCTTGGTTGGTAATTTTCGGAGAGCAAGAGTTCGTCAGGATCACCACATCCAAGGACCACATGGGTTTAATTAAAAGCAGACAATCCCTCTTCCAACCTTGCCCTAGGTCACTATAGCCCTTGGGCTGTATGACACAATCAGGTGAGAAACAGGTGAGACATGTTTGTGTAAAACAGACATCACAGTAGTGTCACAGTTCTGTGAGGTAAGTGCATCTGGCTTTAAGTTCATCCAGGAAGTTTTTAATAGCTTGTTCATTTACAAATCTGTTATAATGTTAATGCACCCTTTCTTATTTGCCTTCAGTTCTCATGTGCGCACTTGTACCTGATTTGTACAGCTTTCACTCATCATACATTAAACAAAGAGTAGGGATTAACGGGACCCTTTCAGAATGGCAGGCAGTGACTAGTGGGGTACCGCAAGGCTCGGTGCAGGGACCGCAGCTATTTATAATATACATCAATGATTTAGATGACGGGATTCAAAGTAACATTAGCTAATTTGCAGATGACACAAAGCTGGGTGGCAGTGTGAACTGTGAGGAGGATGCTATGAAAATGCAGGGTGACTTGGACAGGTTGCATGAGTGGACAAGATGCATGGCAGATGCAGTTTAATGTGGATAAATGTGAGGTTATCCACTTTGGTAACAAAAACAGGAAGGCAGATTACTATCTAAATGGTGTCAAGTTGGGATCTGGGGGTCCTTGTTCAGTCAATGAAAGTAAGCATGCAGGTACAGCAGGCAGTGAAGAAAGTGAATGGCATGTTGGCCTTTATAATAAGAAGAGTTGAGTATAGGAGCAAAGAGGCCCTTCTGCAGTTGTATAGGCCCTTAGTGAGACCACACCTGGAGTATTGTGTGCAGTCTTGGTCCCCTAATTTGAGGAAGGACATTCTTGCTATTGAGGGAATGCAGCGTAGGTTTACAAGGTTAATTCCCGGGATGGCGGGACTGTCATATGCTGAGAGAATGGAGTGGCTGGGCTTGTATACTCTGGAGTTTAGAAGGATGAGAGGATATCTTATTGAAACATATAACATTATTAAGGGTTTGGACACGCTAGACATGTTCCCGATGTTGGGGGAGTCCAGAACCAGGGGTCACAGTTTAAGACTAAGGGGTAAGTCATTTAGAAAGGAGACGAGGAAACACTTTTTCTCACAGAGAGTTGTGAGTCTGTGGAATTTGGAGGGCGGTGGAGGCCGGTTCTCTGGATACTTTCAAGGGAGAGCTAGATAGGGCTCTTAAAGATAGTGGACTCAGGGGATATGGGAAGAAGGCAGGAACGGGGTACTGATTGGGGATGATCAACCATGATCACATTGAATGGCGGTGCTGGCTCGAAGGGCCGAATGGCCCACTCCTGCACCTATTGTCTATTGTCTACTGTGTAGTTTCTGAGACAGCAAACTAGAAAGTTCCTTGAGTCTGAAGGATCCCGACCCAAAACATCACCTGTCTATGCCCTCCAGAGATGTTATAGACAATAGACAATAGGTGCAGTAGGCCATTCGGCCCTTCGAGCCAGCACCGCCATTCAATGTGATCATGACTGATCCCCAATCAGTACCCCATTCCTGCCTTTCCCCATATCCCGACTCCGCTATTTTTAAGAGCAGATTTTGTTTTATGTTGACTGACCCACAAGCGCCAGCACTTTGGGTTTTACTCAAGTTCCTGCCTTACTAAATTATTGCTCAATCATTTTAGTTTTTCTATGCCCCCCTTCATAATCGCAATTTTGAATGATTATTGTTGATAAATAATAGCACGAAACAGCTATGGGAAATATAGTATATGCAAGATGGGTGGCCCAGTACATTGATCCTGATACTTCATACATAGTCCTACCTGTTCAATGTTTGAATTCCTAAACTACTGTAATACTGTCCGTGGAATAGTGCACAAAATTATAGCTTCTGTTGATGAAATGAAATAAGTTACTATGCATGTATTCTTTGGAAGTGTTTTTCCCATGTGTATCAACATTTCTGATAATTGCAAACCTCCTCCGCCCCCAAAAAACCTCCAGCCCTCTCTCCCTTTCTCTACACATGAACACGTGCACGCACGCACACAAAATTCAAGATGTTGCAATGAATATGTTTATTATTACTACTGATAAAAAAGAAATGTATCTTCTTGGAATCTACAGTATTATTAACTAATGATGGTTTCTCTCCAGATTTTTGTGATGCTGTTTTCCATTTGCTCTTCTAGCCTCATTTCCTAGCCCTCTCCTGTCCATGCACTCCATGTCCATTCGCTGTTTTGCCACACAAGTACACTTTGCAATTAACTAAAGTGTGCCCGTCTACGTTCTTGGAAAGTATACTCATGAAACTAAAATAACTGAACGTTTTGTATTGTCTCGTAAAACTAGTTCTATAATATAACATAACCTTCACGAGGGGTTGGTGAGTGAGTCACAACTGTAATTTTGACTCCAGTGTTTTTGAGAGGTAATTAAAGAAATATTGAATGAGACACGTTGCTGAAATCACATGACGTGGACCTTAGCAACGTTGTGTGAATGAATAGCGGATGTATAATATCCCCTGCTGGTGTGTGTCGAGACCACACACTAGCTTCGAAGTTCATGATAAAATAATGACATATATGCCCTGAAGGTTTAATAGCTTCTCTTGAAGCAATACTGCGTAATCTATTTACGCTTCACATGTTTGCTGAGGGAAACGCATGTTGCAGCTGTTCGGTTGATTTAAATATTTTTTAATGTCCGTAATGAATTGCAAAAAATACAGAAATACACGGGAGATCCATTGACATTTAAGAAAGAAAAAGAAGGTTAACAGATTGGCTGCCCTTTGATGGATGAGCTGATATTTCTGTTTTAATTTCAGGATTCTAGATTTCACTGTTATTTCCTTTTCACATGAACTGATTTTATTTTCTTGTCATGCTTCTGTAAATGACTGCAATTGATTTTTGACATTTATAATCCAAACAAATATTCTACTATAAAAGTTGAAATTGAACTTCATACTCTCTTCAGTTGGATTACACATCAGCTTCTTTGTTCAGAGTGACATGATCTGTCTATATCTGCTGTCCTCCTGTCCCCATGTTCCCCATGTCCACCGAGAGAAGCACCCTGTCCTGCAGTAGTTTTAGTTTAGTTTAATTTAGTTTAGAGATACAGCGTGGAAGCAAGCCCTTCGGCCCACTGAGTCCGCACCTACCAGTGATCCCCGCACATTAACACTATCCTACACACACCAGGGAAAAATGTTTTACACGTACACAAAACCAATTAACTTACAAAACTGTATGTCTTTGGAGGGTGGGAGGACACTGAAGATCTCAGAGAAAACCCACGTGGTCACAGGGAGAACGCACAAACTGCATACAGACAGCACCAGTTGTCATAAGATCATAAGATCATGTTAATAGGAACAGAATTAGATCATTCGGCCCATTAAGTCTCCTCCGCCATTCAATCATGGCTGATCTATCTCTCCCTCCTAACCCCATTCTCCTGCCTTCTCCCCATAATCTCTGACACCTGTACTAATTATGAATCTAAATATCTCTGCCTTAAATGTATCCACTGACTTTGTCTCCACAGCCTTCTATGGCAAATAATTCCACAAATTCAACACCCTCTGACTAAACGGCCAGGATCTGACTAAAGGGTAGTCAGGATCGATGGGTGGGAGGAGGGAGAAAGGGGGGGCAGAGGGGGGAGGGGGAGGGAAAGGAGGGAGGAGAGAGGGGGAGGGGGTAGTGGGGGGAGAGGGGGCAAAGCGAGGGGGAGGGAGGTGGAGGGGAGTGGGGGAGAGGGGCTGGAGGGGGTGGAGGGGGCAGAGGGGGGAGGGGGAGAGTGGGGGAGAGAGGAGGGGAGAGAGGGGGGAGTGGGGGAGACTAGAGGAGAGGGGGGAAGGAAGGGGGAGGGAGATGGAGGGGGTGGGGAGAGGGGGGGGAGAGGGATGAGGTTAAGGGAGGGCAGAGGGGTGGAGGGGGGAAGGAGAGAGTGGAGGGGGAGAGGTGGGGCAAAGGGAGGGGGTGGGAGGTAGAAGGGGAGGACTGCTGGAGGGGGGGAGGAGTGGAGGGATACAGAGGGGGTGAAGGGGAGAGAGAGGAGGGGAGAGAGGGGGAGGGGGGAGAATAGGGAGGGAAGGGAGATGGAAGGGGAGAGGGGGAGAGGGGGAGGGTAGAAGGGTGAGGTGGAGGGAGGGCAGGGGGGAGCAGGGGAGAGCGGGGGAGAGAGACGAGGGATGAGGGAGGGGGGAAGGGGAGAGAGAGGAAGGGGTGGGGAGTGGGGGAGAAGGGGGGAAGGGAGTGGGAGGGAGGTAGAGGGGGGAGGGAGGTAGACGGGGGAGGGGCGGGGCGCTGCGCTGCAGCCGGCCAAGTGCGAGCATTGACATAATCAGGGACTGCCTATGTTGACAGTTTGCAGGCAGGCGATCATCGAGTTGATGTATCACCAACTTTATCAACGGAGAGCTCGATCTCCTGCGGTGACCAGCGTTCGCGGAGGACCTTCGGGATCCCCGTGGACACTGCATGTTCCCTCTCTGGGGATACGCAGATGTGGGCCCTGAGGAGGGGCGGGGGGTCGACCACAGTGCGGCCGTCAGCTGCCCGCTGCCTGGACCCGCGGGTGGCCGGGCCCAGGAGCAGACAGACGGGGAGATCCCCCCATCCCTCCACCCCCCCTGTACCGGGTGCGCAGTAACATCGGCTTCAATCCAGAGCCCGGAGGGGGTGGGGGGGGGGGGGGGGGGGGGCGGGAATGGCGGCTGGACCACGTAACCTGCAGCTCATGGAAAACATTGCCTAGCTAGCTGCGAGGAGCAGAGGTAGCTCATGAAAAACAGTGCCCCTGCACGTTGAAAATTCTGCGCAGTTTGCCGCGAGGAGCAAAGGCATTGTGACGTCATCCAGCTCGCTTCAGCATTTTAGATTTTAAAAAGATGTCAGATTGGTGAACAATTTTTGTAAAAAACTCTGGAAATACTGAATCAAATTTTCAGATAAGGGGATTTTTGAAATTATGAGGTAAATCTCTACTGGAATATGTAAAAATGTCACCATTAGCGCGTCGGGTTTTGGAGAAGATGTGATTCACAGGGGAACTAACGAATGATCAGATCAGAGTTTTATAAGTATACTAAACTAAGTGGGACCCGTTGGGTCCCATGTTCACACGGGAGGGCTGGAAAATTCAAATAACTTTCTCGTACTTTCTGCGCCTTTTGATGGATGGGCTAATGTACTTCGTGGAAAACTGCGCACGCGCGTTGACAGCAGCTGCATTAATCCAGAGTGGCGGGAGTGGGGGGGGGGCACGAGGAAAGGCATTGTGAGGTCAGCAGCTGGGCAGCGTTTATATTTTTTAAATGTCAGTTTGGTGATAAATTTTAGTCAATATCTCAGGAAATAATTATGGATTTTTGAAATCATAAGAAAATATTTTACCAGAATATGTAACAATTTCACCATTATTTTAATGCCAGCAGCTGGGCAGTGGTCAGATTTTTAAAAAAAATTCGGATTGGTCAATAATTTTAATTAAATAGTCTGGAGAATAATGTACCAAATGAACAGAGGAGTGGATTTCTAAAATCACAAGGAAAATCTCTACTGAAATATGCGCGCGCGCGCACACACACACACACACACACACACACACACACACACACACACACACACACACACACACACACACACACACACACACACACACACACACACACACACACACACACACAGTTTTAAATTATTCTAGACTAAGTGGGACCCGTTGGGTCCCAGCATCACATGGGAGGGCTGGTCCCCCAACACAATATTCCACTTCTCTACCAATTCCAATATTGGTGGCCCATGGGGGGGGGGGGGGGGGGGGGGCTTTCTGGAGCGATAGTATGGGTGTTGTTCCTTCAAATTCCATTTCAAGCAGGGTGCAAGGCCACCAGATTCAAGTGCAGTTTCATACCATTTCAAGCAGGGTGCAAGGCCACTAAAGACAGCAAGTCGTGACCTCTCCCTCCTCCATCTTGCAGAGACTGAGCCATGCCCACACTTCTGGGTTTTATAGTACTTCTCCTTTAAACACTAATAACTCTTTTATTTTTCATCGATGGGAAAAATCCTGAGTACCCGATGAGCGGAGGGGAACTCAGAGTAAGATGGCCAAAAATTACAGCCGTACGTGGTAACATTTTTTCTAAAATCAATATAAACGCAAACAGGAAGTGGTCAAGATTAGACTTTTAATTACATAGAAGGCAAGGCAACTTTAATTAGGCAAGGCAACTTTAATTAGGCAAGGCAACTTTAATTAGGCAAGGTAACTTTAATTAAGCAAGGCAACTTTAATTAGGCAACACAGCTTTAGTATTTCCAAACCAAAGGCAACACAGCTTTAGCATTTCTAAACCAAAGGGAACACACCTTTCGCATTTCGAAACCAAAGGCAACACAGCTTTAGCATTTCCAAATCAAAGGCAACACAGCTTTAGCATTTCCAAACCAAAGGCAACACAGCTTTAGCATTTCCAAACCAAAGGCAACACAGCTTTAGCATTTCCAAACCAAAGGCAACACAACTTTAGCATTTCCAAACTATATTTTCAAACCACATTAAGGGCACTGACAGGTCAGTAAAACCACTCACAGTTTAGTAGACATGTGTTCAGTGTTATTCACAGCTCAGACTGAGAGAAGTGACCCTCTTGCTCCCCCATCTTGCAGAGACTGACTGAGGCACTCAACACTTCCGGGTTTTATAGTCCCACCGGAAGGGGCGTGGCCTTCAGGAGAGAGAATCTCTCTAAATTATTTATTTTATAAACAATAATAACTCTTTCATTTTTCATCGATGGGAAAATCTTCTTATCCTGCACAGCGGGGCGGACTCTGAGTAAGATGGCCAAAAATCACAGCCATAAGTGGCAGCATTTTTTCTAAAATCAATATACAGAACAATAGGAAGTGGTCAAGATCAGACTTTTCATAATATTGATATGATAGATGGATCAAGCATCCATTTCCACTAACCTTACTTTACTCTCTTCACATCAACTTCCCCAAAACCTACTGCTCAAGCATCAGGGGCAATTTTTACAGTGGTCAATTAGCCTATTAACCCACAGTCCATGATGTGGAAAGAAAACAAAGTACCCACACAAAACACAGTGGCCACAAGGAGAATGTACTAATTCCATACTTACAGCATTGTTTGTCAGAAGTGAGCCTGGATCACTGGGGCTGTCCTTACACAGATAAGTCCTTTGTTCCCCTGTTCATATTTTAGCAATAATCCTCCATATTTGTCCTATTGTAAATGTCACTGTTGAGTTTTTCATGTGAGATTGAACTTCATATTGTGGAATGGAAATTGCTTGTGCATGGTTTCTTTGAGCATGGTGTGACCTTTGCACATAAGCTATCACAGGAACTCAAAGATTGGGGTCTTGATCCAATGGCAAGAGGAACCAAGACAACTGGGGACCAAAATCAGTTGTAGGAGATTTAATGATCATGCATTGATGTACACAAGCATAGGCTCAATGTCTCCATCAAAATGATCTCAAGACATGAATGATGAGGTTTACGAGGAATCCACAAAGATAACTCTTATTAGACTGGACCTCATAAGACCTCACGAGTGCCAATTCCCAGGTGATGGGAGTTAACATGTTGGCATCTCTGAATCCAGAGACCCTGCTTAGAGGCCCTCAGCAAGTAGAACCAACATTGTTTTATTGAGAATGGTGAGAAGATTACAGAACTAATTAACACAAACATAAGGTGTTTCCTTTCCCTTTCGCCTGACTCTCAGTCTGAAGAAGGGTCTCGCCCTGAAATGTTACCTATTCCTTTTCTCCAAATATGCTGCCTGACCTGCTGAGTTACCTTTTGTGTCTATCTTTGGTAACCAGCATGTACAGTTCCTTCCTAAACATAAGGTGTTCATTATTGGACTGTAAGTTCCATCATTGCTCAAGTGAAAATAAACAAATAAACTGAAGAACTGAAGGCAGAAAACACAAGTTACAGCATAGCTGGTGGCTGGAAAGAGCACAAGACACCCAACATCTTGCATGGCTGTTGTTTTGGCAACATTCACTCAGGCGATCAATCTACCTATACCTCCTATACTGACTCATCATTACCTGTAATTCTCCAAGAATGGTGGTGACATCAGCAAATTTAAAGATGGATTTGGAACAGTGTCTGGCTATACAGTCATGGGTATAGAGTGAGTAGAATACAAGACTGAGCACACAGCCTCGAGGTGCACCTGTGCTGATGATTATCAAGGAGGAAGTGTGGTTGCCCATTGTTAATGCACAAGTGATGACGCCCACAAGTAGGAACACTTTGAAGACCTCTTCGACAATGATGCTGTCCTCGATGTGTGTATCCTTGACATCGCCCACAACATCCCATCAGTGCAGCTTTGCTGTCTCCCCTGATCCACGGGAAATTAATTGGACAAATATTCCTATCGTAAAACAAGGCTTCAGGAGCAGATAGAATCCCTGATGAAGTTCTAAAACTCCATAATACACAATCCATTCCACACATGGTAAGGAGAACATACCAGTGGGTTCCAGAGATGTAATTATGGCTGTTTAAAATGACAGATTTCACCATGGATGCCACAGAGTGACATCTCAGCTGTCTGCCCCAGGGAATGCCATCACCTAGTTCCCCTCAACCAGCCCCCTCCCAGTGGCTGAAGAGCTACTCCATGCATAGCAATGTGGATTCATCCACTTGGAGACACAGTGGGCATAATCATTATCATTATCAACATCATCGTCATCATCTTCACCGTATGATATCTCCAAGAGAAATGCAGGGTGGCAGCAGCAACTGCTGGATGTGGCTCTTTTTGATCTCAGATATTCTTTGACTATCAACAGGGAATGATTACTTCACTCTCCTAAAAATCATACGGTCACTGACATTTCACCATTTTATGTTTGCTTCTCGATTGCTTGCAAGTGATGATTATAACCAATGGATCATCAGCAGAGCCAATCCCAGCGAAGATTGCTATCAAACAAAGCTTTAACTCTGTCATGGTATTTTTTACAAGCTTGTCCATTGCAGTTTTATACCTTACACCCAAAACAAAGCTCTGAAAAAGTGGGACTAATGAGAAATTATTCAATCGTTCATCTGATATCCAAAGGCTGTAGTTATTCTCTCTGAATTGGAAAACATATTTTCATTAAAAATGCAGAACATTTTGACAAGGCTGTCATAAACTAACAGCACTTGTGCACTATTGTTCAAATAGCAGGTTGGCAAAAAGGATAATACCTCTTCCATATTGTGGTCCTTTGAATGGTGATGAATTTAAAGTTAGTTTGTGGCTTGTGCATGTCTTGTCAAGAGCACCATCTGGTGGTTTAATAGGAGGCTGCGTTTCTGTCAGATAACTGGAAGTTACCTTGTTCTCTTTCACAGTCTTTCACTTCCTACACTACAAAATTAGTAAACTTCACTGAAATTAAGATAATATTACACTAGGAAGCTGCCATTCCATCCAAATTCACATTTATTTACTGCTGTAAACCAAAATATAGCAGAACAGTTAACATGATGAACATTCTTACAAATAAATGTGCTGAAAAACAAATAAAATGTAACGACTATCCAACTTTAATGAGAGGTTCTATTTTTGAAACAGATTATAAATATATATTCGTACATTTCTGGAACCTGCAAAAGTAAGAACTAAAATCAGATTTGAACCTGGTATATGTTGTAATATTTTGACAAATGAGGCAAATGAAGAAATTTGAACCTAATAGATCCTCTGTGCTGCTGTTTTTGTTCCAAAGATAGATTTTGAACATAATAGGGGTTGAATTGCGGGACACAACAGAAGAAGCCACCTTAAGGGCCTGCCCCACTGTATGAGGTAATTCAAGAGCTCTCCCAAGTTTAAAAAAAAATCGAATCCGTGGTACGTACGTAGAATGTACGTAGCGGGTACGTCAGAGCTTGGGACGTCTCGTAGCGGCTCGTAACGCTAACAGCAGGTACTCGGGAAACGAGGTAAGCTCGTGAAGATAGAGAAAGTTCAATATGTGTATATATATATATATACACATACTCACAAATACAGACATATATATATAAATCTGTATTTGTGAGTTTGTGATGTATATACACTCTGAACCTTTTTTCTCTCGTTTATTATATTGTTTACAAATTAGCCAGAAAAAACAGCCTACCAGAGGACTGCGAGAAATTCAGAGTCCAGCAGAGGAGGACAAAGGGCTTAATTAGGAAAGGGAAAATAGATTATGAAAGAAAACTGGCACGGAACATAAAAACTGACTGCAAACGTTTTTATAGATATGTGAAGAGAAAAAGATTAGTTATAAACAAATGTAAGTCCCTTGCAGTCAGAAACAGGTGAATTGATCATGGGGAACAAGGACATGGCAGACCAATTGAATAACCACTTTGGTTCTGTCTTCACTAAGGAAGACATAAATAATCTGCCGGAAATAGCTGGGGACCGGGGGTCAAATGAGATGGAGGAACTGAGTGAAATCCATGTTAGCCGGGAAGTGGTGTTAGGTAAATTGAATGGATTAAAGGCCGATAAATCCCCAGGGCCAGAGAGGCTGCATCCCAGAGTACTTAAGGAAGTAGCCCCAGAAATAGTGGATGCATTAGTGATAATTTTTCAAAACTCTTTGGATTCTGGAGCTGTCCCTGAGGAGTGTAGGGTAGCTAATGTAACCCCACTTTTTAAAAAGGGAGAGAGAGAGAAAATGGGGAATTACAGACCAGTTAGTCTAACATCGGTAGTGGGGAAACTGCTAGAGTCAGTTATTAAAGATGGGATAGCAGCACATTTGGAAAGTGGTGAAATCATTGGACAAAGTCAGCATGGATTTACAAAAGGTAAATCATGTCTGACAGATCTTATAGAATTTCTCAAGGATGTAACTAGTAGAGTGGATAAGGGAGAACCAGTGGATGTGTTATATCTGGACTTTCAGAAGGCTTTCGACAACGTTCCACATAAGAGATTAGTATGCAAACTTAAAGCACACGTTATTGGGGGTTCAGTATTGATGTGGATAGAGAACTGGCTGGCAGACAGGAAGCAAAGAGTAGGAGTAAACAGGTCCTTTTCAGAATGGCTGGCAGTGACTTGTGGGGTACCGCAAGGCTCAGTGCTGGGACCCCTGCTATTTACAATATATATTAATGATTTGGACGAGAGAATTGAATGCAACATTTCGAAGTTTGCGGATGACATGAAGCTGGGGGGCAGTGTTAGGTGTGAGGAGGATGCTAGGAGGCTGCAAGGTGACTTGGATAGGCTGGGTGAGTGGGCAAATGCATGGCAGATGCAGTATAATGTGGATATATGTGAGGTTATCCACTTTAGTAGCAAAAAGAGGAAAGTAGACTGTTATCTGAATGGTGGCTGATTAGGAAAAGGGGAGATGCAAAGAGACCTGGGTGTCATGGTACACCAGTCATTGATAGTAGGCATGCAGGTGCAGCAGGCAGTGAAGAAAGCGAATGGTATGTCAGCATTCATAGCAAAAGGATTTGAGTATAGGAGCAGGGAGGTTCTACTGCAGTTGTACAGGGTCTTGTTGAGACCACACCTGGAGTATTGCGTACAGTTTTAGTCTCCAAATCTGAGGAAAGTCATTCTTGCCATAGAGGGAGTACAGAGAAGGTACGCCTGACTGATTCCTGGGATGTCAGGACTTTCATATGAAGAAAGACTGGATAGACTCGGATTGTACAGGCTAGAATTTAGAAGATTGAGGGGGGATCTTATAGAAACGTACAACATTCTTAAGGGGTTGGACAGCCTAGATGCAGGAAGATTGTTTCTGATGTTGGGGAAGTCCAGAACAAGGGGTCACAGTTTAAGGATAAGGGGGAAATCTTTTAGGACCGAGATAAGAAAAACATTTTTCACACAGAGAGTGGTGAGTCTCTGGAATTCGCTGCCACAGAAGGTAGTTGAAGCCAGTTCATTGGCTATATTTAAGAGGGAGTTAGATGTGGCACTTGTGGCTAGAGGGATCAGGGGGTATGGAGAGAAGGCAGGTACGGGATACTGAGTTGGATGATCAGCCATGATCATATTGAATGGCGGTGCAAACTCGAAGGGCCGAATGGCCTACTCCTGCACCTATTTCTATGTTTCAATGTTTACAGTGTACCATGTTTGTTGTGCTGCTGCAAGTAAGAATGTCATTGTTCTATCTGGGACAATATGTCAATAAAACACTCTTAACTCTCTTGATGCTGGAGAGATTCTGACTCACAATCACAAATATATTTCCCTGTGGGATTTTCAAAAGTAAAGATCTTTTTAATAACAATGTTTATTTTTGCTGCAAGTTAAATAACTAAATAACTAAATAACTATTGTTTAATAGTGCATTAGTTTAACTTCGTTTTTTATTATTGTTACGTGGGCCGAGGTGCAGTGAAATGGTTGTGTGTTATCCAGTCAGCAAAAAGACTAGTCTTGATTACAACCAAGCAGTCCACAGTGTATGGATAAAGGATAAAGGATAAAGGATAAAGGGTATGATGTTTAGTGCAGGATAAAGTCAATTTGTCCAATTAAATATAGTTTGAATGTCTCCAATAAGGTAGATGGGAGCCAGCACTGCTTTCTAGTTAGTGAGAGGATGGTTCAGTTGCCCGATAACATCTGGGAAGAAACTGTCCCTGGATCTGAAGGCATGTTTTTTCAAACTTCTGTATTCTTTTCCTGATGGGAGAGGGGAGAAGAGGGAGTGGCCAGGGTGAGAGTGATCCTTGATTATGCTGGTGGCCATGCCGAGGCAGTGTGAAGTTTAGATGGAGTCAATGGACTCCAATATTAGTTTGTGTGATGGTCTGGGCTATGTCCACAACACACTACAATTTATTGTGATCTTGGATGCAAGTGCTGCCTGAAGATCATCAACTTGGTGAAGGATGCTCTTTGGTCTGCCCGAAACATGTTGTCTCTCAGCACAGTGAAATATCCATCAGGGAATGTTGCTGACTTGCCCAATCCAGAATGCAAGAGCATGTGCTGAGGGACACTCTAAAGTTTGGTGCAGCCTATGCCTTGGCTCGTTAGAGGCGGGTACAGTCTAGCGTCCACCCGCTGCGAGACATTGAGGGGCTGAATCGGATGGTGACATCCCTAATATAAGGGAAGGGATATCACTCCAGGAAGCCACATCTTCGTAAAGTCATCAAGAATGCCAAGAAACAATACTGGGACCAACCTGAGTCCCAGTATAATAATTCAGACACCACAGTCTGTGGCAAGGTCTCAATATTATAACCGACTGCAAAGCAAAGTCTGGCAACATCACTGGTGATAGTGTTGCCTTACCTGATGAACTTAATGCATTCTATGCAGGCTTTGAGCAGAAGGCCAATGGGGTGATGACATTGGTCCCATCAGACTCGTTCTAGGGTAGCTGTTTTTTGAAGTTAGATCGAACTTCCTGAGAGTGAATGCATGGAAAGCAACTGTCCCGAAAGCAGTCCCTGGCCTTGACGTTAGGAACTGCATGGACCAACCAGCGGGAGCGTTCACGGACATCTTTAATCTCTTCATACTCCGTTCTGAGGTACCCACCTGCGTCATGAAGATCACTATCAATCAGGTGATAAAGAAAAGTAAGATCTCATGCCTTAAAGACTACCGTCCAGTGGCCTTAACAGCCACTATCATGAAGTGTTTTGAGAGGTATGAAATCCATTAAATCCAGCCTACCAAGCAGCATTGATACACTGTAGTTAGGCTACCACCACAGCAGGTCCACAGCTAAAGCCATCTCCCTGGCCCTACACTCATCCCTGGAACACCTGGATAAGAGAAACATCTACGCCAGACTTCTATTCATAGCCCTGCTTTCAATACTATTATCCCACCCAAGCTCATTTCCAAACTCGTGGAACTTGGATTCAGCACTTAACTCTGCAACTGGATCCTCGACTTCCTGACTAACAGATCACAATTAGTGAGGATAGGTGACAAATTATCCTCTACAATAATCCTCAACACTGGTGCCTCGCTCGAATGCATCCTCAGCCCCATTCTTTACTACTTACACACCCATGAATTTGCAGCCAAATACAAACTAACTCGATTTACAAATTCGCAGACAACACCACCTTAGTGTGTGGGATATAAATAATGATGAGGCGGAGTACAGGAAGGAGATTGAACCCCTTGCTATCTGGTGCCAAGACCCTTGCTATCTGGTGCCAAAAACCTTTACCTTAATGTCAGCAAGACAAAAGAGTTTGCGATCAACTTCAGGAAGCAAAGCGGTACACATACTGTACCGCATGCATACCTGTACACATACGGTATACATTGACGGCACCAAAGTAAGGATGATTTAAAGCTTCAAGTTCCTGGGAGTAAATATCACCAGCAACTTGTCCTAGCCCAATCATATTGAAACAATGGCCAAGAAAACATACCAACGCTTCTACTTCCTGTGAAGTTTTAGGACGTTTGGCATGTCCCCAACAACTCTCACCAACATGCACAAATGTGCCATAGCATTTTATTGGGATGCATCACCACGTGGCTTGGGAACAGCATCATCCAAGACTGCACAAAATTGTAGAGAATTGTGGATGCAGCCCAGAACATGACTTAAACCAACCTCCCTTCCATTGATTCCATCTACACTTCACGCTGCCTCAGCAAGGTCACCAGCATAATCAAGGTTGAGACTCACCCCGGCCACTCCCTCTTCTACCCTCTCCCATCAGGCAAGAAGTGTGAAAATGCACAACTCCCGACTCGGGGACAGTTTCACCCCAGCTGTTATCAGGCAATTGAACCAAACCGTCACCAACTTAAAAAGCGGTCCTGACCTACCATCTATCTCATTGGAGACTGTCAGACTATCTTTAATTGGACTTTTACTGGATTTTATCTTGCACTAAATGTTATTCCCTTTATCCTGTATCTGTGCATTGTTGACAGCTCGATTGTAATCATGTATAGTCTTTCCGTCAACTGGATAGCACACAAGAAAAAAGCTTTTCACAGTACATTGGTACACGTGACAATAAATTAAACTAAACTAAAAAGGGAAAGAAATGCATTTGAAATTCTGCATACACCAAATTCTACAGAGGGCAAATTAATTGGTGCGAAACAGGATCATTGATCCCATACACTTAATAACATAGCCACAAGTGTATAAATGCTGTCGTGCGCACAATTATTACCTTGACTCTCAGAAAATATATGTGCTATGTCTTCCTGCGAGACTTTTAAGGCTGTTTTAAATCATAATTAACCAGTGAGTAGGAGTAGGGGGAGGTATGTTTTCTTAAGTGTTTTACTAATTCACTTTGAAATTACTTGGGAATCTGTTTATTGTTAACTCATATATCGTGAAGCTCAGCTTACAGCAAAATAAATCAAATGTCTATTTCATTTTCCATTTTAACTGAAGGCAAAACATTTCTGCTATAGTAAACTGACTACTGATGATGTCAAGTGTGGATATTTCCCACTGTGAAGAGAAAGTTGAGCAGCACCCTCGCAAAGCACTCTCTTCCACAACAAAGACTTTTCTCTCCACACCAAAGGAATGTTTTAATCTTGAAATGAACAGTTAAATTTAGTGTTGGAAAATCATCCCACTACATTTACCCATTCTTGGAATGTTTTATAAAAATTAAGAAAGCAAAAATGTATCCTAAAGACAATTTGATAAAAACAAAACAGACAATTGTTCTAAACAAACATGAAACATTACTTTGCCTCCATTCAGGAAACTAGGTATTATTAATGATTAAATTACTGAATAAATATTATCTCAAGCTGTAAAGTAGCCAATACAGCATTTTCTGCTTGCATTTCACTTTTCAGTGTCAACATAATTTTACTTTGGCATTCATATTTCATTTTAGTCTTTTATTCTCATTATCAGTTTTGGTATTTTATTTGGATCTGTAAATAGAATATAAATGGAAGGTCATCAGCCTTAAGCATTAAACCTGTTAACCTTATTTCTCACTTTACAGATGCTGCCTGAGTATTTCAAGTGCATTCTTCGCATGTTTCAGATTTGCAGCATCTGTAGGATTTTGCTTTTGAACTGGATAGTGTCTTGGAGGTGCAGCTGTCGTTATAATGTATTGAAGGCAACTATTTACGCAGTCGGCCTCCACGATCCGTAATGGTTACATAATGTTAATATTGTTTAATTTCTGAATATTAGCTGAAAACAATAGACAATAGACAACAGGTGCAGGAGTAGGCCATTCGGCCCTTCAAGCCAGCACCGCCATTCAATGTGATTGTGACTGATCATCCCCAATCAGTACCCCGTTCCTGCCTTCTCCCTATATCCCCTGATTCCTCTATCTTTAAGAGCCCAATCTAGCTCTCTCTTGAATGTATCCAGAGAACCGGCCTCCACCGCCCTCTGAGGCAGAGACTTCCACAGACTCACAACTGTGAGAAAAAGTGTTTCCTCGTCTCCGTTCTAAATGGCTTAACCCTTATTCTTAAACTGTGCTCCCTGGTTCTGGACTCCCCCAACATCGGGAACATGTTTCCTGCCTCTTGCGTGTTCAAACCCTTAATAATATGTTTCAATAAGATTCCCTCTCATCCTTCTAAACTTCAGAGTATACAAATCCAGCCAGAGATAACTTTTCCATTCTTTGAAATAGTGAGGATGAGAGGGCCTCAATTTAACATCTGGCCATGTAGGTAGTACTTCCAACCAGGTAACAGCCCTTCAGTGCTGCAACACTCTGCCAGATTTGATACTTCTCTAACAACCTTCAAACTCAGATGTGAGAATGCCACTGGCTGAGCCTGCTCAGTTGCCTCTGCTGCACCCAGTGTCTGTGGTGCTTATTACCAATTTAAATTGACTTGTTGGTAACACTCTCTGCATTGAGATTGATATCAACATAGGAAAATGTCTTCAGGAAATCAAGAACTACAGGGCTTGTTCCTCTTGGGCGTCACTTACGCGACAGGCCGGTAGTGACTGACACGCGACAGGCCGGTAGTGACTGACACGCGACAGGCTGGTAGTGACTGACACGCGACAGGCCGGTAGTGACTGACACGCAACGGTCCTGAAAGAGTCGCGTGCGTCATCATGTGTCTGCACAGCCGTCTGGAGCGCGTGACGCCATTTGAAGATAGACACAAAATGCAGGAGCAACTCAACGGGACCGGCAGTATCTCTGGAGAGAAGGAATGTATGATGTTTCGGGTCGAGACTCTTCTCCAGTCTGAAAGAAGGGTCTTGACCCGAAACATCACCCATTGTTTCTCTCCAGAGATGCTGCCGGTCCCGCTGAGTTACTCCAGCATTTTGTGTCTATCTTCAATTTTCTTGGCCCCACTCTGGGAGTAGGAGTGAGGGCGGATCCGGATCCGCAACGGCCATGAGCCCCAGGCCGAGTTCGACGATCGCTTGCCTGCTTCAGCTGCTGTTTGAGGTGAGACATTGCGCCGAGCCAGGGTCTTGGCCTGTCCCACATTGGCCGTCAGTAACGCGACAGGCCGGTGGCGCGCGAAGATTTTGTTCACACTCGTCCACACGAAGTCCACACTCCTCCACGCCACTCCACACTCCTCCACACCACTCCATGCGCCCGTCCCGTGCTACCCACGCACTACCCACACGCTACCCACACGCTACCCACATGCTAGCAGGTCGCGTACATGGCGTGCTAAAGACACCCAAGTGGGACAGGCCCTTACCAAACCAGCTCTCACAAGGTTCAGTAAATAACAGCAAAAGCTCATAAATATAATGCTTTTCTTCCTTGTTCAAAATATCTTTGCTTTTTAGTGCTCCATTTGATCCAATCTAGTGCTCCTTGATCTGTGCTGGTCTTTCCCTGACCTCTGTAATTGAATCCCTCCAAACAAATTTCCATAAAGCCAGATAATTATAACTTCTTGTTTTGAAATTGGCCCGATTTTGCTAACTCCTACTAAATTGAATAAAACAATCTATAGTGAAAACCCAATAATACATAGTGGTATTCGAATTTGGAAACAAATAAAAAAGACATTAAAATTGGATAATTTATCACTTACAAATATTTATCACTATTGCAAATAACCCTTCATTTAAGCCTTCAGTATTGGATAAAGGTTTTGCACAATGGAAAAATTATGGAATTTAAAAGATGGGACATCTTTAAAGAAAAGGTGTGTTCCTCTCGTTTCAGGAGGCACAACAGAATTATGGATTACATTCAAATATTTTTTTTAGATATTTACAACTGAAAGATTATGTTAAATCACATACATAAGAATATAGAATTAGAGAGCCAGAGATTCTAGATGAATGTTTGAATAAACATCCCAACACAGTCAAATTAATTTCTTACATTTATAATATTCTTTTAGATAGTGAGAATCCGTCGACGGAATTACATAGACAAGCATGGGAAAATGAATTAGTTCAACCCATAACGAAAGATATTTGGGATGAAAGTCTACAACATATATATCAGTGTTCGTTAAACGCCAGACATTCTTTAATACAATTTAAAATATTACATAGATTGCATTATTCTAACACAAAATTAAATAGAATTTTTCCTAATATTTCTCCTATCTGCGATAAATGTCAATATTCCGCGGCTAACTTAACCCATACCTTTGTAAATTGCAAAAAAATCAAAACATTTTGGGTGGATATTTTTAAAATTATTTCCTTAGTGATTAATATTCAACTGGAGCCTGATCCTAAATTAATAATATTGGGCAGATCTGAACAATACCTAAAACATACAATAAACCAAAGAAATGTCCTTGATTATAGTATAATAACTGGAAAAAAAATAATATTTAAATTTTGGAAAAACCCTGCATCCCCCACAATTAAATTGTGGATTATGGAGATTTCGGAGACCTTAAATCCGGAAAAAATTAGATTGTCTTAATTGACAAACCAGAATTATTTATTAGAATATGGTCTCCGTTCATAGATTATTTGAAGGGGTAGAATGGACCGGCGCTGATACGTGACAGAAGCTTGAACCCAGGACTAGATGAATAGTTATGTTTTCTTACCTACGGACCTATCTCCTAAGTTGTATTATGGATAGTTTATTCTATTTTTCTAATTTTCTTTTCTTTTTCTTTATTTTTTCTATCTATTAAAAAAATATATAATAATTAGAGCAAATGTTACTATGTAACCGATAAATAAAGACCCCAGCTACATTGGTAGCGGAGTCCCTGGAATCCTGGATATTTAATATGTAACCGTTTAACAAAGTTTGTAGTGGTTCGGACTAGGATATGTACATGCCTCTAATAAAATTTAACTTAAAAAAAAATAAAACAAAAAAAAGATGAGTCAGAGTGTACTTCCCTGATTGATCCCTCCAGTCAAGGCCAAAGGTTTAACTGCGATTGCTTCTCTTCCTAGTACTTCATCTGGTAACCCCATGGATGTTCCTTTGCCCCTTTTCATATTTCACGTCTCCATGCACATTTCACTGTCATTCTCAGCATACACAATATCAGTCTCCACATGTACTAGGGTGACATCCAGTTCCATCCCAGCGCCTCTACTCTTCTTCAGCTCCATAGAGCCTGGCAACTTCTCTTTTGTCCAGTGCTGGAATGATGACCAGAAAGGTCCTCCAACCACATGTTGGAAAAACAACCAATTGTTTTTGGAACAAGTGAAGAGCTGACACTATGGTCAGTTCGGTCACATGGTCATCACATGATTTCAGGCATAAGTTCCAGCACTGTAATAGTCCTTCATTACTGCATTGCCAGGCCAGTGTTACATCAGGCACTCTTGCCTCCATCTGACAACAAGAAAAGGGTGAACCAAGTTTAGGGAGTTCATGTTATATTGTTGAATTGTGGATACATCCCAGTTCATCACACAGTCAAAGGGGATGTTACACTTTTTCATCCTTGAATCTTTTTGTCTGTGAATTTAATTCTATGGAAGAGTGCGGAACTGTGCATTTATTTTGGGAATCTGGCATCAGTCTTGTAAATGACACAGTCAGCCTGACATTAGCTGGCTGAGAGTGGCTGAGGCTTTATTGCTAGTGATGCTGGCCTTGCAGAGGACATTGACACTGGTTTGTTTATCTTTCTAATGGAATTACAACACTTTGTGAACATGGCATGGTTAGAATTTTTCCAGTGCTTTGCAGTGCTGGCTGAGGTTTGTCCAGATCTCAGAACCATTTAGGAGGGTAAGGATTAGTAGGAAGAAGAAAGGTCTCAACCGGAAACATTACCCATTCCTTCTCTCCAGAGATGCTGCCTGCCCTGTTGAGTTACTCCAGCTTTTTTGTGTCATCTAAGGATTAGTAACCTACAATAGTCCTTAATACAAACAACATCTTAAGGTCTACTTTCCCATTACTGTTTTCATGTCCCTCCTTGTCATTGTGTCCCCCTCTTTCAGTAATCTCCTCCCTTACAACCGTTTGACGTATCGGTTCAATTCAAATTCTGGCCTCTTGACTGTGTCCAGTTTTAATTGCTCCATCTCAGGTCCCTTAGATCTGATATTTGATTGCTGGATTTCTTTCCTTTATGTAACCGCAAACTCGCCTTCCATCTGTACAAATATTGTACAGATGTTGTACTGAGGGAGGTGGAAGAGTTTGAAAACAATGTTAAATTGAACATCAATCATCCTGATGAAGCACATACAAAAGATCCATAGTACTTCTTCGGCCAGCACTCTAGTCTGTTTTTAACTACAAATGCTTCCCAATTTACGATGCTTCGACATGATATTTCGACTTTACGATGGAGCAAATGCTCAGCACCGGCAGCAAGCAGACGTCACTTCCGGCCACGTGATCGCATTGTATTATATGCATTTCAACGTGATATTTTCGGTTTATGATGGGTTTATCAGAACGTAACCCCATTGTAGGTCGAGGAGCAGCTGTATTTATACATTTTTTGTCATACTTCCTATATTACAACAATGACTACGTTTCAAAAAGTCATAAAGCATTTTGGGATACTCCGAAACACTAATGTTAATACATGCACATGTACTTTATTCATCACTAATGTGAATTTTATGCAATATAACTTGAATGTTAAGCCTGTCCTGCATTCACACTCTCCTTTATTCCATTCTCAGGTCAGTCCCTAATATCTAATTCAGACAGAATCAAGCATTTGTTTTGTAAATACAGGCCTAGATTAGTATATGCTGCTTTGTTGCAGTGGGATTAGGAGTCAAATTCAAGAATATCCCGTTTATATTTGATGTATGTTAATTTTCATGCATTAAAAAAAATGTAATTTTAAGCTTAGATAGAAACTTGCCTTCTGTTGTAAGCACTAAATTAATGATGTGATTATGCTTGCACTTGGCTCTCTACTTTTGGATTGTTTTCAGGAATTGAATTTCAGAAACAGGTCAATATGTCCCCGTCCCCCACCCCCGATCTTTTCAACCTGTTTTACTGAGTGTACAATACCTCCACTCTTATCACTGTGCAATCCTTTTTAACCAACCACAACCCACCCTCCTTCATCTTTAAGCTACAGAATGTCAAACCATCTTGAATAATGCTCTGCAATACTTTCTGTAAATATGCCATGTCACAATTTCAAATCCTTACACAATACTTTCTTTAACTATGCTTTTACCTGTTTTTATTTGTCTCACTTATTGCCTCCTACAACTGTTCAGTGTCCAGGTTTACATCTGTAAAGTATTATGGGACAGTTTATTTTGTTACACTTGCTATATTCACCCCAGTTTGTATTAGCCTTACAGTGTTCCATCATGAAATTTCAAGTGGGAATGGGAAATATTCTCTTATCAATACCAATATCCCTCGGCTTCACAAATGTAAAATCTATAAATCAGAGCTGGAAAAAATTAAAAAGTATTGTTTTAATTTAAGAGGCATTGAATTAAAACATTAATATAAAGCTGTCATTTAGAAAGCCTGCTTGCCCCATTAATTTATTTTGCAATATAGTAACAACAGACAGGGACTAGAAATCCAGATATATCAAGCTTTTTTTCAGCATTTTGCTGCTGAAAATCATTTTTGTTTTTCTGGAAAGAGATGCAGTTCTGGGTTGAAATGAACACTCCAGTATAGATTGTTAAGACACGTTCAGTTGCAAATAACACTTACCCATCCCGTGTAATTTGCATGCCAGACATGTGCTAAATGATGTCATTCATTTTAGGAGAATTGCCTGAGGATCACGATTCACTGGGCATTCTCAGAACAACCAGATACTAACTATGTTTCTTCAGGCTGTGACCCCACTCATTAGTACCTTCTCAATTTCAGGATGCCACCCATACGTTTATGTTCATAAGTGATAGGAGCAGAATTAGGCCATTTGGCTCATTCAATCATGGCTGATCTATCTTTCCCTCTCAACTCAGAGAGTTGTGAATCTGTGGAATTCTCTGCCACAGAAGGCAGTGGAGGCCAATTCACTGGATGTTTTCAAGAGAGAGTTAGATATAGCTCTTAGGGCTAATGGAATCAATGGATATGGGGAGAAAGCAGGAATGGGGTATGGATTTTGGATGATCAGCCGTGATCATATTGAATGGCTTGAAGGGCCAAATGGCCTACTCCTGCACCTATCTTCTATGTTTCTATGTAACCCCATTCTCCTCCCTTCTCTACAAAACCCCTTACTGATAGACTGACATGGATTGGGAATTGATAAATGGACAGACAATTCTGTTAGAAGCTATGTCCAATGGAATGTCACAGGGATCAGTATCGGGCATTCAGGGGATGGAAATCTACATCAATGATTTGATGTGGAGATTAGGTGTAATATATCCAGGTTTCATGACACAAAGCTGGTGCCAGTGTGAATTGTGAGGGTAATGTAGAGAGACTATTCAGTGATAATGGACAGACCATATGAAAGAATGAAGACATGGCAAATTGAATATATAGTGGAAAAATGAGAGGTCAACCATTTTGGTTGCAATTTTTTATAATTAGTGAGAGATTGAAAAATATTGGTATCAATTGGTATTGAGACCTGTTGTCTTATGACATGAATTACTGAATGTTAAAAAGCAAATTAGGAAGGTAAGCACTATGTTGGCTGCTATTTAAGAGAATGTAAGTGTAGGAGTAAAGGTGAATTATTGCAATTATATGGGGTCCTGGTGAGACCACATTCGAAATATTGTGTCCGGGTCTTGTCTCCACAGCTTGCATTAGAGGAAATAGAACAAATATTCCTGGAATGGGGAGATTTGTCCAAGAGGAAAGATTGAATAACAGTAGGAATGAAGGACCAAATATTTTTTTAGTTAATTAGGTTCTCTGCTTCCACTGTATATTTTCCTTTGGATGGTATGCCCGCTTAAAAAGAAGTGCAGTATAGTAAAGCCTGAGATAATGCAGGTATTAATGCAGACTCAAATTTAAAAAATTGTCCGCAGGAGGTTACACAATGACCCTTCTATGCATCTTTCAGGATATACATCAATCTCTAGACCTCAGTCTTAAATTTAGAAAAATATTCACTTCTGAAAGCAACATTGGTAGATACTGCTCAAAATATGATTATCATTAGCATAAATAGGGAATAGCCATTCCCAGGAAGATTAGTGAATAGATTAGTGTCATGAAGTGGGGAAGAGAATTTAACAAAGCCTGTGGTCATTGTGGAGGCAGGCCGTATTATATCTTTGCTGGCAGCCATGATAAGCCAATGCATAATGGTCTGAGAATGTACCTCTCTATTTGTAGCTTTGTCATAGCCATAGAATCAAGAGTCATACAGCATGAGAATGTGCCCGTCGGCCCAATTTGCCCATGCCGACCAAAATGCCCCATCTACACCAGTTCCACCTGCTTGCATTAGCCCATATTTCTCTAAAACCTTCCTATCCATGTACCTATCCAAATGTATTTTAAATGTTGTTATAATACCTACCTCAACTACCTCCCGAGGCAGCTCATGGCATACACCTACCATCCTTTTGTCTTTCAGAAGTAATGGTGTCTCCTGCAAAACCCCAAATTATCCCCCATGTCCTTCATCCACAGGACAACCACCGAAGAAGTCAAAGTCTCAGGATAAAGGGATATCTGGAAATGCTGGCTCTGCAACATTACATCCTGAAACCAGCCACTCAGAGCATTGTGATGTGGAAAAAGAAAAGATAGATTCATCAAAGCCTGTTATCAAATCAGGTTATCTCAGCCCTGTCAAACATTAACAAAGTCTTCCGTTAACCAAATGCTGACTAATTAAAGTATTTTCTGAAGGTATTATGTATACCTCCAACCAGAGATGCTAAAAGCAGATGCAGTGCTTAGTAGAATTTTGTTTTCTTTTGTCATTCTCTGGACAATGACAAAAGTCAATGAGAAGAGTTTTAATTCTTCTCCCTAGCTCTTGATTATCTTCTCTATACTATTGCGTGTTTCAGAATGTCAAAGCAGTTTATTCTTCTTTAAATCGTGACCTTTGGTTTCTTATAAACTAAAAATGTAAGGTTCCCGATGACCAGAGAAATGAGGATCCTGGAAAATCCCCAGCCTCACCACTTGCCGTTGCCTTGGTTGCTAGGATATTCCACGTGGAAAAATATCATGCACTGTAGGACAAGTAGATTTGATGCCATGTGTTTTTATTGCTTGACATACTGAAGAGGAACATTCTTCCTACTCCATCAGTGTAAAGCAGTGTCTCTGACAGTCTCATTTTAAAATGAGCATCCCTAGACATTTTATTCTGTTAAAGATGTTATATAAACTTACATAAAATATGATTAAATAAAATATCCCTGCTAACTCAAACCAACAGATTTTGCTTCATGTAGTGTGTGACCCAATCCTTTTGATCTCTTAATCAGAAAAGATCATTTTAGGTGATATCATTCTTTGAGGTGAATAGAGTGAGTAAACAGGGATTAAAAAAAGCTAAACATTTGAAATAAGGCCATTTTTTTCTTAGAAGTTATATACACTCTTGTCAGGTCAGGCTTAAGAGATAAACCCTAAGTATTGTGGCCCGATCTTATAATTGCTGTGTTACATGTCTGCCAGTAGAGGGTGTGACCATCCTTCAGTATGTCTCTGCTTTACAAAGGAATAAGATGGCCACAAGGGACACTCAACACTTCTGCCTCTGTTATTATAGCATAGTTACCCTTAAAGTGAACACACATTTCAGCTCAGTTTCCTATTACCACGATGACAGCCATTCAGCAGGGCACAAGGACTGTAATTCCTGAGTTTAACCAGCTCATTTAGGTATTGGCAAACTTCATTTAAAGGAGTGCTAGGAGGCAGCCTGGCTGTCTACAAGCAGCCTGATCAAAGAGCAGAAAAGCATCTGGTTTTACTCTGTTTTCTGTCACAAAGGGGGAAAAAAATCCCTTACAAGTAAATCATGAAAATAAATACCTGTACCCGTCCTCAGGCACCAAGGAGGCCACAGCTATTTTACACACAACATATTTCCACTTTGGAGGTCATGAATAATTTGATTTAATAGACTATTCCATTATTAATATATTTATTGTTGAATTGTTGCTCTGTGTGTTAATAAAACATTACAATCAAATTTCTGAGCTAAGATTTTCATTATTTAGTTCACATTTAATGGGTCAAATTTACAAATCTGCTGATGCAGATCAAACTTTATGAAGAGGAATGCAAGCCTCCAGGCTAAGGGTCGGGTACATCAGACCAGGACCACTGAAGTATATCCAGACAGCTAAACTGCCTTGGTTTTTAATTCTCAGTCAAACACAAGCACAACAGACACGTCTTCCATATCAAATTTGAACTAGTTACAATGAGTAGCAATGACTTAGCCATCTTTCTCCATTGTCCGTCCCTCAGGGTTGAGGATGATGGTTTTCACTCCAGTTATCTGGACTCTGAGGGAACTAATGAGACCAATAAGGGATGTGTGGACCATGTCACATATGGGACAGGGGATGCCTGAAGGGACAGTTAAAAGGGAGGATCAATTGTGCTCCTTCCACTATTTACACTGTTTAATTTAGTTTAGTTTCCTTTTGTTTAGTTTAGTTTAGTTTAGTTTAGTTTAGAGATACAGCATGGAAACAGGTCCTTCGGCACACTGAGCCTGCGCCGACCAATGATCCCCATACACTAACACTATCCTACACCACTAGGGACAATTTACAATTATTCCAAACCTGTATGTCTTTGGTGTGTGGGAGAAAACCAGAGATTCCAGATAAACCTCACGCAGGTCACAGGGAGTACGTACAAACTCCATACAGACAGCACCCCTAGTCAGGATCAAACTCGGGTTTCTGGCACTGTAAGGCAGCAACTCTACCACTGTGCCACTGTGCCGCCAAAGTTCAGCCACCCAGTTTAATTCATTTTAGTTTAGTTTAGTTTAGTTTAGTTTAGTTTAGAGATATAATGTGGAAACAGACCCTCCTGAGCACGTGAAGAAAACACATGCAGTCACAGGGAGAATGTACTAACTCCATAAAGACAGCTCTCGTAGTCATGATCAAACCCGGGTCTCTGTTTCTGTAAGGCAACAGCTTTACCACTGTGCCACTGTTTCACCAAACTGGGCTTCCTCTTCCCACTGAAGAAGGGAATGTTTTCAGTGCCATCCAGTTCATGCACCCAGAATTCCCATATTGCATTATCCAAGAATGTTTCACAGAAGTCTTCTCTTTGTACTGTTGCAAATTTCTTATAGCAATGGGGCTTAGAGCAGAATGTTTATTTCCAATGCCTAGTGTCAAGCTCAAGGTGATATAACTTGTCCATTGGCGTTGTATAACAATCAGCACGGGAGCACCTCAAGGCTGCCTGCTCAGCCCCCTGCTGTACTCACTCTATACTCATGACTGCGTAGCCGGACATAGTGCGAACTCCATCATCCAGTTCGCTGACGACACCACTGTTGTGGGACGTATCACTGATGGGGAAGTCAGAGTGCATAAGTGAGATCGACCAATTGACCAAATGGAGCCAGCACAATAACCTGGCTCTCAACACCAGCAAAACAAAGGAACTGATTGTGGACTTCGGAAGGAGTAGGATGGGGTCCCACAGTCCCATTTATATCAACGGGTCGATGATGGAAAGGGTTAAGAACTTCAAATTCCTGGGCATGTATATTTCGGAAGATCTCTCCTGGTCCCAGAACACTGATGTCATCATAAAGAAAGCACATCAGCACCTCTACTTCCTGATAAGATTATGGAGAGTCGGTATGTCAAGGAGGACTCTCTTGAACTTCTCTCGGTGCACAGTGGAGTGTATGCTGACCGGTTGCATCGTGGCTTGGTACAGCAATCTGAGCATCCAGGAGCAGAAAAGGCTGCAAAAAGTTGTAACCACTGCCCAGTCCATCATCGGTTCTGACCTCCCAACCATTGAGGGGATCTATCACAGTCGCTGCCTCAAAAAAGCTGCCAGCATCATCAAGGCCACACACTCATCTCTCCGCTGCCATCAGGTAGAAGGTACAGGAGCCTGAAATCTGCAACATCCAGATTCAGGAACAGCTTCTTTCCCACAGCCATCAAACTATTAAATCACAACTTCAAACAAACTCTGAACTATAACAGTATATTGTACTTTGTCTGTTTATTGATGTGTGTATATATATATATATTCTATGGTATATGGACACACTGATCTTCTCTGTACTTATGACTACAATATCCTGTTGTGCTGCAGCAATGCAAGAATTTTATTGTCCTATCTGGGACACATGACAATAAACTCTCTTGACTTGACTTGACTTGACTTGTATGAATGTAGCTCCATTGTCTACCTCATTTGGAGTTAATGCAAAGGTTGGTCTGGGAGCAGACACTACATTGGTTCATTGTCCTGCAGGTGGAGTTGGATGATTTTGTAGGGACAATGTTAAAAAAAACCTTTCTTTTGAATGCCTGTTCTAGATAGTTTATGTTTGCAAAATATACAGTGCAAATGGGAGTAATGCTGTCTGGTAAAGCTTGATACCAACTCTTGAGCTTCATACTCTCTTTTTCTCTGATGTCCAAAGAGTGTGCTAGCACATCTGACATGATGGTGAATTCCATCATTGGTGTCTACCCTCACTGAAAGATAGCTCTGAGATATGGGAAGTGGTATAATGTTTCTCAGGGTCTTGTTGTGGACTAATAATGATATGGGGGTTATGTTGTGGAATAGGGGCAAGTAGACAAAGGATCATTAAAAAAAGGACCATCCTGTTTCATTCTTAAATGAATAAACCAATGACATGCAGCACAAGCTCCATGGGGGGCACATGTTCTATTGTTAAATAACAGGGGATGAAATTATCTTAGTTCTGGAATAGAGACAAAACGGTTTGAACAGCTTTTCATTCAACTTGTAGGTTAGCTCCTTTCTACCGGCTTGCTAGATGGAGGTGGGAACAATGGGGGCACTCAGAATGCTACCAATATTAATATCTGGAAACACATTAAACTGTTAGAATCTCGAGCAAAACACAATGTGATGGATGAATTTGGCAACATCTGGGGAGGGAATGGACAGGGCACAAGACCGTTCTCTAGGCTGACTGTAGTTGATGGAAATGTGAAAAAGAGAGGTGAGGGTGGGAGAAAAACTAGTAAGTGATAGGTGGATATAGATGAGGGAGAGGTTCGCCTGTAATCTCACAGTATTATTAATATCTATTTGCTGTGCCACACTTGCCCTTCTAATCAAAATAGTACCAAACAAATGAAACAGCTATGTCATAAGAGAAACACCATTACCCATCTATTGCAGAATGGGTCAAATTTATTCAGAGACTTAATATTCATTTTCTACCTCATGATTTGGACTCCCAGTTATCCAACTGCAGCATGTGCTCCTATGGAGCTCATGCTACAAGTCACTACAGTGAGACAGTAGTGATATCATGACTTCTGGGCTTATTGTGGCTGGTTTATGGTCGCAGGTATGTGTCTCTATATGTGTCCATTTGTTTTTTTTTGTAAAATATTTTTATTAGAAGTAAATACATATTAAAAAGGAATAACATAAAATCAAAAAAGAAAAAAACATATTATTCGTCACATACATTCTTAATATTTTTAAAGTTTACAGTCATTCTTATTTATACTTCTATATTTTTTATTATTTTATAACAGAAAGAAAATAGTAAAGAGAAATAATAAAAAGAAATAAAATAGAAGTAGAAAATCGATAAAATGAGTGGTGTATAAAGCAAGATATTCTTCATTGGAGATATATGCGTGGTCTATTGTATATAGTTCTTCATCTATTCCTTCATTCAGGCTTCAGTCAGGCCCTCAAACCGGACATCCTTGACCCTTTAAGTATTCAATAAATGGAGACCATATTCCTCTGAATTGATCTAGCTTGTCCAAAAGTACAAGTCTTAGTCTTTCCAGGTGAAGCGTCTCTGACATTTCTGTAATCCACATTTTGATTGTGGGGGATGTAGGACTTTTCCAAAATCTTAGTATTAGTTTTTTACCAATTATTAAACTATAACCAATAAAAATTATTTGCTGTGTTGTTAGTAGATGATCCGTTTCTATTATTCCTAATATGATTAATTTTGAGTCAGGAGTCAGATTTGCATTAACTACTTTTGAGATTATGTTAAAAATTTATATCCAAAAATTAGTAATTTTTATACATTTTGTGAATGAATGCGTTAGATTAGCATCTAAATGCTGACATTTATCACATATAGTGGAACATTTGAAAAAATTCTGTTTAATTTGGATTTTGAAAAGTGTAATCTATGTAAAACTTTAAATTGTAGCAGGGAGTGTCTGGCATTTAATGAGCAGTGGTGTATATGTTGTAAACTTTCATTCCATACTTCTACACTAATTATTTGTCCTAATTCATTTTCCCATGCTTGCCTATATATTTCCGAGTTTGGTAAATCATTTTCCAGTAAAATATTATAAATATATGATATTATTTTTTCTGTATTCGGATATTTATTTAGACATTCATCTAAAATCTCTGTCTTTCTATTTCTAAAATCCTGTGTGTTTGATTTAACATAGTCTCTAATTTGTAAATATCTAAAGTATTCTTTTGAGTGTAATCCATAATTTTGTTGTAATTCCTGAAATGAAAGAAATAAACTTTCCCTGTAGAGATCACCCATCTTATTTATTCCATAGTTCTTCCATTTTAAAAAACCTTTATCCATCATTGAAGGTTTAAAAGTGATGTTATTTGCAATGGGAAGAGCCAGTGGTATACTTTCTAATTTTAATGTTTTCTTTAATTGTTTCCAAATACGTATGCCACTTTCTATTATTGGATTTCCTCTATAACTTTTTTTTAATGTATTTTAGTATTAGCAAATAAAATCGAGCTAATTTCAAAAGGTGAACAATCTTCCTTTTCCATTTTTAACCAGTTTGGTTGTTTATCTACTTCTTCAAACCAAAAATTCATATTTTTAATATTAACAGCCCAATAATAAAACATAAAATTAGGCAAAGCAAAACCTCCATTCATTTTTGATTTACATAGATATTTTTTATTTATTCTATGGCTCTTATAATCCCAAATAAAGTTGGTAACTATAGAGTCCACTTTCTTAAAAAAACTTTTAGGAAGATATATCGGGATCAGTTGAAACAGGTATAATAATTGCGGACGAAAAATAATTTTTATCGCATTAATTCTACCTAGCATTGACATAGGTAATGCTTTCCAATATAGGATATGCTTAAGTAGTTTATTCAATAGGGGTGGGAAATTAGATTTAAATAAAGAATCATATCTTTTTGTTACAGGAATTCCAAGATATTTGATTTTTTCATTTGCTATCTCAAAAGGATATTGATGTAATATATGCGAGTTATTTCCCATTATTGGCATGTTCACTTTTATTCCAATTAATTCTATATCCTGAAATCAATCCAAATTGAGTTATTAAATCTAATAAGTTAGGAATACTAATTTCCGGCTTTGTAATATAAAGTAACACATCATCTGCGTATAAAGAAATTTTATTTTCAGTTTCTTTGGTTTCATACCCGTATATTTAAGGATGTAATCTGACGCGCTGTGCTAATGGTTCAATTGCCAGTGCAAACAGTTGTTGAGATAGAGGACAACCTTGTCTACAGCACGGAATAAATTAAATTTAGTTGTTAACATTTGATTTATTAATATTCTAGCTGTTGGCTTGGTATATGTTAGCTTAACCCATGTTATAAACTTCTCTCCCAACTGAAAAGTTTCCATAACCGAAAATAAATAAGGCCATTCAATCTGATTGAAAGCTTTCTCTGCGTCCAATGAAATAATTGATAAATCTTTATTAATGTTTCTTTTCGAGTATATAATATTGAATAATCTTCTCAGGTTGTTTGAGGAGTATCGTTTAGGTATAAATCCTGTTTGATCTGAATGAATTATTTTATTAATCACTGTATTTAGTCTTTGTGCTAGTATTTTGGTTAATATTTTTGATCAGTATTTAAAAGAGCTATGGCTCTATATGACCCTGGATCATCCAGATTTTTTATCTAACTTAGGTATAAGTGTTATAATAGGTTCATTTAATTTATATGTGTCCATTTGTTGATGGTATTTGAAACACTTTGCACATCAGATCCAAATATGCATCCCCAAGATCCCAGTCAGAAAATCCTGTGAACTAGATTCTGTGCCCTTCTACATAGCACTCTCCCCACAGAATATTCACACCGCTCCAGCATCTTAGGGAGGAAATGTATTTAAGGAGAGTGTACTTTACAAAAGAGGTATGATGGCTTCCAGCCGCGATCACTCACTCACACTGCTTTGCTGTGGCTATAAAAGTGACTGCTACACCAAACTAGACTTTTATTGGCAAAATTCACTTTAGGCTGAAAGCTGTAATTTTTTTTCAATGCTTTGAAATGCCCCTGACATTTAGAAGCACACAAAAAAACCTACTAAAAATCAAATAAACAAGTTCAAAAACAATTGTGCTTCTATTAGATTTTAACATTTTCACCATTTGAAAACACTTACAAACACATTTAAGTAATTATTTTTCTTCATAGAGAGTGCCTGTGCTTACAAATTACTTTCTTCCACTGGTTTCATGGGCTCTGAGACTACATAGTATCTGCAGATTACCCCAGATTGGGGGGAAATGTCTTACAGGGTGAGCGGGGAGATAATCTCTGCACTGGGACAATTCTTCTGATTCTCAGGAAACGTTCCTGATGCATGGATTCAAGGTTCTCAATATGCTTAAATCTGGAATGCTCCTTTTCCACATTCCACATTCCACATTGAATGGGCCAGGGATTCCCAGAAGTCAAAGGGACTGTTGAATCTTTTTCATGAAGATCACATCCATACTCAATAAGCAATTAAAAAATTGTACGACAAATGCAAATAATTAATTAAATGCTGTTTACCATACTTTTCCTTTCATCCTCATTGACTTAAATCCTGTAATCAAACTAGTGAACTCAAGCTGCTATGGTGTCCAGGAATCTTGGCCCATCTTCAAACAGTTTCCTCGGAACACATGCACAGAGGTTCCATCTTAAGACTATATACAGTGTCCAGCAATGGAATGGATTGACAATTTTATCAACAAAAGTCTGTCAGTAAACTATTTTCTTGGAATAAGCATGGGCTGAAGTCCCTAATATTTTCATTTGCCAGCAAATTCTTGCCTGTCTTTTTAATGACCTCTGAGTGGCAAAGCCTATCTGCTAGTCTCCATCAGGAAAAATAATGCTACTCATAGCAATCAGTAGAGTGAGTCATTTGCCTCTGCAAGACGGAGCACCAAGAGAATTCTTGAAAGCCTTAAAGGCATGCTTCCACCGCTCAGGTCAGAAAGCTCAGCAACATGTGACAGATCAAGTGTCATGCTTAGTTACAGTGTACAGCATCCTGCACAGCTTTATTATTCTAAAAGAGCTGTTCTGTGGGATTAGCTAGAAACTGTGTTAGCTGAAGGTAGATCTCAATGGAGAAGAGCATCAAAAGGACTTGCTCATAAATACAACAGATGATCACAAACATTTTCTTTCCTATGCAATCCAAAACATCAGAGCATAACTCTTTTTGCTCTGCTTTGAATCAAGAGGCCTTCCCTTAATCCAATACCCATCCTAAGAATTGATCAGCCACTCAAAATGATGAAACACAAACATTATTTTCTCTATGATCATACATTCTGTGACAAACCATAAACATAAAAAATGTGTAAATGTATAAAAATGGCATAAGTAATAACTATAAACCAATCATATTTTTTCAACTTCAACTATTTGGTAAGTAGCAGAATGTATATATTTTAGAAAAATGTGACGACTAATTCTATTCTTTTAAAAAAATGTACAGGCATATTTGGTCACTTTATGGCATTAAACAATGCCAATAGACTTTACTTTGAGATATAAATACAAAGCTGATGTAACGTGTTATACTATATGAGGCCTATAGAATACTTTCTGACATATCGGGCCCTGGAGTACAACAACGTTGTTGAGGCTTTAGGGAGGCCTCAATGCAGCCTCACTAATTTGCTGTATGGTGTGGTTGAATTATGTAAAAACTTAGGATATTTTCATTAGAACAATATGGATTTCAACGTAATCAATATTACATAACTTTAAATTAAGTATTGAAGGGGGAGGATAAAAAGATGCAATTATTTACAAACATTGAACCCAGAGGATGAGGAGGTCATCGGTATAAAATTACATCAAAGAGATTTACAAAAAGAAACGTCTTAGTAAAGAGAAAAGGAAGAATATGGAATGAATTTCCACAAAAGATTGAATAGATGGATTAATGGAAAGTGATGGAAGGAGCATGGTAATTCAGTGGATAATATAATTAGAATTATTTATTCAAGGCAGGTGAATGCTGACACATGATGATTGGGTATGTTTCTGTATTATAACTTTTATGTAATTCATTTGCTTCCTTTGAATTTTCTGCACCACAACTCATCATTTGGAATACAGTCAAAAATTGCTTAAAGGTTTAGTAACATGTGCATAGAGGGAAACTGTTTTAACATTTCAGGTCAATAGCTTTTCACAAAAACTGGAAAAACTTAAAGGTATAACAAGCAGGAAGATTCAGAAAAAGGAGGAAGTGTGCAGTTGAGCAGTGGAATTGGAGTGAAAAGGTTCCACAATGGGCTGGATGGAGGGAAGGATTATACAACAAGAGATGATGGAGCAAAGCAAAATTAGATGGGCACAAAAAGCTGGAGTAACTCAACGGGACAGACAGCATCTCTGGAAAGAAGGAATGGGTGATGTTTCAGGTCATGACCCTTCTTCAGTCACCCATTACTTCTCTCCAGAGGTGTTGCCGGTCCGCTGAGTTACTCCAGCATTTTATGTCTATCTACGGTTTAAACCAGCAATTGCAGTTCCTTCTTACACAAGGCGAAATTAGATACAGTACGTACAAAATAAATTATTTAACCGGAAGAGATATCAAAGAGGAGATGAAAAAAAACCTGCAATTGTTGAGCTCTGTGGCTCAGGATTGCATTTAGTCATTGCCTTATGTCATTTGTACTCACAAGGCAATGCATTTTGAAAGGTAACTCTAGGTCATCGATGGTGGCTTTTCAACCATAAGAAAAGCACCTAGTTGGTCCTTCCCTGAAATGAAACATCAACAGGCAGAAAGAATGCCCAGTTCTGTCAGTTGTCAAACGTCTGAAAATTACATATCTACAGAGGCACTGGGAAACTAGTGACTGTCAATTAAACAATTAGGATTTTTAATACTTTAAAAATGATTAAAAAAGGAAACAATTATATAATTTATAAACATACCATTTTACATTAAATAAAAACCTTAATGTAATCATAAATAAATAAATAAAGTGATTTACCTTATTCTTACTATCTTTCCTCTGAGCTGTTGCTGAAACATGAAAATGGATGGCCTACAGGTTCTGAGACAGCTCCAAATTGTGGTGGAAGTTTGGTCATTTGCAAGAGACTGGACACTGAGTGGACTTGGAAAACCATCGTGTTTCTTCGCAAATTCCAACCCCATGTTGAATCCAGCTTCACCCAAAGATGAGATACAAATTGTCATGCTTACCTTGACCTTCATTATACGAATGAGAGGCTTAATTACAGGAGGAGGAGGCAAGGAGAAATACGACAGAGTGGAAATACGATGGAAAAATACAATATCAGCTTAGAAAATTTACATTGCTAGAATATATATTTTTTGTACACAGCCAACAAATCTGTGTTTAACCTTTCCAATGTGGGGAAGATAGTCTAAACACCAAATAGAGAACTCTAGAATGCAGAAGTAAATCACTATTTAACCTGGAAAGTGTGTTTACGTCACAGTACATGGGGAAGGAGGAAATAATAAGGCAGGTAGTTCCCATGCTTGGCAGAGAGGGAACCAGAGGAAGAAGAGAATGTTGGTTGTATATGAGGAGTGGTACCACCGTTTCCCAGAGAAAAGTCCCATCACAATTCTGAAAAGGGAGGAGAGACAAAGCTTTAATGGGCATCACGCAGTTAGTTTTGGACATGGTGGAGAATGATTTACTAAATGTGAGGACAAGAAGAACTTTATTCTAGTTCTGGGAGAGAAGTGTGAAATAAAAATGTGGGAAATGGAATGGACTTGGTCGCAGGTCAAATACTCTATTAGAAGCCAAATCTTGTTTGAGGAATAAACGACAAATTAGATGTGCAGGTATGAAATTGTAGGGATAGTTCAGGAAAGATGGAGACAATGGGGAAATAGAGCAGATGCCCAAAAGGATGCAGATGGTAGGAAGTATATTCAACACAGGTGCATGGATAATCCTATTAATATTGATAATATACGCTATGCTCCGAAGCAGAGATAAAGGTGTGATGAATGGGAAAGGAATATCAAGGACAAACCATATATGATGGATGGATGAAATATGCTGCAAACAATGAATTTTACTGGTTCAGAAAAGAGTCGACATGGTCAAAATCCATACAGGGAATTGTGAAACATTTCATTTTCCACAGTAAGCTAGATGATTATTCCTATCATTTACACCTTCACCATGTAAATCTATTTTAAACATCTTAAATATTAAAGTCATTCTGTAAATATTAATGCAGTATTTAAGTCCTGCTAAGTTAGAGAAGTCGAATGGATCATTACTCCTTAACTATTCTTCACTGGATCATCACAGTAAAATTGTAATATACCCATGAGAGATAAATACTATTGGAATATTTGACACAAAGAAAACATGAGTTGAAGTCAGAAACATTATCTTTATCTTTCTTGGAATTTTAGCAACTAAGATTTTTAGTGTGTTTACAAACATTGTGTGCCGATTTAAAAAACTGTTCTGACATATGCCTTTCAAGCAGAAGGCAAGATTATCTTTTTGTTATATTAATTAATGTTTTTTCTTTTAAATGAACCTTTCCTAAGGGGATAATTTGTGGCTTTTTCGATACTTACAACCTGACAGGCAACTAGATTATCTCATAAAGACCTTCTCCAGGTCTTCGAATTGTCAAAGGAGCTTTGAAACTAGGAACATTATGTGTAATTATATTGAATTATTATGTTTAAGTAACATTGTCTTCTTCCTATTGGATTACATTCCTTTAGGCAACTAAACAAATACTTCTTTGGGAAGTTTATGGAAGCCATTTAGTGGAATGGTTAAACAATCTCTATCGATTGGGCTGCACTCTGATGCAGCATTATACTTTGTGGCTTCATACACACTAAAAACACATGAAATCAGCTCTTCATCTTACCATTTTCAATTTCATGCACCTGCTGGAATGGTAAAAAAAACTTCTATTGTGCTCAAGCAAACTTCGATGATCCAAAATTTGCCAACATGTATTTCTTTCAACCTGACAGCCAAGAGGCTCAGAGACAGGTCAGATATCTCAAAGAGCTCCGCAGTTAAAAAGTACCCTTTTGAAGTGTAGACGTCGAAGGTCTCTGAATAGAAAAGATTAAGTGATGATCTAATTGAGGTACTTAAAATCATTAAAGGATTTGATAAGACAGACAGAGAGAAGTTATATCCTCTAATATGAGTCTCCAGAACAAGTTACTTGGCTGGCGAAGGAGCGTGATCAAAAAGGCAGGATGTCCCAGGATGAGGCTATCCTTTTACACATCGGGTGTGCTGATGCCTGTGATGTTCCAAAATGTGAAATTCTCAACTGCAACATTTGTGGTTAAAAAATAAAAATATATATTTAGGCAGCACAGTGAAGCAGCTGATAGAGCTGCTGCTTCATAGTTAATTCTGACCATATGTGCTGTCTGCGTGAAGTTTGCACCTTCTCCCTGTGACCGCATTGTTGTCCATTGGGGTGCTGCGGTCTCCTTCCATATCCCAAAGACGTGTGGGTTTGTAGGTTAATTGGCCTCTCTAAATTTCTTTGAGAGTCCAGGGAGTGGATGCAAAAGGGGGTTAACATAGGATTAGTGTGAACAGGTGATGGATGGTTGGCGTGGACCCGGTGGCTGAAGGGCCTGTTTCCATGCTGTATCTCTAAACTAAACTAAAACTAAAGTGGCAATGTTATGAAAATTAATGTCAAAAATCTAAACACTACCTAAAAAACTGCTGAAGCTAAACAAATTGAAATTTCAAAGCTGAGATTGCAATATTTTTTGCTATATAAGGGTGTTACTTATAACAGATCAAGGCAGGTGATATACTTTGCCTGCAGACTAATAGAAATCTGATTAAATGGTGGCATAAACTTTAAACACAATGTCTTCGTGTGCATTTCCTGTATTCTCAAAATGGCAGCTAATTTATGCATGGAAATATCACACAGATGGCAATTAAATAAATGTCTTGATAATCCAGTTTGGTTAAGTGAGTTGATCGATAGATGCTGGTCTGGTCCTTTTTGTAATCTCAGGTCTTTGATCAGTGATATGGGATCTGATAAGGCAGATAGTCCCTTGGTGGATTGCTGCAAGTGCTCAGCAATCCCTCAGTGCTGGACAAAAGTATTTTTGCCCCAGCTTCTGGAGAATAGTTGAACCCACAGCATCATGACTCGGAGAAACAATTGAGTCCAGTCTGATACTTGAAATTGTACAGAAAAAATATCTGACTCGTGGCGCTAATTTTTTAGAGATGCACACACTGAAAGATACATGAATTAAATGGAATGCTACCTTTATTGTCATTCAGACCTTTTGGTCTGAACAAAATTTCGTGCCTGCAGTCATACATATAATAAAAATAACAAAAACACACAATAAACACAAATTTAACATCCACCACAGTGAGTTCACCAGGCACCTCCTCACTGTGATGCAAGTCAAAAGTCTTAAAGTCTTTGTTTCTTCCCTCCTTGTTCTCCCTCTGCGCTGAGGTGATACAGGCCTCCTATGCTGTGACCCCATCGGGTGATGGTAAGTAAGTCAGTCCCGCAGCTGAATCCAGCCCCGCGAACGGGCTGATTCAAACTCCGCGGCCCGTGGTGATCAAAGCTGCCAAAGCTGCCGCCCTCCAATCCAGCGGACAAGGCTATCATTGCGGGAGCTCCGGAAAAACAGGTTATCAACCTGTGACCCACGAGTTCCCGACGACGTTGTCCACTGGGCCCGTGGCCGGGCCTCCTGAAGTCGGGCCGCCACCGCCGCCAGAACGCCAGAACATCGCCACAGCCCCGAAGCCACGCCGCCGCCACCGCTGGAACGCCGCCACAGCTCCAAGTTGGGCCGCTGCCGCCGTAACGCCATAACGCCGTAACGCCGGAACGCCGGAACACCGGAACACCGCCACAGCTCCAAATCAGCCGCTGCCGCCGCCGGAATGCCGGAATGCCGCTACAGCTGCAAGTCGGGCCGCTGCCGCCGCCTGTGTTGAGACACTTAGATCTCTGCCTGATTTTTGGATCTTTGTTCTCGTCATGTGTTTAAAAAAAATCATCCAATATTGTATCACATAACCATGACCAGTAGCTCAGATATTCATATCAAAACAAACAAAGGTGTACAGACTTATATTGAATGTTTTGTGTACATTTCCACAAAGACAACACATGGTGTTCATGGCCAATTTAGCCAACATCACCACCACATCCACATGACTACTATGGAGCTTTGAAGACTGTCTGAACCCAAAATGATATTCTTCATCTGAATTTCTATTCTATCAAAGCCAGTGGAAAATAATGTGATTTGGAATGTAAACCAATGTCCCATTCATCCCTGCTAGTTTTCCCATCAATGGTTAAATTAAAAGTACTACAATTGTCACTTTATGTTATTTTGGCTTTCTCCACAATCTCACATTACAGTCATAGAGTTATACATCAGGACGCAAGCTTTTCAGCCCATCTTGTCCTTGCCGACTAGGTTGATATTCTGGGAGGATCTAATGTGCCCACATTTGGCTAAACCCTTTCTATACATCTTTCTATCCTGGGAAAAGGGCTGTGAGCGCTCACTTTATCTATACCCTGCATGACCTTGTATACCTCAATAAAGTCAACCCTTAGTTTCCTGCACTCCAAAAAAAAGAGTCCCAGCACACCAACTGTCACACAGTCTGAAGAAGGGTCTCGACCCAAAACGTCGCCTATCTCCTTCGCTCCTTAGATGCTGCTGCACCCGCTGAGTTTCTCCAGCTTTTTGTGTAACCCCCCAGCACATGTAGCCTTGCCCTATAACTCGTGCACATCCAGGGTTAGTTTAGTTTAGTTTAGAGATGCAGCGTGGACTCAGGCCTTTCGGCTTAGCAAGTCCACACCAACCAGTGATCCCTGTACACTAGCACTATCCTACACACTAGGGCCAATTTTACAATTTTTACCAAAGTCTGTATTTATGCCTACAATTCTGTATTTATGCCTACAATATTGTGTTGTGCTGCAGCAATGCAAGAATTTCATTGTCCTATCTGGGACACATGACAATAAATTCTCTTGACTTGACTTAACCAAAAAAGCATCTGCAGTTCCTTCTTTAACACTACAAAATTGTATGTCTTTGGAGTGTGGAAGGAAACCAGAGCACCCGGGGAAAACCCACACGGTCACTCCATATAGTATAAACTCCATATAGACAGCACCCATAAACAGGTATGAACCTGGTCTCTGGTGCAGTAAGGCATCAACTCTACTGCTGCACCTTCGTGCCACCCTGGTTACATCCTGGTGAATTCCTTCTGCACTCTTTCCAACTTAATGCCATTATTCCTACAGTTGTGCGACAGGAACTGCACACAGTGCTCCAAGGGTGGTCTCACCAATGATTTGTACAGCAGGATCACAATGTTTAGTTTAGTTTATTGTCACGTGTATCAAGGTACAGTGAAAAGCTTTTTTGTTGTGTGCTGTCCAGTCAGCAGTAAGATTATACATAATTACAATCAAACCACCCACTGTGTACAGATACAGGATAAAGGGAATAACATTTAGTGCAAGTTAAAGACCAACAGTCCCGAAATCCCAACTTTTGTTTTGAATATCCTTCCCAATGAAGGTGGGTGTTCCAAACTCCTTCACCACACTGTCCACCTGACGTGCTACTTTCAGGGAATAATGCATCTCTACAGCAAGATCTCTCTGTTCTGAATTTGTGCCGCTTAAATCCTTGAGTTTACTCTATTGGCATTTTCTTTCCTCCCACCTGAATTTCAGTTCTTCAATTCAGGGTCAGACATTCAGGATTTATTGAAAAAAAAAACTTTGACTGTCTCATAAAAAGTAACTGCATTGTTAGTATAAAGTCAATGCAGAAGAGCCTGCAGATGCTGAAGCCTGGAGTAATAAATGTTACCAGCTTCAGATTCCAGTTTGATTTTTGTTAACACCATAGTGAGTTCTTGAGCATTTCCAAAATCAGTATAGCTCAGTATTGGATATTGGATAAATATTAATGATATCTGTTTTAATGCTAACAAAATAGTCTGCTATATTTTGGCACATATATTTAGGATGGAAACTATTTATGCATAAAATATTTTGCTGTTCCACCATCAAAGTATACAATTTTTTTCAGTTTTCCACTTGTTATTCCTAGAAATAGGAATTGTTTCTGTCCCCATGTTTCCATATTCCCTTCACCTCCCCCCTCCACTCCTTTCAGGGACCCAAGCAGTCCTTCCAGGTCCGACAGAGGTTCACCTGCACCTCCTCCAACCTCATCTATTGCATCCGCTGCTCCAGATGCCAGATGATCTATATCGGTGAGACCAAGCGGAGGCTTGGCGATCGTTTCGCCGAACACTTCCGCTCGGTCCGCAAAAACCAACCCAACCTCCCGGTGGCTCAGCACTTCAACTCCCCCTCCCATTCCGTATCCGACCTCTCGGTCCTGGGCCTCCTCCACGGCCAGAGTGAGCAACACCGCAAGTTGGAGGAACAGCACCTCATATTCTGTTTGGGGAGTCTGCATCCTTTGGGCTTGAACATTGAATTTTCTCAATTCTGTTAACCCTTGCTGTCTCCTCCCCTTCCCACCTCTCCCTCAGCCCTCGGGCCCTGGCATTCCCTCTATCTCTATCTCCCTCCCCCACCCTAGTCACACTAGCTTCTCATTTTCACACCACAAACAGCTTACAATGGCTTGTTCCCTTTATCATCGATACTTTTTTGTATATCTTTCATTCATTGTTCTTTATCTCTCCACATCACAGTCTATATCTCTTGTTTCCCTGTTAACGAAGAAACTGCAGATGCTGGAGAATCGAGGGTTACACAAAAAGCTGGAGAAACTCAGCGGGTGCAGCAGCATCTAAGGAGCGAAGGAGATAGGCGACTTTTCGGGTCGAGACCCTTCTTCAGCAAGAAGGGTCTCGACCCGAAACGTCGCCTATCTCCTTCGCTCCTTAGATGCTGCTGCACCCGCTGAGTTTCTCCAGCTTTTTGTGTAACCCTGTTTCCCTGATCCCTGACCAGTCTGAAGAAGGGTCTCGACCTGAAACATCGCCTATCTCCTTCGCTCCTTAGATGCTGCTGCACCCGCTGAGTTTCTCCAGCCTTTTGTGTAACCCTTTCCATATTACAGTTTCATTTTGACCATGTTTTTCATATTGTCTCCATACTCCTGAGTTTTTTGGGAGTGCACACTTATGTTTTCCAAAAAGGGTCACAATGAAGATCAGGAACATTGTCTGACAGCCAGGATATCTTGATCATTACTATTCTTGTCTGTGATCAGTTAACAACGGAATTAGAACATTCTAATCTGTATGACTCGGATAAGTGCAGCTCCTATCAGTTAATAACATAAATTAGCATTAATTATTTAAATAAAACATTCTACAGGTCCACTAAAAGAATGCTAATGCAGTAAGTAATTAGTAAATAATTGTTGAATGGAGATCTGATACAGGGATTCCCTCTTTAAACTTGTCATTAATGTAATCCGCTTATAAGGATAAAGCTTAATATTTGGGGATAAGACAGAGCCAGTTGGAAAACAAATTAGACTTAAAAGCCTTTTAACATAGAAAGCATTCTTCAGTACATTTTCTGACTTCATTTTGCCAGGCAGAGGTAAAACACCACAATGAATGTAGATCTTACAAACAGATTAACAAACATAGAGGACAAATGAAAGTGAGTCTTTATCCCCACAGGTTTTTGTCAAGTATGTTAATCTATGGCCCTGGGATATGTAGAGTCCAGAAATAAAAAGAGGTCAGAGAACAACTGATGTTAAAAATGTGATCTTTAAGAACAAAACTCTCAGTAAGTAAACAAAAAGTAATTTTGAATGTCTGTTAAAGTGAACAGTTTATGGAGACAGGGTGTAAAATGCATGGAGAGCGAGTGAACTATTTATTGTGTGTAATGCATGAAAGTATTTTCAGATCCCTTTAAAGCTTTAAGCAGCCTTCTATATGCAGCCTTCTTGTTCTCTTTCCCATTTTCATGCAAGCATTGAAAGTATTGAATATAAATATTCCATAGAGTCATAGACTCATACAGAGTGTAAACGTGGCCTTCAGCCCAACTTCAGATCACACTGCCCCAATCTGCAATAGTCCCATCTGCCTGTGTTTGGTCCATATCTCTCCAAACCTACCCTATCCATGTACCTGTCCAAATGTTTTTTAAACATTGTGATAATACCTGCCTTAACTACCTTCTCCGGCAGCTCTGCCATACAGCTACCATCCTTTGTGTAAAAAAAAAAAGATACCCCTCAGGTTCCTATTAAATCTTTCCAACCTCACCTTAAACCTATGTCCTATGATTCTTGATTTGCCTGCTCTGGGTAAAAGAGGCTGAGCTCTAACCCTATATTTTAGTCTCATGATCTTATACAATTCTATAATTTCACCCCTCATCCTCCTGTGCTGCAAGGAATAAAGTCCTAACCTACTCAACCTCTCCCTTTAGCTCAGACCCTCGGGTGCTGGCAACCTCCTTGTAAATCGTCTCTTCACCTTTTCCAGCTTAACACCATCTTCCCTATAACAGGGACCAAAATTAAACACTATACTTTAAATGTGACCTCACCAATGTCTTGTACAACTGTAACATGATCTCCTAACTTCTATATTCAAGCTGGTGCAGAGGACATGGGTTCAGGTATTTGAGGCAGTGGTGACCTACACAAGAGGGTCACGTTGCACCTGAACTGGAAGGGAACCAAGATTTGCCAGTGCTACTTGTGAGGGTTTAAACTAGATTGGCTGGGGAGAAGGTCCCAGAGCCACTGGGAGATCAGGTTGGTTAATGCGAACTGAGCAGAGGTGTTGGGCGAAGCGATCGCCAAGCCTGCGCTTGGTCTCACTGATGTAGAGCAATTGACACCTAGAACAACAGATGCAATAGATGAGGTTGGAGGAGGTGCAGGTGAACCTCTGCCTCACCTGGAAAGACTGCTTGGGTCCTTGGATGGAATTAGTGGCTCAGCACTTCAACTCCCCCTCCCATTCAGAATCCGACCTTTCTGTCCTGGGCCTCCTCCATGGCCAGAGTGAGTCCCACCACAAATTGGAGGAGCAGAACCTCATATTTCGCTTGGGCAGTTTACACCCCAGCGGTATGAACATTGACCTCCAATTTCAGCTAGTCCTTGCTTTCTCCCTCCTTCCCCTTCCATTCCCAGCTCTACCACAGCCTACTGCCTCCACCTCTTCCTTTCTTCTTCCCACCCACCCCCCCCCACCCCCACATCAGTCTGAAGAAGGGTCTCGACCCGAAATGTCACCTGTTCCTTCGCTCCATAGATGCTAGAAAAGACTGGAATTCTCTGCCACAGAAGGTAGTTGAGGCCAGTTAATTGGCTATATTTAAGAGGGAGTTAGATGTGGCCCATGTGGCTAAAGGGATCAGGGGATATGGAGAGAAGGGAGGTACAGGATACTGAGTTGAATGATCAGCCATGATCATATTGAATGGCTGTGCAAGCTCGAAGGGCCGAATGGCCTACTCCTGCACCTATTTTCTATGTTTCTATGTTTCTATGCTGCCTTACCCGTTGACTTTCTCCAGCATTTTTGGCTACCTTCGATTTTTCCAGCATCTGCAGTTCTTTCTTAAACAACAGTCAGGACATGGCATCAATCTGACAATTGGGAAAATTGCCTGGGCTCATTCTGGACATAACTGTAAGGACAAATGTGATTAATGTACAAACACTCGTTTGTCAGCAATGTAATGTGTTATCGACAATGCTTTCAAATGACATTTTGTCCCTTATCTTCAGTTCTATATTGTCCAGTTTTGATTTCGTCAAAATTGCTCTGCTTCAAACCCTGGTGCAAACACGGGCCAATGAGCTGAATTCCAAAGGTGAGGTGAGAGTGACTGCCTTGGATATCAAGTCAGCATATTTCTGAGTGTGGCATCAAGGAGTCCAATAAAGCTGGTCAACATGTGTTAAAGAGAAAATACTTAAATGGTTAGAGTTATACCTTCACAAAGGAAGTTTATTGGAGATCGATGACCTCTGGAGATCCTCATGTTAATGCCCTGGGTCTTACCATCTCCAACTGCTTCATCAATCATTTTCCTTCCATCATACTGTAAAGTCAGAAATTGAATTTCAGGCAATGAGTCTATAATGCTCCATTTTATTTATAATTCCTGTGCAAATTAAGAAGGCCATGCCCACTCTTAAGACATGGATTACATTCAGGCCTGTGCTCAGAAATGGCAACTACTAGTTGCATTATCAATGTACCAAATGTACTGCTGTTACTTGCAGCAGCCATAATCTTTACCACCAAGATGGACAATCTCACAATCTTTATCAGCAAGAAGGAAAGGGGAGATAGATGCCTGTGAATAACACTAATCACAAGTTCCCTTTATTTTTGTTCACCGTCCTAAGTTGGACAGATAGTGCTATTCCTTCATTTTCACTGGGTCAAAACCCTAACATTGATCATGCGAGCATCTTCATCAGAAGATACACTGTAAATTTAAAATATAATTCACTATCTCATAGCCAATTAGGAAACACTAATAAATGCTGATTTTGCTGGTGATATCCACATCCAGAAAAATAGATGAATTTTTATGGCAACTTTTATCTCCCTATCAAAATATTCCTAAATTCTTTATTGTCAATGAAAAATTATTGAAATGTATGAATATAGCAAGCATATTGGGCACAGAAATTATAGTAATAAAAGAATGTAGCTCCATGAATATTTGTGCCATTAGAAGTGCTCTTCACTTATGTTGTCCATGCAGCATCTGTTCTATAATATGCAACGTTTAACTTAATCCTTCCCACTAAACAGGAATGATATTTAGGTTGTTTCATTACATGTTGCTCAATGCAGGGCTCACTTTTGATCAGTGCTTTCTGCTTCTGCATTAATTGGCAACTAGAGGCAGGATCCATTGCATAATATGAGTTCGGAACAACTACTTTCCTACAGTTGTCTGGTTCTTGAATCAACCAGCAAAACCCTAATCTTATCTTGACAACAGTTGAATACGGTCCACCTCTGGCACTACAATGGATTTGTTTTATTTTTCTCTAATTGTTTTTTTTTAACATTAATAGTAAGATTAAATGAGAACTTACCAGTTTGAAGTTTGATCTTTATTTTATGAGGATTCGAGTTGAGGGACTACGTGAATAGAAGCCCGTACAGCCGTTGGTGCGTCAATCTTCAAAGCAGCGGAATGAATTCACAGCTAACAATGACTGAAGTATAATGGTAAGATGATAAAACTAGAACTACCAGATGAGATCTATGAGGGTGGGAGCGGAGGGCACGTAGTCCCTCAACTCGACTCCTCATAAAATAAAGATCAAACTTCAAACTGGTAAGTTCTCGTTTAATCTTACTATTTTACTTCGGAGTCACGTGAGTGACTACGTGAAGACTTCAAAGCACTGTGAATTCACGCCGCAGACCCAAATCCGACGTTCACACTGCCTGGATTGACTCAAAAGTCGTTAACAATCAATCATGCATCAGTAATACATTTGTTAAATGAAATAACAGTTTATTTACAAACAAATCATAACAAACCCCTCTAACTCAGGGGAAAAGTGTAACAGTACTGAAACCAGTATCAGCAAACACCCCGAGCCTTGAAATCGGCTTGTGATAAAACCTCTGAAAAGTTAGCTCACTGGACCATCCTGCGGCCGCGAGGATATGGTCTATTGGCAAGTCCATCGCCCTTGCCGCGGAAGTTGATGCCGCCCTGGTGGAATGAGATTTGAATTTATCAGTATCAATTCCAGCACTTGCCAGGACCTGCTTTAGCCACCTTGAAATCGTTTGCACCGACACCTTACTGTGTGGTTTTTGTGACTAATAAACAAAGCCAACTCTGTTCCTCTCAGAGGTTTAGTAATCTCAATGTAACGAGATAAATGTGAGACTACACACAAGCGATCATCTGCGGGGTATGCTGAAAACACAATCTTACATCCTGTCATGCCTCTTCTATTATGTTTAAGCAAATCATAGACATAAAATATAATGGCATCAGCCGACACATGCATTCTATCTAGCCATAGCTTTTGCAACATTTGTACATGTTGAGCTGAAACCAACGCCATAAGCATGACCACCTTCATAGATAATTTGGCTACTGATAGGCTTGTAACCGGAGCCCACTGGCGAAGAACCATAAAAACCTCACTCACATTCCAAATACCGGCATACCTGGGTTTAGGAGGATTAGAATTGAAAAACTCCCTTCATGAATCGTGAAACAAACGGATGTGTCCCTACTGTATGCAATTCTGCATTCATAGGTAAATAAGAAGACGGAGCACTTCTGGCTGAATTAATCGCACTGTAACTTAATTTTTTGGTCAAAACAAAGAGTTGACAAACTCCAATACGTCCGTGATCCCTGCAGTGTGATATACAATATTCTGCTGTAGGCAGAATTGCTCCCACTTCCTTATATAGGTGATATATTGCTGCTGTGTACTATCCCTGCAGGCCGACGTGAGAACATCCACAGTCCGATGAGACAGTCCTCTCCCCAGGTATGGCCTCCTTAAAATCTGCCAATTAACAGATCAATACGATCATATAAAGGATGTTGATCCCCAGTGACTGGATTTACCTGTAGATTTTTATTCTTGGCCATAAGCATGTAAGGCTCCCTAGCCATTTGTAATACAACGGGAAACCATGCTTGAGTAGGCCAATCTGGCACTACCAATACCCCTGAAGCGGAGTCCTCCTAGATCTTTTGTAAACATCTGCTGATGAGACAGAATGGAGGAAATACATACACAAACATTCCGCCCCAATGCAGCGAAAATGCATCCACTGCTACTGCCCCACAATCTGGTTCCCATGAAACATATCTAGGTAACTGATGATTTAATCGAGATGCAAACAAGTCAATATCTGGTAATCCATACTGATCAATCATTTGGTTAAATACATCCTGATTTAACATCCATTCAATGTTGTCATTAAACTGACATGACCTCTTCCTGGCAAATAAAGTGCTGAAAGCCAGATATTTTGGTCAATACACCAGCTCCAAATCTGGTTAGCCAGTCTATCACAAGACTGTGACTTAACTCCACCCATGTGGTTTACATATGCCACTGCTGTGGTGTTGTCAATCTGACCTGCACATGCAGATCCCTCCTTGTAGAACAATAAGCTTTGAGCCCATACCAGGTGCCCAACAACTCTAATTAATTAATCCCTCTTAATTGAGGAAGCGATGTCTCATCCATATTCCATCTGCCTCCACAACTAGAAGACATATCTGTTGCACCCCAACCCAGTGCACTTACATCAGTCTGTAATATCAGTGACGATGATTCCACCAAAACCTTCCTTAAACTTTTTGAAACATGTACTATCCACCATTGTATGTCAGCAATCGCCCCAGCTGACAACTGCATAGGCCTATCAAAAATGGCCCCTTTGTATTCTCAGTGCCTGTTCCTTTGATCGTTGTAATTGTTGATAATGCAGAGGACCATACTGCACAGCTGGAAAGGCTGCAACAACTTCCCAATTAAACTGGCTACTTGTCTAATCGAAGGCCGTTGTTCTCCAACGAGATTAACACAGTCCTCAATTAACTGATTCAATTTATCCCTGGGCAAAGTTACCAACATGTGATTGGAATTAATGGTAAATCCCAGATAATCAATAATTTGGACTGGTGATAATTTAGATTTATCTGGGTGAATAACAAATCCCATTTGTTCAAAAGTGATTTTAACAACTGAAACTGATGATTGAGTTTCAGCATGAGTCTTTTCCAACAATCAGAATATCATCTAAATAGGCCATTAGCACATGCCCCTGAGCTCTAAGTAATGCTAACACAGGTTTTACCAATTTAGTAAATAATCTAGGAGCTGAAGTTAATCCATTCGGCAATGCCCTGAATTGCCACAGCTCAGTCATCCAAAATAAATTTCAAATATCTTCTATCATCACCATGAATAGACACCGAGTAATACGCATTCTTTAAATCAATGGTTGCCATATAATACCCTTTGGACACTAGATGTTTGCCCGTGGTAAAGGTCTCCATTTTGAAATGCCTATAACAAACAAATTTGTTCAAATTCGATAAATCCAGAATAATTCTACATCCCCCAGTCTTTTTAGATCTGGGAAATATACTTGACAGAAATTGTTGACTTTGATAGACAGAAGGCTCAATTACCCCTTTCTTATGTAACGACTGAATCTCTGCTTGAATAAGCACATTTTCCTCATCTGAAAAAAAGTTTACGACTAGGAAAATGTTGATTAGGTAGACTGTCCTTAGAGTAAAAATCAATTTTTCACCCCTTCAATACACTAAGTATGAACAAATCTGATGTCAACTGCTGCCATTGTTTGAGAAACAATTTTAACCTTCCCCAATTTGAACAGGAACATCAGTTAATTCATCGTCTGTCAATGTTATATTCCTTACCTGCATCTTTCCTTGCGGACCTTGTTGTCCTCGACTTCTTGTAGAGAACCTTTTTTGCCTTGCTTGCTAGCTGGCTTAATGAGGGCCATGATTTTAACAACCTCATGACAGTCTTTGACCCTTTTTGCAAGGTTACCACCAAACAACAGATTTCGTGGTGGTACACTGGTCGGTTTGCACAAACTCGCCAAATTCGGATTAGCACTGGCCTAATAGCGGCCCTCCCGATATTATTAATTTCAAAATGCATTACAAAGGAATCCCAGTTCATCCTGGTGTGCTTCAACCATATCGCTTGTATCAATAACTTTCACCACAGCTGTAATACCTGCTGACAACAGTTTAAGCACTTTTTTAAACTTCATCTCCTGGGCCCTAGCAGGCATACCCATCTATGACCAAATTTGGTGATTAACCACCGGTACCTTCAGGAGATCACAATTAACAGGAGCTTTATAGTTTTTTTGCTACTTCATCCATAGCTAGCTCCTGTAACTGGTGGGAGAGCATATCCTGAATTGCTTCGGGCCAATTCTACATCAATCGCCTCTCCTGCCTCTCTACGCTCAGCAAACTTCCCAGCAATGTTCGGAATTACCTCCAACCGAACTCCTTTACTGCTCTCCCCCAGCATAGAATCAGTGTCAGCAAACTGCACTGATAGAACATCCTCCTCACAGGCAGGATAGTTCTGCAGCCCTGAAACAGGTGCTGCTAGCACAAGCTCTCCATCAGCCTGGCTTGGGCATCACTCCTCCTCACGGAGCTGGTCCCTGTCGAGCATTCTTTTGTAATAGAATCTCGACGTGGGAGAGCCGTGAGCAAATGGACTCTCCTATGGAGGGTATAACCTCCAGGCCCGACTCATCTACGGGCCACAGAGACTTGCCAGTGGCCTTCCGCCCTACTGACAAGCCTCCACTGCCCCCCGGCAGTGGGTCCGCAACCACTGGCTGTGTAGCCAGCACCGGACCAGGTGTACCAGACGGGCCTCCATCCTCAACACTCTCCTGGCCACTTTTCCTTTCTACCCCCGGAGCGCCTCGCCGACACCTTCTTCACTTTCTGCAACATATCTACCAGAACTCCAAACCGTCGCAGAAAATGACCTGTGGTAAATTTTTTTTAAAAAACCTTACCTCCGTTTAAACTTGTTAACGAAGAACTGCAGATGCTGGAGAATCGAGGGTGAAGTCTGAAGAAGGGTCTCGACCCGAAACGTCGCCCATCTCCTTCGCTCCTTAGATGCTGCTGCACCCGCTGAATTCTCCAGCTTTTCGTGTAACCATCCGTTTAAACTTACCGCTCGGAGGAGCGCTGCTGCTCCAACCGGCCGACTGCACCAGCGTCTGACGTCATGACGCACCAACGGCTGTACGGGCTTCTATTCACGTAGTCACTCACGTGACTCCGAAGTAAAATTCTAGAGAATGGAGCCGCTGGGCTTGTACACTCTGGAGTTTAGAAGGATGAGAAGGGATCTTATTGAAACATATAAGATTGTTAAGGGTTTGGACACACTAGAGGCAGGAAACATGTTCCTGATGTTGGGGGAGTCCAGAACCAGGGGCCACAGTTTAAGAATAAGGGTAAGCCATTTAGAATGGAGACGAAAAACACTTTTTCTCACAGTTGTGAGTCTGTGGAATTCTCTGCCTCAGAGGGCGGTTGAGGCCGGTTCTCTGGATACTTTCAAGAGAGAGCTAGATTGGGCTCTTAAAGATAGCGGAGTCAGGGGATATGAGGAGAAGGCAGGAACGAGGTATTGATTGGGGATGATCAGCCATGATCACATTGAATGGTCGTGCTGTCTCGAAGGGCCGAATGGCCTACTCCTGCACCTATCGTCTATTGTCTAATACTTTGTTTTTACACTGTCTGTTTTCATTTAGAAATGTTATGTGCAATTTATGTATAATTTATGTTTAATTTATATTTGTGTGTGATGTCTGAGTTTATGTGCCTGTGAACCTCCTGCAAGCAAGATTTTCATTGTACCTCACCGTACTTGTACAAATGGAATAAACTCTACTTGACTTGATATCACTCATGAAATGGGGATGTAGCAAGGCTGGAGAGTTGTTCTAGTGACTGTGGTTCCTTTCTAGCCCCCCCGCATGTGCTCTTCATCTCTAAGTGGTATTTTCTTTGTTACAATGATTCAATGAAATGTTGTTGTCACATGTACCTATAGAAACATAGAAACATAGAAATTAGGTGCATGAGTAGGCCATTCAGCCCTTCAAGCCTGCACCGCCATTCAATATGATCATGGCTGATCATCCAACTCAGTATCCCGTACCTGCCTTCTCTCCATACCCTCTGATCCCCTTAGCCACAAGGGCCACATCCAACTCACTCTTAAATATAGCCAATGAACTGGCCTCAACTACCCTCTGTGGCAGAGAGTTCCAGAGACTCACCACTCTCTGTGTGAAAAAAGTCTTTCTCATCTCGGTCTTAAAGGATTTCCCCCTTATCCTTAAGCTGTGACCCCTTGTCCTGGACTTCCCCAACATCGGGAACAATCTTCCTGCATCTAGCCTGTCCAACCCCTTAAGAATTTTGTAAGTTTCTATAAGATCCCCTCTCAATCTCCTAAATTCCAGAGAGTATAAAACCGAGTCTATCCAGTCTTTCTTCATAAGACAGTCCTGACATCCCAGGAATCAGTCTGGTGAACCTTCTCTGCACTCCCTCTATGGCAATAATGTCCTTCCTCAGATTTGGAGACCAAAACTGTACGCAATACTCCAGGTGTGGTCTCACCAAGACCCTGTACAACTGAAGTAGAACCTCCCTGCTCCTGTACTCAAATCCTTTTGCTATGAAAGCTAACATACCATTCGCTTTTTTCACTGCCTGCTGCACCTGCATGCCTACTTTCAATGACTGGTGTACCATGACACCCAGGTCTCGCTGCATCTCCCCTTTTCCTAATCGGCCACCCTATAGGTACAGTGAAATGCTTTGTGTTGCATACAACTCGGTAAAATCATAGAGCAGAGCTAACCTATGCAGTACACAAGCACGCCACGTTTATGCGCCGGCAAACTTACATAAAGTTCATCAGATTTATCTTCTGCTTGCAGTGGTGAACCATGTCTGCCACCACACGTGGCAGCAGGCGGCCCCCTGCTGGGCTCACTTTTAATCTTGGCCGTCCCCCGCTAAGTCCCCTCTTTGTTGCCTCCATGCCCAGGTTGGGACTGTGAATTAATCAAGGAAAGGATGTCTGATTTGGAGATGATCTGAAGATGCTGGGAGTCAGGATGTTGGACTTTGTCAGGGGAATGGGGGGATTACGGAAATGATTGGGAGGAATTACAGAAATAATTCACTATGTAGGTCAGGAAGATGATTGGGCTGTCACAAAGTTGCGAGGAAATGTCAAGTTAATTAGTCATTGAGATCAGGGAGATAGTCGGGAGGGAAGGAGAGATGATTAGAAGGGATGTTAGGGATATGAAAGGGGAATTAGAAAATAGATTGTGGAGAAGGCTGGTGAAACAATTGGAAAGTCTTAGAACAGTGCAGATATTGCAAAATATGTTCCGACGTATGGATAGGTCTGAAGACTTGGTCCAATGCTATTATTATTCTCCAGGGTCCAGTACAATCACAGTCAGATTGCTCCATGAGCAGAACTGCCGAGATGTATGTCATGGTTCCATTTATTCAAATTACTGTTATTCATAACTGCTCTCGCCAAAATACAATGAACTTTCAGCTTTCCGGCTTTGGGATTTCTTGCTTTTGAAAACAGCCAAGGCTATTGGAAGTAATTTTTTTCTCATTTAATTTCAATCTCAGTTGGTTTTTGCTTGGCAATCACACGGATAAGGTATGATGTTTACATATATTGTAACCATGTCAAAAGCACTGCATCATTTTATTGTGAGGCCACAAATTTCCGCAGCTGTGACCCTTCACTATGATGAAGTAAGTAATAGTGAACATTACATTGGGTATTACACTTTAGATTGAAAACTGGATCTATAGTCAAATTCTGATTGCTACATAACGAATTGGAAAATGGGTATTTGTAATTTGGAAGGTAAATTGGTAGTTCATACCTGGGTGGTAATTTTGGCTGGATTATGCACACAACGTTTCCCGTTTGCTGATGGCAAGGGTAAAGAGCCCCATTAGTCTGAAATACATAAGCTGTTTCCAGAACAATAGAACATATTAATCAGTGTTCTGGAACTGGAGGGAAGAGTGCGTTGTAACATTGTGCTGTAATAAATTGTATGCTATTAGATGTTGCTACAACTTTTACTGAGTTTATTTGAAAAATTTTAAGGTTTTAACCACAATTAAACAATTATGGAACTATGGAGGAATGGACATGTTTTGTTAAAACTGGGCAACTCCCACCAGTATGTACTGATATTTAACTTTTCTATGGAATAAGATTTCTGAAGTATTTCCTTTTTCAATGCGTTACAAAATAATAAATATTTTCTAGCATAGTTCAGCATTTGTGTGTGGGGCATGACTGAATTTTGTAAAAAATCTGATTGTGCTTTGTGTTTTGGCCCTTTGTAGGCACATGATTTCACAAATCAACCTGTGCCTTTACGTGCAGAGTGATTCCGAGCTACATAGACTGTAAATTAGTACATCAACTAAGCAAATATCTTCAGTAGACGTAGTTAAACTGGATTCAAATGTACCCATTTAGTTATCTTTGTTCCCAGCACCCACCCACCCACCATCTTTCTTTGAGTGGTTTCTACAGTGGTTTTCTCCCACTATCCATCACTACTGTTGACCTTAAGGCTCTTGCAGTGACTGATCTACATTATCCATGTTATCTATGTTTTCTTCCTTCCACAATACTCATCAATACCTTTGTACCTAGTGTCCCTGTCCTAAAACATGTCTAATCTTAATCTGTCCCCAATAACTGGTGGTATCTCCCACCCACAATAACCCCCCACCATAATCCACAGGCTTCTTGACTTCTTTGGTAGCTCTAAAATGAACTTTGCACTACTTGTGAGGTCAGTTCCGTTAAGCTTGACTCCATAGGGATAGTTATCACTTAGAATGTTGTTGCTGGAAGACTTTGAACAAAGGTTCCCATACCTTTAGCATACTAATGTTCTTCTCAGCCATAAAACAGAGCTAGACCTATATTGTATCTGAGAACTGCCACTCATGGGATAAAAAAGATGTATGGTCACCCTTTCCTACTATGCTTCAAATACATACCTTAGCCTATGCATGAGCAAAGATCCATTAGATCACAAATGTGACTTTCTCATTTTTTATATTGATTCCCTGAGTGAGATAAAGGTTAGTTAAAACAAATGTAGGTCTCTTGCAGTCAGAAACTTGTGAATTGATCATGGGGAACAAAGACATGGCAGAACAATTGAATAATTACTTTGGTTCTGTCTTCACTAAGGAAGACATAAATAATCTGCCGGAAATAGCAGGGAACTGGGGTCAAATGGGATGGAGGAACTGAGTGAAATCCAGGTTAGCCGGGAAGTGGTGCTAGGTAAATTGAATGGATTAAAGGCCGATAAATCTCCAGGGCCAGATAGGCTGCATCCCAGAGTACTTAAGGAATTATCCCCAGAAACAGTGGATGCATTAGTGATAATTTTTCAAAACTCTTTAGATTCTGGAGTAGTTCCTGAGGATTTGAGGGTAGCTAATGTAACCCCACTTTTTAAAAAAGGAGAGAGAGAAAACAGGGAATTGCAGACCAGTTAGACTAACATCGGTAATGGGGAAAATGCTAGAGTCAGTTATTAAAGATGGGATAACAGCACTTTGGAAAGTGGTGAAGTCATTGGACAAAGTCAGCATGGATTTATGAAAGGTAAATCATGTCTGACAAATCTTATAGAATTTTTCGAGGTTGTAACTAGTAGAGTGGATTAGGGAGAACCTGTGGATGTGTTATATCTGGACTTTCAGAAGGCTTTCGACAAGGTCCAACATAAGAGATTAGCATTCAAACTTAAAGCACACGGTATTGGGGGTTCAGTGTTGATGTGGATAGAGAACTGGCTGGCAGACAGGAAGCAAAGAGTAGGAGTAAACGGGTCATTTTCAGAATGGCAGGCAGTGACTGTGGGGTACCGCAAGGCTCAGTGTTGGGACCCCAGCTATTTACAATATATATTAATGATGTGGATGAGGAAATTGAAAGCAACATCTCCAAGTTTGCGGATGACATGAAGCTGGGGGGCAGTGTTAGCTGTGAGGAGGATGCTAGGAGGCTGCAAGGTGACTTGGATAGGCTGGGTGAGTGGGCAAATGCATGGCAGATGCAGTATAATGCGGATAAATGTGAGGTTATCCACTTTGGCGGCAAAAACAGGAGGGTAGACTATTATCTGAACTGTGGCCGATTAGGAAAAGGGGAGATGCAACGAGACCTGGGTGTCATGGTACACCAGTCATTGAAGGTAGGCATGCAGGTGCAGCAGGCTGTGAAGAAAGCAAATGGTATGTTGGCATTCATAGCAAAAGGATTTGAGTACAAGAGCAGGGAGGTTCTACTGCAGTTGTACAGGGTCTTGGTGAGGCCCCACCTGGAGTATTGCTTACAGTTTTGGTCTCCTAATCTGAGGAAAGACATTCTTGCCATAGAGGGAGTACAGAGAGGTTCACCAGACTGATTCCTGGCATGGCAGGACTTCCATATGAAGAAAGACTGGATAGATTTGGCTTGTATTCGCTGGAATTTAGGAGATTGAGGGGGGATCTTATAGAGACTTACAAAATTCTTAAGGGGTTGGATAGGCTAGATGCAGGAAGATTGTTCCTGATGTTGGGGAAGTCCAGAACAAGGGGTCACAGTTTAAGGATAAGGGGGAAGTCTTTTAGGACCGAGATGAGAAGATCATTTTTCACACAGAGAGTGGTGAGTCTGTGGAATTCTCTACCCCAGAAGGTAGTTGAGGCCAGTTTCCAGGGGGAAAGTACTTATTTTTTATCCAGTCCCAAACTAAAGACATCTTACTATTATATTTGCAAATATATCGAGATTAATATTAAAATATCAAGTTGTTTCCATAAATTCAATCGCTGTATAAATCATAATTTTCTTAATCACACTTTTAACAATTTAAATTTGGATCTTGGATTTCAGCGCAGCACTGTATTTTGTACAATCCAAAATTCCTAACTAATTAGCAAGATCCTTATAAACAAAAGTTCAGAATTTAGAGGCACCAAAGTGTCTGCTTTAAAAAAAATTATGGCATGTCCAGTGATGTATTGTCATCCAAAGTATATCTTCCAATTACAGCTTTTGTTGATACTTTGCCTGGGGTTGCCTTTTCTATGTTATTACTTCCTCGTGAAAGTGCAACAAATGTAAGATAGTTGCTTGACAACCACTTTGCTACCTGAAGAATGAATCTCTGTGGTTTCAAAAGCTCAAGTGTATTATTATAATTGTGAGCCCAACTATTACCCTGTCTATATTTTATTTATGACTAATCCTGTGACGCCAGCTATTTACTTCATTACTGCTTTGATCTTTATTCTTGGAACATAATAAACCTTTTAAAGGACAACCCCACTTTAATTGCAATAATGGATAAGCTTAAAGGCCATTAACTTTGTTATAGTTACATTACTTTTCAAACTCAGTGAAACTGTTGAACATGTAAGCAAGTTTATCTTGTGGTTAGTTCCCAAGATGGTCTGATGGTAAATACACCACCCAGAAAATCACAAAACCACTGAAAACATAAAGTCCAAGATTTAATCCATGAGCTTTGAAGGATTATTTGACTGATTTTGGCCAGAAAGCAGCTAGGTGCAAATGTCATCTAAACCCAGATATTTCTCATTTCAATCTAATACTCTTCGGTCCACAGAAACTTGTTACACGTGCAAAGAATTGGGGTGGTGTATGCAATGCCTTTATGAACTGAATTAAATGACAAGGTATGATGTGCCCAGACATAAGTAATTAGCTGCAAAAAGCAAAACGGAGCAGGCAGCATCTGTGGATGAAAATGAATGGTCAATGGTTCAGGTTAAGACTGTTTATCTGGATTGAAAGAGTAGCGGGGAGATATCTAGCATAAAGTGGCAGAAAAGCAAGGGTGGGGAAAAGCTGGCAAGTAATAGATATCTAAATGGAGAGGGATTGATTGCACATGGAAATAGATGGGAGATGGGGGGGGGGGGGGGGGGGGGGGGGGGGGGGGGGGGGGGGGGGGGGGGGGGGGGGGGGGGGGGGGGGTGGTTGGGAAGGGCCAATAGTGGGTGGGAGGAGATATGGGGACAGCAGAGGTACAGGTTATGGAATCTGATAAGAATGGAAGGGTGGAACCAAATAAGGAAAGGATGCTGTGTAGATGGAAAAAGGAGGGAAAGAGCATTAGGGATCTAGTGGGAAGATTGCATGGGTGATGGGCAGAGAGGATAGTTGGGGAGAGGAAAGAAACTGGGAAATGTGTCCTCAGCTCGCTCACTGGCTATTGGCAGCCCATTCACTGGAATTGTTCTGTTTTTCGGTTCATACCGCTGGCATTCAGAACTCTCCAGTCAATAGCTAGATGATGCAGTTTCTTTAACTTGAAGAACATCCACTTGGGCAGAGCAATAACTTTGATGCCCCAGTTAAAATATATTCCAGCAGCAAGAAGTGATCTCCTAAGTGAAGGACAAAAATTACAGAGGAATATGTCATTGCCACATAGCCATGAAACATGGAATAAATACTTAGGCCCACCGTGTCTTCACTGACCATCAAGCACTCACTTACATTAATTCTACCCCAATTCCTTGGGTATAAAATTGGGATGAATTCATTTATTTGCTTCCAAAATAAATATTTTATTTTTCCCACAAAAGCTTTTAAAAAGCTTTTAGCAGATATGTTCAAATGCTATTGCACGGAAATTTGAGGACACTATCATCAAAATTGATTATGCTTCTCCCTTTCTCCATAAATTCAAACTGTTCTAAACCGGTGCCATTATTATTGCCTTTATTAAGTAGATACCCACTTACAAAATACAGAGAGAATGTTTACTTTGATGTGAAGCAAATAATATCCTTTCTTGTCAATAAGCAGATACTCAATATTAGTCTATACATTTTGTGTCCTCAACAGTTCCTTTTATGCCGAGTAATCAGCCATCAGGGACAATATGTGTTTATTTCTAAATGCCTGCAACAATTTATTCTCTTAAATTGTAGATATAGAGATGGACGTCAGTGATTTAATACCTAGTCGTAACAAATATAATCTCAGTAGTTTACATCCTGGAATGATTATTAGATAAAGCTATATGCAAGGAAGACAACTTCAAATGTTTAATTGGATTAACCTTAATTTTACAGATGGCGAACTGCAAAATGTGGACCTAGTTATTCATACTTAAATAACCCATAATTAACTGATCAAATGGCATTTTCAATCTGCTTACCTAGAAATTAAATGTTACCCTCTTTTGGTGTGGTAAACATGCGATGTATAGAGCATAAATGTCTAATCTAAGGTTCTGTAAATGTTCCAAAAATAGGCAAAAATAGATGAGAAACAATGACATGGACACATAAAATGGGCATGCCGGTGGAACATGTACAATTCATCTCAGGACTTGGGAAATATTAGTATCAAAGAATGAGAAATTATCACATTGAAACGTACAAAATTCGTACGGGGCTTGACAGAATATGTGCAGAGTTGATTTTTCCCCTGGCTGGTAGTCCAGGACCAAGAGACAAATTAAACGGTAACTCATTCAAGAATTAGATAAGAAAATAATGTATTTATCGAAAGGGTAGTGGATCTTTGGAATTTTCCACACAAGAGGCTCAAGGCAGAGATTGTGGATTTTTAAATGTTAAGAGAATGTGTGGTTAATGCAGAAAGATCAGTCACGATCTTATTGGATGATGAGACAGGCACAAAGGTAAAATGGGCCTCGGTTGTTTCTTATGTTCTTAGGATAGATTCTCCCGTATCACTGCAGTAAAGTCACACGGAACGTACCATGGAGGAGAGGAAAATGCAGAGGAGGGTAACAGCGTGATCTTCTTTACTTGTGGGCATTGCCAAATGGTGGTGTGCCTTGATCCCTTACTGTGAATGGCCCCATACCACTGCTAGATGCTAGATTATAGAAAGCAGTGCTGATTTGAACAAAAAGGTTATGAACAGTGAAGGAACCAGAAATTAGGTTTTCATTATCCTGAGCTTTGATACTAATGTTGGCAAATGCTCAGTGCAAGACATCGGTTTTACAACGTGCTTCTATTTTTTGTGTGTCATCAGTTATTATGAGGTATAATAAGGTGATAAAGTGATGATTAGCATAAGGTACGTACTATCATTCCTTAACTCACGCAACCCTGAGTGAAAATAAAACTCAAAGGTTCAACAGCTGAATAACCATGTTTCTCTGCCATCAGAGGATGTTGAACAATAGAATCAGAGCAATCCTTAAAATCCCATTCAGTAGTTTGCAGCCGAGACTGATTATATTAAATAAAACCCTGACCGTCAGACAACTTCAAAAGTTGCGTTGGATTATCCTTACTTTTATACAGTACTTTGTGCCCTGCAAAATATGAACATGATTGTTCATCCTTAAATAATCGGTAAATAACTAATCGACTGAACTGATATCAATTTATCCCATCTTGCCATTTGGATTAAAATGTATTCAGATAACATCCAGTCAAGAGATATTACAACAAAATTGTATGAGCAACATATGGATAGTCAATCCATCTGATGACCTACTCGCAGGTTGCAATCATGCAACTTGGCTTTTGCTAGTTTGCATCAGTGGAACTTTTCGACTGTGTCTATTTCCATCATGTCAGCTTGAATAAGAGGAGGGAAAAATTGAAGTTCTGACAAATCCCCGTGAATTCCTGACCAATATTTGCTCAGAATTTCATGAGCATAAGTTCTAGGAGCGGAATTAGGCCATTCGGCCCATCAAGTCTGCTCCACCATTCAATGATGGCTGATCTATGTTTCCCTCTCACTTCCCTCTCCTGCCTTAGCCCCATAACCCCTGACACCCTTACCATCAAGCCAAGGGTTGAGAGGTGATACTGGTGGGTTTCTCTGATGTTCTTGACCTTCTGTATATTCCTTCACAGTGTTCTCCAACTGATCCTCAGGCTCAAATCAAGTTAGGTGTATATTCTAACAAAACAGTTGGGGTTTGATCAATTGTATGACTATGATTTTCAATAATAATGGGCTTTTTAATAACAAAGGTTTTTTTTGTTACTGCAAGCAAAACATTTTAAAGGCTGAATGTTACATTGTATAATAGAGTAATGTGGCACAGATGTCAATAGATGCAATCGCTTGTCAATTTAAAATGGCCTCCCATGGTGAAACTGCAGACTGGATTCTTGTGAGAAAATGGTGTCTGATTACTGTGGGGGATTACATGGAAATAATTTATTCCAAAACAGCCGTTTTTCTGCTTGCCAATTTCCAAAGTAATTTTTAAATGGTTCTCTAGTTTCCGATCGAAATCATACTGTAACCAATTAGGTTCGTGTAATACCAATAGTGTTCCCTAATTCATTAATCGCATTATATCCAAAGAGCATTATGGAAATACATGGTTTAGCAGAATTTGTAGTCGGCTCAGGTCAAGTTTATCTGGGCCAAGGCTGGGTTGCATTTGGGTCAGGTTTTAATGCTATCCTTGAGCAGATATCACATCAAAGGACTGAAATGGGGCACGTGCTCTTACCCCAGTTCATCCAAATATTTAAATGTATTAAATGGGTTCGCTCGAGTCCGTAGATTTTTTATCAATTTAAATGTGTTTGTACCACTTATTAGAAAAGAAAACTTCCCTTTTGCAATATTTTGTTTTTAGTGAAAAAGTATATCTATCTAAGGTTATCTATACTAGATAATCTTCTTGAATAAAGTCCTTATTCCTCTCCTTTCTTATCCAAGTACCTCTTCAAATGCCTTTTTATTGTTGGAATTTTCCTTCATCACTTCCTCTGGCAGCTTGTGCCACATAAGTGCTACCCTTGTGAACATTTGCCATCAACATCACCTTTTTATCCTTCTTCACCTTCAACTTTTGACTCTCCAGCATTTGACTCTCAAACCTCTCAAAATTCAGGTTACAATTCTGGTTGTCTGGTCATCTTGACACACCATGCAATAATGCAACTGATGCATGAACAGACAATTATATTAGTGAATTCCAACATGTTGCTGCACTCAGTGATGGAAATGGGTTTTAGGAACTAGAGGCACTCCAAGGTCTGTGAGGCTGAGGTTGGGAAAGGGGGGGGGGGGGGGAGGAATTTTTAATGTGCGGTCAAACCCATGTAAGAGTAAAAGAATGCATAACTTGTTTATTGTGTATTTATAATATAGTTTATTGTGTATTATATGTCATGGCTGCTTTCTTGCATCTCTCTCTCTCTCTCTCTCTCTTTTTCTTTTCAAAAACTTTATTCGACACAATCATATGATACAACACCACAAAACATAATCAAAATGACACTATATCAAAAAAAAAAAATCATTATAGTACAACAGTGCAATCATACAGTGCAACAATACTCTCAACCCCACGCGGTGACCAGCGCCCATGGAAGGCCTCCAGAGTCCCTGTGGACACCGCGTGTTCCCTCTCCAGGGACATACGTGCATGGACGTAGGTCCCAAGAGGGGCAGGCTCTGCCTGACCATCTACCGCCCACTGCCTGGACCCGCGAATGGCCATCTTGGCCAGGCCCTGGAGCAAACCGACAGGGAAGTGTCCCCCCCCCACCACTCGACTCTTCCCACTCCCTGCCTTTTTTCCGAACACCAGGATTGTGGGACTAAAATGCAGCCAGAATTTGAGGAACAACCCCTTCAGATATTGGTACAGGGGCAGTAGCCTCTCACACTCCATATAAGCGTGGAACACTGTCTCTTCCCCACCGCAGAAAATACAGGTGGCGGACAAGCCCATGAGCCGACTCAAAAGTTTATTACATGCCACCGCTCTGTGCAACACTCTCCACCCCAGGTCCCCAATGTAAATGGGGACAACTCCCTTATAGAAGGACCCCCACTGGGGACCTGCCCTGCCTTCGGGTGGTAACACCGTCCGCCATGGTGTGTCGGGACTAGAGACAAAGGCAAGGAGGTGCAGAATGTGCAGGCGCATCTGTACGGTGCACGTCTCTTCGCATCACGAAATGGCGTGCTGGTCATCTCAGAAAGGCAGCTCAGATTGTGTGGAGCCGTTGCCCGAAAAATATTCCGGAGCCAAGGCCCAATGAGCAGATCTGATGGAGCAGGTGAAAGCTCCGTTAGAACCACTCCAAGTACACGCCCCTCCTCGACACCCGTCATGACAGGGTGAGGACCAGCCACTCCCGCAGCCGCAACATCCCCCTCCCCTCGTGGAGCAACACGCTGGGTGAAAACAGCCAAATTCCTCACTCTTAGCACATCCCGGTAGAAGACAGGCAAGCCCCTTAGGGTGGGTCGACTGATGCCCGCCACCGGGAGCCGTGAGACCCCCCCTTAGGCAACGACCCCGACGGAAAAAATACGTGGCCAGAGCGAGCCATCTGGGGGGGGGGGGGAGTTCTCTACGTACATGTATCTCCGCTGAGTTCTGAGACGGAGAGCCGCCACCTGGGTACGCACTAACCAAGGACTGGCCGCCCTCCTCTAACGGGAGACTCAGGACCGCTGCGGAAACCCAGTGCTTCTTATTTCCCCAAATGAAATCCACCAGCTTCTTCTGTAAAGATAGAGGATGGGACAAGAGTAGCCAGCCGGCACATTAACATGGAGGCCACCAGCTGGTTAATGACCAACACCCTCCCCCGAAAGGAAAGAACTCCAAGCAGGCCTGACCAGCGCCCCAGCCGGGCAACCACTTCTGTCTCCAACTCCTGCTAGTTTGCCGGCCAAACATCCTCAGTGGGACTCAGATGCACCCCCAGATAGAGGAGGTGCTTGGTATTCCACACAAACATTGCCATCTCCTCCGGCAGGGAGTCTACCCGCCACTGACCCACTAAAAGTCCAGAGCAAAAGTCCTCCAGTTAACCCTGGCAGAAGATGCAGCCGAGAAAATCTCCTGGCAGTCACGCATCCTCCGCAGGTCACCAGGGTCAGTGGACATAAGGAGTACATCATCTGCATACGCCGAAAGAACCACCTCCACCCCCGGGTTAGGTAGGGTCAGGCCTGTCAACCTCCTCCGAAGAAGACACAGGAACGGCTCCACACAGACCGAGTACAGCTGACCTGACATGAAGCACCCCTGACGGACACTTCTCCCAAAATGAAAGGGAGCCAACAACACACCATTAACCTTCACAAGACACTCCACTGCAGCGTACAAAAGGCGGACCCGGGACAGAAAATGCAGTCCAAACCAAAACGCTTGCAACGTCCCAAAGAGGTATTCATGCTCTACCCTATCAAAAGCCTTCTCCTGATCATGGGACAGAAAGCAGCTGACTGACCAGTACCCTGGGCTAGATGAATCAGGTCCCTAACCAGGTGGACAAGCGGAGTTCGCCTTTTTTGGGCAGCAGGACGACAAATGCCCAACGCCACGAGAGGGGCATCTCCCCGATCGCCAGGCTCTCCCCCAGAACCAACATGTAGTCACCCCCGAGGATATCCCAGAAAGCTCTAACAAACTCTTCCGTCAGCCCATCCAGCCCGGGAGACTTACCTCTCTTGAGCTGATGCAAGGCACGTCAACTCCTCCAAAGATAAGGGGCCATCAAGAAGATCGGCAACCTCCCTATCTACAGTCGGTAGACCATCCCACAGATCTTGCTGAGCCTCACCGCTGAATCCATCCGCAGAGAACAGGGACACATAAATGGACCTGACCAAGGCACTGATCCTCTCTGGAGAGCAGCTCTACGAGCTCCCCGCCCTTTCTCCAGAGAGAAAAAGAAAGGCGAAGCTTGATCCAGATCGTGCAGCATCTGGACCTGCGACCTCACGTAAGCGCCTCGGGACCGCTCAAGTTGCCAGCTCCGCAAGGCTTCCTTCTTCTTCTGAAACTCTCCCCATTTGCAGGAGTCTTCACCAATCCAATCCAGGCGAAACTCTGCATCCAGTAGCTCCCTCTCAAGCCTCTCGACCACTGTCCCGCCGTCCGGTCGACCCCCACGTATATTCCTTATAAAAGAGACGGATGTGAGCTTTCCCCACATCCCACCACTGCCTAAGGGTAGAGAAGCACCTCTGCCTCCGTCTCCACTTCACCCAAAACCGACTGAATGACTCCCGGAAACACCGATCCTCCAGCAGCCTGTTGTTAAAGTGCTACGCGGACCCAGCCCTAGTGCGCGCTGAATTAAAATCCACATGCACCAGACAGTGGTCCGAGCATGGCACCAGCCGCATTGAGGCCGCTGAGACACGGGAAACAAACGCTCGGGAAATATATATTCGATCAATGCAGGAAGCACCACCCTCAGACCTCCGCGAAAAAGCAGTGGAATCCGGGTGGAGGTTCCGCCACGCATCAACCAACTCAAAAGAGTCAATCAACCCTCTCAGCTTCTTCGCTACAGCAGGGGCATACTGAGTACCAGAACGGTCTCGCGCCTCAAGTGTGCAATTAAAGTCCCCACCAAGGAAGACACACTCTCCCCCATCAATAGTGCTCAACAGAGCAGTCACCTCCTGAAGTAGGCCGGCCTGCATCGTGCCGGAGCTAGGGGCATATACGTTAATGAAATGCAACTGCAAGCCATCCAGGTTCACGGCCAGACGAAGCAAACGTCCTGGCACAACTTCTTGCGCTTTTAGAACATTTGACAGGAAATTCTGGGCCAACAGAAAGGCCACCCCACTCGTATGGCTCATGTAGACACCCCCTTCCCACTCCAGGCGCCAGGTGGGTTCGTCACTAACAACGGTATGCGTCTCCTGCAGAAAATACACTGCAAATTTCCCCTCGCTCTACTCCCGTTTAAATTTAATGTAGCTACTGTGAATGTGCAGGCACACTAGATTGAGACCCTCACACACCGCGTAGACTCAAAAACTCTCTCTCTGAGGAACTCCAAAAAGTCCTCGAACTGGCTCTTCTCAGAGTCAGAAAGATCACTATCCTTGTTACCAAGGATAGCCTCGAGAGTCTTAATCAAAACTAGCCAATCAGCCCACCATCTTTTAGCAGCATCCTTTTTTGTTCTGCTGGTACGGCTTGTTCTTAGGAACTCTCGCACCTCACGGATAACACTTGCATGAGACCCGGCCTTGGAGCTTGGGCTCTCGGCCAACCCACTCGCACCTGAAACAACAAGCTTATCAGCACAGCGCCCAGTGTAGTTGTCAGAAATTGAAAGCCCAGAACTCTCTGAAAGTTTGCTAATCCCGCTACACAAACTAGGCTTGTCACTCTCCCCCTCCTCTAGCATTACACCACCCCCAGGGTCAATGCCGGGGAAGGGTCCCGAATCTCCTGACTGCAACAAGCAGCCCACTGAATGGCTGGGCTCCTGCACTCTACCATCACCCTCCATGTCTGGGCCTGGGGAAGAAAAAACAAGAGGCACCCCCAGGGCCTGTGCTACACTGGCACCCCTGGGATCTGAAAGAGGATCGCCACCCGAAGTAGCCGCGACCTCCACAGCACCTAGAGCATCCCCTCCACAGGCAACACCCAGAGAGTCTCCACTTACTTTTAGACTCTCCCCTGTCAACTCAGCCGGCGAGGCAGCACACCCCCCAGCATCTCCACTGCCACTGATATGGAGCACAGACTGGAACACTAAAGCACCCAAACCTCCCCCCTCGGGCTGACCCTGCTCATCCCCCGTCTCAGGGAGCACACTACCAGTGGAGCTAACCCCATCATCTGGTGTGCCAGCACCCTCAGTAGGCCTCTGAAATGAGGAGACCTCCTCCGACCCAGAAGGCACACACCCAGGGGAGCTAACCTCAACACCCGATGAGATAACTCCCTCGGAGGGCCCCTGAGACGAAGGGACATCCACCCGCCCCGAGGCCACAACTCCAGAGGAGTCAACCCCAGCACCTGGTTTTATAATACCCACTGAAGATCCCTGAAAAGGAGGCCCAACCTCCGACCCAGAAGACACCAGTTCATGACAACCAACCACATCAGTGGTGGAAGGTCTGGAGATAGACATCCCCCTAGCTTTGGACCCACGCCCTTGCTCTTACTCGCCAGGCACATGCCTCTTTTTTGTCCCGCTAGCATGCGGCGGTACGGTGACCTCCATAACGGAAGGGTCTTCCGCCTCCACACTACCCCCAGCCACTTTACCACCCGCACGTTTTACCTTCCCTGCCCCCGTCTGAACCACCTCAGCTCCTTGCTGGAGCAATCTGGTGCAATCTGGACTTCACTGGAGCTGACAGGCACCCCCTGGGTGGTTTCAGATCTCAGCAGGTGCACACCCGCTTGTGTTTGACTCGCTTGGGTGGGATTTTTTTTCTTCCTTCCCTTCTTCTTCTGCTGTTCCCTATTCCACCACCCTCCCCCCCATCCTCTCCCCGCGCCTTGCCTTCAGCCACCGCCTCAGGTTCAGGACGTAGGGGGCGGGGCCATCAATATCACCCCGCGCCACCGTGGCCTGTCGAGCCACCCCGGAGGGGCCAGCAGTGCATTCCTGGGCCACTGCGTTAGAACTTCTAGCAGTGACCCCTGCGAATAAAACACTCCCTACGGAAATGTCCAAATTCACCACACACATGACACCATGCCTTTCCCCAACTCCAATGCACAGTTCTGGGGAGACCCCTACACTCCACCTCGAAGCTCCCCTCAGCGCCTTCCCCCTTCATGAACACCCTCCTCTTGAAACTGAAGATCCCTTTTTCCTCCGGGTCCCCCCCGGAGTGCATGAGCCTAAAGCACTTAGACCGCACCTCCCCAAACTTAGACAGGTGTGGAATAAGTGTCGCGTCCGGAATACGTGTGGGGCAACTCCGCAGGAGAATCGGTCTCACCCTGCTTACCCACGGATCCACCTGTATGTGGAGCCCCCCCCATTGAGATCCCCTTCTCCAATGCTCGGGCCACATCCTCCCGGGTGTTTAGTATCATCTCAACCTTTCCTCTTTCGAGCTCGGAAGAGACAATAGCTCCCCTCCCAAGAAGTTCACTCATGGCTTTCATAATTGCTCCCCTGGACATCATAGGCCCAGTTTGAACTGAGATACCAAAACCGTCCCAATCCAAGTCAACATGAGGCTCATGCTCAGATGGCCTCGTACCCGCCGCTGATGCCACCGCTGCATAGCTCCGGACCTTCAGCCGCGCCCCAGCCATCGCCATCCTGACAGAGGCACAAACCAGCTCTAGGCACCCCAGCAGCTCAGCTCCAAGTTAAGTCCAGAGACAGTCACAGTCAAAGACAGGCAGCAGAAAGCAGAAACCTCCAGCTGAAGCAGGAAAGTCCCCAAGTTCGTCCACAGCCAAGAGCAGCTTTTGGGAAGCTCTATCCCAGTCTAGCTGGAAGCAAAAGCACCTTCTTCACATTAAGCCAGGCAGCCGCACTGTGCAAAATGATTTAAGGGCAGAGAAACGGTGCTAAAAACGACAAAGACACCGAAATCTTCGTACCTTCAATCTCCAGGCAGTCCGCCAACGACAACCGCACCCTCGACAATGTAGAAAAAACACAGGAATTTTCACACTGATAGAGGATTCCTAGACCAAAGGAAAGTTTCAATAGTCCAACGGTAAGTTAAACTATGAAGCCCCTCTGCCTCTGTTCCTTCTCCAATGGCAAAATCTTTGAAAGGCTGCTTCAAACCTTCTCAACTGCAGAGCTGTGAAGAAAGCACGACCTCTCTCTCTCTTTCTCTCTCTCTCTCTCTCTCTCTCTCTCTCACTCTCTGTGTTGGCTGCAGCCATCGTCTGCTTCGGTGAGGGAAGCAGGTCAATGATTGATCAAAAGGCCCCTAGGAGACTGCGTCTGATTGGCCGCCGAGAGACCAGTGCATTAAGTCATTGGACACAATGCCCTTGGAGACGGCGGCTGATTGGACGGGAGGAGACCAATTTGTTGATAGGATAGGAATTTTAAGGGAATCTGGTCGGTGATTGGACACAACCCCTTTAGAGACAGCGGTTGATTGGCCGCCAAATAATCTGGCACAAAAAATTGAAAATAGGAAAACAATAAAATCGGAATTACGATTTAAATCGGAAGAATATCATGCCTGATCTGCAGCAAAGATACTAGTATCTGCTCTAGAATCTTTGATCTGCAGTTCCTTCCTATTGAAGAATAACTCTGGCCCGAAACAACTCCCAATCCATTCCCTGCACAGATGCCACCTTCCCGCTGAGTTCCTCCATACTCTGTGTTTTTAATTTAACTCTTGCAATTGAAGTTAGACATAAAGCTGGAGTAACTCAGCGGGACAGGCAGCGACACTGGAGAGAAAACCCTTCTTCAGACTGAACTGAACGCTCGCCGGTGAAAGTACTTGTGATTGCCTGCAGAAGAGTCTCGACCTGAAACGCCACCCACTCCCTAGAGCAGCCGCCCATCCCACTGATCCACCCCAGCCCCCCCCCCCCCCGTGTCCACCTTCAACTCCAGAGCCAAACACAAAACACAGAGTGCTGGAGGAACTCAGCGGGCCAGGCGGCACCCGCAGAGGGAACGGACCAGGAGCCTCCATGGGCCAGGGTCCCACTCCCCCCCGCAACAGGAAGGAACCACAGATGTAGCCATCCCCGCAAAACGGCAATTGATTCCAGGAATGCCAAGGCGAGATGGTGAGAGAGAGAGGGAGTGAGAGAGCGAGAGAGATCCAAAGGACGTATTCAGATCCCAACTATGCCTCGCTGAGACCTCGCCAGAAGTTTCAAACCTACGGCCCCCCTCCAGTTTGAGCCACGTGGACCAAGATACTATGTTGTAAACAACCACGTTCGCTACTTTGACTGGGAGTTTGCGTTCCGCCAGTCTCGCCAGCGGATTACAGCTGTTTGATATCCGCTTCTGGAAGGAAGGGGTGGTCTACGCGTTGAGCGTCCAGGATGTGAACTTCGTTTACGGTGGAGAGACGCCAGGTCTGATTAGGGCCAAGTTCGTAGACGGTCATTATGAACTTGGTAAAAGCTCCAATGAGCTGGTGAAAGACGTGGGCTGCCCTAACAGTGCCACTTTCCTCCACGCTCTCCACCTCATGGAGACTCGAAACCAAAGATCCTATAACGGAGCAAGATAGTCGACTCGACGAAAAAGCCGCAGTAGGGTCATGGATCATCTTCAGCACCATTTCCGCAACCGGCTTCTGCCTCCGCTCTTGTATCTTTCCTTTGGTCATGGCTTCTTCATGCACTAATCATCATTTATTTCTCAGCTGCACGTGATCATTTTGATATTCCTGCCTCATCCTTTTTAACTTTGAACATACAAAATATTGCCATTTGGAAGGAGCTCCAGAAAATCCTGTACCCCCCCCCCCCCCAAGGGCCGGCCTTAGGAGGCACAGGGCCCAATTGGGATCAATTTTGGTGATGGGGCTTCAGCCCCATCCTACCCTTTGGGCTTCTACCCCATCCTAACTTAGTTGTGTGTGTTAGTTGTCTGTGTGTGTTAGTTGTCTGTGTGTGTTAGTTGTCTGTGCATTATGTGTGTGTGTCTGTGGGAGAGAAGGAGAGAAGGGAGGGAAAGAGTGAAGGGAGGAAGGAGAGAAGGGAGTGAGGGAAGTAGAGAAAGAAGGGAGGGAGGGAAGGAGAGAAGGGAAAAGAAAGAGAGGAAGGAGAGAAAGAAGGGAGGGAGGGAGGGAGGGAGGGAGAGAAGGGAAAAAGGGAGAGAGGAAGGAGGGAGGAGGGAGGGAAGGAGAGAAGGGTGGGAGGGAAGGGGGAAGGGAGGGGGGAAGGGAAGGAGAGAAGGGAGTGAGAGGGCCGGCGTGGGGAGCGGATGCCGGGGTCCGGGCAGACGAGTGTGAGCTGAGGCCGAAGTTTGCAAATGTTGCTCCAACCCCGGCCCGGCCCTCCCTGTATTGTTCACAGCGTCTCCCCGGGGAGAGAGACAGGTGGAGCCAGGACTGTGTGCGTGAGGCACAGCGACTGGAGGGGTGGGAGCACTGCCTCGGGACTGTGAGAATGACCCACTTCCTGCTCTCCCCCTTCTCCATTCCCCCTCACACCCCCTCCCCGTCTACCCCTTTCTTCCCCCTCCACCCCTCTACTCCCTCTCCACCCATCTCTCCCCCTTCCACCCGGGGTAGATTTACCTGAGCCGAGAGGAGATTACTGTAGTGCGGGGCCCCCTTATGCTTAATGCCAGCCCTGCCCCCCCCCCCCCCCCCCCTCCTCTGACATGGACAGGGAGCGATCACTGCTCCCCCTTTTTTCTGTTAAACATCTATTTCCTTCGGGTGTTTTTATATTTCCCCCCCTACCATTTCCGTACTTTTTCGTTAGCTGCCACGACCCGTTTGATGTCATCCTTCGTCCTGCTCCTGGTCTCGGCACGCACCGATCTGCCGGACATGCTGTGTGTGTGAGTGTGTGTTTGTTTGGCGGAGTCTGAGGGGAGAAGCGCTGGCGCAAGAGCGAGCGAACACGCGGACAGACGGACAAAAGCAAAGATCATAGAGTGGCATAGGTGACAATTCGGGTCGAGACCCTTCTTCAGACTGACAGTCAAGGGAAAGGGAAATGGGACATATAGGCATATCTTCCATTAATTTGTCCTTGGTACCGTCTATATCTCATGTTCCTCTTTCCCTTGACTCAGTCTGAAAGAAGGGTCCCGACCCGAAATGTCATATATTCCACTCTATGGTTGTTGCTTTTGTCCGTCTGTCCGCTCGTTCACTCGCCCCTGGATTAAGTAGCACAGGATAAAGCTGCAAATTCACGTACAGGATGGAAATTAGAAACTGAAAACTAGTCCCCCTGCGTACCACCCCATTTCTGTCACTGGATTTGGGGTTTCACTATTCCCTCTGGTACAATGCAGCCTGCACTGTACCAGAGGTGATAGTGAAACCACAAATCCCAAATCTCTCATAAGGCAACAAATACTCCTGTAAACATGCTAATAAATGTTCCTTCATGCTCCATTGTTAGTTATTATGACAGCACAGCTTAATGTATGCAAACTTTGATGGAATAGGAGCCTCAGCAACTTGGCACCCTTTGCCTCTGTGTGCAACATTTTATTTTTCCTGGATCACCATCTACTTTCTGGAAGAAATTGAACAACAGCTTGGGATGGCATTGTGGCAAAGTGGTAGTGTTGCAGCCTTACAGCAACAGAGTACCGTGTTCTATCCTGACTACGGGTGTTGTCTGTATGGAGTTTGTATGTTTTCTCTGTGACTGTGTGGAATTTCCCTGGGTGCTCCGGTTTGCTCCCACACTCCAAAGACGTACAAGTTTGTAGATTATTTGGCTTTGGTAAAATTGTAAATTGTTCCTGGTGTTCTAGTGTTACGGGATGATACTGCTAGTGTACGGGGTGATCGCTGGTCAGTGCGGACTCGGTGGGCTGAAGTGCCTGTGTCTGTGGTGTATCTGTGAGGTAAAATTAAGTAAAGTCTAAACTCTTAAAGCTATCCAGAGAATATTAAAAAGCTCCAGCTTATACACTAAATGGCAGAGGTGTATGGAGCATAAATTGAGACATTATTGAATGTGTATACCGGCATCTTGAAATTGCCATGTGAATTATACTCTGAATTGCCTGGGCCACTTCTGGGTGAATCAGTGCCCCTTCCCAATGGTCACTATTTCACCCCGACATAATTGATCGAACCCAGATTAAGTAATTTTATTGAAAAACACCACCATTAGAGTCATTTTTTTTAAAATTCTAATGGTTTTAATGGTTTATTTTACGAAAAGAACACAACCCAAGCACCTTATTGAATTACTACTTACGAGCAGTTTCAAAATGTAATAAATTACTTAATTGAAAAATCATACAGACTTTACTCCTACATAGGCATGAATCCAGTAGTATGTGAAAATGCCACCGTCATCCCAAACAATCCCAGCAGATCTGTTCTCCAATGCATCCAAAATCATGACTGTTTAAATTAGCTGCATAGAGGTTATACAGTCATCAGATTGCCATTAGCAGATTCTTGAAAAAAGATATGTTCACCCTGTCGCAATTTTATTTTACTTCTCAGATAAAGGAGTCATATGATTGTTTAGATTGCTGCAGCCAATCAAAAATGGAAACAAACTACATGTAGCATTAACTAGTTATCTCCTGGCAAAGGAAGAAGGCCAAATAAGGTCAAAAAGTCATAAGTGACAAGAGCAGAATTAGTCCATTCGGCCCAATTATGGCTGATCTATCACTCCTAACCCCATTCTCCTGCCTTCTCCCCATAACCCCAACACCCATACTAATCAAGAATATATCTCTCTTCTTTAAAATATCCATTGACTTGGCCTCCACAGCCTTCTTTGGCAAAAAAATCCACAGGTTCACCATCCTCTGGCTAAATGCCCAAAACCCGTACTGCTAAATCAAAAGTTTTCCTCATCCTTCATGTTCTATTGTGGAAATATTCCATAGTTCTGTTGGGCTTTTACTCTCTTCAGGTTAGCTTTTGGGTCAAGATGTTCATGATTCAATTTTCCATGGTTTTTCATATTTGATTGATGCATAGTTTGAGTTCTGGATGACCTTACAAGTTTAAGTGAGTGAGCCTAACTTGGAACTGCTTGGCATTTATTACATTTTATGTGCACAGTATAAATCAATGAACTGTGTTTCCTTTGACATATTTCCTCAAGTGAAATAAAATGCAAATTAATCTGAAAATTGTCATATTCCATGTGCAGTATTCATCAAAACCTATCGAACAATAATTGTTGGTGTTGGATGATGATACAAAACGCGATCAAAATTCTGAAAAAAAAACTGCAGATGCTGAAAATCTAAAATAAAAAAAACAGTAGATACTGGAAACTCTCAGCCGGTCAGGCAGTATTTGTGGAAAGTTGAACAGAGTTAAATTTGTTGGTCAGAGACCCTTAATCAGAACTAGGAAAAAGATTTTGAATAGAAAAGGTGAAGGGAGTGATAAATGGGACATGGGGACTGGGATTTGCCAAGGTTTTGGTAAAGATAAAGAGTAATTGATGGGTTAATGGTGGTATTAGGGTTGATAATAAAGACAAAACAGTGTAAACCATTGAAAAATGCAGGGCAGTTGATTATAAGTTCTTCCAGCCTTGAAAACAGATGTTGAAACAGGACTGTATGTTTGAGACTGTAGGACAGTGATATAATAACTCACATGAATTGCAATGTGAATTAAGTATCCCTGTCCCAAGGGGGCATAAAATCAGCAAGAAGTGCAAAGTCATATAAGACGTGCTACTGTTGAGGGGCAATCACTTGCTGGAATTCTAATAATAAGGGCTCCACTAATAAATTAATGTCTGGGCCATCTTCATAAAAACACTATATCAGCCCAAGTAGAGTCATGGGCTTTTTAATTTACTGCTGTTGATATCCATGCTTTTTAATTTACTGCTGTTGATATCCGTGCCATTTGCAAAATGCATTAATGTGCTACAATTTCATTATGATATTGAAGGCGTGTTATTTGATTGTATCACTATAATTCGCTTGGTGGGCTCCATGTGAACATGTGTTGAATGTGCTCCATGAAGTAATCTCCTGAAGTGTGATCATTGTACAGATAAAACTATATCATATAATGCATAAAAACATTGCAGTATGCGATAGAATTTCAAGCCCCAACATATCTAACAAAACACTTCCAGAATAAAACTACGTATAATTTACTTATTTTTGTGTTAATTAGATTAAAACATATGGCGGCAATCAGATTCTATTTTACTTCGCTTTTCCTTTACATGCTGTTTCTTGAATATTTGCTGCTGGCTATTTTGAAATGCAATGATTATTTTAAGCATTAATGTTTGTGCATTGACTTTGTGAAGTTAAATACTGTTTGAAAAAAGTTAGGGAGATTCAGCACAAACAAATCTTCTTACACAGTCTCTTGGGATTAGTGATAATTAACCTCCACTCTGTGGGCACTTGGCTACCTCATGTCACCAAGTGAGATTCACAGACATTCCCACAGATGGGGCAAAGGGAAGATAGGTTGTTAGGCACTCCTTCCACCACTTACACATGATATTTGTGTTCTCCCAATGCATGGATTTGAGGTACTCACAGCCTTCTTGGATGCTTCTCCTTCACTTTGACCAGTCAAGGCTAGCGATTCCCAGGTGTCAAGCATTTCTTCAGAATATTTTAACATGTCCTAGATTTTTATAAATTACTGCTTGGCTATTGTAATGAAACATTTTTCAAATCTAACATGATGACAGGCCAATTTCAATGGTTAAAAGATAGATCCACTGTTTCTTGGGTGCAGATTTTAATTGTTACTGAGCAATCATATATTGGATAATAAATGGCAGTTTTGGATCCTCAATTGCACAATAATGCATTAAGATCTAAAAAAAGTTCTTGTATTCATAAATTGCTATTCTGAAGTAAATGGATTAACATGACCTTTTGAATTTATCTCCAATTGAATTATATACGAGTGTAATAACATACACGATTAAAAAAAAGGCGGGTTCATCTTTTGAGAGAGAAATGATAATTCACACAGCAATAAACTGATTACCCTCCTGTGGAGCAAAATTGTATCAGCACACAGGAGGCAGAAATCTCTGAATCTCGACAAAGCTGTTTCAGACAACTTTACCGCATCTATACAGGAAACTAATTTGGACCAGCTGTTATGTGGTTTAAAGCTGGAATTGGCATCTGCCATGAAAATAGGGCCTATGTATTTCTCAATGGTTCTTGCATGAAACCAGGTATGTTCCATTTGCACACAGATGGTGCATCTCACATATTTGGCAGATGTCATGCACATGGTACACAACTAAGTGTGAGCACGTACACCTCCAGCCTCAGAAGACACAGATTACAGTTGTTGATTATTCTGATAGAATCCAGGCTTTTGATGCCAAATAGCACAAAACCCAAACCAACAAATCAACCAACCTGTGGCACCGCTCGTCCTAAAACATTTTCTGCAGATGGTGCTGGTGGAGAACACTAATAGTCTAGCTTTAAAGTGCCTGGCTAAACTTAAGATGTAATCCAGAAAGCTCAGTGATCTGGATCAATCCTCACAGTCACACTGAAAAAACATTAGCAACTAAAATAATAGGGATTTTTTGTAAATGAGACCTATGAGTTTAACAATAAAAACTTGTTTTTAATTATATAGATTATATTTTTCCAGACCCCAAGTTCTGCATCTTGCTCTGCTTAGTATAGATCTTGACTTAATGCATATGTGCAAAGGGTTGACAGGAAACCCATTTTGGTAAGGTGCAAAGCTGGCAGCTGCCTTGCTGTCACATGTTTTACACCATCATACTATCATGATCTACCTCCGTTTACAATGTATTTAAAAAAAAGTATTCTGAGAAAAATTATTGCCACATAACAACTAAATTCTAAGTTGATTCAATAGATTTTTACATGGCCTGCATGCTATTGCTTGCCCCATTTCTCACTCAGTTAAAACCAATTAAATAATATATCCACATACATGATGGCAATTTTAAAGTTAAATTTGGACTGCTTAAAATATTCCTACTTAATCTGGAATTTGACTATGAGTCGAATTATTACTTTAATTTCAGGAACAATCAGATGATATAGAGATAGTTAATCCTTATTGACACAACAGGACATTGATAAATGAATGAACAGATCAGCTAGGCTTTCGGTTTGGTTTCTTTAATGGTGATTTTATGATGGTAATGTCTTTTTAACGGTAAAAAAATGGTATTTACAGCCTGTCAGCACCTAACGACATAAACCAGATTAAATCCAAAACTTTGAGTGAGATCCAACTTTTCTGAGAAACCATCAGATGAATGGTTGGCTTTGTTTGGCCCTCCTTCTGGCCAAGTGACTGAGGCCAAGTTAATGAGGTAAAATCAAGATGGGCAGTATGTTTTTTTAAATAATTTGTAAACTCCTTCACTTTGTCATATTAGTCTTATGAGGAAGAAAGAGTAAATTTGGCAAAGGAAACCAATTCACGTGTCTTATTTTATATTAGTCACCTTATTTCAGATGTAATCTACAGCTTTATACATTTTTCTCATTCTCATCGATACCAATCAAACTGGAATTTAACTGAAATTGTTTATCATCAAGAGTTACTACATTCAAACTAACCAGGTCAAGAGCTGATTCTTATTTAACTAAGGTGTTAGCTTCCATAGATGTAATTTATAAGTATCAGCAGAGAATTCATCTATTTTATTGCTGACTATAGATAATAAATGTAATTAAAGAAAATTCTAATTAAAAAATGAACCTTCTCAGCAGAATCCATGCATTTCTCATATTTTTAATGGATGGATGCATCCAAAGGATTAACCCGGCTGTATTGTAGAACATACAGTAGTTAATTTCATAAACTCATAACCATGGTTGATTTTTTTTTAAATTGCTGGAGGAAATCAGCATTTCTGAAGAGAGATGGACAGTTGACGATTCAGGTTCATCCAGACTCAAAGTGCAATCAGTCTAATAACAAATTGATCATTATCAAGACACACAAGTAAACATGCTTCAAAATGTGAATTAATTTCAATGGCAGTGTAGTTGCCAGAGAACAGGTTGTATCTGACGCATTCACAGTTTTTCCATTGATTTCAGTGGAAGAATATAGAACATAGAACAGTGCAGCACAGGACAGGCCGCTGTCCACAATGTCTGTGCCGAACATGATGCTATGATAAACTAAGCTCATATCCCTGCACAAGATCTATGTCTCTCCATTCCATGCATATATTCATATGCTACCTAAAAGCACTGACACCACTATTATATCTGCCTTCACCACTACCCTTTGCAACATGTTCCAGGCACCCACCATCCACCTTGTAAAGCAACTAGCCTTGCATATCTCCTGCATCTTTTTGCCTTCATCATAAACCGATGGCCTCTAGACATTGACATTTGACAAAATGGTTCTAACTTTCTCTCCTATCTATGCCTCTCATAATTTTATGTACTTCTATCTCGCCATAAGAGATTCTGATGAAAGGTCATCGACATGTTATCTTAATTCTATATCACTTTCCACTGACACCGTATTTCTTGCATTCTCTCATTTTATTTCGTATTTCAGATTTACAGCATTTATTTTCTTAATAACTGGATTGAATACATGAAAATTATTTTCAGCTTGAGACCCCCTACTGATCAGAAGCTGCCTTCAGTGATTTGTTGCTGCTGCACATGTGTGTCGTTTGGGGAGGGACACAAGATAAAGTAAAGCAAAGTAAAGTATCCTTTATTGTCATTCAGACCTTTTGGTCTGAACAAAATTTCATTACCTTGCAGTCATAACATATAATAAAAAACAAAACACACAATAAACATATATTTAACATCCACCACAGTGAGTTCACCAGGCACCTCCTCACTGTGGTGGAAGGCAAAAGTCTTAAAGTCTTTGTCTTCTTCCCTCCTTGTTCTCCCTCTGCGCTGAGGCGATCCAGGCTTCCGATGTTATCATCCACTAGGCCCGCGGCCGAGCCTCCGAAGCCGGGCTGCCGCCACCACCATCGCCGGAACGCTGGAACACTGCCACAGCTCTGAAGCAAGGTCCGCCGCTGGAACGCTGGAGCACCGCAGCTCTGAAGCCGGGTCGCCGCTGGAATGCCACCGCTGGAGCACCACAGCTCTGAAGCCGGGCCGCCGCCACCGCTGGAATGCTGAAACGCCGCCACAGCTCCGAGGCCGCCAGCTCCGCCAATAGGCCTCAGCACAGACGGAGACGGTGACGAGAGCCATTACAAGAAAAGTCGCTACCCCCCTGAAGGGAGAGACTAATGAGAGGATGTTTATGTTAACTTTTATGTAGTTGTGTCTTGTTGCTTTTTTCTGGTGTGACTGTATGGTAAATCAAATTTTGCTGTACCTTAAATGGTTCCTTTCATGCCATTACCCTTTTGTCAAGTACAGTAGGAAGTGAAGAAAGCAAATGGCATGTTGCTCCTTCTGCAGTTGTACAGGGCCCTAGTGAGACCACACCTGGAGTATTGTGTGCAGTTTTGGTCCCCTAATTTGAGGAAGGACATACTTGCTAATGAGCAAGTGCAGCGTAGGTTTACACGGTTAATTCCCAGGATGGCGGGACTGTCATATGCTGAGAGAATGGAGTGGCTCGGCTTGTAAACTCTGGAGTTTAGAAGGATGAGAGGAAAACTTAGTAAAACATATAAGATTGTTAAGGGCTCGGACACACTAGAGGCAGGAAACATGTTCCCAATGTTGGGGGAGTCCAGAACCAGGGGCCACAGTTTAAGAATAAGGGGTAAGCCATTTAGAATGGAGACGAGGAAACACTTTTTCTTACAGAGAGTTGTGAGTCTGTGGAATTCTCTGCCTCAGAGGGCCGTGCAGGCCGGTTCTCTGGACACTTTCAAGAGAGAGCTAGATACGGCTCTTAAAAATTGCAGTCAAGGGATATGGGGAGAAGGCAGGAACAGGGTACTGATTGGGGATGATCAGCCATGATCACATTGAAAGGCAGTGCTGTCTCGAAGGGCCAAATGGCCTACTCTGGCACCTATTGTCTATTGTCTATTGTCCTATCACAGTCCCTTGGTTAGTGATCGACTGCAGGAACTCCAAGATGCAGGAGCTTTGACTGCCCCAATCGTGGGAGCTTCGACCACCCTGAACGGGGGCGGTTCGATCTCCCCGACGCGGGAGCTTCGATCGCCAGCTGCGGGAGCAGATAGTTCGACTGCCCCGTCCGTAGGAGATTAATGAAGAAAGATGATAAGACTATTGCATTCCATCACAGTGAGGAATGTAGGGGAGCAGTGTGGTGGATGTTTATGTTAACTTTTATGTAGTTGTGTCTTGTTGCTTTTTCTGGTGTGACTGTATGGTAAATCAAATGTAGCTTGTACCTTAAATGGTACACGTGACAATAAAGGACCATTGAATCATTGAAACCATTGAACCATTGAAGATAAGTGTAGGCAGTTTATGGCTCATCTGAGGTAAATCAGAACAACAGAACATCCATCCCACAGGCTGAATGTGGCCCTTGGGTAAGACGTTGTGCACTTCTTCTACGACCGTTCATCACTGGGATACTTCTGTCGTAATCTGTGTAGCTGTCCTCTCCTGATCACGTTGGGGCAGATTGTTACATTTTTCAACTTTAGTTTGAATTCAGCCTTATGAAACTTTTTGTTGGAAAGCGTCAAATAAAATTAGTGATTTGAACATGACTCAGATTTCTTTTGTATTTAACACATTGATAAGTTACATTGGTTACTGGCTTTACAAAATTAATATATTTGCCTTGACTGACCTGCACCAGTTGTAACGTTTATTATTCCCAGAGAGCACACGCATTGAAATTCAATGTCTGCTGGGTGCTAATGAGTTAAAGGTGTGAATGAATTATTGCATTTGAAATGAAGAACTATACTTCTCTCCACTCACCAACCCGTAGTCCTTTGTTTTAGCTTACACCATAAAGAGATAATTAATATATAGCGCAGGTCTGCGTTTCCTTAAAATACTTTGATTACTGCATAAGCAGAAGTGTGGAAAAACATTTTAAACAACATATGGAAACAATTACTTTTAATTTTATATAATTATTGTTTTATTGCATATAATTGGGGTTGCTAATTTTTTGACATCAAATCCAGCATTTTGATTGATAGAGGCCATTAATGCATTTAATTAATAACAGTTATAAATAATTACTAAAATGCTGAGGTTTCCACTAAAATTATGAAAACATTTTACCCATAAATGTGGAAGAGCATTGCCATTCAGATCTATGATTTGTATTAAGATTTGACAGGAATCTGTTAAAAAAAATCACGTCATGTTTGACTGCATGAGTTCTAGAGAGAACTCATCAATGAACATTTGCCTACAGTTGCCTACAGTAACTGTAGATGGTTTATATATGCAACCAATAACATAGTTACCTCAGTACAATCACTATATAATGCACCTCTCTGCTGTTGGTGAATGCTTTTAAGTCTTTCCACTATTACTTTAACCACTCTGTGAAGTCAACATCCAGCTTAAAAAGTCCCACAGAATATCAATAAATACCACACAGTACAGGATGAAATCCTAGTTACTGATCCTGGGATACATCACTAAGGCTCTAGGCCCTTATATTCCTGACCTCAATGGCTCCTGTTGGATTTATGCACTTTCCTCCATAAACCACCCAGCTGGTGGAATTCCTGGTTTGCCTTCAACCTGTATTATAATTCTGAATTACATTCATTGTGATCTGGATGATTGTGAATGGGTGGTTGAAGTATTTGAGAATTTTATGGATAAAGCAATATATTGATTCCTATATGAATAATGCAGTGTGTGTCTGTCACTATATCCAACAATACTTTAGTATTTGTGCTTAACAGCACCAAATAATCCTTCAATCAATATACAGCAATTAAAAAATTAACTGACTATTTGTCTCATAGGTGTTTAAGCGTATTCCATGCGCAATTGCAAGTTAATCATGCATGTATTCATGTGTCATGTGTTTGCACTTGCGTGTGTGAATTCCAGCTGACAACATATAAAGTCTCAGTGGTTTTGAGCCTGACATGTAGCAGATGACTGAATGAAATTGGAACCTGATGCGACCCGTTGAAACTAATGAATTGATGCCATCAAAACAAATACAGCAAATTGATAAACTATACAGAATATCAGTCATAGAGAAAGTTTTTCCAAAGACAATAAGTTACAACAAAACCTTTTAGCTGATTCTTTGCTGTGAGGAAAGACTTCAATGAAATTAATAGTTTCAAAGGTTTGAAACAGTAGCAACAGTGCAAATAAACAAGAAAAGTTGGAAACTGCTTTTGTCTGACCAGTTGGATAATGGAACTTACAACATAGCCATACTGAACTGAAGAATCCTTGTTAAGAAATCATAACTGTTACTTAACAAACTATATGAATACATTTGAATTGTCCAGTGACTACCTATGGCTCTGAAAACTGAATTCTTGACTCTTCAGTTTCTTTGCAATTAATATTCTGTAATCTAAGACATCCAATAGATCATGTCTATAATTTTGCAATTTATTTTGTGTATTTTAAAACAAATTTTGGAAAGTATTCTTATTACTGAGTTAAAGCGCTTGAACAAGATTATTTATTATGTATATATACATTTTAATAATAAAATAATAAGGTGGCATATTCTCCATAAAATTTGTATATTTGGCATTTCACATCTTGAGGTTTTATAATTAATAGGTTTTAACATAGGTTTTATAATTAATCTGAAGTGCGTGAAATACTGTATCAGTTGTATCACAAAGATTGGTTGAGGGAAATGTGCTAATAAACCAATAACATTTGTACCTATCTTTATTCAACATTTGTTGGTATTAATTGAATTACAGGATGGATTGGTCTCCATTTTCTAATAATAATAAACTGTGAGGGATAGCTGTTAGTGAACCAGTTGCAAAACATTTAATAATCCATTGAATAAGAATAAAGGAAACAATTCTAAAACCTCTTAAAATTGCAATATTGTCTAACCATGCTTCATCCACAATGACTTTATAACTGATATTCACACTGTAGCTAACTTTGCAAAAAGGCTGAGAAGGCGTAACATTGACTCAGTATTGACAGACTTATTTTATCATAGGCTCTCCACTTTGGCCACAGATGACTTGCTTCCACTTTATTTCTGCTGGGTTCACACTCTACCACAGGCAATGTCCATTATGAGAGACTGGCGTCAAGCAAGTGATTGATGTAACCTAACCATTGGAGTTTGCCGAGCGTGATTAGAATCGCGGTGCTGGGAAATCTTGACTTTCAGAGCGGACTAATGTTGATTTGACTGTCATTCCAATAGATTTGGAAGATTTTGTGGAGACCGCATTTGAGCTACCTCTGGTGCTTTTAAATGGCTGTTCAAAGCATACAGGAGGACATGAATCACTGCTGCTCAGTGGAAAAGGAACTTAGTGCAGTATTACATGTTTTGAACTTTGAACACTCCTTTCCTCAGACAGCTAATGTTTGGGACTATGCACAGGAAGAACTGTACATTTCATTGCTGACAATTGGCTTCAGCAAGAGGTGACTCCCAAGATGTGAGAAGTGGGCCATGTTTTCATGGTCTTGCTATGGACCTTTATTGACTCAGTTGGTGATGTAAAGCAGGGATCAAGATGGCAGTGGTGGATGTTGAATGGTCAGTGGCTGTAAAAGGTCTCCGAGCACACCTCCCGTGCCCTCAGAAAACTCCCCGAAATTCTGTGCTCATTTTGGACCGCAGAACCAGGTGACCTTGGCCCACTGAAGCAGAGGGCGGCTGTGGGAGGAATCGAGCAGTGCTTCGCAGTGATCCTGGATTGAAATGTTGTGGAGGCAGCCGCTGCAGGCCCAACAGCAGCCAGGTGGAAATGGAAGGAGCTGATAACATTCTGCAAGTACAGGCCAACCCTTGCATCATTGATTCAGTGGTGGCAGGTCACCAGGCCTCAAAGTGAGGAAATTGAAATTGTTCACTTCCTTATGCCATGATCGGAGACTTGAGACATGTAAGTTGCATCTCTTCATGTGTTGTCCCATAAGAGGACCTTCTTACAGCTATTTCACTCTTTAAATGATTAGACTCATGTATAGTATGATTTGAGCCTCCTTTGTTCCTGGGTGTTCAAGTTACTAAACCCTATCGTGATGCAACCTGTTAGTATGCTCTCCACCACAGTCCAGTAGAAGTTCAATAGTGTATTGGTGACATACTAAATCAACTCATTCTTCTGAAGAATTAGAGGCATTGATAAGCTCTCTTTGTGGTTGCATCAAAGTGCTGGGCCGAAGGCAGATTTTCAGAGGAATTCTTCAGGAACTTGAGGCTGGTGACTCTCTCTCCCGCAGACGATAAAGACAGTGACTGGTGGAGTTCCGCAAGGATTGGTGCTGGGGCAGCTTCTCTTCACGTTGTACATTAATGATTTCGTTGAGGGGATTGAACGCTTTGTGGCCAAGTTTTCACATGATGCTAAGATAGGTGGAGGGGCATGCAGTGTAGAGGAAGCAATGACTCTGCAGAAGGATTTGGATAGGTTAGGAGAGTGGGCAGAGAAATGGCGGATGTAATTCAATATAGAAAAGTGCGCAGTCATGCATTTTGGTAATAAGAATAAAGGAGTAGATTTTTTTCTAAACGTAGAGAAAATCCAGAAATCGGATGTGCAAAGAAACTTGGAAGTGCTGGTGCAGGACTCCCAAAAAGTTAATTTGCAAATCAAATCAGCAGTAAGGAAGGCAAATTCAATACTAGCATTTATATCAATAGGACTGGAATACAAAAACAGAGATGTAATAGACAATAGACAATAGACATTAGTTGCAGGAGTAGGCCATTCGGCCCTTTGAGCCAGCACCGCCATTCAAAGTGATCATCCCCAATCAGTACTCCGTTCCTGCCTTCTCCACATATTCCCTGACTCCACTAATTTTAAGAGCCCTATCTAGCTCTCTCTTTAAAGCATCCAGTAAGCCCACTTCCACCACCCTCTGAGGCAGAGAATTCTATAGACTTACCACTCTCTGTGAGAAAAAAGTGTTTCCTTGGCTCCGTTCTAAAAGGCGTACTCCTTATTCTTAAACTGTGGCCCCTGGTTCTGGACTCCCCCAACATCGGGAACATGTTTCCTGCCACTAGCGTGTCCAAACCCTTAACAATCCTATATGTTTCAATGAGATCTCCTCTCATCCTTCTAAACTCCAGAGTGTACAAGCCTAGCTGCTCCATTCTCTCAGCAAATAACAGTCCCGCCATCCCGGGAATTAACCTTGTAAACCTACACTGCACTCCCTTAATAGCAAGAATGTCCTTCCTCAAAGTAGGGGACCAAAACTGCATACAATACTCCAGGTGTGGTCTCACTAGGGCTCTGTACAACTGCAGAAGGACCTCTTTGTTCCTATATTCGATTCCTCTTGTTATAAAGGCCAACATGCCATTCGCTTTCTTCACTGCCTGCTGTACCTGCATGCTTACTGTCATAGACTGATGTACAAGGACCCCCAGATCCCGTTATACTTACCCTTTTCCTAACTTGACGCCATTTAGATAGTTTCTGCCACCAAAGTGGATAACCTCACATTTATCCAGATTAAACTTCATCTGCCATGCATCTGCCCACTCCCCCAACCTGTCCAAGTCACCCTGCATTCTCATAGCATCCTCCTCACAGTTCACACTGCCACCCAGCTTTGTGTCATCTGCAAATTTGCTAATGTTACTTTGAATCCCTACATCCATGCTGAGGCTCTACATTCTTGTCAGGCTGCATTTGGAGTATTGTGAGCAAATTTGCACCCCAAATCTGTGGAAGGATGTGCTGGCTCTGGAGGGGGGCCAGAGGAGGTTTACAAGAATGGTTCCAGAAATGAGTAGGTTAGCATATGATCAGCATTTGATAGCACTGGGCCTCTACCCGCTGGAGGTTTGAAAGTTGAGGAGGGACCTCAATGAAACTTACAGAATAATGAAAAGCATAGATAGAGTGGATGTGGATAGGATGTTTCCACTGGTGGGAGAGTTTGGGTCCAGAGGTCATAGCCTCAGAATTATAGGGCACACTTTTAGAAAGGAAGTGATGAGGAAATTCTTTAGTCAGAGGGTAGTTAATCCGTGGAATTCATTGCATCAGAGGGCTGTGAAGGCCAAGTCAGTTGATATTTTTAAGGCAAAGATAGATAAGTTCTTGATTAGAATGGGTGTCAAGGGTTATGGGGAGGAGGCAGGAAAATAGGATTATAAGGCCAAGATCGGACATGATTGAATGGCGGAGTAGACTCGATGGGCTGAATGGCCTAATTCTACCCCTAGAACTTGTGAACGTGATCTTCATGGATCCTTGGGACTCCCTTCTTGATATTAACAATCAGCGCCTTTGTGTTGTTAACATTGAGGGCTAGATTGTTGATCTGGCACTGTTCGATCAGATTAACAATCTACTCCAGTACTGTGGATCAATATTAGCCATTATTTGTCAAACAACGGTAGTATTGTTGGTGAATTTAAATATGGCATTGGAACTGTGTCTGGCTACACAGTCATGAGTATGCATATGTTTGATACCCTTGCCATATCCTTATTTGAATTGTACCAGAAATTCTTAAATGTATTGTGGCCATTCATACCTTCTTTGTTTCATATCGATGGCCATTCCTCACATTCTTGCATATTTCACATCTAGTTTTATTCATTATCTTATCCAAGGTTCCTGACTTGGAACTTTGTTGTATCTTTCACAATATATAGAATTAATTATCTCAGCCTTTGTTTCATCTGTCTCAATATGGCCTGTTCCCTGCACATCATGGATGACCTCATGGTCATATCACATTTTCTCTATTGAAGGTTGGAATTTCTCCCACTGCAACTTTACTGTAAACAATCAGTATCTGTGTATGTACCTTGGTTACATTAAGGAACCAGTGATGTCCAGGAGATGTAAGCAGTGTAACCATCATAAAACTGTCCTTCGAAATGATAGTGACATTTGTTGACACATTTGTATTCCAGTGATTTCAATTGCCAGTTATTTCATGTAGTATCAATAGAAGACTGGGGTTCTGTAACATCAATATGGAATATTCTCTGGAATGTCAGAGGTTGTGAGAAGACGTGCTACAAGTACATAGAATTATGAGGTAAAGATGGCGTAGACCATCAGAACCTATTGACCCTGGGTGTAAATGTACAACACCAGAGGGCATAGTTATAAAGTGAGAGGAGAAAAGTTTAATGGAGATATGTGGGATAAGTTTTTGTACACAGAGCGTAGTGGGGCCTGGAGCACATTGCCAAGTGTGGTGATGGTGCCTGATACGATAGTGATATTTAAGAGGATTTTGGATAGCCACATGGCATGGAATAGAGGGATCTGGATCATGTACAGGCAGATGAGATCAATTTGACTTGGCATCAGGTTCGGCACAAACATTGTGGGCTGAAGGCTCCATTCCTGTGCTGTACTGTTCTACGTTCTAATACAATAAAAATAAGTTGCAGCCTGGTACTTGCTTACTATCATTAGCTCCTTTCAACCAAATCCCCTGGCTATGTCTCTCTCACTGCTCCCTAATGAGGCACATCCTCTTGTGTGGTTCAATGAATGAGCCAATGTTGAAATGGAACTTGAACTGCAAGTGAGCACACATCACTTATTTTCTGCAATCTGCAGCTCATCGGTTGATCAGTTCATAAAATGGTTTGAGTTAATAAGGGGAGCTCTTTTGAGCAGATGAGTGCGGTCAATGCCTTTCAGCAATGTTGGAATACTAGCAATGGTAGTTAATCTTAGTGCCCAATATGTCACCCTGCTGTTTAGTGAAGCCAAAGTAAATTGAATGTCTTTGCCAAACTGTGGTCAGTTCCAAAACATTCCAGTATGAACATAAATCATAGAATAGTATAGTGCAGGATCAGGCCCTTTGGTCCACAATGTCCATGCGAAACAGGTGTCAAGTTAAACTAATCTCTTCACCTGCACATGATTCATATCCGTCCATTCACTGCATATTCATGTGTCCATCCAAAAACCTCTTAAATTCCAGTATCTTATTTGCCTTCACCACCACCCCTGGCAGCATTCCAGCCACCTACCACCAAGTGTAAAAAACACCTTGTCCTTCGCATCCCCTTTAAACTTTGTTCAACTCACAAAACCACACCTTTTAGTCCTTGACATGTCAACCCTGGGGATAAGGTTCTGGCAGTCTACCCTATCTATGCCTCTCATAATTTTATATGCTTCTATCGTCTCCCTTCTATCTCCACGGTCCAAAGAAAACAATCCAAGTTTGTCCAGCTTGCCTTTATTGCTAATGCCCTCTAATCTGTGCAGTATTTTGATAAACCTCCCCCACCCCCATCTACTCCAAAGGCTCCATTTATATTACTAAAAGTCTGATCTTGACCACTTCCTATTTTTCTGTTTCATGAGTTTAGAAAGAACGCTGCCATCTACGGCTGTAATTTTTGGCCATCTTACTCAGAGTCTCCCTCCGCTGCGCAGGACAATCGTATTTTTTCCATCGATGAAAAATAAAAGAGTTATTAATGTTTAAAAAATGTTGAGATTCTCTCTGCTGCCCCTGCTGGTGGGAGGGTGGAGGGACTATAAAACCCGAAGGTGTTGTGCCTCAGTAGGTCTCTGCATGATGAGGGAAGTGGGAGGGTCACGTCTCTCAGTCTGAGCTGTGAATAACACTAAACACATGTCTACTAAACTGTGAGTGTGGTTTTACTGACCTTGAGTGCCCTTCATATGATTTGAAAATGAAACTGTGGTTGGTTTGAAGTAAAAGCACTGCAAATAGTTGGTGGGGATTTGGGTTGAAGTAAAAGCACTGCAAATAGTTGCTGGGGGTTTGGGTTGAAATAAAAGCACTGCAAATGGTTGGTGGGGCTTGGGTTGAAGGAAAAGCACTGCGAATGGTTGGCGGGGGATTGGGTTGAAGGAAAAGCACTGCAAGTGGTTGGTGGGGGGTTTGGGTTGAAGTAGAAGCACTGCAAATGGTTGGTGAGGGTTTGGGTTGAAGTAAAAGCACTGCAAATGGTTGGTGGGGATTTGGGTTGAAGCAAAAGCACTGTAAATGGTTGGTGGGGGGGTTGGGTTGAAGTAAAAGCACTACAAATGGGTGGTGGTGGTTTGGGTTTAAGTAAAAGTACTGCAGATGTTTCGGGGGCGGGGGGCTGAAGTAAAAGCACTGCAAATGGCTGGTGGGGGTTTGCATTGAAGTAAAAGCACTGCAAATGGTTGGTGTATTTGAATTTGGTGGCCTTGCACCCTGCTTGAAATGGTATGAAACTGCACATGAATTTGGTGGCCTTGCACCCTGCTTGAAGTGGTATGAAACTGCACTTGAATTTGGTGGCCTTGTACCCTGCTTGAAGTGGTATGAAACTGCACTTGAATTTGGTGGCCTTGCACCCTGCTTAAAGTGGTATGAGACTGCACTTGAATTTGGTGGCCTTGCACCCTGCTTGAAGTGGTATGAAACTGCACTTGAATTTGGTGGCCTTGCACCCTGCTTAAAGTGGTATGAGACTGCACTTGAATTTGGTGGCCATGGACCCTGCTTGAAATGGTAGGAAAATGGATTTGAATTTGGTGGCCTTGCACCCTGCTTGAAATGGAATTTCAAGGAATAGTCGTGAGTCAACTGCCAGCCCACAAGCCTTGAGCCATCAGGCTTAAGTGACTGAGCTGCCACCCCGATAATCCATTTGGCCCACAATGTCCCTACTAGCCCTCTGGAAGCCAGTCCCTTCAGCCCACAACACCCATACCAGCACCCCCTCCCCCCCCCCCCCCCCCCCACTGGACACCAATATTGGAATTGGTGGAGAGGTGTAATATTGCATTGGGGGACCAGCCCTCCCGTGTGAACATGGGACCCAACCCATAATTCTTTGCGGTCCAGAATGGGACTGTTCCTGCATCAGACTGTGATGCACCTCGATAAAATGCTTTAATTTGCGCATCTGCAGGTTGATGAGGGTTGTTGGGGACATGCTGAACTTCTTAAGCTTTATAAGAAATTAGAGGCGTGATGTGCTTTCTTGGCCATTGCTTCAATATGGCTGGTCCAGAACATATTCCTGCTGATATTTATTCCTAGGACGCTGTTAATATATTCCTGAAGTCAATCATAATCTTCATTGTGTTGCTAAAATTGAGGAAGAGGTTATTGCCATGGCCCCAGATTGCAAGATTCTCAATCTCATTTCTGGACCACATCTTAGTCTAGTATTCTTCCTGTACTGCAGTGGCCAGAACTATAATTGCACAATAATCCAAATGTGGTGTAATCAAGTTCCTATAAAACTGCCCCATAACTTCCTAACTTAATTTAGTTTAGTTTATTATTATCACTTGTACAGGGTTCAGGTGCAGTGAAATGCTATTGTTTGCAAGCTACCCGGTCAAATAAAAGGCTATGCATGATTGCAATCAAGCTGCCTACAGTGTACAGATATAGGAGAAAGGGTACATCATTTTGGTGCAAAATGAAGTCTTATTAAAGATAGTTCAAAGGTCTCCAATGAGGTAGGTGGGAGGTCACAACTGCTCTCTAGCTGATGAGAGGACTGTTCAGTTGTCTGATAACAGCTGTAAAGACACTGAGCCTGAATCTGGATGTATGCATTTTCAAATTTCTGAAACTCTTGCCTGATGGGAAAGGAGTGAATGACCGGTGTGAGACTGGAACTTGAATGTGCTGGTGGCCTTGCAGAGGCAGCGTGTTGTAGTTGGCGTCGATAGTTGGGAGGTTAGTTTGCTTGATAATCTGAGCTACGTCCACAACTCTATCTGTAATTCCTTGCGGTCCAGAATGGGGCTGTTCCTGCATCAGACTGTGATGCACCTCGATGAAATGCTTTATATTGCGCATCTGCAGGTTGATGAGGGTTGTTGGGGACATGCTGAACTTCTTAAGCTTTATAAGAAATTAGAGGCGTGATGTGCTTTCTTGGTCATTGCTTCAACATGGCTGGTCCAGAACATATTCCTGCTGATATTTATTCCTAGGACGCTGTTAATATATTCCTGAAGTCAATCATAATCTTCATTGTGTTGCTAACATTGAGGAAGAGGTTATTGCCATGGCCCCAGATTGCAAGAATCTCAATCTCGTTTCTGGACCACATCTTAAAATTATTTGATATCTAGCCCATTATGGTGCTGGCATCAGTGAATTTATAAATTGCGTTGGATTGGCATTTGGCTGCACAGTCATGAGTGTATAAGAAGTGTAGAAGGGGGCTGAGAATGCATCCTTGACTCCACTGAGAATGCATCCCAGTGTTGAGAATTATTGTAGAGGATCACTTGTCACCTATTCTCACTGATTGTGGTCAGTTGGTCAGGAAGTCGAGGATCCTGTTTCAGAGGGAAGTACTGCCTCCACGTTCTATGAGTTTGGAGATGAGCTTGGTTAGGGTAATGGTATTAGCTGTAGTCTATGAATAGGAGTCTGACATAGATGTTACTCTTATCCAGGTGTTCCAGGTATGAGTGTAAGGTCGGGGAGAACGCAGCAGCCATGGACCCGTTGTGGTGGTTGGTGAACTGCTGTGGATCAAGGCTGCTTAGTAGTTTGGATATAATGTGTGCCATAACCAGCCTCTCAAAGCAGTGGATCAAGGCTTCTTGGTAGACAAGATTTAATGTGTGCCATAACCAGCTTCTCGAAGCATGTATTGAAATATACTCACACATAATGCCCCGATTGATGAAGAAAATGTATTCTATACACACACCATCTTTACCACTGTATCTACTTAAGGGAACTATCACTTTCAGTGAGCTATGGACTTTATTCCCAATATACCTCCGTACATCAATGCTGTAAAGGAAGGTACACAAAAGGCTGGAGAAACTCAGTGGGTGCAGCAGCATTTAAGGAGCGAAGGAGATAGGCAACGTTTTGTGTCGAGACCCTTCTTCAGACTGGTTAGGGATCAGGGAAACAAGAAATATAGACGGTGATGTGGAGAAATAAAGAACAATGAATGAAAGATATGCAAAAAAGTATCGATGATAAAGGAAAGGCCATTGTAAGCTGTTTGTAGTGTGAAAATAAGAAACTAGTGCGACTTGGCTGGGGGAGAGATAGAGAGAGAGGGAATGCCAGGGCCCGAGGGCTGAGGGAGAGGTGGGAAGAGGAGGCGACAGCAAGGGTTAACAGAATTGAGAAAATTCAATGTTCAGTCGTAGAGTTGGAGGGAAGGGGGTATCGCAGAGGGGGAGCAGTTAGAGAGGAGGTTGTGAGACTGTCTCCGTAGGGAGGAGGAGAACTTCTTCAAAGTAGGCATACCTTGAGGAGATATCGCAGTGGAGTAGACAAAGTGTTAAAGAACTGCAGATGCTGGAGAATCGAGGGTACACAAAAGGCTGGGGAAACTCAGCATCTAAGGAGCGAAGGAGATAGCTCCTTCTATGCTGCTGCACTATCTCCTTCGCTCCTTAGATGCTGCTGCACCCGCTGAATTTCTCCAGCCTTTTGTGTACCCTCGATTCTCCAGCATCTGCAGTTCCTTCTTTAACACTTTGTCTACTCCACTGAGATATCTCCTCAAGGTATGCCTACTTTGAAGAAGTTCTCCTCCTCCCTACAGAGACAGTTTCACAACCTCCTCTCTAACTGCTCCCCCTCTGTGATACCCTCTTCCCTCCAACTCTACGATTCATCGTTACTTTTTTGCATATCTTTCATTCATTGTTCTTTATCTCTCCACATCACCGTCTATATTTCTCATTTCACTGATCCCTAACCAGTCTGAAGAAGGGTCTCGACCCGAAACGTCGCCTATCTCCTTCGCTCCTTAGATGCTGCTGCACCCGCTGAGTTTCTCCAGCCTTTTGTGTACCCCTGATTCTCCAGCATCTGCAGTTCCTTCTTTAACACAATGCTGTAAAGGATCTTGCTATTAACTATTTACTTTCCCCTTATATATGACCTCCCAAAGTGCAACATTTCACACTTGCTCAGATTAAGCACCATCTGTCTTTTCTCTGCCCATTTCTGTAGCTGACCTATATCCAGCTGTCATAAGGTCATAAGGAATAGGAGTAGAATTAGGCCATTCGGCCCATCAAGTCTACTCCGCCATTCAACCATGGCTGATCTATCTCTCACTCCTAACCCCGTTCTCGCCCCCTCTCCCCATAACCTATGTCACGGTGGCGCAGTGGTAGAGTTGCTGCCTTACAGCAAATGCAGCGTGGTGGACCCGGGTTCGATCCCGACCTCGGGCACTGTCTGTACGGAGTTTGTACGTTCTCCCCGTGACCTGCGTGGGTTTTCTCTGAGATCTTCGGTTTCCTCCTGCACTCCAAAGACGTACAGGTTTGTAGGTGAATTGGCTCGGTAAATGTAAAAATTGTCTCTAACGGGTGCAGGTTAATGTCAATGTGCGGAGATCGCCTGTTGGCACGGACCCGGTGGGCTGAAGGGCCTGTTTCCACACTGCATCTCTAAACTAAACTAAACAAAACCTGTGCTATTCAAGAATCTTTCTATTTCTGCCTTAAAAATATCCACTGACATCCTCCATTGCCTTCTGTGGCAAAGAATTACACAGATTCACCACCCTCTGATTAAAGAAATTTCTCCTCATCTCCTTCCTAAAAGAACGTTCTTTAATTCAGGTGTGATGACTAGTCCTAGACTCTTCCACTAGTGGAAACATCCTCTCCACAAGCTATAAAGCTTGACAGTCTTGTTCACGGTCTGCAACTTCACCAATTTTGGTATCATCGGCAAATTTACTAACCAGGACATCTACATTTATGTCAAAATCATTTATATGTATGACAATCAACAGAGAACCCAGCAAAGATTCATATGGAATTCCACTGGTCACAGAACTCGAACCAGAATAACAACCTTCCACCATAGCCCTTTGTCTTCTATAAGTAAGCCCCTTTCGGAATCCATGACACATCGTGGATCTCATGCATCTTAATATTCTGATCAGCCTAACATGAGGGACTTTATCAAATGCCTTACTAATATTCATATAGACAGCATCCACTGCCATACCCGCAACAATCACCTTCATCACCTCATCAGTCAAGCTCGTAAGACACGATCTGCCCCAAACAAAGCCTTGCTGACTGGCCCTAATCAACCCATTTTCTTCCAAAACTTCCCACAACACTTTAACTATTGATGTGAGGCTCACCAGCCGAATACTTTTCTGGATTATCACTTTTCCTTCTTAAACAAAGGAACAATATTGGCTGCTCCCCAGTCCTCCGTGACCTCAGCTGTGGCTAGAGAATATAAAAAGATTTTTATCAAGTCCTCTGCAATCTCCTCCCTTGCTATTTTCAATAACCTGGAACAGATCACATCAGCCCCTGAGAATTCATCCATCTTCAAGAGCCCCAACACCACTTCCTCCATTGATCTCAAACTGCTCTGGCATATTGGAATTTAAAAATTGATCTCCGTGTCCTCCAGCATTTTCTCTTTGGTGAATATGGAAGCAAAATACTTATTTAGTACTTTGACTACATTATTTAACGCCAAATATAAATTCCCTGCATCTTTGAGAGGTCTTACCTTCTCCCTTGTTACCTTTTAAAAAATGGCGAAGCTGCTCCACAATGGTTGCAGTGTGGATCTTACTGCTCCAGTTCCTATTGATACGCATTGAAAAGAATGTTACACAGATAAGTACAACATTTGCCATATCTTTAGAAATACATCAAATGCATAAACATGAATACTGTGTAGAATAACTGATCCAGCTTTGCAACTGCCAAAGGTTAACCTGATAATTGTCTCCAGCATGTTCTGCTCTGGATAAAACCCTACTTGGATTGCATAACACCTAAAAGAAAGGTGCAGAAACAACCTTCTATTATCTCCTCCTCTTTAGTTTAGTTTATAAATCTCATTTATTCTCATAACCAAATAGAATCTCTAATGTAGTTTTTCTCTTTTGATTCAGGAATCAGTTATTAGCCCAGAAATTTAAAAACCCTAGTATAATACATTTTCTTCAGGATTCTTTTATAAATGATTTTCGTTTCCAGAAAAATATCTATTTAAGTTTAGTCATGCGATCGCCTTAGCCAGACATCGTAACTATATTCAGATGAAGAATCATTCGGATTTTCTGGCTTTTTTAAAAATAACTTGACCATTAAAATATTTAAGAACAATTTTATACTGACAGACGTAACATCCTTACATCATTATCATGTTGAAAAAGTCCCTCCAAATCAACACAACATGTTCTTCAACATTTAACGTCTACTGTATGTATTTGGAATGTGGGAGTGTACCTTGGGTTTCTCTAATGAAAATAAATGATGTGCCCCAGCAAATGACTTGTTACAAGAAGAATTTGTTCTGTTAAGTTACACTTTTTGAAGCAAGTATGGGAAAGCAATAAATTTGTCGGAAGTGAATATAACTTTCATCAAAACATTAAGTATTAAAAAGGATCCTCCCACAAATGTCACACTGAATTATGGAGACACAGCAGTTGTTTTTGAGCTGCCCTTCCCACCCTTGCTTTTTGTCAGTAATCCTGTAAGTTCCACATCTTAAACAACTGGCCATTTTACTTTTAAAATACTTTTTGGACGCAGCTTCCATCACTGTTTCAGGTAAAACACTTCATATCCCAACATCTTTCCCAGTGAATAATATTCTTCCCATCTCCTGTTAGATCATTTGCCAATGATTTTAAATGTGTGACCTCTGGGCATTGATTCAGTCACCAGAAGGAATAGATTTTCTCTCTCTCACAACCTCCCATTACCTTGTAAACCTCCATTAAGACACCTCCTAACCAGCCCCGTTCCTAGAAGTACTGTTCATTTCTAAATTGCCTAACTTTTCCTCCTCAAAACTAAAGATCCTTCTCCATAGTAACATCCCAAAAGGCCCTCACTTAGCTGTTTATAAAAGGCAGTAGTACATCTTTTCTTAAATGTGGTGCCCAGAACTGTTCACAGTGCAGCATCTGAGGCCAAAGCAGTGATTTATAAAGTTCTCTTAGAATGCCATGATGATTTTATAATGCACAAATCTATTTATAAACCTCCATTATCCAAATATTTTTTCAACTACCCTCACGACATGTTGTGCCACCTTTAAATATCTGTTTATATCAATCCCAGGATTCATACTTTATCTGTTCAGACAGACTTTTTGATGGATTTTAGTTTTAGAATCTTTATTATTTCCACTGTGAAGAGAATCAAATATTAAGATGCCAGTAATCTTTTGCTAAATCTCTGCAACACCTCAGTTCGCTTGAAACGATAATGCAATCCAGAAGTGTAGGCCTGTCACAGGAGGCCAAGATGATTTCTACTTGACTCAACAGCATTTTGCGTGCCAGTTCTTCTTAGGGCTGGATGGTCTACCTGGTTAAGCAGGTGAAAACAGCATGGATTTAGCTAGTTAAGTCCAACGGTATTCAGCACATATATTGGAGTTCTTTTATAAAACTCAAGGCTAAAACAGATAAATAAATCAAGCACTGTACTGACAAAAGAAACCATGCATGTGGGTGAGGATCACTTAGTTGATTGATTTGGCAACTCTTTAACGTAGTGATGGGTTATGACATATGACAGGTACATAGATGATCAAACAAAAGTGTTCTGTGACAAAAATGACTAATGGTATTCCAACCCAGTTTACTTATCAGGTTCTGGAATACCAGATGGAATTTATCCAATACAACACACAGCATATTTAGTTTTTAGTTTAGAGATGCAGTACGGAAACAGGCCCTTTGGCCGAACGAGCCTGCACCGACCAGCGATCCCCACACATTAACACTATCCGACATACACTAGGGTCAATTTACACATACACCAAGCTAATTAGCCTGCATACCTGTATGTCTTTGGAGTGTGGGAGGAAACTGAAGATCTCGGACAAAACCCAGGCAGTCACAGGGAGCATGTGCAAACTCTGTACAGACAGCACCCATCATCAGGATCGAACCGGGTCTCCAGCGCTGCAAACTCTACTGCTGCGCCCTACCGTGGCTGCCCTAACATTTTCTACCATTCTGTACCATATTATACCATATTCTACTATTTGTGATACGAAAATTTTCAATGGCAGAACATGGGGACCAAGAGAACAAGGTCCTAAATGTTGGTTCCTATTTCTTGTTCCTTGAAGACCACCTCATTCACCTCCTCCGACATCATGTTCTTTTATTTCAGTTTTTGCGTTGTATGTCTAAATTAAAACTAAAATTCTCAGGAGGCAATGGGAATGTTTCATGATTCAAGATTCAAGAGAGTTTATTGTCATGTGTCCCAGATAGGACAATGAAATTCTTGCTTTGCTTCAGCACAACAGAATATAGTAGGTATAAATAAATACAGAACAGAACAGATCAGTGTGACCATATACCAATGAATATATATATATACACACATAAACAAGCAGATAAAGTGCAATTTAACGATCAGAGTTTTGTTTGAGTTGAGTTTAATAGCCTGATGACTGTGGGGAAGTAGCTATTCCTGAACTTGGATGTTGCAGATTTCAGGCTCCTGTACCTTCTACCTGACGGAGATGAGTGAGAGGCCAGGATGGTATGGGTCTTTGATGATGCTGGCAGCCTTTTTGAGGCAATAACTGAGATAGATCCCCTCGATGGTGGGGAGGTCAGAGCCGATGATGGACTGGGCTGTGCTTACAACTTTTTGCAGTCTTTTACACTACTGGGTGCTCAAGTTATCGAACCAAGCCACGATGCAACCGGCCAGCATGCTCTCTACTCTGCACCTGTGGAAGTTCGAGAGAGTCCTCCTTGACATACCGACTCTCCGTAATCTTCTCAGGAAGTAGAGGCGCTGATGTGCTTTCTTTATAATTGCATCCGTGTTCTCAGACCAGGAGAGATCTTCAGAGATATGCACGCCCAGGAATTTGAAGCTCTTGATTTCTTCAAGGACACTTTGAACACATCTTTGAATCTTTTCCTCTTTCCACTTGGCAAGCACATCCCATGATGGAGCGTGGAATAAAGAGACTATTTCAAAGGTCTTGTGTCAGACATGTAAATGATGTGCCCAGCTCAAAGTAGCTGACCAAATGTAACAGGAATCTCAGTTTCCTTTACCTCAGTTGACAGAAGGTTGCACTAGTGTATTGAAGTGATCGTGAATTTCAATATTGATGTGTGCTTTTTCTAAGATGTGACTCCTGATTTATGGGGAGTAGTTTACTTTTTCACAGGTCTAGCCATGAACATTTATGGCCCGAGGGGAGTGTGGTTCTGTAGGAGCACGTTGGTAGAGGAACTTTGTCTTGCATATATTTACCCATGCTTTCATATGCATCACTGAATGCACCAAGGTTGCATGAGTTACAGGTAAGTCTCTGAGTGTGCACCAATGCAAGTTTCATCTGCATACACGGTAACCTTGGTTCTGGAAGATAGAACCTAGGTTTGAAAATTTCCCATTTGTTTCCCAGATTAGTTCCTTCCCTGCATGAAGCTTCTGAGGGGGTGATAAAACATTGTGGCCAGAAAGGTTACCTCGATCTCTCTTGCCATAATATTGTATCTCACCTCTCAGGTACTTCCTGCCGGAAAGGAACTTATCTTTCAAACAAATTAGAACTCTTCAATCCAAGATTTCACCTTTCAGATTTTCTCAATATTTCTTGGCACAATGTTGTAAGATTGCAGGTTTGGATTTTGGAAGTGAATGGGCTAACTAGGGACTGTCAGCATGGCTTTATCTGTGGCCTTTGTTGCTCATGATTGGATGTGGATATGGATGAGACTAAAGTTTTCATCTTACAGAATTGCCTGGATACACAGTGATAATCTGGATATACAGTGAAAAAACCTTTTCTCCCAGAGAAAACATGTTTTCACCCAGAGAGTTGTGAATTTATGGAATTCCCTGCCACAGAGGGCAGTGGAGGCCAAGTCAATGGATGGATTTAAGAGAGAGTTAGATAGAGCTCTAGGGGCTAGTGGTATCAAGGGATATGGGGAGAAGGCAGGCACGGGTAATTGATATGGGACGATCACAATGAATGGCGGTGCTGGCTCGAAGGGCCGAATGGCCTCCTCCTCCACCTATTTTCTATGTTTCTATGTATCTAATCACAGTCAGCTCCTCCTTCAATGAGACATGTCCCATGAAACTGAGCCAGCAGTTGCTCCCGCACCTGCATGTGTTTACAGGTTTTTATTTTTGGAAATGACAAGCATGCTTTGGTCACACCTACACTTTCTTGACAATCTTCCAACTTGTCTCTCCGTACTTAAGTAACTGCCCTGCTGCGATTCTAAGTTCTCTAGAGCTAAGCCTGCTGGTTGAGTCTTCTGAACCTAGATCCCTGTGTCAGTGTAAGGCAGACAATGTTACCGATCCAGGCAGTGTCTAAACGAACCAAAGCAACCTGGGCTGCACAAAAGGCAGAAGGAACATCCAGAATTAATCATACAATACACTCATTAATAGCAATAAGAATTCTCAGGCACTGTTTGGAAGAGACAGTGTTCAGGATAGTATCAAGATAGTATTAACAGTCAGATTTGGACTTGGCACTGAGCAGTCTTTGAATGAATGGAACACATACAAGATACGGGAGCAGTCACAGTAAATTGATGTGTATGCAATGGGTAGTGAATTTACGTAATTTAGTTGTCCTTGGAGTGTGTGAATTCCTGATCACTTGAGGTATTTAAGAAGGCAGTGGATACAATTTTAAAAGTCTGGGGAATTAAAGATAATAAGGAACTGGCACAGAAGAGTAGTTAAGGCCTACGTTGGATCAGCAATCATCATATGGAACGGTGGGACAGGCTCAAGGGGATGTGGCCTACTCCTGGCCTTATTTTCTTCGAAATTTCACTTCTGCTTTTGCACATTCACTGCCAGGTGAAAATAAAATTACACTAAATGGACAGATTGGGTGGCACGGTAGCGCAGTGGTAGAGTTGCTGCCTAACAGCGCTTTCGGGGCCAGAAACGTGGGTTTGATCCCAACCATGGGTGCTGTCTGTTTAATGTGCAGGGATCGCTGGTCGGTGCGGACTCGGTGGACTGAAGCGCCTGTTTCCACACTGTATCTCTAAACTAAACTAAGCTGATGGGAATGTCCATGGGAAAGATTTTCTGACAAGGACCATCTGTGGTGAAATTCACAATCATATGCTAATCTCGAGCCATTCTCTTGGACAGATCTCAATCCTCTCTCACCTCTCCTGACATACAGCTTCCCTGCATGGCTCTCAAGTTTTGGTGACATGACAGTGCTACTCTGTGGCTTGGCTGGCCAAGGTTGGAAAGTCTCTGGACTGCACAGGTCAGTCTATCTCTAATCAACTCGAGCACCAACCTGATCTCAGTCGATGACAGTGAGAGCATGCTGAGAGCAGCATGGTGCTCTGAAGGGCATGCGACCATCAGGTTTCATCAGCTCACCGGTCATCGGAAGATTTTGTCTATTGATACCTATATTGGACTCTGGGACAACTTGAGCCATCGATTCCTCCTCACAAGCAAATATGGGGTGCAACGTTTTTCACTTTGAAGGTTGTGAATCATTGGAATTCTTTAACTCAGAGAGCTGTGGAGGTGGAATCATTGAGTATATTTAAGAAGAAGAGTAACAGGACTTTAAATTACAAGCAAGTCAAGGGGTATAGGTAGAAAATGGGAGATTGGTGTTGAAGCCAAGTTTTGATCAGCCATGGTCTTATTAAATGGAGGAGAGGTTTGGCCTATTCCTACTTAAGTTCCTTTGTGCAGTTAGGTTTCTTGTGACTGCACAAAATAATTTGAAGGCAAGTGTGTTTTTGTCTTCTTAGTGATGCAGGGATAAAATCCAGAAAAATAAATCCAGGTTTGTTCTTGAGCTGGGGATATACAAGACTGCTGAAACTATCAATGATGCTCCTGAATAAGTATGCGTCGGCAGGTGAAGGATGGGATGGGGTTAACTTGGACACAACATGGTTCGTGATAAACAAAATATAAAGTGCTTAAGTAAGGTTCCGACTGAAGAAAGGTCCCAACCTGAAACTTCGTCTATCCATTCCCTGCACCAATGCTGCCTCACCTGTTGAGTTACTCCAGTCCTTTGTATTTTGCTCAAAATTCCAACATCTGCAGTTCCTTGTGTCTCCATAGTTAATGATAAGGTAGGGCTGGAGGAATTAAAACAACAAATCAAACTCACATCTGAATCACCATCTTTCATTTTACTTGATCCTTTGGAAACCAGGCCAAAAAAAAATGTTCATTACATTGTAACTTGTCTTCTAATTTGTATTTTGCAATATATTTTGGTGACATTTTAGTTAATGTAATTACATTAAAGCCATATAATTGATCTTTGTAATTTGAATATTTACACCACATATTGACCATGCATAGAATATTTGAGCAGATTTTCCATTATCAATGTTGGGGGAGTTGCCATAACTCCAATAACTTCAGGGCAACGCCTTTCACTGTGAAATCCTAAGTTCTGCACACAAGAGCCAATCTTTAGACTTCCGGTGGCGCTATGGAGGGCTAGAGGATAACGCCAGCCAGCTCCGTGAAAAAAACGGGAAAAAACGGGGGATTAACGGACCTACCTGCTGCCTGCTGCCTGCCGTTTCTGCACCGATTGTTGTGAGTGACGTCATCAGGCGCGCGACTAGTTATGTCTACAACACGCAGCCCACCCGAAAAATCGAAAAGTCGACCAACCAGGCAGAGACCGGCAGAAGGCCTGACTGAAGCCTCGGACTCAGGTAGGACCTCATCCCAGGAAGATGTATTGAAAAGAACAGGGAAAAAAACTGAGTGTGAAGAACTAAAAAACCTTTATTTCACGTGAAATTGCTGGTTTAAAGGAAGAAATAAACCAGATGAATAATCAAATGAAAGAATTTCAACTGGAAACTAATTCCAATATTAATAATAAGGCTAAAAAAATATCGGAAGATCTGAAGAAAGAAATCACAGAAATGATGAACGAAATGTCAAAGGAGATGAACGATAAAATTGAAAAGGTCAAAACTGACTTTGAAAAATGGCTGAATCCTGTGGAGAAGGTACTGGACCAACAGACGGCTGGTATAAAAAGCCGTGTAGAACTAGCTGATATAAGTGCTGGGACTACAGCAAAGCTGGTTACAGAAAATGAACGTCTAACGGATTTACTGACTAAAATAACCGAGAAATGTGCTGAGCTAGAAGGTCGCCAGAAAAGACAAAACCTAAGAATCGCGGGTATTCCCGAAGGATGAGAGAAAGATGAAGATCCTCGAGAATTTACTGCGAACCTACTGCAACATGTTTTATCTCTGGAACAAAAGCCTTTATTAGCCCGTGCACATAGAGTGAGGAGACGTCAGACAAGACTAAACGCCCCCAAGACAAATGATTATAAAGCTACAATATGACTACGTCTTGGAGGAGATAATGCGAAAAACCTCGAGAAACAGAAACCTGGTATTTGAAGGACAAAGGATCAGTATCTATCGAGATTACCCAGCAGAAGTTTCCAGGAAACGGAAAGTACTTAATGAGGCTAAAAGTCTTCTGAGGTGAGTGGAAAATTTGAGATATACGGCCTGAATTGTCCAGCTACTTTAAGAGTTACTTTCAACAACAAGGAATATTTATTTTCCAATCCAGCGGAAGCACTGGACTTTGCCCGGCAGATCAAGGCCTGAGAAGCCCCTACCATCGAATATACTGGCTTTTACGGACTTTACAAGAATCCTCAAGACTCTGCAAGACTTCATAAGACAACGCAGGACTGGACGGAATTGGACAACGCTGGATGGAAGCTGGAGAAAGAAGCGGATTGGAAAACCTCACGTGGATACTAATAATTAGTATAATCATATTACTAATATAAATAACTAACACATATTAAAGTCACACCGTGGTATCTTTATCAGTATCACTTTTACTAATTAAAATTAATCATTATCGCTAAAAATTAATGTTTATCTATGTTGGAATGATTAGAGTCAAATATAGGGATGGATTTCATTTGGAGACTTTTCTTTTACACCAGCAATTTTCATTTTTACTTCTTGTTTTCCTTTTGTTTTAGGGTTTTTTTTTTCTTTTTTGCCCCTTTTTTTATATTAATTAGATTTTTAAATAAGTTTTAAATATATGTATTTCTATATCTTTAATTATTATCATTTGAATAATTTTTTTTTGTTTTTGCTTTTTTCCCCTTTCTTTTTTTAATGTTATACCCCCGGTAAAATATTATTATGGAATAAAAATTCCAAAAACCTGGGAGCTGGTTAAGTTACTAACATCAACGACGGAAGTCGGTAGATGGTTAGCCATGCTAGTATGGCTAGCACTAACTGCAACAATTCTAGATGTAGTTTTTTCTTTCTTTATGCACAATACTAACTTCTTAATCTATCCCTTGTTCTTTTCTTTTATAAACTATTATTGCTTTTTTCAGTTTGAATGGTTATACATTCGATCAAAGGAGATACATAAGTGAGAGACATTTACGAGACTTAAAATTCATCTATTCGATATTCGGGTGTAAGGTCGTGTCTGTCGGGCTGAACCATAGACTCTATTGTAGACCCCCATAGACAAAAGATGCAAGACTTAAAAATGAATATGGGGAATGAGGGAATAACGTTTTGTAGTTGGAATGTTAAAGGTATTAACGAACCGATTAAGAGAGGAAAAGTATTAGCACATTTAAAAGCAATTAAAGCTGATGTATCTTTCATTAAAGAAACCCACTTAAAAAAAGATGCTGAACATAGGTTGGAAGCTAAATGGATAGATAAAATGTACCATTCTTCTTTTTTTAACCATAAATCAAGAGGCGTAGCAATATTATTTCGCAAAGGCTTTTTATTTAAACATACATCAACTATAACTGATAACGATGGCAGATACATCATTGTGATAGGAGAATTAAATACACAGAAAATGATTTTGGTTAATGTATATGGACCAAACTTCGATAGTCCGTTGTTTTTCAAGAAAATATTTAACAATATCCCGGAATTAACACAATATAATCTAATAATTGGAGGAGATTTTAAATGTACACTAGACCCGTACTTAGACAGATCTACAAGACAAAGGAAAACTAAATCACATTCTAGTGACTTATTAAATGCATATATGGAAACTACTAATATCAAAGATGTTTGGAGAGAAGAAAATCCTACCGGATGAGAATACTCCTTTTACTCATCAGTACATAAAACCTACTCAAGAATAGATTAGTTCTTGGTTGATGCCAAACTTATTTCACTCACTTATAATTCTAAATATCACAATATTATAATTTCAGATCATGCACCTTTAACATTTAAGATTAAAATAAATGGTAAAACAGAAAAATCGGGACAGTGGAGATTCAACCCACAAATTTTAAAAAACAAAATGACTCAGGAATATATTACAGCACAAATTAAGATTTTTTTTCGAAACAAATGATAAACCAGAAATATCTTGTTTCTTATTATGGGAAACATTTAAAGCATATCTCCGGAGAATCATGATTTCCTCCCAAGCATTTTATAATAAAAAGAATCGTAAGGATCAACAAGAATTGGAAAAGGAGATTAAACAATTAGATATAGAGAATGCAGCGAATCCATCTATAATATTACATAATAAAATTGCAGCATTGAAATATAAATTAAATAAAATATATACAGATCAAGTTGTAAAACTTTATCACCATACCAAACAATTACAGTTTGAATTCGGTGATAAACCCCAAAAACTATTGGCTCGCCAACTAAGGAAAATGGAAGCCGAAAAAATAGTCCATAGGATTAAATCACATAATGGCGAACTGCTAATACAACCTAGATATTAACGAAAGATTTATGCAGTACTATAAAAACTTATACACTGCTAAAACAACAGATAATAAAATAGGAATAGAAGCATTTTAAAAAGAATGTAATCTGAAAGGGTTGGACTTACAAAATAGAGAATCACTAAATGCTGACATCTCAATAAAAAAAATCCAAGAATCTATTAGATCATTAAAAAATGGTAAAACACTGGGACCAGATGGTATTGGCTCTGAATTTTATAAAATATTTCATGATCAGATTGTACCATGTCTGAAATCATTATATGAATACATATATACACAGCAGAAATTACCAGAAACGTTAAATGAATCTACCATAACACTTATACCTAAAATTAACAAAGACCTGGATGAACCAGAATCATTTAGAGCAATAGCTCTTTTAAATACTGATCAAAAGATACTAACCAAAATATTAGCACAAACGCTAAGCACAGTTATTAATGAATTAATTCACCCCGATCAAACAGGATTTATACCAAAACGATATTCTTCATATAATTTGAGACGGTTATTTAATATCATATATTCGAAAAGAGGTATTAAAAAAGATCTAGTAGTTATCTCGCTAGATGCAGAGAAAGCCTTCGATCAGGTGGAATGGCCTTATTTGTTTTCAGTTATGGAAGCTTTCAAATTGGGAGAGAACTTCATTACTTGGATCAAATTGTTATATACAAATCACACAGCTAGAATAACAACAAATCGAATGTTATCAACTAAATTCAATTTATCTCGAGGCTGTAGACAAGGTTGTCCTTTATCCCCCTTACTGTTTGCACTTGCAATAGAACCGTTAGCTCAGAGGGTGATATTACATCCGGAAATATATGGATACGATACCAGTGATACTAAAAATAAAATTTCCTTATATGCGGACGATGTATTACTTTACATCACAAAACCAGAAATTAGTATCCAAAATTTATTAAAATTAATAACTGAATTTGGATCCTTCTCAGGATATAGTATCAATTGGAATAAAAGCGAACTTATGCCAATAACGGTAAATAATTTACACATATTACAACAATTCCCTTTTAAGATAACAAATGAAAAAATTAAATATCTTGGAATTTACGTAACAAAAAAATTTGATTCATTATTTAAATCTAACTTCCCACCATTATTGAATAAATTAAATAAGAATATTTTATATTGGAAAACTCTACCTATTTCAATGTTAGGTAAAATTAATATAATAAAAATGATTTTTCTCCCACAATTATTATATCTTTTCCAATTAATTCCGATATATCTTCCTAACATTTCTTTAAAAAGGTGGACTCCCTAGTCACTAACTTCATTTGGGTTTATAAGAGCCATAGAATAAATAAAAAACATTTATGTAAATCAAAAATAATTGGAGGTTTAGCACTACCAAACTTTATGTTTTATTACTGGGCAGTTAATATTAAACATATGAATTTTTGGTTAGAAGAGACAGATAACCAACCAATTTGGTTAAATATGGAAAAAGAAGATTGTTCTCCTTTTGAAATTAGTTCTGTAATATTTGCTAATATTAATTTAGCTAAGAAAATCTATAGCGAAAACCCGATAATAGAAAATGGAATACGTATTTGGAAACAAATAAAGAAAACATTAAAACTGAAATCTATACCACTATCCCTTACCATTGTAAATAACGTTACATTGAAACCTTCAATGATGGATAAAGGCTTTTTACAATGGAAAAACAAGGGAATTATTAAGATGGGTGATAAGGAAAACTCTTTCCTTTCATTTCAAGATTTACAACAAATTTATGGACTACACTCTAAAGATTATTTTAGATATTTACAAATCAGAGACTATGTAAAAGCAAACACACAGGAACTTAGAAATAGAAAGATAGAAATTTTAGATGAATGCTTAAATAAACATCCGAACACAGAAAAAATGATTTCATATATATATAACACCTTATTGGAAAGTGATGTCCCATCAACAGAAATATATAGACAATCTTGGGAAAACGAACTAGGTCAAATTATTAGACCAGAGGTATGGGACGAAAGTTTACAACATATACACCACTGTTCGTTAAATGCTAAACACTCTCTTATACAGTTTAAAATACCACATAGACTACATTATTCAAAATCCAAACTACATAACATCTTTCCAAAAGTATCTCCCATATGTGATAAATGTCAACATTTAGAAGCTAATCTCTCACATTCATTTACAAACTGTGTAAAAATCACAAAATTCTGGATAGAAATATTTAGGATAATTTCTAATGTTGTTAATATAACTTTGACCCCTGATTCAAAGTTAGTAATACTAGGAATACTGGAAACAGACCAATTAATAACAACGAATCAAAGAACTTTTATTGATTACGGTTTAATAATTGGGAAGAAATTAATACTAAAATTCTGGAAAGGCCCTACATCTCCCACAATCAAAATGTGGAATACAGAAATGTCGGAGACACTCCATCTGGAGAGATTGAGGCTCGTCCTAATGGACAGGTTGGATCTCTTCAGAGGGATATGGTCTCCATATATTGAATATTTACAGGGTCAAAGTGGCTCAGTGCGAGGGCTTGACTGAGGCCTGAATAATAGAATGGATGAAGAAGTATACATAATAAATCATGCTTATATCTCCAACGACGGATAAATGATTAATGCTCCATTCGCTTTCATATTCTCTATATTATTTTTCTCTATCTTTTCTTACTTTATAAAACAATTTAAAAAAGTGTATAGAAGCATATAGTCTTAAATCTTAATATTAATAATCTAATGATGTATTTTCATTACTGTATAAAAATGTATTTTTCATTAATATGTTTCTACAATAAAAATATTTAACAAAAAGAGCCAATCTTTACAGTTCAGAGGTGCAGCATGGAAACAGGTTCTTTGGGTCGATTGAGTCCATAACAACCATAATTCACCCATTTACACCAGTTCTGTTACCCCCACATTCTCACCCCCTCCTTACACAATTGGGGCAATTTACAACCTGTAAATTAACCTATAAATCCACATGTCATTGAGATATGGGAGGAGACCAATCGCCCGCAGGAAATCTATGCGGTCATGGGGAAAATGTGAAAACTTCACACACACACAGCACACAAGTTTAGGTTCAAACTTGGGACTCATGCGCTGTGCCACCCTTATGGATGTAGCCATGCAAAGCCTAGCTACTGACATTCCTCACAGTTGTTGGACAGTAGGGCAGAGACATTCATGCAACCAGTGTCCAACCTGGTGTTTCTCTCCCATCCCCCGATATGAACTTGCATCTTCAATCCGTGCAGTCTAAAGAGTGCATACTTATATGTATCTATTTCATCAGAACATGCTAAACTACAACAAATGCATCCTGATACCTTTTCTTCTAAAACAACTCATAGTTCTAGTATAATTCTGGAAAACGAAAATAATGTTTAGCTTTTCTGTACCATTATCTGTCACATTGCTATATCTTTGACCCACTTACCTCCCTCAAGGACTACTTATATAATTCCTACGATGTTCATATCTATTACCATGCTTTTACATATCTGTTCTAAATACAATATGCACAACGTCATCTAATGCCATCAATATATGAGACATGTTACAATTAATGAGGCTGAATGGACTTGGCCCAGGGATTCGCAACATCAAAAGCATCTGCATGAGACACCGCCTCAGAAGGTTGCATCTATTATCAAGAATCTCCACCATCCGGGTAAAGCCCCTTCTCACTGCTACCATTGCACAGGAGGAACAGAAGCTTGAAGTCACATACCACTTGGTTCAGAAACAGCTACTTGACGACTGCATTGGTACCACCTCCTGCACCCATGCAGAACTCACTGTCTTCATCCATTTCACCACTAACTTCGATCCGGCACTCAAATTCACCTGGACCATTTCCGACATCTCCCTACCATTTCTAGACCTTACTATCTCCATTGCAGGTAACAGACTACTGACTGACATCAACTTATCCCTTGGCTATCTGGACTACACTTCTTCCCACCCTGCTTCCAGTAAGGACTCTAACCCGTACTTCTTATTCCTCCGTCTACACCGCATCTGTAACCCAGGATGAGGTGTTCTAAACCAGGGCATTGGAGATGTCCACATTCTTTCAGGAACGGGTGATCTCCTCTTCGACTATAAATGAGGCTCTCACCAGGGTCTCCTCTATATCCCATAGCTCCACCCTCACTACCCACCCCCCCCTTATGTAACAAGGACAGTCCCCCTTGTCCTCAACGTCCACCCTACCAGCCGTCACATACAACAGATAATTCTCCGACATTTTCGCCACCTCCAACGGAATCCCACCACTGGCCACATCTACCCATCTCCTCCCCTTCCGGCTTTCCGCAGAGACCGCTCCTTCCATAACTCCTTGGTCAATTCGTCCCTTCCCACCTAAACCATACCCTCCCCTGGTACTTTGCCTTGCAGCCGCAGGAAATGCTACACTTGTCGCTTTACCTCCCCCCCTTGACTCCATCCAAGGACCCAGTCAGTCTTTCCAGGTGAGGCAGAGGTTCACCTGCACCTCTTCCAACCTCATCTATTGCATCCGCTGCTCTAGGTGTCAACTGCTCTACATCGGTGAGACCAAGTGCAGGCTTGGCGATCACTTCGCCCAACACCTCCGCACAGTTCGCATTAACCAACCTGATCTCCCGGTGATTTTGCACTTCAACTACCCCTCCCATTCCAAATCCGACCTTTCTGTCCTGGGCCTCCTCCATGGGCAGTCCCACCACAAATTGGAGGAGCAGCACCTCATATATCGCTTAAGTAGTTTACACCCCAGCGGTATGAACATTGACTTCTCCAATTTCAGGTAGTCCTCACTTTTCTCCCTCCTTCCCCTCCCCTTCCCAGCTCTCCCACAGCCTACTGTCTCTGCCTCTTCCTTTCTTCTCTTTCTTCTTCCCGCCACCCACCCTCCCCCACCCCCCCCACCCCCACATTCATAGATGCTGCCTCACCCACTGAGTTTCTCCAGCATTTTTGAATAACTTCCCAACAACAACAAAGGTTCTTGAACGGACCTGCACAACCTTAATCCTACCTTGAAAATGGAGCACGATGGGCCACCTCTTGCATTACAGTGGACTTGATTATTTCTAATTGTGTTTATGCTTTAGTGTATTTTTTTTACAGTCTCTTCTTCTCAATACTTTCTTCTGTCATTTACATGTTATGCCAATGTGTGTTGTCTGAGTATTTGCGTGTGATGCTGCTGCTAGCAAGTTTTTAATTGTACATGTAGCTCACTGGACCTGTCTACATGACAATACATTAGACTTGATATGACTTGATGCCAGTTTTCTCACTCAAGGGGATTAAGTCCGTGAATGCATCTTCAAATTTATCGTCTGTTCACTTGTCTCATCCTTATCAGTCATCTGCTAATAATCTCGATCAATCAGGATATTTCTCCAACACTAACCTCCCCATGCAGCCCTCAAGCTTAGAATATTTGCAATCTTCTCACAATGGCCACACACTGCAAGTTAGTGACAAATGGCAGGCAGTTTGCTCAATAAAGTTACAGAATGTTCAGTGACACACATCCTTCCAGCAGAACAATGCAACACAACACCTCAGGCAGAAAGAATGGGGATCCAGCTCAAATTCAAATTAATTTAGATAGATCATAGTCTTTAAATTATATTTAGTTTAATTTCTTAATTTAAGGAAAAATCTACATTTATTTTTTAAGAGTTTTTGAGCTTTAGTTTTAATAGCTTGAGAATTCCCTGCTGGTAAAACAGTTTTAGGGAGGTGTTCAATACTTGTGAATGGAAATCCCCCTACTGCTCATGGCCTCACCCATCAGTTTGGTGGTGGGGGCACTACGAGCCGCTGCCCTGCCAACAGCGTGTTAGTCATTTTCTACTTTTTTTGTTTTTTTAGTATGTCCCGATGTGTGTTTTTAATGTTTCTCTGTGTGTCTTGTGTGGGGGGGTAAGGGGGAACCCGCTTTGGTTGCCTTCGCCATGGAGAGGTGACTTTTTCCATGTCGTCCCCCACGCGACCTAACACAAAGGATCAGTGCAGCCTTTCCCGGAGACGGGCCCGGATCTTCAGCCGCGGGCGCAGCATAGACTTTTTCATCATGGAGCGGGCGATCCCTCGCAAGGAGTTGCCGGAAGGGAGCCCTCTGATCGCTGGCCCGCGGCAGCCTGAAGCTGCGGTCTACGGAGCTCCAGCGTCCAAAGCCTGGGATCCCTCGATGGGGACCCAGGAGGAGAAGAGCTCTGACCGTCGGCCCGTGGCCTACTTCTAACCACGGGCGCGGCGGGGAATTACCATCCGGAGCGGGATCCGTCTCCAGGGATCCCTGGAGAAGAGTTCCAACCACAGGCCTGCGGCCTACAACATCTTTTGAAGCTGTGGTCTGCGGTGCTTCTAACTGCGGCGCGGCGGGGACTTTAGATCTTTGACCGCCAGCCTGCAGCCTACACCATCTTGAAGCCGCGGTCTCCGGTAGGGAAGCATCGATTCAGGACTTACCTTGTCTGCACATCTGGCCGCCCGCAGCGGCGAATGGAGGAGGCCTGACTAAACTTTGTGCCTTCCACCACGGTGATGAATGCTGTGATGGATGTTTGTGTTAAATTTTTATTGTATATTGTGTGTTCTTTTTTATTGTACCGCAGCTGGCTAGTTCATTTCACTGCACTTAATAGTGTATGTGATGAATAAATCTGACTATTGACTATTTGTTGGTGCCTGGGGGCCTGTTTCAAGTAAACAGGGCTTGATTGGCTAGGCACAGGTAGTTCAGCCACCTTACAACTCTGCAGAAGGTCAGAGCCAGTGATGAAGAGGTACGGTCACTTCAATTTGATACTTGTAGCAACCAACTCAGACCTGGTTAAAGCTAAGGGACAACTCATAGGTGAGGATTGGAACATGAAGCTGGAACAGTTACCAGTTTGCCTGAAATGATGCTGTAGACTATTTCAGCAAAAGAGGACTTGGATGGGGCATGCTCTAGGATTGGAACAGAAATGTTAACACTGTTTCTCTATCCACAGATGTTGTTTGACCTATTGAGTGTTCCAGCACTTTTTGTTCTAATTTCAAGACCTCAAGTATCTATGGTTCTTTTGTTAGTTTTATTTTCAGAAAAAGACAAATCATTATACACAGTGGACCCTTTCAGAAAGCTTACGTTGAATGCTAATGAGGATGAAGGAGCCGAGGAATTTGTTAAGTTTGAATCCTATTATTTTTATAAATGGTGGCCAGCTCCAGTTGAACAATTGTAAAACCACCCATGTTGACTGGTGTTAGAACTTCCACTGCATCAGCACATCATTATTTGCCAATTGTTGATGTAGTCTCAAATTTTAATATTAATAATAATATCAATATTATTAATATCACAAAAATATATAATGATGTAATTTCATTTATGTAAAACATTGTAATTTTCATAAATATGTTTCTATAATAAAAAATATTAACATCTATAAGATTACCCATCAGTGTCCCTTGCTCCATTGAGAACTAACCCAAATTATCCAATCTCCTAGTAACTCAAGCTTTGCACCCCGGCATCATCTGAGAAAATGTCTTCATCATCCTTTTTCATGCTAGCACATCCTTCCAGTAGTGTGATGGCCTTACCTCTTATCTAGCAAGGTAATTTATTTTTGTTTTATCATGCTCCTGCAAAGTACCTTGGAACATTTTGTTATTTTATAGGGCCTGTATAAATATATGTTCTTAATGTTGCTTGAGAACAAGACTACTGAAAGAGGTCCGAAATCCACTTTGAACTCGGTAATCCACACCCCTGAAAGTAGCAACCCTGAGTTTACAATGGCAGTAAATTGAGCATAAACAACTGGCAAATAATGATTTGCTGATGCAGTGGAAGAAAACAAAAATAAAAGGCATTTGGTCAGCTACTTGGATAGGAAAGGAGTGGAATTATGGGCCTAATGCAGGCAAACCTGATTAGTACAGTTAGGCGTCACGGTCGACATAGGCAATTTGGGCCGAAAGGCCCATTTCTGTGCTGTATAGCCCCATGACTCCGTGAAGACAAAGGGTTTTGCATTAAGGTAGGTTTCAAGTAGAGAATAGAGGGATAGAGATAAATAGTTTTTTAATGGGAATTCTATAGCTCAGAGCCTTGAAATAAAGAGGATTTATAACTGGAAATAGTGCTTAACCTGGACAAGCATGGTTAGTAAGCAGTGATTAATGAGTAAATGGATTACAGGTTTGCTGAGGCAATGATTGAGTTTGATGGCACTTTAACCTGCTGTTCTCCATGAGCATTGAATTTTGGTAAATCTTCCTTCAGCATTCACTGCAGATTTTTGCAGATTGAAACAACTATCCAGGCAGAAATTTGTGGAAGCGTTCAAACACTCAGTGGAAACAAACAGTGGTTACTGACTTGTAAATGGCGTTATAGAGGAAAAAGGTAGAGAGTGGTAATGGGTTGGTGTTTATTGACAGGGAGTGTTTCCTGCTTCTGAATACATGTTGATTGTGCAAGTTGAGAGAGGCCATCAACTGAAACATTGAGCATAAAATGGTGGTTCTGAGGGTTAAATCAGAATAGCACTTGAATGATGACCGGAGCACTCAAAGCATTTCAGTAGTAATTTACTGACAGAGTATAAGTGCTCTAATTCATATCATGTCCAGTACAGTCTGGACAACAATGTGTGAATCGCCATTGGAGTTATCTCAGAGCTCTAAGAGCATCCATAGCACCCAGAATTCAGTCACCTTGCCATGCATCCACAGTGGGATTAGATTATTTAATGTTGAATAGTTTTCTGGACTGCATAGGTACAGAATGGAACATTCAATTTGATGTATAATCTGGTGCAGATTTTAGTAATGCTGTTATGAGAGGTGACATTTTAAACTGTCATGTAAACACCCACCATTCCCTCAGCTTCTCTTAATAACATGAACTATTTTAATGTTATGAAATAATACTCATTTTATGTGGATTAAAACGGAGTGCGTTAAAGCACAATGTTTTATCATGTCTATTAACATGTTCTGTCTGATTCCTTCATAGCAAATACCTTATATTGTTAAAAGCAGTTATATGCATAACCTTGGCAGCTTTAGTTCCAGACAGCAAGGTTCTGTTGTCAGCAAACAAAATAAAGTAATTAGTTGGTAAGTTATGTCTTTATATCAAGGATGGCAAACAAGGTGCATGTTCATTATTGTAGGTGACTGATGTTGGTCATGATATTAATGTGAACATTAATACATAGGAACATTGAAAACATCCATTATAAGCACCTTTTCTTCAAATAATATTATTGGATTATTTTGTTCGAACGTCAGCCTAAAATGTACTACATTTCAGCTTCTCATTAGAGGAAGATATATCTAACTTCAGAATTCACTCAGTTTTGAAGTGATCAACTCAGATAGTGCGCTCAGGTTCTGGAGAATACCTTCAATTGAAATCATCCAGCATGAAGCAAAAGTTCTACTAATTGAGTTAAGCAGACACAACTCATCAGTTCTGTCTCATACCATCTGCTTTTATCTCTGGCCTTTGTGTCAACCATCTGTTTACCATCTCCCCATTTACCTGGATCCACCTATTACCTGCCACACTTGTCTGGCCTCTTCCCTCTTGCAGCTTTATTCTCACCTCCACCCCCCCTACAATCAGTCTCAACCCAAAACGTCATCTATCCATGTTCTCCAGAGATGCTGCTGACCCGTTGAATCACTCCAGGCACTTTGTGGCCTTCAGCATAATTATCTATTTGAAATAGTTGCTGTAGTGACCATTAATTTTGAATGACAATTTTGCCCTATACTTTCATATTCATAGGTAGGTTAGTGTAGCAGAAGCAGTTACTTGTTCACTTTGGAGCAGAGTTTGTAAGATCAAATATGTAAAATAGATTAAAAAAAATAGAATGACTCTTTTGAATTGTAGATAACAACAACCCTACCCACCCCTACCCCCACAGTACTTCTGCAACAGTAATTTATAAACTTGCATTTGAATTCAGTAACTAGTGTCTTATTCAGTGAGAGAAATGCACAAAAACTGTGTGGCAGATGTTCTGTAACTGAGACTGTGCAGCCAATTTAAAGTACAAATGATATTCTGCTGATGCTAGAAATTAATAGTATCATTATATTTGATTATTTTCTCTTCAAATTTAACTTAATCCAGTTCAAACAGCTATTCAGTTCATGCAAGGCCAAACATGCCATTCAAACTTGTTGTTACACACATACACACACACAATCTGATTATTCTAAAAAATGCAGTGTACCATGGGATTCAATAAATGTTCCACTGCAGAAATCCCAGCTAATTGAAAATTTACGTACTACAATCAACTTATGCTGACAATACAAACATTTTAAAAATCACAGTAGTAGCTCTCATTTAATGGCTGTTTCCCCATAAGCATATGGAGTTTTGCACATGATGTATGCATACATGTTTTTGTGATTATGAGCCCCAGGAACCCATCATTCATGGCAGCTAAAAATGTCTAATTTGGTGAAGTCATGCACAGGCTGGCTGCCTGCTGCGAGTTTGTGTACAGACGCCTCTGTGACCCATTTTTTCTATTTCCTGAGAATGAGAAGTTCTTATTTTATGAACTCCAGTTATTACATTTACTGAATGACCACTCTGCCCTCGTTTATTTCCTTTTTTCACATCAATCTTTCATTTAGGAAGTGCATCAATAACCAGGACAATAATACAAAGCATGTAAGTAGCTGCTTTGAGATATAATAACATAAACTTTTTATTTACTGCCACAAAATTTGACACACACTGAAATATTATCTTCACATCCCTTGTATGTGTGAAATAACTTTCCAATTTATTCTTCCAAGGAAGAAGTAATATTTACATACATTATCACATTAGAGATGGGCTCATGGTTTGCTGGACTAGTTATCTAGAAGATAGACACAAAAAGCTGGAGTAACTCAGCAGGACAAGCAGCATCTCTGGAGAGAAGGAAAGGGTGATGTTTCGGATCCAGACCCTTCTTAGACTGGGTCTGAAGAAAGGTCTCAACCCAATTCCAGTCATTAATTTAGAATTTAAAATAAACATATCTTTGTAAAGATGAGCATGGAACTACTGGATAGCCACTAAAGCCATTCAGCAGAGGAAATCTTCCACTCTTATAGTATCTGGCCTGGCCTCCTTGATTTCAGACCCACTGGGTTTAATTGACTCTTAGTTGAGCTCTGACTTCTGAGATGGCCGTTCAAGCCAACCCATTCACCATCTTAAAACAGAAATGTCCAACCTTATGGAATAGTGGGAGTACCTTCACCGGCAGGTCTGCAGTGATACAAGAAGGCAACTCACCATTACCTTCTCAAACCAATTATTGAGTCACAGTAAATATTTACCTTGCTCCCAGCCTATAAATTAATTTAAAACATTTTTTGTGGCATTCCAGCAAAATTATATAAACATTCAGTTCATAAATCTAAACTGGTGGGGTTGAAGTTGCCGTTATAGTGTATGGTACCTGTTTTTATGACCAGAGGAACAAGACTGGCATATTCCAGTAAAGAGGGTTGGAAAGGTAAATGAACATAGGGTGACAAAGAGGTTATAATTTTGATCAAAAAGTAAAAGGAAGCCTATGTTGGTTTAAAAATATATAATCAAACAAGGCCTTAGAGGAGTATAAAGCATAAAGTATGAAGGAAAGAACTCAAGACAATGTAATTGGCGACTGATTAAAGAACATACAAAGGCATTTTTGCACACATTAACAGCAAAAGGATAACAAGGAAAAAGGTAGTATTGCTCAAGGATAAAGGAGGGAATTTATGTTTGGTGTCAGAGGATGTAGGCGAGGCGCTAAAGGAGTAATTTGCACCTGTATTCTCAAGGAAAAGGACAATGAGATAATTGTGGGCAGTAATAATATGATAGGGCAGATTGAGATCAAGAAGGAGGTTGTGCGGGTTCTTAAAGTAGCAATGTTACAAAATTTTGAGATTTTAAAAATCAAGTCTGCAATTTATCCCATCAGATAAAGCATAAAAAGAAGTTTAATTTGACACCTAATTCACTTTCATATCTTCAGTATTAAAAAAGTTATGGCCATGTTCATACTCGGAAATTAGCATCTTGTTCCCCATTGACTTTCCATTGACTTAACTTAAAAGCTGTGATCGAGGATAGTTAAAAGCCCACAACTTCCTTAAAATTTAAGTGAACTCAATGATGTTTTCAGTTATTATAGATTGAAGCATTCTGAAACAAATATGAAACAATCTTACTTGGATGACCTGAAATTAAAGCATATAATTAGTTAATTACCTAATTGTAACTAATTACAAAATTCATTTACTAGATCTAATCATCTATCCATTTCTTAAGAAGTGATAACATTTTTAAATTGCCTAAGTGTCCAAATAACATTCACACAATAATCCACAATATAATATGATTTTTAAATCTAATTTTCATGAATTTATAGGCCAAATGGAAGGAATTTAGTGTTTAATTCCTGTAAATGAATGGCTATTTAAATCAACTTGCGAGTGGGTATTAGTGGAACGCGGTGGACTGGAACATTGCGGTTTGCGGTGAATTTAATCCCCAGTCGGCAGGAAAAATACAGCCGGTTTGTATATATTTTTTTCCCCATTTTCGCATGATGAAAATTTGATTAAATGCTTCTTAAGAAGCACGTTTTTATGTAAAAATAAACTGTGAACCTTCTTTTATCGCCTACGTTAGGTACGTTCCACTGTCGGTGCTCAGGGCTTTAGAAGATGATTTTTAAACTACTCTAGTTAATAAATAATCTAGCGTAGTTTAAAAATAGCTTCATATAACAAATGTCGGAGCGATTTCTATTTAGCGACGAAATCGCCTGAGATTGATCGATTTGGACTATCTAGGGAAAAACGGCATTTTAAACCCGCCCCCCTCTGAAAGGCGCCAAAGTCGCGCACACGGGGAGCGGCAGAACTGCAGCGCTGCTCAAGATAGGTATTGGAACATACATACTTAAAGAGCATTAAGATGAATAAATCCCAAGGCCCTGATTGGATCTATCCCAGATATCGAGAGAGGCAAGAGCAGAGATTGCATGTGCCTTGTTGATGATCTTTATACCTTCCTGAGGATTCAGTTGCATTTGGAAAATAATTGGCTAATTCAAGGCAGTCAGCATGGCCTCGTAGGTGGCAGATCATATCTTACGAACAATTTAGTTTTTGAGGAGGGGATGAGGATAATGAAGAGGGTGGGGCAGTGGATGTTGTCTGTGTGGATTTTAGTAAGACATTTGATAAAGTCTCCTATGGTAGGCTGATCCAGAAGATTAAGATGCATAGGATCCATAGTGATCTGGTCATTTGGATTCGGAACTTGCATACTCCTAGAAGACAGAGGGTTGTAGTGAAAGGGTGTTATACTGGCTGGAGTTCTGTGACCATTGCAGTTCTACAGGGATCTGTGCTGGGACCTCTATTGTTTGTGATATATATATGAATGACTTGGATGTAAATGTAGAAACAAGGAACTGTAGATGCTAGTTTATAAAAAAGGCAATCAATCTGAAGAAGGGTCCTGACCTGAAATGTCACGTTTCCATGTTCTCCAGAGATGCTGCTTGACCCTTTGAGTTACTCCAGCATGTTGTGTATTTTTTTGGATGTAATTGTAAATGGGTTAATTCATTAGTTTGCTGTGAACACCAAATTTGGGGAGTTGTGGACATTGAGGGAGGTTGTCAAGGTATATAGTGGAATATGAATCAACTTCAGAATAGGCAGAGAAATAGCAGAAGGCGTTTAATCCAAGCAAGTGTGACGTGTTTCACTTTAGAAGGTCAAAGATAAGGGAAAGTATACAGTTGATGGCAACAGCATTGATGTACAAAGGTATCTTGGAGTCTAAGGTCATAGTTCCCCAAAAGTGGCAACACTAGTAGATAGAGTGCTCAATAAATATATGATATGCTTCCTCTCATTGGTCAGGACATTAGTATAAATGTCAGGAATTCACATTGCAGATTTACAGGACTTTGGTTGGGCCACCTTTAGTGTATTGCGCACAGTTCCAGTTGCCTGATTACAAGAAGGACATGTAGGCGTTGGAGAAGGTGCCGAAGAGATTTACCAGAATGTTGCCTGAATTAGAGAGCATTAGATATAAGGGGAGGTTGGACAAACTTGTAGCTGTCTGCAATCTCATGAGTTTTCTCTAGAGCATTGGCAGCAGAAGTGATAGCTGATAGAAGTACAGTGATACCTCTATTAGCACTCTCGATACATTTCATGAAAATGGAAAGCTAAACAAACCCCAGCACTACATGGGATCATTATATCATCGCATAAATGGAAAAGCAATCCTTACAAGTTATTTTTAACTCACTAATTTCATTTGCAGCACCAGTACAAAAAGAGATGAGAAATTACTGGATTCCCCAATGCCCCAACTGGTGCTTTGATTCCCCCACGTAGCTAAAACAAGCTTCTCCAGAGATGCTGCCTGACTGGCTAAGTTAGTCCAGGACTTTGTATTCTACCTAGATCATGTTAAAATGTATTTTGTATGTTTGTTACTTTTTATTGGTATGACTGTATGGCAAACCAAATTCCTCGTATGTTGCAAAACATACTTGGCTAATAAAGTATAATTATGATTATGATTAGTAAGATTAAACGAGAACTTACCAGTTTGAAGTTTGATCGTTATTTTATGAGGAGTTACGATGAGGGATTATGTGAAGAAGGCCGTCCCCACGCATGCGCATCAATCTTCAAAGCAGCGGTGTGAAATCACAGATAACAGTTGTTGAACCAACATAGCAAGATTATAGAGACTAGAACTACCAGATGATCATTATGTTACGAGGGTAGGGAGCGGAGGGCACGTAATCCCTCAGCGTAACTCCTCATAAAATAATGATCAAACTTCAAACTGGTGAGTTCTCATTTAATCTTACTATTTTACTTTGGAGTCACGTGAGTGACTACGTGAAGACTTTGAAGGTCTGTGATTTCATGTCGTGGAAAAACGAATCCACACAAACACGACTGCATCAGTTGACAATAGATGAGGGAAACATCATAATGCATACATGCATGACATAGATTTAAAACATGCTGATGCTGATAAAAGAACAAACAATAATAACAGTAACTCCTCTCAACCGAGGGGAACTATAAATTGAACCTAAATAGAGTTGGCAAATAGCTTTGTTCTGGCAATGTGTTAGAAAAAAATGTTGGATACCTCGTTTGTTAGACCATCCTACAGTTGACAGGATGTGGTCCAGAGGACTGCACATAACCCTTGCTGCTGGTGTTGTAGCAGCCCTGGTAGAGCGAGATTAGAAAACAGTTACAGGAAGGATGTCAACAAAATAGAGAGAGTACAGAGGAGATTTACTAGAATGTTGCCAGGGTTCCAGCAACTATGTTACAGAGAAAGGTTGAACAAGTAGTCTTTATTCTTTGGAGCGCAGAAGGTTAAGGGGGGACTTGATTGAGGTCTTTAAAATGATGAAAGGGATAGACAGAGTTGACGTGGATACATTTTTCCCATTGAAGGTAGGGAAGATTCAAACAAGACGGCATGACATGAGAATTAAGGGACAGAGGTTTCGGGGTAACGTGAGGGGGAACTTCTTTACTCAGAGGGTGGTGGCTGTGTGGAATGAGCTTCCAGCAGAAGTGGTGGAGGCAGGATCAATTTTAACATTTAAAAGTAAAGTGGATAGATATATGGACGTGAAGGGAATGGAGGGGTATGGTCTGAGTGCAGGTAGATGGGACTAGGGGAAAACAAATGGTCGGCACGGACTGGGAGGGCCGAGAGGGCCTGTTTCCGTGCTGTAATTGTTATATGGTTATATGGTATCTACTCCTGTATAAGCCAAACCTCGCATTACCACCTGGAGATGGTCTGAACTAGTATCAGAGCCTCTAAGGCTCTAGATGATCTTGACGTAATGATGTAAATGTGTGACCACATGTAACCGAAGATGCATGGGGTATGTAAACATGAATTATGATAGTGCAGGTGTAATGATCCTGTCCATTCGCAATTTATGTAATGACTGGACTCGTGCGCTGAGGGCAGTGCCAGCGAATGACCTACCTATGAGAGCCGAATCAAAGATATAGATATAGCTGGAGCCCCATGGTGAATAAATGTTACCACAATGTCAATATCCCATACTTCCGTGTACTTGAGTCTGGAAAAACTTGTGTTAATGATATCCTAAATACTGGACACCAGAGGGTGAAACCCGAGAGAGCGGGTCCAACTTGCTGCAGCAACTATGAGGAGAAGCACGTTGGGTACAGTTAATGTGACTATAACTTAAGTTATTGACAAAGGCCCATTGAAATGAACTCTAAGACATCAGTGTCCATGCCGTATTATGTATAACATATCATTTTACAGAAAAAACTCTTCCCATCTCCTGAAGAGGAAAAGTACTATTTTTTTGTTGCTATCCCTGCATTCTGCAGTGAGACATACATGGATCAGTCTGACACCCCGAGCCGCAGGAGCAGTCTTCTCAGATTCTGTTAAGCAATTAACTGATTAATCATGTAGAGGCTGGTTCCCCGAATCCCAGACAGAACCAGCACAGTTTTACGTTTAGAACCCCATATAAGGTTCTATATTATTCCAACATTCGCAGGAAACCATGGCTGCATAGGCCAGTCAGACTGTACGAGAAACCGGAATGCGGGATCTTGCTGAATATTGCAAGCTCCGACTGACGAGGTAAAATGGAGAACCAGATAAAAGAACATTCCTCACCTGTGTAACGAGAATGAGCTTGCATGCAAACATATCGATATTGGGTGCCATCAAGCCATAGATCCTAAAATGCTTTGTGATCCAACATCCATACTGTGTTGTCGTTGAATTTGCAGGATGATACCATATAACCATATAACCATATAACAATTACAGCACGGAAACAGGCCCTCTCGGCCCTTCCAGTCCGTGCCGACCATTTGTTTTCCCCTAGTCCCATCTACCTGCACTCAGACCATACCCCTCCATTCCCTTCACGTCCATATATCTATCCACTTTACTTTTAAATGTTAAAATTGATCCTGCCTCCACCACTTCTGCTGGAAGCTCATTCCACACAGCCACCACCCTCTGAGTAAAGAAGTTCCCCCTCACGTTACCCCTAAACTTATGTCCCTTAATTCTCATATCATGCCCTCGTTTGAATCTTCTCTACCCTCAATGGGAAAAGCTTATGCACGTCAAATCTGTCTATCCCTTTCATCATTTTAAAGACCTCAATCAAGTCCCCCCTTAACCTTCTGCGCTCCAAAGAATAAAGACCTAACTTGTTCAACCTTTCTCTGTAACATAGTTGCTGGAACCCTGGCAACATTCTAGTAAATCTCCTCTGTACTCTCTCTATTTTGTTGACATCCTTCCTATAATTAGGCGACCAAAATTGTACACCATACTCCAGAATTGGTCTTACCAATGCCTTGTACAATTTTCACATTACTTCCCTACTCCTATATTCAATGCTCTGATTTATAAAGGCCAGCACACCAAAGGCTTTCTTTAGCACCCTATCTACATGCGATTCCACCTTCAGGGAACTATGCACAGTTATTCCTAGATCCCTCTGTTCCACAGCATTCCTCAATTCCCTACAATTTACCATGTACGTCCTATTTTGATTTGTCCTGCCAAGATGTAGCACTTCACATTTATCAGCATTAAACTCTATCTGCCATATTTCGGCCCACTTTTCCAAATGGCCCAAATCTCTCTGTAGACTTTGAAAATCTACTTCATTATCCACAACACCACCTATCTTAGTATCATCTGCATACTTACTTATCCAATTTTCCACCCCATCATCCAGATCATTGATGATACACCAGCGCCAAAAAAGGTTGGGTAAATAATGACAGGACACTTTGACTTTATTGCATCCATGTGACTAACATATGCCACCACCACTATGTATCAACTTGGAACTAAGCATGCAGGTTTTGCATATTCGCATAATAACCCTTTAACCCATAGTATACACCTAGTGTCTATAGGTAGTTAATACCAATAACTGAAGAATTGGTGATTCATGCAAATTCCATCCGCCTTCGTTATTAGATGGCAGTCGTGATTTTCCATCTTAGTTCTAGTACGTGCAAATAATATAACTGAAGATAATATGACCAAAACTACTGGGGCAATGCTGAATGTAGTTCGACCATCATTGTGACTTTGGTAGCTTCAGCTGATAATAGCATAGGTCTGTTAACAATGACCTATATGGCACTTGAGAGGTTAATACTTGCACGTTGAAAGTTCTAATAATGCAAGACCAATTGCACAGCTGAAACACATCTGCTATAGCCAATTACTCTTGATAAATAGAAGACTGCTTGACAACAAGGTTGCTACAGGCTTCAATTGATTCCAATCTGTTGCCGCAGGGCGGAATCACGGGTAATTAATAGTTAAAGGTAAATCCGATAAACAACAACTTGCAGTTGGTATCAACTTAAATTTGACTGGATGGCTGAAACAGTTGATTTAAGGAAAACACAGCGTAAGAAATATCATCCAGATCAATTTGAAATGTCTCTGGTGATCTCCTGTGAAAGGGTCCGGATGCTCTCCTCCTCAGAGAGGGAGACATTGTGTAGCCCTAACAGGTGCTGCCACAGGACCCTGAGGATATCTGCACTGACATGGCCCCTCGGACCTATATCAGAATATGAATCTGGGCCAGAGCGAAACTGACCCCTGATGCTTCCCTCCTCAGAGAGGGAGACATTGTGCAGCCCTAACAGGTGCCGCTGCCAGCGGGTTTTTCATAATACCCGGGCTCAGATAGCTCTCTTCTGGAGCATATCTCTCTGGAGCAACCTCCATCAGGTGCTCCAGGTAGGTTTTAGGCGTTCACAGACGCTACCCATAGAAGGAGGAGGGAACCTCTTGGCCCGACTCCACCGAGTCCCAAGGCCTGACCGGTTTCCTCGTGGTTTAACCCTTTTCCTGGGGAGCCATAGCGGTCTGCGAGTTGCTGACCCCATAGTTGGTGACTGGGTCTCGAGACCAGCTTATTTTCAGTTTTCCTCTTATTTAGGAAGACCTAAACAGTCTGGGAGCTGCTGACCCCATTGTCAGCGACTGCAGTACCGTGACCAGCTTACTGCCAGTCTGACCGCTTTCTCAAGGAAGACCCAAGCGGTCTGGGGGTTGTTGACCCCATTGTCCAAGACTGGGGTAGCTGGACCGGCTTGCTGCCAGTCTAACCCCTTTTCTGGGGACCATAATGGTGTAGGAGCTGCAGACCCCATAGTGAATGGCTGGAGTTGCAAGATCGGCTGACTGTCAGTCTAACTCCTACACTGGGGGAACCATACGATGTGGGAGCTGCTAAACCCATTAACAGTGACTGGGGTAGTAAGACCGGCTAACTGCCAGTCTAACCCCGTTCTCTGGGGGACCATAGAGGTCTGGGAGCCCATACTGGGAGAACCCCCACTCGCATTCCCCTCCTAGGTGTCGCTGACCTCCTTGTCAGCGACTAGGGAACGAATCCGACAGCCGCTGGCTACCCCGCAATTCCGCGGTCCGGACCGGGATTTCCCCACGGTCCATAACCGGTTTTCCGCGGCCTGTCCAACTTCGCCCGAATTCAGCAGGCAATCCTGCAATACAAAAATAAGTAAAAACTTACCTTCTAGGTTCAAAAACTTACCGCTGGCAGGAGCCGCGCACCCACCAGTCAGTCCGTGCGCAACGCGTCAGACATAATGATGCGCATGCGTTTGGACGGCCTTCTTCACGTAGTCACTCACGTGACTCTGAAGTAAAATATGATTATGATTCCAGCATCTGCAGTTCCTTATACTTACTGCCTAACACTAACCGGAAAAAACCCTGAACCATCACCTGGGGGATGCTGGACCCTAACCTGGGGGAGAGCTAGACCGTAACCCTGGAGAACATGGAACCATAACACGGGGAAGCATTGAAACTAACAGAAGTCCCAGCAGAGAGCAGTGCAAAATTCTACTGTTTACAGACCTCCAGCCAGAATAACACCCTCTGAATATGCTAGTTTTGAATCCAAATGACCAAGTCACTGCGGAACTATGCATGTTTATTTTCTCGATTAAATGCCTCACTGAAGGATGCCTTACAAATGCCTTACTAATATCCATGAATATAACATCCATTGCACTACCCTCATCGATCACCTTTGTCACCTCATCAAAAAACTCAATCAACATGACCTGCCACAGATAAAGTAATGTTATCTATCCCTAATTAGCCCATTCTTTTCCAAATGCAAGTAAATCCTATCCCAAAGAATCCTCTCCAATAGCTTTCCTGCAGTGATATGAGGTTCATCAGCCTATAATAGTAAGATTATAAGAGAACTTACCAGTTTGAAGTTTGATCTTGATTTTATGAGGAGTTACGTTGGTGATTACGTGCCCGCCACGCCCAACCTTCTCTCATAAAAGATCATATGGTAGTTCTGATCTTACTATGTACTTCGTTGTTGTTTTTTGTGATTTCATACTGCTGCTTTGAAGATTGGTGTGCATGTGGCCTGGCGGGTCTTCTTCATGTAATCACCAACGTAACTCCTCATAAAATCAAGATCAAACTTCAAACTGGTAAGTTCTCATTAAATATTACTATTTTACTTCGGAGTCACGTGAGTGACTCCGTGAAGAGTTCAAAGCTTTGTGATTTCATGCCGTAGATTACAAACTCGGCATCCCACTGCATTGATTGACTCGAATGAGAAATAATGCATTAGTAGTAACATTGCATTCAATGTGGTAATAGGGTTTATTTAATAACATAAACAAATGACAATACTCTTTAATACCAGGGCATTTAAACAGAACTTAAAATGGCATTAGCAAACAGCCCTGGATCAACAATCGGGCAATGATAAAAATTCTGAAACATCAGCTCATTTGCCCATCTGGCAGCCGCCATAATATGGTCGCCGGGCACGTCCTTCGCTTTGGCCGCCGAAGTAGCTGCTGCCCTAGTGGAATGAGATGTAAACACATCTGTGTTAATACCTGCATCAATCAAAACATGTTTCAGCCACCTGGAAATAGTGTTAACTGACACTCTTTTATGTGTTTTTTTATAACTGATAAACAATCCTGTCTCCATATTACGTAAATTCTCTGTAACTGCAATGTATTGCATCAAATGTGTTTTTCTGCATAAAGATGGATCCATAGGATATGCTGCAAATACTATTTTAAACCCTGTGACACCTGGCCTGCTCTGTTTGAGGAGGTCGTAAATGTAAAACGTAACATTGTCCACAGCAGTTTCCATTCTGTCTAATTGTAATTTTTGTAATGTCTGTACCCTTTGTGCTGAAACATGGCCAACTTTATGGTAATTTAAAATAAGCATGGCCAACTTTATGGTAATTTTGGTCAACGTCAAAGATGATATAGGAAACCACTCATGTAGTTTCCTAAGGACTATACTTACATCCCAAATAGCCATATATCTAGGTTTGGGAGGTCTGGAATTAAAAATGCCCTTCATAAATCGAACCACAAGAGGGTGAGATCCAATTGCAGGATTGTTTGATTTCATCACTAAATATGACGACAAAGCACTTCTTGCTGTATTGATTGCACTATAACTTAGTCCTTCATCATAGTAGAGAGTTGACAAAAATTCCAAAACATGTGAAATACATGCTGTACAATAATCAATATCATTTCGTACACAGTAAACTTCCCATTTCTTCACATAGCAAAAATACTGCTTTTGAGTACTTGATCTCCAAGATGCAGTAAGCATCTCGACAGTTCGACCCGACAATCCTTGCCCCTGATATGGCCTTCTTAGAATCTGCAAATTAACAAATCCATATGGTCATACAATGGATGGCATTCGCCAGTCACTGGATTCACCAATAAATTCCTTCATTTAGGACAGCCATCAAAGGTTGTGTCATCAGCTGTCGGATCAAAGGATACCATGGCTGAGTAGGCCAGTCGGGTATTACCAGTACCCCTGCAGCATTGTCCTGCTTGATTTTAAGCAGACATTGATTTATGAGACAGAAAGGTGGAAATGCATAAATATACATACCACCCAAATTCAGCGAGAAAATGTCAATTACTACTGCTCCAGGATTTGGTTCCCATGACATATTTGGGAAGCTGGTGGTTTAGTCTAGATGCGAACAAGTCGACATCTGGTGTTCCATATTTGACAATGATGTCTTTGAACACATCGTGATTCATCATCCATTCTATGTTGTCTGGGAATTTCCGTGACCAGGTGTCTGCCACTGTATTAAGTTTTCCTGGCAGATAAATAGCTGAGAGCCAAATGTGTTTATCAATGCACCAGATCCAGATCTGGTTTACCAGTCTGTCACAAGATACCAACTTGATACCACCCATTTGATTGACATATGCCACTGCCGTGGTGTTATCAATCTGGAGCTGAACATGCAGACTGCTCTTGTTGGAACAATAAGCTTTGAGCCCACGAAATGATCCTAAAAGCTCTAAATGGTTTCTTCCCCATGTCTGCAGAAGCACAGCTTCTTCTAAACTCCATCTTCCTCCACTACTTGAATTTGTGTCTGTGGCACCCTATTCAAGTGCACTTACATCAGTCTGCAAAACCATGGAAGGTTGTTCCAGCTCTATTATGCTAAAACTACTGGAGACATGTTGAATCCACCATAAAATATCAGTAATTGCTTCAGCTGATAATTGCATGGGCCTATCATAAAGCCCAATTTGTACCTTAAGTGTCTGTTCTTTTGCTCTTTGTAATTGCTGATAATGCAAAGGCCCAAATTGGACTGCTGGAAAGGCTGCTACCATTTTCCCAAGAAGCCTTGCCACTTGCCTAATTGAAGGTTTACACTTGTTTAAAAGCGTTACACAATCCTCAATTAGCTCTGTACTTTTTTTTCAATTGGCAAAGTAATTACCATCTTGATAGAGTTAATTGAAAACCCCAAATAATCAATTGTGGTAATTGGCTTAAGTTTGGATGTTTCCAAATGAATGACAAACCCCAGTTTTTCAAATGTGGATTTGACAACTGCCACTCATATTTTGGCTAAAGCTTTTGTTTGTCCAATTATTAAAATATCATCCAAATAGGCCATAATAACATGGGCCTGACCTCTAAGCAACCCCAAAATTGGTTTTAACAATTTAGTGAATACTCTAGGGGCTGAGGTCAATCCATTTGGCAGTGCCTTATACTGCCATAATTGTTTCATCCAAATGAATTTAAAATACCTTCCTTTTTTTTATTTAATATTTTTATTAGAAGCATTGCATATTATCTAAGGTACAACAGCACTTCAAATACAAATCAGACTTATCACAAACGTTGTACAGATATTACGGGTTAATTTATATATGCTACTGTTTTTGATTTTTTTTTTGGGAAGGTAAGGGAGTGAAAAAAAGTAAAAGTATAAATCAATAATAAAGACATTGTGATTAAATAATAATGATTATATAATAAAAAATAAAAAAGAAAAAAGAATAAAGATAAACAAGAAAAATTAAAAAAATAAAAACAATTATTATATAATAAAAACATTTTTAAAAAGGAATCTTTACATTGAATGGAACAGTTTCATATAACAATATCTATTGAGACAAGTATACAGATCCCAATACTTTTTTCATCTAATCCTACACCAGGGTACTTATTGAGTTACGGTGCTGAGCTCAGCTACCCCTTTAAGTAATCATGAATGGAGACCATATTTGTTCAAGAAGTTCATATTTGTCCATTAGGACAAACCTAATTCTAAATGCAAAGTCTCCGACATTTCCACAGTCCACATTTTGATTGTGGGGGATAATGTTCCCTTCCAGAATTTTAATATTCATTTTTTTCCAATTATCAAACAGTAATCAAGAACATTTCTTGGACTTACTGTTAATATTAAGCTTGAGTCAGGGACTCCTAATATTATTAACTTTAGATCAGGGTCCAATTTACGTTTAAGAACCACAGAGATGATTCCAATAATATCAGCCCAATAACTATTAAGTTTGATGCATGTTACAAAACTATGCGTAAAGTTGGCTTCTAAATTCTGACATTTATCGCAAATAGAAGAAATGTTAGGGAAAATTCTATTTAATTTCGTTTTTGAGTAGTGTAATCTATGTATTACTTTAAATTGTACCAAAGTGTGTCTGGCATTTAATGAGCATCGGTGTATACTTTGTAAACTTTCTTCCCAGGTGTCTTTCATTATAGATAGACCTATTTCATTTTCCCATATCTGTCTGTATGATTCTGTTGTTGGGACTTCCCTATCCAAAAGAGTATTATATACGCACTCTATTAATGTTTCTGTATTTGGGTGCTTGTTACGCCACTCATCCAATAATCCTGGCTCTCTATTCTTATAGTCTTGCATGTTTGACTTGATATAGTCTCTAATTTGTAAATACCTAAACAGGTTATTTGGGTGCAATCCATAGATATCTTTTAATTCTTGAAATGATAGAAATTGCCCTTTCCTGTAAAGGTGTTCTATCCTTACAATTCCTAAATTTTTCCAGTGTCTAAACCCCTTATCCAATATAGAAGGTTTATATAAAGGATTATTCATAATTGGTAAACAGAGTACATATTATCCAGATGTAAAGTCTTAACTATTTGTTTCCAAATACGTATATTGCTATAAATTATAGGGTTATACCCGTAAGTTTTTTTTTGTACTTCACTTGGAGCAAGACGAATTGAACATATCAAATGGTAAACATTCTTCCATTTCCATTTTTTGCCAAGCTGGTTCCTGTCCATTTTTACCAGCCAAAAATTCATTTTCTTAATCTGAACCGCCCAAAAATAATATACAAAATTAGGTAATGCTAATCCTCCATTTATCTTGGATTTACATATATGTTTTTTACTTATTCTGTGATTTTTATAATCCCAAATAAAGCTGTTAATAATAGAATCGATTTTTTTTTAAAGATGTTTTGGGAGATATAATGAGATAGCTTGAAATAAATATATTAATTGTGGTAAAAATACAATTTTTATAGCATTTATTCTGCCAATCATTGATATTGGTAGTTTTTTCCAGTATAAAATATTATTTTTTAGTTTATCCAATAACTGAGGATTTAAAATACCTTCTATGCTCGCATTGAACAGGCACTGAATAATAAGCGTCCTTCAGATCTATTGTAGCCATATAACAACCTTTAGAATTGAGTTGCTTGGCCGTAACCAAGTCTCTATTGAGTACAAATGGATTTAATTTTGTTAGATCCAAAATGATTCTACATCCTCCATCCTTCTTGGGACGGGGAAAAATATTTGACACAAATTGATGGACTTGATGGTCCGTCTTTTCAATTACAACTTTGTTATATAATTTTGTGAGTTCAGCTTGAACCTCTATTAACTCTGTTTGTGAAAAATAAAGTGTTCTAACAGGAACATGTTGGAAAGGTAAAGTACCATTTGGAATAAATTCAATCCGAAACCCTCAAATTACACTCCTGATAAATAGATCTGAAGTAAGCTGCTTTTCGTTATAAAAAAGCCTTAATCTACCACCAATTTTCTCTTGAGTTACATTTAATATGTTTTTATGAGAACCAGGTCCACTTATCTCCTTGGTGACTGGTACACCCTGCTGACTCCAGCCTCTGGCAGTAGCCCCCATAGTTGCTCGTGCTCCCATCGAGGGATACCATCCACGTCCCTGTGCTGAGGACCGGCTTGTCCCTGGAGTAGCCCCGGATGCTGAGGTGGTTTTGTAGGGATACTTTCTCTTCAGCTGTCTGCCGGGCATCATTGGTCTCATCAGACTCATTGTTTTAGCATCTTCATTTATTTCTTTGACCTGTTTGGTTAGAACTACGCCAAACAGTAGATCAGGTGGTTGAATACTTGCTGGCTTACAAAGCGCAGCATATCTAGGATTAATGGTGGGCCTTATAGCCCTTTTCCTGAGACCATTGATCTCAAAATGGGTGTTGCTTACAACCCTAGAGCCTCTTGGTGTGTTCTGGTTACAAAACCACCATCCATTGTTCTTGTGAACGCTGTAATACCAGCAGCCAATAATTTTTAAATTCTTTGCATTTTTATTTCTTGGCTTTGCATCTGACCCCAGATGACTTTATTCACCGTTGGAACTCTTAATACTTCACAGTTGCTTGGAGGTTCGTGTTTTTTTGGCTGTCTCATCCATAGTAAGCTCCTATGTAAGACACCATGTAATTAATTGTGGTAGCCAGCTCTTCACCTAGCGGCTCACCTGCTCCTGATGGGACAGCAAATGGAAGTGCCATTGGTGGAACATTTGGTAGTTCTGTTTCTCCTGGCTGAACTTCCCCATCAGAATCGGGCCCAGGACTAATCTGGCCTATTGCACTCTCTTTAAATTGATAAGGAATCTCTTGCAGCATCGTTGCTGCTGGCGCACTATTTCTAAGCGCTGACCCTCCTTCTCTTGGAGTGAAGTTCTTTGGAGGACTGTATGAAACAGTTCCTCCACTTGGGATAGGCGTGTACACACTCTATCCAGCCCCGGTGAGGAATCATCCCCCGACTCCGTGGGCCTAGCAGACTTATCTATTGCCTTGTGCCCTAATGGCAGCGGCTCTGTGCTGTGTAGCACAAAGTCTGCAGTCGCTGTTTCTGTACTTAGCGACTGAACAGGGGTATGAGGCAGGGCTTCCAAGCCTGAGCTGCCGCGGCCGGTTGTAACTCGCCGCTTTCCCTTCCCTGTTTTTTCCATGCTAGCACTCGGTATAGCGTACCGGCCAGCACAGATTCAAGCTCCAGTGGACAGTTTTAAACTTACCTGGAGTCTGCATACTTACCGCTGGAGGAGCTCCGTTCCTCGCAGACTTTGTGCGTCAAATGTGGATGATGTACTGCTGCACATGTGGCCTGGCGGGTCTTCTTCACGGAATCACTCACGTGACTCCGAAGTAAAATTGATTGGATTATTTCTACTTCCCTTCTTAAACAAAGGAACTCAATTGGCTCCTCTGCAATCTGGCATGGAAATCGCTATCAAAACATGGGGGGACCGGGGGGACAGAATTTCATGGCTTCACACACACACACACACACGCACGCACGCACGCACGCACGCGCGCACGCACGCACGCACGCACGCACACACGTGCGAGGCTTCGGCGGCTTCAGCCGTGGACTATGTGGTAATTACAGGAACGATGGCCCAGGCTTACTGCCAGCGCAGAGAAGCAGCACTAAATCCAGTTCAACTCTGCCTGGCTCGCCGGTTAACCTACAGCCCTGCCTGGACTGACGGGACACCAGTCCGGAGCCGTGGAGCTAGCGCTGCTTCACCGTGCTGGCCGTAAGCTTGGGCCATCATTCCCGTTAGTCCAGGCAGGGCTTAGGTTAACCTGGCGGGACAGGCAGAGTTGAGCTGGATTTAGCGCTGCTTCTCTGTGTTGGCTGTGGGCCTGGGGGCACCGCTCCCGTCTGACTCCCGACGCCTCTGGCCACCCACGGGCGTGTGGGGGAGGGGCACTCGGGTGGGGACGGGGATGGTCCAGTCGCAGTTTGGCAGTGATTGCAGCGCCGGAGTCCCGGGATCGATCCTGGCTGCGGATGAGGCGCAGGTCTGTGTCCAAGGCTGCCAAGAGTGTTTTTCACTTGTGACCCTATGACCTGGGCATGCAATTCAAGCTCTGCTCTATGATCTTTGCTCCACCAGGACGTTGCCCTCCTTCAATCACCACGCTCTATCCTCAGTCCCACCCCCCTACTTCCGCCTCTGACCGCCACCTCCCTCCTCCAATCATCGCGCTGAATCATAGAAACATAGAAACATAGAAATTAAGTGCAGGAGTAGGCCATTCGGCCCTTCGAGCCTGCACCGCCATTCAATATGATCATGGCTGATCATCCAACTCAGTATCCCGTACCTGCCTTCTCTCCATACCCCTGATCCCCTTAGCCACAAGGGCCACATCCAACTCCCTCTTAAATATAGCCAATGAACTGGACTCAACTACCCTCTGTGGCAGAGAGTTCCAGAGACTCACCACTCTTTGTGTGAAAAAAGTCTTTCTCATCTCGGTCTTAAAGGATTTCCCCCTTATCCTTAAGCTGTGACCCCTTGTCCTGGACTTCGGGAACAATCTTCCTGTATCTAGCCTGTCCAACCCCATAAGAATTTTTTAAAGAAGGAACTGCAGATGCTGGAGAATCGAGGGTACACAAAAAGCTGGAGAAACTCAGCGGGTGCAGCAGCATCTAAGGAGCGAAGGAGATAGGCGACGTTTCGGGTCGAGACCCTTCTTCAGACTGGTCAGGGATCAGGGAAACGAGAGATATAGACGGTGAGACCAAGCGGAGGCTTGGCGATCGCTTCGCCGAACACCTCCGCTCGGTCCGCAATAACCAACCCGACCTCCCGGTGGCTCAGCACTTCAACTCCCCCTCCCATTCCACATTCGACCTCTCGGTCCTGGGCCTCCTCCACGGCCAGAGTGAGCAACACCGCAAGCTGGAGGAACAGCACCTCATATTCCGCTTGGGGAGTCTGCATCCTTTGGGCTTGAATATTGAATTTTCTCAATTCTGTTAACCCTTGCTGTCTCCTCCCCTTCCCACCTCTCCCTCAGCCCTTGGGCCCTGACATTCCCTCTATCTCTATCTCCCTCCCCCACCCCAGTCGCACCAGCTTCTCATTTTCACACCACAAACAGCTTACAATGGCTTGTTCCCTTTATCACCGATACTTTTTTGCATATCTTTCACTCATTGTTCCTTATCTCTCCACATCACCGTCTATATCTCTCGTTTCCCTGATCCCTGACCAGTCTGAAGAAGGGTCTCGACCCGAAACGTCGCCTATCTCCTTCGCTCCTTAGATGCTGCTGCACCCGCTGAGTTTCTCCAGCTTTTTGTGTACCCATAAGAATTTTGTAAGTTTCTATAAGATCCCCTCTCAATCTCCTATATTCTAGAGAGTATGAACCGATTCTATCCAGTCTTTCTTCATAAGACAGTCCTGACATCCCAGGGATGTTCATCATCATCATGTCGCGCCCCATTGCCTGCAGACCAATGTCTCTCTCATCCAATCGGCACCCTCAATCATCAGCCCCACCCCCACTGTCTCACGGAAAACAGAGATTTAATCGAGTTTTAAAATCCGGATTACAAAAAATGGGGGAGATCGTCCCGCACCTCCAAAACAGAGGGGGGGTGGCGTGTCCCCCGGCCCACCCCCCCCCCCCCCCCCCCCTCCTGGGATTTCCGCCCCTTTATACAGTCCTCTGGGACCTTTCCTGTGGGTTGAGAAGATACAAAGAACTTTATCAAGGCCCCTGCAATCTTTCTTTTTTCCTCTTTCAATAACCTGGGATAGATCCCATCAGGCACCTGCAATTTATCCACCGGCGATTTATCCACCTTCAAGAGCTCCAATATAACCTCCTTCTTGATCTCAAACTCCATTGGCACATCAGTATTCCTCATACTGAAATCATACTCCTCCAAATCCTTCTACATGATGAATACAAATGCAAAGTACTTGTTTAGTATCTCACCTACGTCATCTGACTCCAAGCACTAATTTCTTCCTTTATCCTTGTGTGGTATGACCTTCTCCCTAGTTCCTTTTCCATCTTTCCATGATCTGTTTACACATCTACTCCTCTATCTTCCACTGGCTATTGGGCAGTCAATAAGATAATCCCATTGAAATGATCCCACCTTTCCTACTTTTGAGCTCTACTCATATCATCTCAGCAGATGTCCTCTCTGATGTTGCTGTAATGTTTTCAATCTGCCTGATTAGTAAAGCAACTCCTCCACATCTTTTATCATCCTTTCTATTTTTTCTAAAACATCGAAACCCTAAAACATTGAACCACCAGTCCTGTCCCTATCACAACCAAATCACTGTAATGGTCATAACATTATAGTCTTAAGCACTGGTCCAGGCTCTAAGTTGATCTGCTTTACCCGTAATGCTCCTTGTGTTGAAATAAAAACACAACATCCCATTAATTTCACTATTACCTCTTACTGTCTGTCATTCCTTTGAGACTTACTGGTTATAACCTCTTCCTTCCCATCAGTCGTTCTATTTGCTGAGCTTCTGCTCTGGTTCCCACCCTGCTGCCACTCTAATTTAAACCCTGCTGAGCAACACTAGCAAACCTCCCTGCAAGGATATTGGTCTCCAATTTAGATGCAACCTTTCCCTCCTGTACGTCTCCTCTGCCCCAGAGGTGACCCAATAGTCCAAAAATCTGAATCTCTGCCCCTTGCACCAATTCCTCAATAGCACATTCATGTTCAATCCTCCTTTTCCTACCCTCACGAACACGTGGCATCAAGAGTAATCCGGCTGTGGGAGTATCCCGAGAACCCGCCTAGCAGGCCCTAGACTCGCCCGGTGGAGACCAAAACTCGTCCGCCACAGATAGTCGATCCATCCAGTAGGCCCGACTCACCCCCCGTGGATGGAAGACCCACATTGCAGACCAGAACCCACTCGGAATGCCCAGCTCACCCGCTGCGGATCGAGGACCCTCGTCACGGACTGGGAACCCACCCGGTAAGCCCAGCTCGCCTGCCCAGCCGGTAGGTGTCTGTCACAGGGTCGGTAACGAGACGGCTGCGGGAGGGAGTGCACTGCCTCGACGGTGGAGTGGGTCACTGGAGGCTCCGGTGGAGTAGCCTAATGTTCGGCTGGATTGGGAGCCAGTCCTTGAGATCGAGCATGTGGACCAGATGCGGCCTGCTGCAGTGGATCTGCGGCTGGGGACAACCCAGGTCGAGACTGCAAACTAGATGAAAGGGCGCCAAACATGGCGGCGCTGGCATTATGTGCAAAATGAACTTCACTAATGTTTAATTGAATATGTGTCAATAATTATCCATTAAATTGCATCCATTTGAAATTACTAGGGACCCATCCAATAACATTTTGCCAAAGTCTTTATATTCCTTTTCCTACCTGTGCCAATGTGCCAATGTGTGCAATGGCTTCTGGCTGCTCACCCTCTCCCTTGAGAATGTTCTGCAACCACTACTTCTGCCACTGAGCCATGCATTGTGTCACAGACCTGACTGCTTCTGCTGCTCTCCCCGAACGGCCATCCCCACCCCCTCTCCCCCATCTGTATCTTGAATGGTATGTTGATCGTCAGACTTGCATTCAGTATTAACAAGAAAATATGATTTTTTTCCTCCCTGCCCCATGAATTCAAAACATTTATTTCTATACTGACTTACACATCACTGATCATATATAGTGATTTTCTTTAACATGAAAAACAATATATTTTTCAGGAATTACCTGTTACTATTAATTGTCTAATGAGTTCAATTTCCACGTAATCTTTTGAAACAGCATTACAAATCCACTCGGTGTTAATACTAAAGACAATAAAAGTGCAGTTACATCGATAAAGCACATTTATTTACTTGTGAAATTGATATCAGTGATTAGCTTAGTTTCCATTAAAATGTAATGTTTTTCAGGACAATTGCGCTTTTCAGCATGATTTCATGTATGATTTCAGCAAGTTTTACAAGTATTGAAATGTTCATTGCTCCAGCACAAAGTATAAATGAGATCTGTTGATAATTTAAATCTTAAGCTCTAGGGGCCTCGGTTTCTTGTAACAAATTCAGGCAGATATCCAAGAATAAATTTAGACAACTTTGTGCTTAGCTGCAAAACAGATCCATAGAAGAGAAGCTCTTGCAACTTTTCCCTCAACTTTTCAACTTTGCCAAGTTTATGTTATAGATTGCCAGTTCCAAAATAGGAAATAGTTGTACATGATGAAAAGTTCCCTCTTATGACATAAACTGGATTTAATGTTGAGTGACAACAATTGATCTACCAGATGAACCCCATTCAGATCTGACCTTTTAAGAGATAAAACATATGACAATTATCATTCAGTTATATCCTCCAGCAGTATTTCAGATTCCATAAGCTCGACTGATTTTACTAATCTTGAGTGAACAATCAAGAAAATTCACTTTTGGATAAAAATACCAGATACAGTAACTTGATATTCTTCATGCTGAATTACGGTGAAAAAAAGGGAAAATCATTTGAGCCAAGGGGTTGATACTTCAGGAAGCCTAGAAGAGTATAGAACGTGTAGGGGCAAAATTAAAATGGTATTTAAGAAAGCAGAGGGAGGGTTTGCAAGAAAAATTAACAAATTAAAGCAATGAAAACCCCAAAATGTTGTATAAATACATAGCACACAGAAATTAAGGTTTAGTGGACTACTTACATGTTGCAGTTTAAAATGGGTAGTGTGTGTGTGTGTGTGTGTGTGTGTGTGTGGGGGGGGGGGGGGGGTGGTGGGCGGGGGGTGGGGGTGGGGGTAAGTAGGGGGAGGTAGGGGGAATAAGCAAAGTAATGGGCGAATTGTTGTCATCATTTCTTAAAGACAATATAAATAATAGCATGTTAGCAGAAGGTTGTCTGGCTACTGATGTAATTCCTTGAGGAGGTAACAAGGAGTGCTAATGGGGCAATGTATTTGATTGCTCCTACCCCAAAGAATGCATTGTTTCTGCCTGCTTCTGCCCCAGAGAACTTATCTCCAAATACTGAAGTCTGAAGAAGGGTCTCGACCCAAAACGTCGCCTATCTCCTTCGCTCCTTAGATGCTGCTGCACCCGCTGAGTTTCTCCAGCTTTTTGTGTACCCTCGATTCTCCAGCATCTGCAGTTCCTTCTTTATAACTTCAATTGATCCCTTGTTCGCGCTGACACAGGAGTAAGCTCCACTGCCCGCTGTGATGTTATCCATCACCTGCTGATCCACACCGCTCTATGATCTTTGCTCTTGAGATGGTCCCCTCACTGTTCAGACGGAGAGCACTGCCAGAGGTGAGCGAGCTGGCAGAAAACGCTGAGATGGCAGTCGGTTCCGCTGTCCGGTGATGGCGGCCGCTCATATCCACATGAACTACTTCCCTCCCCGGCCACAATGTGGTGGCTCCGCGCCCGGAGCACCACGGCAGCGGTGAGTGAGTGGGTTACTGGCATGAACCCGACTCCCTCCTTCTCAACGCTCCCGCCCTCCCCTGCAACTTTACCCTTGGATAGAGTCCCCTCACGCTGTGAAAGGAACTCTCCCCCCAATTGGTCCCTTGAACTAGTATAGTCATTCAATAAGATGACAACTGATTCAACTTGTCCTGGTGGGCTCCCATTTTTCCCACCATCTTTCCACCTGCCGTCACCCTCTACCCCCACCCATTCTGTAATTCAGAAAAAAAGAGATTTGGAAGCCTAGAGGAAATTGAATTGTTATTTTATTTATTTTTATTTTTATTTTTACGGAGAGGAGAACAATCTGCACATGCGTGGTTAAAGATATTTTAAAAGCCAACTGGCTGTCATATTACTCACGGCACATGACTCATTTAGAATTATTTATTTATATTTATATGAAAATTGTTCCCAATTCGGACCCGCACCTCCGAAGGCCGGCCCTAGATGTGCACCTCCTCTAACCTCATTTACTGCACACAGTGTTCCCAATGTGTCCTCCTGCACATCAGCAGCACCAAGTATAGGCTTGGTGAACATTTCACCGAACGTTTGCGCTCGGTCCACCAAGGCCTTCTCGATCACTTGGTTGCAAACTATTTTAGCTCCTCTTCCTGTTCCCATATTGACCTTTCTGTCTTGGGCATCCTCCATTGCCAGAGTTATGCCACACACAACTGGAGGAGCAGCACCTCATATTCTGCTTTGGTAGTTTACAACCCAACGGTATGGACATTCAATTCTCCAATTTTAGGTAACCATCCTAGAGCACTTACATCAGTTTGTAAAATTACTGAAGGTGCATCAACTTGAATTTTGTTGGAGCAATGAGGAATATTCTTTATCCACCATTGTAACTCAGCAACAGCTTCAGCTGGTAATTGCATAGACCTGCATGCTTTATGAGTGCCTGCTCCTTTGCACGTTGCAAATTTTGATAATGTAAAGGTCCAAACTGTGCGGCTGGAAATGCTGCTACTAACTTGCCAATTATACTAGCTACATGCCGAATAGAAGTTTGTTGCTCATCAACGAGGTTGTTACAAGCTTCTATTAATTTTGACCTTTTGCCTGGATGCAGAGTCACAGACATGTGAATTGAGTTAATGGTGAAACCCAAATAATCAATGACACTAGATGGTATCATATAACCATATAACCATATAACAATTACAGCACGAAAACAGGCCCTCTCGGCCCTTCCAGTCCGTGCCGACCATTTGTTTTCCCCTAGTCCCATCTACCTGCACTCAGACCATACCCCTCCATTCCCTTCACGTCCATATACCTATCCACTTTACTTTTAAATGTTAAAATCGATCCTGCCTCCACCACTTCTGCTGGAAGCTCATTCCACACAGCCACCACCCTCTGAGTAAAGAAGTTCCCCCTCACGTTACCCCGAAACCTCTGTCCCTTAATTCTCATGTCATGCCCTCTTGTTTGAATCTTCCCTACCCTCAATGGGGAAAAACATATCCACGTCAACTCTGTCTATTCCTTTCATCATTTTAAAGACCTCAATCAAGTCCCCCCTTAACCTTCTGCGCTCCAAAGAATAAAGACCTAACTTGTTCAACCTTTCTCTGTAACATAGTTGCTGGAACCCTGGCAACATTCTAGTAAATCTCCTCTGTACTCTCTCTATTTTGTTGACATCCTTCCTATAACTAGGCGACCAAAATTGTACACCATACTCCAGAATTGGTCTTACCAATGCCTTGTACAATTTTCACATTACTTCCCTACTCCTATATTCAATGCTCTTATTTATAAAGGCCAGCACACCAAAGGCTTTCTTTACCACCCTATCTACGTGCAATTCCACCTTCAGGGAACTATGCACAGTTATACCTAGATCCCTCTGTTCCACAGCATTCCTCAATTCCCTACCATTTACCATGTATCGATTTGGACTTAACTGGATGGATAAGAAATCCCAATCTTTCAAACATGAGTTTAGTAACTGAAACAGATAATTCAGCTGACTGTTCAGTTTTACCTATGATTAGGATATCATCCAAATAGGCCATGACAATATGATTCTGAGCCTGGAGTAGACTCAACACTGGTTTTAACAACTTTGTAAAGAGCCTGGGAGCCGAACTTAACCCATTAGGCAATGCCTTAAACTGCCATAATTGCTGCATCCAGTTAAATTTCAAATATCTCCGGTAATTATGATGAATGGGTACTGAATAGTATGCATCTTGAGATCTATGCATGCCATATAGCATCCTTTGGAAACTAGTTGCTTAGCAGTAACAAAAGTTTGCATTTTGAAATGTTTATACTGGGCATAGGAGTTAAGCCGATTCAGATCCAGAATGATGCGACACCCACCATCTTTCTTCTGTGTAGGGAATATATTAGACACAAATTGGTGAGATTGATGAAAAGATTTCTCAATTACCCCTTTTTTAGCTAGTGTTTCAATTTCAGCTTGAACATCTCAAGACTGTTGTTGTGAAAAACAGTACGCCCATTTAGGTGTATGCTGTGTGGGTGGACATAATCTGAAAATAAACTCAATTTGGAATCTAGTATACTGTGCAGTATAAACAAGTCTGAGGTTATACAACTCCCCTCATTGAAAAACAAATGTAACCTCCCACCAACTTGTGACTGGCCCATACATTTCTGAAATGAACCAGATGCACCTACCTCCAAAGTTGGTGTATACTTCTGCCCCCGGGTTTTCGAGGGGAAATTTGGCGTACGCTCGTTGCGTAAAGTTGGCTGGCTCCGGCTTGGACCTTGGCCTGCAGCAATTGCAGCGAACCGTTGTTAGGGGTGCTGGCACCGGGGAGGATTTTTGTTGGCTGGTTGAGCTTTTATGAGGCCAACCGTCTTTGCCTCGTCATCCAACTCACGAACCCGTTTGGACAGGTCCTCCCCAAAAAGCAAATTTGGCGGCTGCACATTGCTTGTCCTGCAAAGTGCAGCAAATTTGGGGTTTAACATGGGGCGGATATCACTTTTTCTTAAGCAGTTAATCTCAAAGTATGCGTTACACATGAGACCAAGTGCATCCTGTTGTTCTTCCGAGAAAGCCTCATCATCCACGGACCTGGCGAATGCCGTGATTCCTGAGGCAAAAAAGTTGAAGAACAAAGTTGAAAAAAGTTTAGGCCATAAAATGTATGACATTTTTCTCAATAGCCTTTATTTTCAATCACCATTGTAAATATTCTCAATCCTTCTTAATCAAATTTTAGTTATAACATGGTAAGGAAAGAGTTTAATTTCATCCTCTGACATAATGGGTCTGAAATTTTACTTCGGAGTCTCGTGAGTACTCCGTGAAGAAGAACCCCACCGGTTCGCATGTGCATCAGTTATGTCAGCCGCATTGGTGCAAGCACCGGACTGGCAGGGCAGTGCTCCTGCAGGCGGTAAGTTAAACCTAGAAGGTACGTTTATTTTTACTTACCAGGGTGTTGTTCGAGCAGGAGCCTCTCTTCACAGAGGTTTTCCTGCCAGATTCAGAGCCCAACGAGTGAGCCGGCTATGGACTATGGGGAAACCCCGGTCTGACCGCGGAAGCAGATAACCGGCAAAAGATCGGGCTTTGAGATAAGCAGTCGCTGACAAGGCAGTCAGTGGTTTCCAGCCTGCTAGAATGCCATGGAGTGGCAAGTAAGTAACGACAGAGTAGCTGACAGTGCGGTCAGCAGCTCACAGATGTTGGTCCCCAGGCAGGGAGTAAAATTGGTGGAAGAAAGGACTCGTTCAGCCCTATTGGACTCGGGTAAGTCGGGCTGCAAGGGTTTTTTCTCTAATAATAAAGTTTGCATGTATGTTTAAAGTCAAAGTTAAAGTTAAAGTCAAAGTCAAAAGTTAAAAGAGTTTATTGTCAATTGTCCCTGACAGGACAATGAAATTCTTTCTTTGCTTAGCACAAGTTGCTGTGAAGGGTTAAAATTGCTTAACCCTTCACAGGTGAAGCTTTACACTAAACATTTAAATTAGTGAGCCTACACTGTAATAATGCGGGCCTATGGGACAGGCCGCGCCAGCAGCGCCTGGGACAGGGTTGCTCAAGGTAACACATGTGTAAAAGCGCCGGCCGACTGGAGAGCCGCGCTAGCAGCACCTGGCAGGGCTGCTTCATGTATGAAAGCACCGGCCTACGGGAGAGCTGCGCCAGCGGCGCATGGGACAGGGCTGTTTCATTTGTGACATTGCTGGCCGACGGGAGAGCCGCCCCAGCAGTTCTGGGACAGGGCTGTTTCATGTCAAAAACGCCGACCACTACGAGAGGCAGCACCGGCAACGCCTGGGACAGGGTTGCTCAAGGTAAAACATAAGTCTGCTAGGCCCACGGAGTTGGGGGAAGATTCCCCACGGGGGCTGGATAGCAAAATAATAGGCCCACGGAGTCGGGGGATGATTCCTCACTGGGGCTGAATAGTGCATTTGAACAACTATCCCAAATGCAGCAATTATTGCATACTGTGCTACAGCAGGGCACACACCAGCAGGATGAGTGTCAGTGCCACCCTGAACAAAAGGTGCCAGCAGCACCTAGGAGAGAGCTGCTTGATAGTACCATATAACCATATAACCATATAACAATTACAGCACGGAAACAAGCCCTCGCGGCCCTTCCAGTCCGTGCCGATCATTTGTTTTCCCCTAGTCCCATCTACCTGCACTCAGACCATACCCCTCCATTCCCTTCACGTCCATATACCTATCCACTTTACTTTTAAATGTTAAAATCGATCCTGCCTCCACCACTTCTGCTGGAAGCTCATTCCACACAGCCACCACCCTCTGAGTAAAGAAGTTCCCCCTCACGTTACCCCTAAACTTCCGTCTCTTAATTTGCATGTCATGCCCTCTTGTTTGAATCTTCCCTACCCTTAATGGGAAAAGCTTATCCACGTCAACTCTGTCTATCCCTTTCATCATTTTAAAGATCTCATTCAAGTCCCCCCTTAACCTTCTATGCTCCAAAGAATAAAGACCTAACTTGTTCAACCTTTCTCTGTAACATAGTTGCTGGATCCCAGGCAACATTCTAGTAAATCTCCTCTGTACTCTCTCTATTTTGTTGACATCCTTCCTATAATTAGGCGACCAAAATTGTACACCATACTCCAGAGTTGGTCTCACCAATGCCTTCTACAATTTTAACATTACTTCCCTACTCCTATATTCAATGCTCTGATTTATAAAGGCCAGCACACCAAAGGCTTTCTTTACCACCCCATCTACATGCGATTCCACCTTCAGGGAACTATGCACAGTTATTCCTAGATCTCTCTGTTCCACAGCATTCCTCAATTCCCTACCATTTACCATGTATGTCCTATTTTGATTTGTCCTGCCAAGATGTAGCACTTCACAATTATCAGCATTAAACTCCATCTGCCATCTTTCGGCCCACTTTTCCATATGGCCCAAATCTCTCTGTAGACTTTGAAAATCAACTTCATTATCCACAACACCACCTATCTTAGTATCATCTGCATACATACTTATCCAATTTTCCACCCCATCATCCAGATCATTGATGTACATGACAAACAACAGTGGACCCAACACAGATCCCTGAGGCACCCCACTGGTCACCGGCTTCCAACCTGACAAACAGCCATCCACCATTACTCTCTGACATCTCCCATTCAGCCACTGTTGAATCCATCTTGCTACTCCGCCATTAACACCCAAAGATTGATCCTTCTTAACCAACCTTCCATGGGGAACCTTGTCAAAGGCCTTAGTGAAATCCATATAGACAACATCCACTGCTTTACCCTCATCAATTTCCCTAGTAACCGCTTCAAAAAATTCAAGAAGGTTTGTCAAACATGACATTCCAGGCACAAATCCTTGTTGACTGTTCCTGATCAGACCCTGCTATCCAGATGCTTATATATATTATCTCTAAGTATCCTTTCCATTAATTTACCCACCACTGACGTCAAACTAACAGGTCTATAATTGCTAGGTTTATTCTTTGAACCCTTTTTAAACAATGGAACAACATGCGCAGTACGCCAATCCTCCGGCACTATTCCCGTTTCTAATGACATTTGAAATATTTCTCTCATAGCTCCTGCTATTTCTACACTAACTTCCCTCAATGTCCTAGGGAATATCATGTCAGGACCTGGGGATTTATCCACTTTTATATTTTTAAAAAGTGTCAGTACTTCCTCCTATTTGAATCTCATAGTTTCCATAGCTACTCTACTTTTTTTCCTTACTTCACATAGTTCAATATCCTTCTCCTTGGTGAATACTGAAGAAAATTAAATTGTTCAATATCTCCCCCATCTCTTTTGGCTCTGCAGATAGCTGTCCATTCTGGTTCTGTAATGGTCCAATTTTATCCCTTGTTATCCTTTTGCTATTAATGTAGCTGTAGAAACCCTTTGGATTTACTTTCACCTTTCTTGCCAAAGCAACCTCATATCTTCTTTTAGCCTTCCTAATTTCTTTCTTAAGATTCTTTTTGCATTCTTTATACTCCTCTAGAACCTCATTTACTCCATACCTCCTATAATTATTGTAGATATCTCTCTTTTTTCGAAACAAGTGTCCAATTTCCCTTGAAAACCATGGCTCTTTCCAATTTTTACTATCTCATTTCACCCTAACAGGGACATAAAGATTCTGTACTCTTACAATTTCCCCTTTAAATGTCCTCCATTTCTCTTCTACATCCTTCCCATAAAACAGAGTGTCCCAATTCACTCCTTTTAAATCCTTACGCATTCCCTCAAAGTTAGCCTTTCTCCAAACAAAAATCTCCACCCTAGGTCCAGTTTCTGACTCTCTCCATAATTATATTGAAACTAATGGTATTGTGATCACTGGTCCCGAAGTGCTCACCAACGAATACCTCCGTCACCTGACCTGCCTCATTTCCTAACAGGAGGTCCAGCACTGCCCCTTCTCTGGTCGATACCTCTATGTACTGCTGCTAAAAACTATCCTGCACACATTTTACAAACTCCAAACCATCCAGCCCATTTACAGAATGTGTTTCCCAGTCTATTTTTGGAAAATTGAAATCTCCCACAATCACTACCTTGTGCTTACTACTAATATCTGCTATCTCCTTACATATTTGCTCTTCCAATTCTTGCTCTCCATTTGGCGGTCTATAATACACCCCTAAAAGTGTTGCTACACCATTCCCACTTCTCAGTTCCATCCAAATAGCCTCCCTAGACGAGCCCTCTAATCTATCCTGCCAAAGCACTGCTGTAATATCCTCTCTGACAATCAATGCAACACCTCCACCTCTGGTCCCTCCAATTCTATCGCACCTGAAGCAACAAAATCCTGGAATATTTAGTTTCCAATCACAGCCGTCCTGCAACCATGTTTCACTGATTGCCACAACATCATATTTCCAGGTGTCAATCCAGGCTCTAAGTTCATCCACCTTTCTTACAATGCACCTAGCATTAAAATGTACACATTTTAGAAACCCACCATCCCTTATTCTCTGTCTATTATCTTTTTCCTCTTTCTCGCCTACATTTTGGGTCCGAGTGCTTCCCTTCTCTGCCTCTTGCCCCACACCCTGTCCCCTAGCCCCCTCTACCCGAGTCCCTCCCCCCAGCCTTTCTAGTTTAAAGTCTCCCCAGTAGACTTTGCAAATCTCCCTGCTAGGATATTGGTCCCCCTCGGGTTCAAGTGCAACCCGTCCTTTTTGTACAGATCATGCCTTCCCCAAAAGAGGTCCCAGTGATCAAGAAACTTGAATCCCTGCCCACTGCACCAGTCCCTCAGCCATGCATTTATCCTCCACCTCATTCCATTCCTACTCTCACTGTCACGCGGCACAGGCAGTAATCCTGAAATCGTTACCCTTTTGGTCCTTCTCCTTAACTTTCTCCCCCAACTCCTTAAATTCTCCCTTCAGGACCTCATCTCTTTTTCTGCCTATGTCATTGGTACCTATGTGTACCACAACATCAGGCTCCTCTCCCTCCCTTTTCAGAATCTTTTGGACACGTTCCGACACGTGCGAGACCCTGGCACCAGGGAGGCAAACTACCATCCGGGTTTCCCGACTGCGTCCACAGAATCGCACATCCGACCCCCTAACTATAGAGTCCCCCATTACAATTGCCCTTCTCTTTTTGCTACCCTTCTGAGCATCAGGGCCGGTCTCTGTGCTGGAGACCCGGCCGGTGTTGCTGCCCCCAGGTAGACTGTCCCCTCCAATTGTACTCAAACCCGAGTACCTATTTTCCAGTTGCCCTTCCTAACCGTGACCCACTTGTCTGCCTCCTGTGGTCTGGGAGTGACTGCCTCCCTGTAGCTCCTCTCTATGACCTCCTCACTCTCCCTGACCAGACGGAGGTCATCGAGCTGCTGCTCCAGGTTCCTAACACAGTTCTTAAGGAGCCCCATCTCGACACACCTGGCGCAGATGTGGATGTCTGGAGGGCTATCAGATTCCCTGACCTCCCACATCTGACATCCAGAACAGTACACTGCCCTTGCCTTCATACTCCCCCCTTACACAGGATACAATATCAACACAATACAAAGTACACAACAAACTGCTGGAATCTGACTGCCAATCAGCTGCTTTCCCTAGTCCACTTCCCACCAATCAGCTGCTTACCCTAGTCCACTTCCCACCAATCAGCTGCTTACCCTAGTCCACTTCCCACCAATTAGCGGCTTCCTCAAAAAAAACACTTCTCTGAATGGAATGTTATGGATTTAGGTAAGCCCCGCGCTTGATTTTAAACCTTACCGGTCGGGTGTCGCTCCTCCCCCTCCTTCACTTCCAACGGCTCCTGTGGGCCTCCCATGGATGATGAGGCACATGCCGTGGGTCATCTTAGTTCTGACCCCAACTCTGATGGTAAGGTTGAGCCAGATGTTCCATCTCTGCAGGCCACACCAGCAGCCCCAGTTGACAGAGCTGCTTCAGGTCTCCCTCTTGGAGGCAGAGACCAAGGCGGGTCAGTATCCTGCTGACGCTGAGTCTCAGGGTATGGCCATGGGGATTACCGCAAAGGATGAAGGGCACGTGTCAGAGGTACATTTTCCTGACAACAAAGTTGTCATCCCAGCAGAATGTTCCATTCGGGTACAGGTCCAATGGGGTCATATCAGCATAGGTATCCTGCGGCAGTGCCTGTTAGGGCTGCCTACGAATCGCCCTCTCTGAGGAGGGGAGTGCGAAAGGTCAAGATATAACTGACTCCAGGCTCTAAAGAGGTCGATGGAACATACTTGTGCAGATATGTGCCGGCAGTGAACAGCGCCAATGTGAGAGCCAGCTGCCAAATCTGTTATTCAGGTAAGGCCTATTCAACAGGGGAGAAAAACCTGGCAGTTGAATCAATTAAGGCCAACGGCGGACAAAGGTTCATTGTTTCAGAACGCACCCCAGGCGCTTAACGGCAGTAGGCAGTTCACTGGAGCTGGGGGCAGCGTGACAGCTGGGCAGAAGTTCCACGCACCCTACCAACACTACTCAACAGTGGGTCTGGCACTTCCGAACATGGGTAAGTGCACCACTCACAAGTTGTAATATATACACTTGTTTGTCGAACACAGAAAGGATAAAAACATCAGCTTAGAGGCACAGTACTTGCATTCCAAGCAAGTTTTGGAGGGTTGTCTTTGAAGATAAGGTTTGGAAATCGGGCCAGAGTTCTCATGCAAAGCACCCATGGAATAAGGCAGGAGTGGCCCGTTTATTATGATAATTGGAGAGTGTCGGGCATATGAACTTTCCGAATATGAAAACTTCTTTTCCTGACTAACAACAGATTCATTTGGGTCTCAAAGATCCATTCTATGCAGTTCCCATTACAGAGGTTACCAAAGACAATATAACTGTACTAATAACAGTAAAACTTTGCGGAATGGGATAAACTGTTTGTTGGTCATTGGGATTCACCTTTAACTATTAATTAGCCTATGACTCCGCCCTGTGGCAAGAGATTGGAGTTATTAGCAACCTGTTATAAAACTGACTTCTATTTCATCAAGAGTAATTGGCAATATAGTAGCTGCGTCTCAGCTGTGCAAATCAAGGAACTGATGCTGTGCAAAGTAGCGACCTCTCAAAGGACATGTAGATCATTGTTAACAACCTTATGCTATTATCAGCTGAAGCTACCTCAGTCATAATGATGAACAAACAGTATCCAGCATTGCTCCAGTAGTTTGGTCGGTCAAATTCAGTTATTACAAACTGATGCTGATGCTGAGGGCTCTAAGGTGAGAAGTTCTGCATACCATCTCTAGTTGGAGGTAGTGGAGATTTGCATGTTACCAATTCTTCAGTTGTTGGTATCAACTAAATATATAAACTAGATGCACCCCATGGGTAAAGGGCTATTGAGCGAATATACATAATCTACATGCTCAATTTCAAGTTGCTACACTGCGGTGGTGACATATGTTAGTCTCATGGCAATCAAGTAAAAGTATCCTGTAATAATTTACCTAATCTCCTTTGCCACTGGTGTATCATCCAGTTCAGATCAATGACAAGTTTAGGTATTGGATCTCAAAGTATTATGAAAGTATGGTTCAATGGTACATCGAATATTGACATGTTGTTTTCATGTTTATTCATTGATTGCAAAAATATGTGGCACAACAGTGCAGAGAAATACATTCTCGCTACAAGAAGGAGGATTTTTTTTTTATGTCTTCCTCTATTTTGCCTCATTAGTCGGGTCTTAAAACAGTCGGCAAGACCTCGCTTTAGGTTTTCGTACTGTCTGACTGGCTAAGCAGCCATGTTGCCTGCTTTCGTCAGGCATAATAATACAACCGTATACGGTTATTCTAAAAAATGAAAACTTTGCTGGTTCAAACTGTGGTTTAGGAAACCGGCCTCTGCATAATAAAACAATTATTGACTTACACATTCTGAATGGATTGCCTTACGGCTCAGGTTGTCACATCAAGCCATGGATGTGCTCACTATAGAGTGCAGGGATAGTATCCAAAAAAGCAGTACATTCCTATTGAGGGGATCGGAAGCGGTTTTGTTTAAATGTTAATGTTACATTTAATACGATACAGATTACTGACATCTTCCAGTTCATTCTTAAATGGTCTTGACGATAATTCAGTTATAGAGCCACTCTGTCGGGTTCAACCCCAGATATCGAGTTGTAAAAGTGATCTTGACACAAGTTCTCCCACTACAAGAATATGCAGTTTGGATATTGAAAATGTGTTAAAAATACTTCACCAGGGGGTTCCAACTACATCCTTAGTCATGACACTAATATCAGCACAACGAGGGAAAACATTGCAAAGGCTGTGGCTTGATTGGGTGGAATTGGCTGCAGGTGCCATTACATTTTACATTCTGATCTACACAAGCAGAGCAGACCAGGGGTGGCAGGATTTAAGATCATATTTCGGATACCCCACGGACTCACGTCTATGTGGGAGGACAGGCTTGCTATATTATATCAAGACCACCAGAATCCTAAGAAGTGTGGAATCAGCATTGTTTATTAAGCGACAAACAACCACACAAGGAAGGGTCGGTTCAGACTATTTCAAGGTGGCTGCAGCAGGTTCTGGTTTATGCAGGTATTAACACTGACGATTGTACATCTCATTCCACCAGGACAGCATCAACATCAGTGGCCAGGGCAATGGATGTTCCCATCGACCATATCCTCGCGTCCGCAGGATGGTCAACTGAATTGATTTTTAAAAAAAATTTACTATAGGCCAGTTACGGACTCGGGTTTTTGCATCCACTTTAGTCTCCCCTGAGATTCAGGGTTTGCTATTGATTTCTTTATTAATGTAAACCATTAATACATTTGAATCAAAGTCATGCTTAATGCATTTTTTGATTATTCACTCATCCTGAGTCAATCGATGCAGTGAGATTTGGATCTGCAGCATGAAATCACAGGGCTTTGAACCCTTCATGGAATCACTCACATGACTCCGAAGTAAAATAGTAAGATTAAACGAGAACCTACCAGTTTGAAGTTTGACCTTGATTTTATGAGGAGTTCCGTTGGTGATTACATGCCCTCCATGCCCAACCCTCTCTCATAAAGGTCATCTGATAGTTCTCAGGTTGCTAATCTTACTTTGTTAACTTCAATTTTTGGTTATCTGTGATTTCATACCGCTGCTTTGAAGATTGACGCACATGCAAACTGGCAGGGTTCTTCTTCATGTAATCACCAACGTAACTCCTCATAAAATCAGGATCAAACTTCAAACTGGTAAGTTCTCATTTAGTTTTACTATTCAGAAGCATTATGTGTTTAACACAAAGGGAGAAAATCTACCTCAAGGTCCTCTGAAACAGTTAATATGTACATTTTTTTTCTTGTTAGCTAAAGTAGATATAATTTCCTAATCAGAATTTCCAGTGGGAACTGGTATTCCAAAGTTGACTCCACTTTTCTTACTTATCCAAGCAAGTTAATGCTTCAGAGCTCAAATGAGCTTGCAGGCCCCTCTGTAAATAAAACTAATTTTAAATTGTCAATTAGCAGTGCTTAACATAGCAGTGCTTCTATTTTCTTCATAATCCTTGCATATTGGGCTCATTTAAGTTACAATCAGAATTTCTGCAGACAGAACCCTGTCGATTTAAACAGTAAACATTAATTACTTGCTGTCAGAAAATATGTTGCTTGGCTGTAAAGAAAATTGAGTGAGTTATAAAGTCGTAGTGAATCTTACGCCAAAATTATACTGCTGATGATATCTGAGCTCTGATTTGATCTGTGCTTTATACTGCATCTATTAATATCACACATATTAAATTGAGAACATTCAAGTTAATCAGGCCATTTTTATTTAACTAATCAAGTCTTTAGTTTACTTAACCTACGTTGATTAATAAATGCTGCTGAGTTGCACTGGAAGCCTTTGACGTAGGAAGCTAATGGTGCAGTGACACAGGACTATTTTTTCGCTATATTATGAACATTTCCTTTTACAATCTTTCATCTCATCATAACATGCATAATATTTAGCTCCCTGAAGTGTGTAATTGTAGGGGTGGAGTGCAGGTTTGAAAACAAAGGCAACATTATCCACAGGATGGAAACTTTCCAGAATATGGCTGTGATGTGCTTGTGAGGAATAGCATAGTCGTTCACAGAATGTTTATTTTTTATCAGCCCTTGTGGCAAATGGAACATTTTTACCTCCATCCCCTCTTTCATGTGAATTGTACAGCAAAAGCTAATGGTCACGAGTGGCTTGAATTCGGAATTGCACCAAAGTTGAAATTAAACGATCCGAATCTCAGTCTTTTAGTATGTGAATGGTGATGGTGGTTACGATAATATAGAAGACAGTTTTATAAAAAGGATTCCAGATGAATGTTCAACATCTTTGAGAAGGCACATTTATGAGGCACAATTTCTATACGCATTGGCGCAATGAACCTCACCCAATATTATTCATGTTGTTAATCCTGGCTAAATTGGCGAGGCTCGAACTTCAAAATGGGGTAAAAGCTTCAGGGGCTGCTGGGAGATTTGGTCAATTGGAATTGCTCTCTGCAAAGCTGGGACAAGCTGCAAAGAGGTGCCAGTGTGTCTAGAGCTTACATACAATTTGTAAGCGAAGAATGAGAACATCTACCAGCAAAATTCATAGAATGGATTGGATGGCTGAAAACCAGACATACACCTTGTAAATAATTGTGAATAATGTTGCAGAGTTTCACTTTGCCGAGTATTCATTGGATGAGATATTGAGCCTTGTCTGCGTTTCTTGTAGATCAGGGTAAATGTTTCTAAGTTGGCTTCCTTACGAAGACCATTTTGAATACAATGCATTGAGCTGTCGTATTATTGGGTTAGGGAAATGTCTGTTATGTATGGGTTAATTGATATCTGTAATTAGGTTATTAAGAGACCATCCCCATGTGGTTCAGCCCCTCGAGGACCCGGGACATTTAAAAGTCCGCTATCACGAGGTTCTGGGAGAGCGCTTGGGACTGCGTGAACTACTGGAGTGTCTCTGTCTGAGCGAGGCCTAGAAGGCTTGAACAGGCAGACATGAGGATCAAATCCACGGTGGAATAGGTACAGTACTTGAACTGTAATGCGCTTTCGTTAAAATAAAATTTAGTTGTTTCAAGTGCTTGATTCAGTGCTTTTACTGAAACTTGACAGGGGGGAAGCTTAGAAACGAGCAATTTACTTTGGGAGCTCACCCAGGATCTCAAAAGACCCTCAAACACAAGTTTGCGATCAATGGTGTCGCGCTGCTTCGATCGCGAGTGCAGAAATCGGGCCCACTGTGCGGTTTTCGCATTGATTTTCAGCACTTCGTGAGTCGGAGCGGATCGATCATTCGTGGGCTTGGGAAAGGGTCTAATCGAGATCATTAGAACAGAGTCTAGCAAGCACGGGGGAGTAGTTTGCATGCCTTTGGTTAGTGGCCCATAAATCCAGGGTGGGGTTAGAGCCCCTGCTGGGGTTGGGTTAGAGGCCCAAAACTTTGATCGTAGTTGGCAGACTGTAGCTGCTTTAATGAGAGCCAAATGTGCTTCATCGGGCGAGGAGTTTCCCAGGGTTAGACTTGGTATCCAATTTGGTGGGGTATTAAAATACAGGTCTTGCCTTCGATCGGATCATTGCCGGGAGCGCAAATTGAAAGTGTGCGCTCTGAAAATCGGCATAGATAACTCACAGCATGAAGCAGCTAGGCGCTGGATCCTCGGTGCCCAGCAGAGAGGAGTGTCTGTGTGTAGGTATCTGAGTCTCTCCCTGAAGAGATGGATGAAGAGCCTTGAGAAGGTACTGGGCTTGGATGGACAGAGTATAGATTGGCCGGAATACTCCAGTCCATTCAAGAATTCAACTGCGCAATTTTAGTTGATTCGAGAGCCTGTGTAGTAAGAGAGATATGCACTAAAATTAGGAGATCGAGTTCGAGTTCGAATCTATATTTGCAAAGCCGAATTTTCAAATACAGAATTTCATATTGAAGTTCTGCCAGTAAGGTGGAATTCAAATTCCTGTATATAGAACTTCGAGGTTGGTGCATGTCCATGATTGATTCCGAATAGTGGCTGATCAACAGTGAATAGTAACCCTCTGGTCGATTGTTGATTAGTACCTGATAACAAAGAGTACCTGAGAGACGGGAGCCTCCTTACCTGATGAAAAGTAATCCGAATAGCGAAGAGTACCCCTAATTCTGACAAACTGAGAGAGGAGGGATAGAGGTCCCCCTATAGAAGTCCAATCTTAGCAGAGGGATAGGAACACTCAGGAGGAAAAGTAATCATTTAAGGAATAGTACCCCTCAGCAAAGAGTAAATTAGGAAGGGGAAAATCTTCAGTATCAGTGGGAGAGGTTCACTGCTTGATAACAGCATGATGCAGCGTCTAGATCGAGTGTTCATGAATTGTGTGCTAGTGCTTTAAATCATTTTAAATTGTAAGAATCTAGCTTTTCTTATTGTCATAGGATCCGGATTTTGTAAATATTCTATGTATGTAAATGAACTTGGAGTATATTAAGAATTAACAGTTAAGATTTAGATCTTAGTGTTAAGTCTGCAGACTGTCATTTTTGTTGCTGCTTGTGCATGCTATTACGGATTTAAAAACTTGAAGTAAGAGTGTGTTTAAGTTAGATATTCGTATTTGTTTAAGATTGTTTTGTAAGAATCTGAATCAGGGTGGGTCGATCGGGGATTGTACTCTTATGATTGTTGCATCAGGGGAGGAGTTAACCCGCGGATTGATTGCACCACGAGGAATATTAATTAGAGTGGGATTTACTCAATGCTTATAGTTTATATTGGGGTGTGTTTTGGGTTATTGATAATCGGGGGAATATTTTCGTTCTTAATTATAGATCTGTTAGCTTGGTTTGGGTTCGTCTGTCTGTGCAAACTTAAAGTGAATTGAGTGAGAGAGAGATTGCTGCGCAAGAGTCTGCGAGTGGGAGTTAGAGTGGGAGTTGGATTGAGATCCTTTGTTTGAATGTTTGGAATTGAATGCAGTGATTGTGATTGAACCGATAAGAGAGTTGGGAGAGATACTGAATAGGAGCGAGTGGTTTGAATAATTGAATAGGAGTGACTGGGAGACAGTTGAAAGGAAGTGATTGCTGGAGTAAGTGTGAATCGGAAAGACCATTGACCTTTGTGTGGGAGAGAGTCCATTGACTTTGGAGTCTGAGAGGAGGAGTGATTGAAAGAGGTGTTAGTGTCTGGAACCTATATTTTGTAATTTGTGTTTTGACCATTGTTCCGAGAATGGGGAATGACTCTGAGAAGGATCGATCAAACAATTAGAAAGCCCGATAAGGATAATTTGCGAGGAGCTACCAAATGAAGCGGATAGACTGAGAGGATTATCGAGGAAATTAAATGCAATTTTGAAAGTCAAACCTTGGCCATTGGGGGGGACTAAAGTCTTTAATAGGATAAACTATAGAGAGACGATCGTTAAAAAATATGGGAATAGTGCGGAAAGAAACAAGTTAATTGGGATGTGGAGTAAAAGAAATATAAATAAATAAATTGTTTTGCTATCCACCCTAAGAATGGCGGCCTGTAAATTGGGAATAGGAGAAAATGATAAAACTGATCCTTCTCGGGACATTTCAGAGCGGGGACAGGGAGAATTAGTAAGCCAACAGCAGGAGCAGGAGAGAGTGTCATCTTTTGAAAGGGAGACTAATAGGATGGCTCTTAAAGGAGAGGTGCCAACGTAAACTAAATCGGGTAAATTCGGTAAGAATGAAATAGGGTCTGCACATCTTGAAGGGAGATATATTTATTATATGCTGGGGTTTGCAGAATTCTAGAATTACAGAAGAGTGGAGCTAGAGCCACAGTATTCCTCACAGAACTCTCATGTTCCCAATTTGGAGAAACTGTGCACAGCCTGCGAGCGGGGCACACGGGAGGAGTCAGCGTTATCTTCAGCTCCTCCCCTAAATTTAAATCTGAAATAGAAACATCGGGGAGAGATCTTCTATCTCCTATGATTGCCCCACAGGTGGAGGACAGTAGGGGGTAATAAAGGAGCTAGAAAGAAGACTCCATCGACATGGGTGCCGAAATTAATTTGGGATTTCAGTAGCGAGAGGATGAAAGAATCCTTCTAGAAGTACCTGGATAAAACAAATTGCCTTTTAGGGAGTGAGATAGGGGGCGAATATGGATGGATTGACCCAGACATGGATAATATTATTATGTCAGAATAATTCACCATGAAAGGGGATTTAGTAAGGACACCCCGTAAACAATGTGTTTGTAGGGAGATGCCCGCATTAGGTATAAACGTCCCGCTGACCACAGACAGTCAGATATCAAGGCAGCCTAGTTCAACGGCAGCCTGGGAATTAGAGGTTCAAATAAAAGAAATAAGCACAGATGAAGATAAGGAGGAAGAAGACCTCAAGGCCTGGATAGACCTCCCATTCAAAGAACCGACCTTTCCACTGTTTGGCTGGCGAGGTTATAGAGCAATCCGGCCTGATCAATGTTACAGTTGTGGGGGATTGGGACACTGGAGTCGGTCGTGTCCTATGAGAGAATATTATCAGGAAGGAAGGGGGTGGAGAAGGAGGCCAAGGGTTCACAGAAACCGATGGATTCCAAGAGGGTACCGAGACTCTTGGGACTAGGCTAGCGACCTATAACGACTTCTGGGACAAGCCTCACTTTAAAGCACTGACTTCAAATAAAAAACATTTCTCTGTGGTTTGCAGTAAAATACCTGAATTGTGTCTAAATTATGGGCATTAGAAATATATTTATAAATTTTGGATTTGATCTCGAAATTGTATGGTGATGAATTGGAGGGACTTTTAAAATTTTTGAGATTTGAAATAGACTTGGTATCTGGCTTAGGAATAATTGAAGTTTGATTATTAACTGACATTGTTATTATCTCATCCTCAGAAAGGCAGACAAAGATGGAAAGGATTGTTCAAAGGGCATCAAGAAGGATGGAACTTGGGAAGATCTGGTAACATGGAATTACTTGGGGAATATGAGAGTTGGAATTAGAATTGGGATCAAAACTGGAATTAAAATTGAAAATTAAAATGTGAATTGAAATTGAAATTGGAGTGGAAGTGAAAATGGTCAAAAGAGGAATTGTGAGCAGCAGGACTTCCCTTTAAAAGACCGGACTAAGGAATTATTCAGTAATGTAGTACTAGTACCAGCGAGAACCCCTAGACAAAGAACGAAGCCAATAGAATAAAAGCGAGAACCCCAAGACAGAGAACAAAGCCAACATAGTAAAGAGCCAACATAGTAGAGAATCAACATAGTAATGAGTTACTATAGTGAGGAGTGCATACATAAATAGGAAGAGGTACTGGAGGAAAGACTTGGTAAACTGTAGGGAGAAACTTAAATTGTATGGAGAATAGCAGAGCCGATGCATATTTGCCCGATGGATTTGGATTGTTTAACCCTTGATGGTACAGTGGCTTCTATTAACAAGGTGGAAAGAAATTGTCCCTGGATTTGGCATTCTTGATTGGATTTAGGATAACATTAATAGCAAAGGAAATTGATTGTTTACATTTGAACAGCTGGGAATTCCACAGGAATTGAAATGGAATTGTATTATCGGCTACAATGCTGTGGAATGAGGATGAGATGGGCATTGAAATTTGAAATAGTAAATTGAAGGCTGAGACTGAATTTGGTTAAATTGGAACATTTATCATGGTTTGCTTTAAATTAGAGTCATGCCTGTAGGGAAATCAGGAATAGGGATACCCAGCTGAAATTTATATGATTACCCGTCATCAGTTATACATATTATAACATCGTGTGAGTGCGAAGAAGGCTAATTAATGTCGATCCTAGAATAATCAAGAGTATATTAGGGAACAGAATAGGAATAGGGAATATAATAGGTTCGAATAGGGATAGGATTGCGAATGTGGGGGAAAGCATAAGTGCATGATGGTAACTTGCTTCGTCCCAAGTTTAATTTCTAGGTTTTAGGTTTAGGCTGTGGAAGGTGATTAAAGACTGGGCAGCAACATGGATGGAGGGAATTTGTGCCCATGAAAACGCAGGAGGTGAAGACTCCTCAGACAGAACTTGTGAAGTTATGCCCATGAAAACTCGGGACGCTTGACAAGATTCTGGGAAGAAACATCAACATCTTGTGTTGCTGATAGAAAGAAAATGTAAAGCACACTTATGTATATCTGGTTAGCTGATTGAGCCATTTTGGTTATCATAAATGATGGGTTATCATATATGGTTAAAGGAAGGAATGTTAATCCTGGCTAAATTAGAGAGGCTAGGACTTCACAATGGAGTAAAAGCTTCAGGGCTGCTGGGAGATTTGGTCAATTGGAATTGTTCTCAGCAGAGCTGGGACAAGCTGTGAAGAGGTGTCAGTGTGTCCAGAGCTTAGATACAATTTGCAAGCAAAGAATGAGAACATCTGCCAGCCCTGTCAATTAGGTGCAAAATGCATAGAATGGATTGGATGGCTGCAAACCAGACATACACCTTCTAAATAATTGTAAATAATGTTGCAGAGATGGACTTTGCCAAGTGTTGATTGGATGAGGTATTGAGCCTTGTCTGGGTTTCCTGTAGATCAGAGTAAATGTTTCTAAGTTGGCTTCCTTACCAAGTCCGTTTTGAATACAATGTATTGAGCTATTGTATTGTTGGGTTAGGTAAATATCTGTTATGTATGGGGTTAATTGATATCTGTAATTGGGTTATTAAGAGACCACCTCTATGTGGTTCTGCCTCTCGAGGTCCTGGGACATATAAAAGTCCGCTACCACGAGGTTCAGTGTCAATCTTCTGGGAGAGCGCTTGGGACTGCGCGAACTTCTGGAGTGCCTATGTCTGAGCGAGGCCTAGAGGGCTTGAACACGCAGACATGAGGATATAACCCGCGTTGGGATAGATACAGTAGTTGAACTGTAATGCGCTTTTGTTAAAATAAAATTTAGTTGTTTCAAGTGCTAGATTCAGTGTTTTTGCTGAAACTGGGAGGAAGCTTAGAAATGAGCAATTTACAATGTTCGTAACAGACCCAAGGTTTCCTAGCTAATTCCTGATGGCCATTAATGATATGTGAAAATCTTTGTATGTAATCGCTACATGTTTTGTTAAACTTTAAGCCCTTATGTAATCGTTCTCAAATATTAAATAAAGTAAACATGTGTTAAATCTCATGCTGTGCTTATTAATAATATCCTGTACAAAACTTTAAATGTTTTCAATAAAACTATATTTTGTGAGGCAAGTACGTTTGGAGGTAAGGATCGATGAGAATAGATGCAGAATATTGTGTAGGGTATGCTAAATGCAGCCATGGAAGAAATCCAAATGGGCAGAACCATTTATTGTGAAAACTTCAACAAACATCAGACTTCCATCCATATGTTGGGGAAAAGTCATTGACGATGCAGCTGAAGATGGTTAGACCCTGTAATCTGCCTTGAACAGTTCTTGGACCAATATACTTTGATGAAGTTGACTAAATTCCAACAAGCACAATGATCTTCCTTTGTGCCGTGTATGGCTCAAGCCAATATTAAGAGGGCTTTTAACTTGACTCAAGTTGAATTCAAGTCAAATTGATGTCATCACACCTCTGGAATTCAATTCTCAAGTCCAAGAACATATGAGCACAACAAATAGCAGGAGGTAGAGTATAACTAGGCCCTGACCATATTTACCACCCATTAAGATCACAGTTAATCCTCCTGTCCTCAATTCCACTTTGCCTGCTAACCATACCACTTAAAACCCCTTGCAGTTTAAAATATCAGTGCAAGTCACTTGAAAATATTTAACAGTGTTTGTAGCTCACTGGGGTGGATATTTCAAAATGTGTGAGCATCTGACTGGAAATATTCAAATGGTTGAGACCTTATTCTGCAACCATGCAGCCTAGTTGTAAATTTTCAATTGAAGGGAAATTCCGCTCAGCATTTATCAAGTCAACTATCATCTATGAGTCTGAAGAAGGGTCTCGACCCAAAACATCATCCATTCCTTCTCTCCAGAGATGCTGCCTGTCCCACTAAGCCACTCCAGTATTTTGTGTCATTTTTCTATCGTCAGGTCTCCTTAAATCTTATATATTTCAACAAGGTCATCACTCACTTCTCTGAATTTTAAGGAGTAATGGTCCAACCTTAACCTTGCCTTTTAATATTGCTCCTTCTTCCCAGTAACTGTCCAAGTAAACCTTGTCTGAACCACCTCTAATATGTACATAATTCCTGTAAAATGGACAAAACTATACGTGGAGGTCCTATTGTGTGTGGTCACCTATTCAGTTTGAATAAGATGCCCTAGATTTTCATGTCACTTTTATGCAATGAAGTGCAACATTCCATTTGTCTTCCTGATTACTTGTTAGATCTGCATTTGGTTTACTGTGCTTCGTGAGCAAGGACAACAGCATTTTATAGTCTCAGAGGGCAGAAGTTAGTGGAGTTGTAATTACTAAGGAGAAGGAGTTTGGGAATCTGAAAGGTCTGAAGGTGGATAAGTCACCTGGACCAGATGGACTAGACCCCAGGATTCTGAAAAAGATAGCTTTAGAAAATGTGGAGGTATTTGCAGTGATCTTTCCAGAATCACTAGAGTCAGGAGTGATCCCAGAGGACTGGAAAATTGCAAATGTTACTCTGCTGTTCAAGAAGGGAGCAAGGCAAAGGCCAGTTAGTTGCATATTAATAATTTGGATGATGGCCGATGGCTTAGGGGCCAAGTTTGAGAATTATACAAAGATACTGTAGGTGGAGGGGTAGGTAGTTGCAAGGCTGCGTACTCTCCCCTCTCCTTTACTCTCTCTACACCAACGACTGCACCTCCACAGACTCCTCTGTCAAGCTTCTCAAGTTTGCGGACGACACAACCCTGATTGGACTGATCGAGCATGAGGAGGAATCTGCCTACAGACAGGAAGTGATACAGCTGGTGTCTAGGTGCCATCAGAACAACCTGGAGCTCACTGCTCTTAAGACAGTGGAATTGATTATAGACTTTAGAAGAGCTCCCCCACTCACCATCAACAACACCACATTCATATCTGTGGAGTAATTTAAGTTCCGTTGAACCATCATCTCCAGGGACCTTAAAACGGGAGGGCACCATTGACTCCACAGTCAAAAAGGTCCAACAGAGGATGTACTTCCTGCGGCAGCTGAGAAAACACAATCTGCCACAGGAAATGATGGTCCAGTTTTATACTGCCATCATAGAGTCTGTCCTCACCTTCTCCATCATGGCAAATTGCTAGTATGTATAGATACTTGACTAATAAAAAATGTATTCAAAGTTTACAAGGAGAATGGTTTTGAGAATCAAAGATAAATCATCTATGATTGAATGGTGTAGACCGAATAGGCCGAGTGGCCTAATTCCGATCCTATGACTTAACTTTGCACTTAAATAACATTATTTTCTAACATTAATATCTCCATACTGTATGTTTACTCACATTATGCACAATGTGCCAGTTATTTGCTCTGTCACTTGAAGGGCCTGTCCCACTTACACGACCTTTACAGGCGACTACCAGCACCCATGATAGGTCGCCGAAATTTTCAACATGTTTCAACAGCGGCGACCAGAAAGATGCTATGACTCTTTGGAGACCTCTCACGACCATAGGAGACCTCTCACGACCATACAGGCTGTATGGTCACCCGCGACATGTCGCCAGGGGTTGCCTGTATGGTCGTGAGAGATCTCCTATGGTCGTGAGAGGTCCCCAATGAGTCATAGCGTCTTTCTGGTCGCCGCTGAATTTTCAACATGTTGAAAATTTCGGCAACCTATCACGGATGCTGGCAACCGCCTGTAAAGGTCGCGTAAGTGGGACAGGCCCTTCAAGTTTTCTGTCACTTGCAGACTCTTTTGGCAAAACTGGATCCATTTACACTTGTGAATCATACATAAAATGTGTTTTGCACATGGTCTGAAATGGTCGCACACATTTCCTGTTGAAGTCTTGCCCTGTGGGAAATTGGTTTGAGCACATCTTGTTGCATTTTACCCAAACACAAGTTTCCATGTTTCATTTCCCCCTCAAATTTTTCACGTGTACACAACTTGTTTTAATTCCTTAACAAGAAAATTGGGCCAGAAGGTCAAAATTTACAACCTAGTAAATGACTCGCATATAAGATGACATGTACGTCATACTGAAAATAGCGAACCATGTTTGATTTAATTCATCCTTCATCCTGGAAATATTATTATGTATTTTCAAAATTACTCTCATGAAACTTCTATTACAGGGAAATAGGCACAAATAGGTCACTGTAAATGTTGCGAATTCTGTGCAAAGGGAACCCAGATCTGTGAACTCAATAGCTGCCATGGATTGCAGGATCGTGGGGCCATCCATTTCATGAGTACCACCAGACTCAAAGGCAGAGAACTTGGAGCATCTCCCTCCGCCTCCTGTTTACCCACTCTGCATAAGTTGCCATGGAGAGGATCTATAAAAAACACACTGGCTCACTTCATGCCGGTCAGTGAATGAATGGTGTGACAGATGTCCATCAAGCTGTCTTATCTGTAAAATACACAGGTCAAGTTATAGAAACAAGGAACTGCAGAGGCTGGTAAACAGAAAAAGACACAAAGTGCTGGAGTAACTCAATGGGTTAGGCAGCATCTGTGGAGAACAAGGATATATGATGTTTCAGGTCAGAAACCTTTCTCAGCCAGGACAGTTATAACTGTTAGAAGAGAGCAAATTACAGTAACAATAAAATGAATGACGTTCCCATTTTGTCATTGTCATTGTGATTTCTAATATTGCATTGATGTGATGCACAGCATCCATTTAGTGCACAAAAAATGCCCCAAGTCCTTTCTTGTACTCTGCTTTCTCACCCATCTTTGTATTGTCAGCAAATGTGGCTAGTAAACACTTATTTTTCATTAATACCTTAGTCAATACTTAAGGTCCTGGCACTGATTAATTATAGAGTAGGAAACCATAATTAGAGGGTATTTTATTATTAATTTGTGTAAACATGAATCAACCTAATTATTGCTATTAAGTATATATCTAGTAACTATATTTAATAAGAATAAATTAAATATTTTATAACATTTCCATCAAGGAGATGAGGAGGAATTTTTTTAGTCAGTAGGTGGTGAATCTGTGTAATTCTTTGCCACAGTCCCTTGCACAGGGTGACATAGGGACTGACGATGCAGAGTCGCTGTGTATAGAATTCAGGAATTGTAAAGGTAAGAAGACACTAATGGGAGTTATCTACAGGCCCCCAAACAGTAGCCTGGATATAGGGTGCAAGTTGCAGCAGGAGTTAAAATTGGCATGTAACAAAGGAAATGCCACTGTGGTTATGGGAGATTGCAATATGCAGGTAGACTGGGAAATCAGGTTGGTTCTGGACCCCAAGAAAGGAAGTTTGTACAGTGCCTCTGAGATGGATTCTTAGAGCAGCTTTTAATGGAGCCTACCAGAGAGAAGGCAATTCTGGATTTAGTGTTGTCTAATGAACCAGATTTAATAATGGAACTCAAGGTAAAGGAACCGCTAGGAGGTAATGACCATAATATAAGTTTTAATCTGCAATTTGAGAAGGAGAAGGTTAAATCAGAAATGTCAGTGTGACAGTTGAACAAAGGGGACTATGAAGGCTGAAAGAGGAGCTCGTCAAGGTTGATTGGAAAAGGATCCTAGCAGGAATGACGGTGGAAGAATAATGGCAGGAATTTATGGGCATAATCCGGAAGATGCAGGATAATTTAATTCCAAAGAGGAAGAAAGATTCTAAGGGGAGTAAGATGCAACTGTGGCTGACAAGGGGAGTTAGGGATGGTATAAAACTAAAAGAAAATGTGTATAACTGTGTAATCTGGCTTCCCGCAAAGAGTAGCAGGAAGCCGGAGGATTGGGAAACTTTCAAAGGACATCAGAAGGTAACAAAAAGGACAAACGGGGTGAAAAGATGAAGTACAAAGGTAAGCTCGTCAAGAATATAAAGAAGGATAGTAATAGTAAAAGCTTCTTTAGGTATGTTAAGAAAGAAAGATTAGTAAAGACAAATGTGGGTCCCTTGAAGGCAGAAACAGGTGAAATTATTATGGGGAACAAGGAAATGGCAGATGAGTTGAACAGGTACTTTGTTACTGTCTTCACTAAGGACGACACAAACAATCTCCTAGAGGACAGAGGATCTAGGGAGACAGAGGAACTGAAAGAAATTTGCATTAGGTGAGAAATAGTATTGGGTAGACTGAAGGCTGATAAATCCCCAGGGCCTGATGGTCTGCATCCCAAGGTACTCAAGGAGGTGGCTCTAGAAATCGTGGATGCATTGGTGATCATTTTCCAATGTTCTATAGATTTAGAATCAGTTCTTGTGGATTGGTGGATAGCTAACTTTATCCCACTTTTCAAGAAAGGAGCGAGAGAAAATGGGGAATGATAGACCAGTTAGCCTGATATCAGCAGTGGGGAAGATGCTGGAGTCAATTTTTAAAGAAGTAATGACGGCATATTTGGATAGCAGTAAAAGGATTTCACTGCTACATTACCACATTGAATGGCGGTGCTGGCTCGAAGGGCCAAATGATCTACTCCTGCACCTATTATCTATTGTCTATTGTCCAAGTCAGCATGGATTTATGAAGGGCAAATCCTGCTTGACTAAGGTTCTTGGGTTTTTTGAGGATGTGACAAGTAAAATGGATGAATAAGAGCCAGTGGATGTAGTGTATCTGGACTCTCAGGACGCTTTTGATAAGGTCCCACATAGGAGATTAGTGGGCAAAATTAGAGCACATGTTATTGGGGTAGATTTTTGGGGTAGATTATTGACATAGATATCGACATTGGTTGGCGGACAGGAAACATAGAGTAGGTATAAACGGGTCCCTATCAGAATGGCAGGCAGTGGCGAGTGGAGTGCCGCAAGGGATGGTGCCGGAGCTGCAACTATTTACAATATATATTAATGATTTTTGATGATGGGATTAAAAGTAACACCAACAAATTTGCAGATGACACAAACTGGGTGGCAGTGTGAACTGCAAAGAGGATGCTTGGAGGTTGTAGGTTGACTTGGACAGGTTGGGTGAGTAGGCAGATGTATGGCAGATGCAGAATAATGTAGATAAATGAGAGAATATCCATTTTGGTGGCAAGAACAAGGAAGCAGATTATTATCTCAATGGTGTCAGATTAGGAAAAAGGGAAGTGCAACAAGACCTGGGTGACCTTGCACACCAGTCACTGAAAGTAAACATGTAGGTATGGCAGGCAGTGAAGAAAGCTAATGGCATGTTGGCCTTCATAACAAGAGGATTTGAGTACAGGAGTAAAGAGGTCCTACTGCAGTTGTACAAGACCCTGATGAGACCACATCTTTATTGTGAGCAGTTTTGGTTTCCTAATTTGAGGAAGGACATCCTTGCAATTGAGGGAGTGCAGCGTAGGTTCACGAGGTTAATCCCCAGGATGGCGGGACTGTCATATGAGGAAAAATTGGAAAGACTGGGTTTGTATTCACTGGAATTTAGAAAGATGAGAAGGGATCTTATAGGAACATATTCAATTATAAAAGGACTGGATAAGCTAGATGCAGGAAAAATGTTCCAATGTTGGGGGAAGTCGAGAACCAAGGGCCACAGTCTAAGAATAAAGAGGAGACCATTTAAAACTGAGATGAGAAGAAACATTTTCACCCAGAGTGATGTGAATTTGTGGAATTATCTGCCACAGAACGCAGTGAAGGCCAATTCACTGGATGAATTTAAAAGAGTGTTACAGTACATAGAGCTCTTGGGGCTAGCGGAATCAAGGGATATTGGGAGAAGGAAGGCACGGGTTACTGATTGTGGATGATCAGCCATGATCACAATGATTGGTGGTGCTGGCTCGAAGGGCCAAATGGCCACCTCCTGTACTTACTTCCTATGTTTCTATGTTTCTAAGGCTATGGAGGCCAAGTCTGTGGTTATATTTAAGGCAGAGATAGACATATTGTTGATCAGTATGAGTGTTAGAGGTTATGGGGAGAAGGCAGGAGAATGGGGTTAGGAGGGAGAGATAGAACAGCCATGATTGAATGGCAAAGTAGATTTGATAGGCCGAATGGCCTAATTCTGTTCCTATCACTTATGATTTTATGAATACAATTGCACAAGTACATGAATGAGAAAGCTTTAGAAGAATATGAGCTTGTGAACAACATGCAAATAAAGATTTCCCTTGATTAAAGCCGCAGCTGCAGTGGGCTGCCAGTTGACGTAATAGTTTGGAAACTGATCGCTGTATTTATACAAAATGATAAGTGTTTCATGAAAGTATGCATGTATGTAGATATATTTGTTTACTATTGGGACAACACAAATATGATATGGCCAGGAAATGGGTACCTTAAGACTGTCAAGATAAGGGGCCATGTAATTGAACACCAATCAATTCCTTATGGCCTATCAAAATGCACATCCATCACATAGTGATGAGATCAGGATCAGAGAGTTCAAAGTAAGAAGTATGAAGTGGTGAAATCAGATGACTGAGAACAGCCATCGATACAGGAAACCAAGGCACAAAGTGCTGGAGGAACTCAAGTGTCAGTCAGCATCCCTGGGAACATGGATAGGTGACGTCTCGGGTCGAGCGTCACCTATGAAAGGTCAAGGCATGGCAGGTAATTGGTGAACAGGTGAGGGGAGATTTTGATAGGTCGATAATGGGACAAAGGCCAGAAAGAATAGATTAGACGGTGCGAGACAAAAATTTGAAGAGTTGCAAATTGTGAAGCTGGGGGAATATGTGGAAGGGTAGCGAGAGGGAAGAAATAGATGTGAGTTCAGGTGGGGCACAGGATGGGGGGGGGGGGGGTGATGGTGGCGGCAGGGGGAAGAAAGGAGCGTGTGGGGGAGAAAGGGGAAGTAGAGGTGAAGGTTCCCTAAAATAGGAGAATTCAATGTTCATGCCATTGGGTTGCAAACTGCCGAGCAGAATATGAGGTGCTGTTCCTACAGTTTGTGTGTGGCCTCACTCTCATTAGCAACTGTTAGATCCAGTAGGCCTTGGCCGACTGAGCAGAAGTATTTGGCATAACGGTCGCCAAAATCTAGGCTTAATCTTGCCGATGTATTAGAACCACATCAGGAACACTGGGTGTAATAGAAGAGGTTAGATGAGGTGCTTTGTCTCACTTGGAAGGACTGCTGTGATCCCTGCATGGAGGGGTTGGAGGAGGTTTAGCTACAGGTATTGCATCTTCTGCAGTTGCAGGGGAATATATTTGGGGAGGGAGTGGTTTGGTGGGAAGGGATGAGTGAACCAAAGAGTTGCAGAGGGAGTGGTCTCTGTGGATGGCAGAAAGCGGTGGAAATGTGAAGATGTGACTGGTGGTGGTCTGATGTTGGGTTGTGGAGGCAGGTGGGGGTGAAAGGATAGGACCAGGTAAACTCTATCCTGTTTCCATCTGCATAGGGGGTGCTAGAGCAGAACTACAGGACACAAAGGAGACATAGGTGAGGGACCCATCTATGACAGCAGGGGAAAAACCTTGTTTACTAAAGAAAGAGGATGTTGGATCTCTGATGTTCTAGAATGGAAAGCCTCGTCTTGGTAGCAGATGCTGTGGAGATGAAGGAATTGAGAATAGGGAATAGCATCTTTGCAAGAGGCTGGGTCTGAGGAAGTGTAGACCAGATAACTGTGGGAGTTTCTAGGTTTCTAGTAAATGTCAATCAATAGTCTGTCCTCTTTGATGGAGACAGAGACATCAAGAATGGGGAGAGAAGTGTCATAGATAGTCCTGGCGAATTTGGGGGCAGGGTGCAAGTTAGTGGTAAAGTTCATGAAATCATCGAGCTCTACCCAATTTCTACTGGGTGGCGCTTCAATGGCAGCCTCACCTACAGTCTGATGGCCTTTTCATCCTTTTTTTGTTATTTTTAGTGTGTTTAAAAAGTTAGTGGCAATGCTCTCTGTTTGTTTCATGTGGTAGGCGGGCGGGGAGGTCAGGGGAAACTTGTTTTCAATCTCTTAACTTGACGGAGATGCGATTGTTTTCCGGATCGTATCTCTGGTCGCTCTGCGGCCTAACATCATGGAGCTGGAGGCCTTGCTTGGGACTGTCTTTGAGCCCCACAGCGGGGTATGGACTTACCATTGGACCCGATCCCTTGCCTGGGATCAACGCTCCAACCGCAACCTGCGGACTTTAACAACAAGGAGCTCTCAATCTCGTGTTGAGACCAACGTCGGGAATCTCTAAAAGCCGCACGACGTTCGACTCGCCCCGACCCGGGATAGATCGTCCAGAGCGGGGGAGCTGAGATTTCCCCCAATGCTGGAGCTTGATCGCCCGCTGCCAGATACGGGAGTAAGATCGTTCCGTCAACGGAAGGTTAGAGGCCCCCGACTGCTGGAGGACAAAGAAGGGAGAGATTGTACTTTCTTTCGCCTTCCATCACAGTGAAGAATGCGGAGGAGTCACTGTGGTGAATGTTCATGTTAAAATGTATTTTCTGTGTTCTGTTGCTTTTTATTGGTATGACTGTTGGGCAAATAAAATTCTTCGTATGTTGCAAAACATACTTGGCTAATAAAGTATGATGATGATTATGACTATGATGATTATGATTCTGCATAGGTGGAGGAGGCAGCGAAGAAAGAGTTGGGCGATAATGCCAGTGTATGTTTAAAACAGGGACTGTTCGATGTAAACAACAAAAAAAGGCACGCATAGCTGGGGTCCATGCGAGTACCCATGGGTATACCTATAACTTGGAGAAAGTGAAAGGAATACAATAAAAAAACAATTGATAATGAACCAAGTATTAGGACCACGAGACATATTGAAGAAAAAAGTATTTGCCACCACTGGATCACAAATGCCCTCTGACTCAAGCTTATACAAAGGACCATGTTTGCCTAACTGCCTGGTCTCACCAAAAATAGTTAAGATCACCATTGATGGGTTATCATGTATTATTAATGTGCACAGAATGTAGAAAACATGATGTATTCTTCCCTGTGCCTTTCCAAGGCTGTTTGTTTGCTGCCATTTGTCAAATCTCTGCCCAGGCAAATATTTCATGCAAAATGCCATGTGCAGAGTCTCATGTAGTAACTTATTATGTGGCATCTGATTAAATGGCTTTTGAGAATTCAAATACATTACATCTGCTGGTACTGCTTGATCCAACCTGCTCATTATGTTCTCAAACAACTTTAATAAATATGTCAAACACAATTTTCTTTTCACAGAACGTGACTCTGCTTGATTGTATAATGATTTTCTAAATCCCACCTGCTACTTATCAATGGATTCCAAAATTAATTATATTGCTTGCAAGTTTACTATGTGATTTATGTTTTCATTTGTTTTTGTACTCATCCTTCAGTGCTTTGTAAAGTGTTCCCAGTCATCTGGCCTCTGATTAACATCGGCAACATTGTCTGTCCCATCTTACGATGTGATAGCATTCTTAACTTGCTTTGTCACGGATGGCTCATTCTTACCTGTCAATGAAATGCAGCTTTGTTGAAAATTCAGAGATATTTCGACTACCTGCCAAGATGTCGTCCAAGGCAGGCTACTCATTGTGTGCAGGTCACAGAGGGGGATCTGCAATCACGCATTACAATTGCTCCACTCTTTTAAACCTCTACTCCAACAGCAGATCAAGTAATTGTACACTGTGGATGGCTCGATTGTAATCATGTATTGTTTTTCCGCTGACTGAATCAGCATGCAACAAAAGCTTTTCACTGTACACGTGATAATAAACTAAACCCCTCAAACTCAACTCAATATCTCCTTTGAATCTATTTTCTCAATCTAATGTACACAACTCTACCTTTATTAAATGTAAAAATACTGTAGTTTCCAACCTAGTTCTTATTCTCAAAATAACTGAAATTCAATATTGTGTACCCATCTTCCTCAGATAATTCTTTATCCTCATATTACACATTTATCCTGCCTCATTACACAAGATAATTTATGCTCTATTTGGTTCTAGGACATATTTTCTAATTCTAATTCACTTGAGGACAATACACAAGGCCATTTCAAGTCAAGAGTCAAGAGTGTTTTATTGTCACAAATACTGAAATCAAATAATTACATTCTTTCTTGCAGCACCACAGGTTTGTAAACACAGTACTCAATAAATTATTTGATAAACAAACAAAGAAAACAAGTCCAATGAATATAAACACAATATAGCGCAAACCAAAAACAAATCCAACATCCTGAGTGTAACCAAGACAGTTTGAAGTTTGGAGTTTAGTTGGTGTTTCCGGTGTTCAATAGCCTAATGGTTGTTGGGAAGAAACTGTTCCTGAACCTGGACATTGCAGTTTTCAGACTCTTATACCTTCTTCCCAATAACAGAAGTGAAATGAGAGCATGGACAGAGTGGTGACAGTCCTTGATAATGCTTGCTGCTTTTTTTAGACAACGCCTCCTATATATCCCTTTGTAAATTTCCTTTGTCTAACCTTCATTAAGTTAAGGCCACCCAAAGTGATTCCGCTTTTTTATATCTTCATGGCTCATCCATCTGATGCAGGAAACATTATCTTTCCATCTTATCTTGCTGACCAATATTACCACTACATTCCTTATAACTCTCTCAACTTGCATAACCTCCTCTAGTTATAGGTAGTTTTCTTCTCTTCATGGCAACCTCTTCATGTCAACACGGTACTTCACATCTGTTGGATAACGCCAGGCCTGATGGTCCCCCAGTTCTTCTTCTTGAATCCCATTTTTGCCTCCCTCATTGTCATATCACCCTGACTCTGTCCATTGTCACATCTACTCCTTTTATCCCAAGGAGCATTGCTGCCTCCTGATCATATTATGTATAAAGGAACTGCAGATGTTGGTTTAAACTGAGGATAGACACAAAAGCTGGAGTAATTCAGCGGGGCAGGCAGCATCTCTGGAAAGATGGAATGGGTTGATTTTCGGGTTGAGACCCTTCTTCAGACTGCTCTCTGAAGTTGCTGTAGTTTAAAGAAGGGTCTCAACCCAAAATGTCACCCATTCCTTCCCTCTAGAGATGCTGCCAATCTCTCTGAGTTACTCCAGGTTTTTGTGTCTATCTCCTGATCATATTTTCCTGGTAACTTACTTCTTTCCTCGGCATTACAGAGTCCAAAGCTCACTGTAGGCCATCATCTTGGAGCTGAGATTCCTTGAGAACCACTCGCTGCAAGTGTGGGTGCTGTAGATTGAAATGGTCTGCAGCAATTCCCATTTGCCCTGGACACTACATATCATCTTCATTGCCATGTCTGTCATAACGTAATATATTCAAATAATAATTGACAGTTTCAACTGGCTATTTACAATTTTTGTGTAATTTTGTCTTGTTAATATTCTAACATTAGGACAGTGAATAGAGTGGATGAGGAAAGGATGTTTACACTGCTGGGAGAGTCTAGGACCAGAGTTCATAGCCTCAGAATTAAAGGGCACTCTTTAAGTAAGGGGGTGAGGAGGAACTACTTTAGTCCAAAGGTAGTTACCAGATATGGACGAGAAAAGCTGTAATCATCACCAGCCATTTCTCTTCTCACCTGCTCGAATGTTAAGGGCCCATCCCACTTGGCCGTCATTCGCGCGCCATTCACGTGACCTGCTAGTGTATAGGTAGCACGTGGGTAACGTGTGGGTGGCGTGGGAGGGGCGCATGGAGTGGCGTGTGGACTTTGTCCCACACAAAATCTTCGCGGGCCACCGGCCTGTCGTGTAACTGACAGCCAAAGCGGGACAGACCCAAGACTCTGGCGCAGCGCAACGTCTCACCTCAGAAGCAGGCAAACGATTGCCGAGCTCGGCCTGGGGCTCACCTCGTTATGGATCTGGATCTGCCCCACTCCTACTCCCAGAGCGGGGTAAAGATGGTTGGAGATAGACACAAATGCAGGAGTAGCTCAGCGGGAAGAAGCGCGCGACCGTCGTGCGTCAGTCACTACCAGCCTGTCGCGTAAATGACGGCCAAGTGGAACAGGCTCTTTATACTTTCATTTCTTCATCAATTTTAAAACACCCGATTTCTGTACATGATTTTTGTTAAAGCAACAACACAACACCTCTTTCTCTTCTTTGATCTAAAACCCAAAGTCATTCTTATAGTCATCAAGTCACAGATTCATACAGCATGGAAATAAGATAAATTGGCCCAACTTACCCATGCCGACAAGATCCCCCATCAACACTAGCCCCACCTGCCCGCATTTGGCCCATATTCCTCTAAACCTTCCCAATGTACCCGGTTCCTGTATTTGTCCAAATATCTTTTAAATATTGTCATAGTAGCTGCCTCAACCACCTCCTCTGGCAGCTTGTTCCATATACCTATTACCCACTGTGAGAAAGTTGTCCCTCAGTTTCCTAAAAAAATCTTTCCCTCTCACCTTAAACCTGTCCTCTGGTTCTTGATTGTCCTACTCTTGAAAAAAGACACTTTACATTCACCCTATCTATTTCCCCCATGATCTTACGTAAGATCCCCCCTCAGCCTCCTGTGCCCCACATGGAATAAATTCTTGCAGACCCATTCTCTCTGCTGAGGTCTTCAGGTCCTGCCAAAATACTCGTAAATCTTCTCTCACTCCTCCAGCTTAACAACATCCTTCCTATAGTAGGGTGACCAAATCTGAATTCCAAATGTAGCCTTCTTAACCTCTTGCAATAACATAACATCCCAACTTCTCTACCGAATACCCTGACTAATGCAGACCAATATACCGAAAACCTTCTCACTCACCCTATCTACCTATGATGACACATTCAATGAACTATGTACCTACACTCCCATATTCCACTGTTCTACAACACTCCCCAGGGGCTTGCTATTCACTGTGAAGTTCCTGCCGAGGTTTGACTTCCAAACTACAACACCTCACACATATCTCTATTAAACTCCATTAAACTGTTCCTCAGCTTACTAGCTTTTCTTATGCCACACTTGACCATTTTCTTCTCCAATAGGACCCACTCTTATTTTAACATATTGAAAAAAAACCCTGTAGGCTTTCCTGTTTTAACATGTCAGTACTTTATCATAAACCCTTTTTACCCCCCTACTTATTATTTTAATTTCACCCTGCACCTTTTATCATCTTCTCTTCTTTCCACAGTGAGGAGCTCTTGGCATTTGTTATGTGTTTACCTTTTTTGCCTTTTCATACTCTGTATGTTCCTTAATATACAAGGGTGGCTCAGATTTGTGTTGTCCTTTTTATCAACTAACAATCTATGTAGCGTAAGCCTTACATTCATCGAATAGCTCCCACTGCTCGGATGATGATTTAGTTCAAGTTCAAGTTTATACGTCACATAGACATATGAGATGTGCAGTGAAATGAAAAGTGGCAATGCTCACGGACTTTGTGCAGAAAACAAACAAACAAACAAACAAACAAACAAACTATAAACAGAATGAAACAGAATCACATATTATTTTACATATTACATATTGCATATTGTGGGAGGAGAGAAAAAGGAAAAAACCCAGCAATTTTGAAAAAACAGTAGAATGGTACAGTAAAGTTAGTCCCTGGTGAGGTAGGACTTTGCAGTGCTAATGGAAAGAAACTCCTTCTCAACCTCTCCGTTCTCACAGCATGGCAACGGAGGTGTTTGCCAGACCGTAGCAACTGGAACAGTCCGTTGCAGGGGTGGAAGGGGTCTCCCATGATCTTATTGGCTCTGGAGTTGCATCTTCTAATGTATAGTTCCTGCAGAGGGGCGAGTGAAGTTCCCATAGTGCGTTCGGCTGAACGCACTACTTTCTGCAGAGCTTTTTTGTCCTGGGCAGAGCAGTTCCCAAACCAAATCGTGATATTTCCGGACAAGATGCTTTCCACAGCCGCTGAGTAGAAGCACTGGAGTATCCTCAGAGACACTCTGAATTTCCTCAATTGCCTGAGGTGGTAAAGGCGCTGTCTTGTCTTACTCATGAGTGCTGCAGCGTGTGATGTCCATGTCATATCCTCAGAGATGTGGACTCCCAGGTATTTAAAACAGCTCACCCTATCCACAGTATCCCCATTTATCCTCAATGGTGTGTACATCTAAATTTACATCCAAACACTGCCTCCAGCACACTTTTGCAATATTATATTTAAGTTGAGGAAAAGTGGCCTTGCCAGTTTTGGAGCTTTCACTCCCGCTATCTAGTTTAGTTTAGTTTAATCTACTGTCATGTGTACTGAGGTAGAGTCAAAGGCTTTTGTTGCATGCTAACCAGTTAGTGGAAAAACAATACATGATTACAATCGAGCTTACCATAGTGTTCAGATACATGATGAAGGGAATAACATGAATAATGTTTAGGGGAAGATAAAGATAAAGTCCAGTAAAGTCCAATCAAGGATAGTTCAAGTGTCTTCAATGAGATAGATATCAGCTCAGGACTGCTCTCCAGTTGTTGGTAGGATGGTTCAAATTCCTGATAACAGCTGGGAAGAAACTGTCCCTGAATTTGGAGGTGTGTGTTTTCACACTTCTATACCTTTTACCGGATGGAAGAGGGGAGGAGAGGGAGTGGCCGAGGTCCGACACGTCCTTGAGGCAGCATGAGGCATTAATAGAGTCAATGGAAGGATGGTTGGTTGGTGTGATGGTATGGGCTGCATGCACAATCTTTGTACTTTCTATGACTAAGTTGGAATAACTTTTATTTACTTCCTATTCTGAAAGTGAATTCTCGCTGCCATATCATGTTGTCTATTTGTGCCCTCAGTACAATACCTTTATTTGCAACACTCCTTCCATTAATGTATAAATGATTAAGCCAAATTTATTTGGTTCCATTTTTCCATCCTTTGTTTCTGCCTTCCAAAGTTAGTTCTCTGCCTTCCAGTCTCCTAAACCCTGGTTTTAATGTATCAATTTTGCTCTTTTGAAGCTGCTGTCAATGTCCCACCCACTGTCAAGATACATTCTATAGTACCATTTGAAACAAACCACAACCACTACAATATTGTATGCATTACTACTCCACCCACCTTGCTGTTTGATCTGGAATCATAAATAGGCCAGACTAGTTAGGCACTATAGATTTTCTTTCCTTAAGGGCATTAGTAAGCTAAATATTCCAAAATAAATATTCACTGCTCCATCAACATACCGAAGGGGCCAATAGGTTGTTTTTAGATGATCATTAAATAATCAATATTGGTTTGTACATGTTGCAAGGATCTTCAGTTGAAGTTGGTCCTTTTCGAAAACAGGAATAGCAAAACCCATTTTCAACCTATCCACCCTTCCACCAACCACAGCTTTAATGAAGATAAGAACATCTTGAAAAAATAAATAAAGTCATAGAACTCATTTCTGACATGCTGTGGAGATTTGCGTCAGATCCTAATTGAACAGACAATAAAAATAAATTTTCCAGAGCAGTCAATCAATAGCTCCCAGTTCGTGGTTCATTCAAACCTTGTGATTTGTGTTGCATTTGATATGGGGATATGCCTTGAAATATATATTTTACTGGAAGTTCTTTACAGCATGCATAACCAAATCAGAAAACACTGTCAAAGTTAATTAATGGTTACAGTGAACATTTTTATATGTAGGAGGTATCAAGCATACTTAAAACCATTTCCTTAATTAAAACCATTTAATGGGAAGTAAGACATCCCAGTGTGCTTTCTGCTTTGGGGATATTAATCAAGTGGTTAATCAGTTCACAGTGGTTTCAATTTATTTTGTCAGTTTGATCCACATGAACTCTCACCAGAATACTCCTGTCGACCGGCCGTTCCTTCTGAAACAAAATGTTCAATGAAATACCATTACTGTCCCTGTGGTGTCTGTGGGTTGTGTTACTGTCAGGTTTTCATGAAAGACTTGATGGAATGACAATCACTTTTTGGTTTAGTATCAGTGAGTAGCCAGTCTTAGTATTGCTGATCATTAACATAATTGTTACCAGCATCTTACAAATTACAGACAGAAACTAACAATTACCTGTATATCAAAAAAAACTTCATTGGCAGCAATGTCTTCCCCTTCTTGAACTAAACTAAATGATTTTATACAGTGATAACATTCAGCAGGAGTGCAAAGAGAACTGAGCACTTCTAATTTTTATTATAACTAAATGTCTAAGGTTTATCTGTGCATGTCAGCAAGTGTGTCACAATTGCTATAGCATTGTGTTACTTATGTTACATCGTTCTCAACAGCATTCCTATTATTAGGTATGTTCCAATACTTACCTTTAGCGGCGCTGCAGTTCTGTCACTGCCCGTGTGCGGGACTTTGGCGCCTTTGAGAGGGGGGCGGGGTTTAAAATGCGGTATTTCTGAAGCCAATTCAAATCAATCTTGAACAGGCTATTTAGTTGATGAAGAAAAATCGCTTTGACTGCCGTTCTCTGAAGTGATTTTTAAACTGCGCTTGCTAATTTAATTGCTATAGTAAATTTAAAATCATCGTCTAAGCCGTGAACGCCAACAACGGGACAGACCTCGTGTAGGGGACAAGGCAAAGTACACAGTTTATTTTTTCATTAAAAAGTGCTTCTAAGGATACCTTTAATCAAAATTTCACGTTGCGAGAAGGTGATTTATTCCCCATACGAACCGGCAGTATTTTTCCTGCCGATATGGGGTTTAAATTCACCGCAACCGCAACGTTCCAATCGATCGAGTCCCAGAAAATCCCACTCGCAAGATGATTAAAATGGCCATTAATTTATGGGAATTAAACATTAAATTCCTTCCATTTGGCCTATAAATTAATGACAATGAGATTTAAAAATCATGTTATATTGTGAATTCTTGTGTGAATGTTATTCGGACACTTAGGCTTTTTAAAAATGTTCATCTTTCCTTAAGAAATTGATAGATGTTTAGAGCTAGTAATTAAATTGTGTAATTAGCTACAATTGGGTAACTAACTAATCATAAGCTTTAATTTCAGGTCATCCAAGTAAGATTGTTTCATATTTGTTTCAGAATACTTCAACCTATAATAATTGAAAATTGATTTCACGTCTCTTAATTTTTAAGAAATTGATGGGCTTTTGACTGTCATCGGTCACAGCTTTTGTGTTAAGTCAATGGAAAAGCAATAGGGAACAATATGCTAATTTCCGAGTATGAAAATGGCCATAACATTTTTAATACTGAAGATATGAAAGTGAATTAGGTGTCAAATTAAACTTCTTTTTATACTTTATCTGATGGGACAAATTGCAGACTAGATTTTTAAAATCTCAAAATGTTGTAATGGCCCTGTCTCACGGTGCGAGTTGACCCACAATGTACCCCGAGTGAAAGATTCGTGGTTGTGTACGAGACTTCAAGTTTATGTTCAAGTTTATTTCAGCGCGGCCGCATCTATTGATACGACCTACAAGGGGGAAATGCGCACCCTCCAGCAACCAATAACGTGGTAAGTGCATTTCTTGGTGCTTTATGTTTTTAAATACTGTATTTCCCGGGGTGGGGGGAGAGCTTAGTTCATAGTATTTGGGGAGTCTGGCGTTGTGAAGGAGGGGATTGGGGTCAGTAACCCACTTGCCACGCTCCAGTCTGAGTGCAGGTAGATGGGACTAGGTGACAGTAAACGGCACGGAGTAAAAGGGCAGAGATGGCCTGTTTCCGTGCTGTCATTGCTATATGGTTTTCTTGTGGCCGGGGAGTGAATTAGCTTGGCTGCCGCAGCGCTCCGGGCACGGACAGCAGAACTGGCCGCCACTTCCGAGGAAGGAAGCAGCTCGGGTGACTGACTTTGAGCGGCCGCCGGGATCCGACAGCACACACACACACACACACACACACACACACACACACACACACACACACACACACACACACACACACACATGCACACACACAAATACACACAGACAGCAGAACTGGTCGCCACTTCCGAGGAAGGAAGCAGCTCGGGTGACTGACTTTGAGCAGCCGCCGGGACCCGACAGCAGACACACACACACACAGATACACGCAGACAGACAGACAGACACACACACACACACACACACACACGCACACACACACGCACACACACAAATACACACAGACAGCAGAACTGGCCGCCACTTCCGAGGAAGGAAGCAGCTCGGGTGACTGACTTTGAGCAGCCGCCGGGACCCGACAGCAGACACACACACACGTAGATACACACACACACACACACACACACACACACACACACACACACACACACACACACACACACACACACGCACACACGCACACACACACACACGCACACACACACACACAGATACACACAGACGCACACACACACACACACACACACACACACACACACACACACACACACACACACACATACACACCCACATATATATATATAATATTATATTATAATATTATAAATATATATATAGACGAGAGATTTAGATTTGAAATGCAGGGGGATGATATTTCGCGGAGTTACCCAGCAGTAGGCAACCCAGGAACCACGCAAAGTATATATACATATACACATACACATATACATATACACATACACATATACATATACACAGGTCTGGGGAAGACAGAGAGGGGAAAAATGAGGACACGGAAGTTTAGTGGGGAATCTCATTGGTTATTATGTGGGAAGGAAGTCCAGATGCTGGTTTAAAGATACACAAAATGCTGGAGTAACTCAGCGGGACAGGCATCATCTCTGGGTAGTGGTCTAAGGAAGGGTCTCGACCCGAGACATCATCATTCCTTCTCTCCGGAGATGCTGCCTGTCCCGCTGAGTTACTCCAGAATTGTGTGTGTGTGAGAGTTACTCCAGCATTGTTTGTGTGTGTGTGTGAGTTACTCCAGCATTGTGTGTGTGTGTGTGTTACCCCAGCATTGTGTGTGTGTGTGTGAGTTACCCCAGCATTGTGTGTGTGTAAATCATGAATTGCCAAGACACAAGGCACTATTGATACAAATAATGCCATACACAAGAAAGGGCAGATGCTAGTTGAAAAAAGTGAACACATGGGGCTGGAGAAATTTGGAAATGTCATCCCGTCACCCATTCCTTCTGTCCAGAGATGCTGCCTGCCCGCTGAGTTAAAAGAGTTCCAACGGTAGACTCACGAATCACTAAGGTAAACGCACGGGCCACCACGTTATAAACGAGTTTAAAATGTTTCAATTTTAAACTTGAACTGTAAATTTAACTTGTGGAAAAAATTAAACATGTTTGATTTTTTTCACGAGTTACCAAGTTTCACAGGTACCTGCCGTTAGCGCCACGAGTCGCTAAGTTGCTCGCAAGAGTTCCGACGTTCCCACTACGTTTAGTGTACGTGATTACCGTGAGTGACAACTCTGGGTCACTCGTGGGTCAACTCTCACCGTGAGACAGGGGTTTAACTTTGCTACTATTATGTAATTTGAAGGTTGAAGAAAACGAGAAAAATTCACTGAAAACAGAATGGGCAAAAGGCTTGCATGTTGCAACTAATCCATCCTTGTTGCTTTCCAAACTAAATTTATGCAGGTTACTTATTATAGGACAAGGAACATAGGACAGTACATCACCTAATCAGGCCCTTGGGCCCATAGTCTATGTCGAACATGATGCTGAACAACACTTATCTACCTGCACATGATCAATATCCCTCCATTCTCTGCATATCCATTTGGCTATCCAAGTCTATTAAATGTTACTATCATATATACCTATATCCACCACCTACCCACCATATATCTCTATAAATGTATTTTGAAAGTCATAAAGGTTTCTGCTTCCATAGCTTCCTCTATCAGCTCATTCCACATATGGGGTACCCTCTGAGTGAAAATGTTGCTGCTCAATTACCTCTTAAATCTTGACCCTATCATCTTAAACCTAGGCCCTTTGTTTTTGAAAGCCACCACCCTGGGATAACGACATACAGCGTTCATTTTATCCATTTTCTATGTAGGTCCTGCCCTGGTTTGACATGCTCACACTTGTCAGACTTGTCATTCCATTTGCCATTCTTGGCCTACCTTCACAACTGACTTATGCATGAATCACAGACAAACTGAAGAAGGCTCAATGTTCTATTAATTTATCCTTACTTTTCTATGGAATATTGTGAATTCAGTTTTTTTTAAATGTCAGAAGAGGTGTGCATTTGCAGTTTTTTGCAATGTTGAGTAATTTATGTACTTCCATCAGTGATCTCATTAAATATTGTTGCATGCATTCTTTTCTCTGGTAAAACTAGCATGTGGCCAAAAATAAAATCAGAAAATGTTGGAAGCACTCAACAAGCCAGGCAGCACCTTTGTGTGAAACGCGTGTTAATATTTCATCTTTCCAACTTATCAACAAAACTGGAAAATATGTATATTATTTTTGTTTTGCTGGATGTATTGATTAGCCTAAATGAATAACTACAGTACATTTTGTGGACAGTGGAAAGCCAATAGCTATAGTTCATTGATGGAGAGTGAGTGAATGTGATGGGTGATGGATAGGGTGCCAATTAAGCAGGCTGCTTTGATCTAGATGATGTCAAACACAAAGTATTTTGCAGCTGCTTTCATCCAGTTAGGTAGGGGAAATGAAGGAGAGTAGTTCAGTAAACAAAGTGGACTCATCTGAGTCAGGTTTCCAGAATTGGCTAGGATCTATTCAGAGAGACTCCTGTTAATTCAAGAACTGTAGAGAAACCAGTACCTTTAAAATCTGGTTAAGCTGAGAGTGTCCAATGACAGGTATGGTTTGGAACAATGTTATGTAATTTCTTGCTCCAAGAGTAATAATGCTGGAGAATGCAGAAAATCTGTACAATTATAACACACATCCATAAATGCCTGATTGAATTTCTAGTGTGCCATGAATCCAGTCAGGTGGAGTGGAAGTGTTCTACAATTGTTCCCAATTTGTGATTAGTTTCTCCAGTTTAAAGAGCACTAAAATGGAAGTATTGCAAATGAATCATTGCTTCATATGAGAGGAATGTTTACATCTTCAAATTAATGGAAGGAAAGAAATAGGAATGCAGAGGTGTTGCATTTTCTGCGGTCGCAGGAGAAGGTGATATGAGACGGGGGGGATAAAAGGGCAAATCAAAAAGACATAGAGGGAACAGTCCCGTTGTAGTGCTGACAAGAGAGCTGAGGAGAAGTTGCGTTTGGTGAAACATTGAGTTTGGCAGACATTATGGAGGATGATTTGTTCAATATAAAGTTGGTGCCATGAACATGATGACAAGGGAATCCTATCCTTGTCATAGTTGGGAGTATATATACAACTTCTATTCCATTAGTGAATGAGGACAGAATTGTCTATTTATCTGCTTATTTATGTGTATATTGAACTGAACTGTTCTGTATTTTTGTTTACAATACTATGTTGTGCTGCAGCAAGCAAGAATTTCATTGTCCTAGCTGGGCCACATGATAATAAACTTTCTTGACTTGACTTGAGGAATAGATGAAGTGGGATAGGATGAGATTCGGCAACAACTATATTTCACTTTAATTGAGCACATGTCCCACAAAAGCACATAAAACATGCACATTATCACTGAGAAACGTAAAGAAATGGAAATCTTGAATGGACATAACGATGTTGGAGAACATCTTAAACAGAGTAAGTTTGGGAAGGAATTCCTGACGTTCGGCCAATCCTGAAGTCCAGCCAACATTCTGGAATAATCCAATGTCATATCATTTGATAAATCTTCATTGTATGGGTCTAGTCCAGTGTAAGAAAAAGACAATGTTCAGCATCTGTATTGTTATACGCACAGAATTGGAACACGATAGATGACTGATCTGATTTCAGCGAACTGTCTGCGCAGCGCACATATAGGGATATTTTAATATTGTTTACGTGTTCTGTTTTGTTCCAAGGATAATATTCTCTGTACAAACATTTCTGAAACAAACAAAAAAATCCAAAATATGAGCAACAGCAAAATGAAGGTTAATTGTTAAGGTGTAGCTCCACATCTGAATTTGGTAAAGGTTTGTTTGAAATGTTAATTTAATGCTTTGTATCATCGTGTGCTGCTTGATCTGTTTGCATGCTATGCCTTTTTCAAATGTCTTGCAATTTTGTGTACTTTAAACATTTTTTATCTTACTTTATGCTGTTTCTTTTCTGCCCTAAGGCAGATATCAATTTAGTTTACGAAGGAACTGCAGCTGGTGTAAACCGAAAATAGACACAAAATTCTGGAGTAAGTCAGCGGGACAGGCGGCATCTTCGGAGAGAAGGAACGAGTGATGTTTTGGGTAGAGACCCTTCTACAGAGGTTCTTTAGTTTAGTTTAGAGATAGGGCGCGTAAATAGACCACCGAGTATGCAATGACCAATGATCTCCGCACACTAGCACTATCCTACACACACTAGGGACAATTTACATTTGTACCAAGCCAATAAACCTACAAACCTGTACATCTTTGGAGTGTGGGATGAAACCGAAGAACTCGGAGAAACCCACGCAATTCGTGGGGAGAACGTACAAACTCCGTACAGACAGCAGCCGTAGTCAGGATTGAACCCGGTTCTCTGGTGCTGTAAGGCAGCAGCTCTACCGCTGCACCTCTGTTACACCATGTTTTATGAAATGGTTCATAGATTAAGTACATACATAAATACATACATATAGCCCTCCCTCAGAGGACGTCAAGAAATGTTGGAGAATAAAGATGAGTTTTAAGTCTCGACTTAAAGGAGTCGATGGAGGGGGCAGTTCTGATGGGAAGAGGGATGCTGTTCCACAGTCTAGGAGCTGCAACCGCGAAGGCAGGGTCACCCCTGAGCTTATGCCTAGACTGCGGGATGTTCAGTAACCCCAAGTTGGCCGATCTGAGGGACCTGGAGGTGGTGTAGAGAAATTTATCATCATGAGTAACCACTGGAAAGACGTCTGCACATGTTTGCAGGACTACGTTAATATTAAGTTTATCTTCAAAGGTAAGGTAGGTTAATATAGTCAAACATTGGCAATTGGGTGTATCTGTGAGAGCTATTTAGTCACTCGTACATGTATGTGCTCAGGAGAAATACAGTCACAGGTAATATCATATAAAGACCAATTTACATAATCATTGAATAATGATTTTGTATGACCTGCTGTGATTCTCTCTCCCACTACATAGTAATTTTTGCAAAATAACAACATCAAGCACTCCTAGGTTTCAACTGCTCTTTTTTCCAAAGTACTTCACCAAACAAATTGTTTTGATTGAGGTTCAATGCTGAATGCAAAAATAATTTTGTTACCTGATAGCCTCAAGTAATCAAAATAAAAATTCATAGTTTGATTCAAGACTTGTTACTCTTAATGACATTTTTCTATTTAATTCAAATGCATGCGCTGCTTTGAAGTAAAGCTTTAAGATGATGTTGATCATTCCTGCTGTTTACAGCAGTTTTAAATTAAATGCTATGACTTTTATGGGGGTTGTCTGATTTATTCAATCACAGTGTGATTTATGATCTAGTTGCAAAAAATATTTAGAGAACAATTTGTTCAGACAGCACTCTGACTGCTTGAATTTATTGCCAAAGGGCTATTTTCCTCCTTGCTCACCTAAAATCCCTGCATATAAATAGAAGTAAATTTGCAATTTCAAAGAAGGTAATAACCACATAGTTTGTATCTATTAAACTGTGCAATGCAGTAGAACCATAAATGAGGTATGGAGAATCATCTATGGAGTTAATCCAGGCTGTCCTTGTGCAACTCTTAGCAATAACTTTAGATCAATGCCAACAGATGTGCAAATTCTGTCTTTAGTGAAATGAATGAAGACGTTTTTTTTAATTCAGTGACAACGAGGAAGGAGAAAGGCTCAGTGACAACATAATAGACAGGCACTGTCTTATTAGCTGTATCAGAAGCATGGAATAATAAGGCACTAGATTCTATTAGCTTCAATGTGTTTAAAAATCTCACTGTGTGTGACTTGGAACTTGGAACTTGGAAAACTTTATTGTCATTCAGACCTTGCGGTCTGAACGAAATTTCGTTGCCTGCAATCATACATATAGTAAATAACAAAAACACACAATAAACACATATTTAGCATCCACCACAGTGAGTTCACCAGACACCTCCTCACAGTGGTGGAAGGCAAAAATCTTGTCTTTGTCTCTTCCCTTCTTCCTCTTCCTCTTCCTCTGCGCTGAGGCGACCCGGGCCTCCGATGTTGTGACCACACCGGGTGATGTAAATAAGTCCAGCGGGTGAACCGCGCTCCGCGAGCGGGCCGGTTCAACTCCGCGGCCCTGGGCGGTCGAAGCTGCCGAAGCTGCCGCCCTCCAGTCCAGTGGACGCAGCTGTTGCCGTGGGAGCTCTGGAAAAACAGGTCACCAACCTGTGACCTGCGAACTCCCGACGATGTCGTCCACTGGGCCCGCGACCCGGACTCCGACGTCGCTGCCGCCGCCACCGCCACCGGAAAGCCGCCACAGCTCCGAGTCAGGCCACCGGAATGCCTGAACCCGACGTAGCCCAAAAGTTGGCCAGCCCCGTGCTGGTAAGTCCTGGCTGGCTCTACCTCCGGAGCCTCGGGTCGGTCGCAGTTAACGTTGGAGGCCGCCAGCTCTGCGATAGGCCTCAGCACAGACGGAGACGGTGACGGGGGTTACGACAAGAAAAGTCGCGTCCCCCCAAAAGGAAGGGACTAAGAATGTCTCTCCCACCCCTCCCACACACATATACTACATAATAACTTAAACTAACGCTAAAAACTAGACAAGAAAACAACAAATGAAAAGAAAAACAGAGACGGACTGCAGGCTAGCCGTTGCTGCCAGGCAGCGCCGCCACCCGCCACATTATAAGATAAAATGTCATAGTAACAGTATTAAAGTTACAAAAAAATGCTAATGAAAGATTATTGACCTGAAATGTTCACTCTGTGCCCTTGTCCGCAGATGCTGCATGAATTGCTGGGTATTTCTAGTGTTTTAAACTTTCAGCATCTGCAGCATTTGCAGTAATTTAGATGACAACAAAAACAAAACAACTTAGCTTGTTTTTAATGTTGCAATTAATATCTAATGATGCCTTGGTCCATCACAAGAGTATAAATGTACAAAAGATCACAGTTTCAGTAAGAAAGCTTTATAAGTATTGTCAGTTACTCCATTAAAGGATTAATTCGGCGTTGTGAAAACATTTATTTGAAAGACTGGCCCAAAGATGGTGAAAATTGTGGAGGTGGCATCTGGATATGTACTGTACATTGTCATCTGGCATCGCGCATACCTGAAGTCTTTAGTGCAAACACATGGAGAACATGGAATGAAAATCACTATTGCATTTCATTAAAAATATATATTATTCAAACATAAGGCAAACAAAAACATGATGCTTTTCAACCAAACTTCTGGAAAATATGTTTTCACTAGTTAGTCACGTTTTCAATAATGACCGATTTCTGATAAGGAAGCCCCTATAAGCACAAATCATATAACTAGAGAATTCGCAGCAGATGCCATTTGCGTTGTAAGCTAAACGTATTTGATTTGCAAACAACATTGTTTAGAAGACTTGCAGTAGAATAATGTCTACATCAGAATTCCATTTAGCATTGTTTCTATTCCTCAAACAATAGAGAAATTGTTGGAAGAATCAGCATCTATTCTGTTTTGTGTCTACAGATGCTGATTGACCTATTGTTCATTTCTCATCTATTCTGTTTTGTGTATTGCACTTTCATGTGCCCTGTATCTCCATATAAAAAGTAGCAACTGTTGCAGAGCTTGGAAGGACCATGTAACTCGCATCTTGAAATGCTTGAGAGAAATGTAACCTGAATATCATTAATTATTACCCATATCACACATCTGAGGTATGCTTTTACAAAATTGTATTCCCTTCGTTTTTACTGCCAGCAGGGGTAACAGGGGAATATTTTCTTGTATTCCCCTTTCTTGCGAACGCCTATGGACTTTACCTGTTAAAACAGCGGGGAATATAGTCTTATATTCCCCTGGTCTCACATCCGGGAACTTGGCAACGTGACGGCAACGTGACGCTGCGTGGGAAATTTAGAATATTCAAACGGCAGACAGGAAGACTGCCGCGTCCATTTTGGTTAAATTTTACGTGGAAGTCCGCCGAGCTGAGATGTTCAAATTTTCCTCTAGATGTCTGATATGGGTAATAATAACAATATTGACTGTCCTCTTTCGGGAGATACGACATATATTGCCCTCACTAGATCCATATTGCCCTCGTCTTCGACTCGGGCAATATGAATCTACTTCAGGCAATATATGTCGTATCCCCCTCAAGGCCAGTCAATATTCTATTATTATTGTGATTGATATCCCTCCAAGAACTTGTATTTAATGATATAACTTTGCAATCTGTTTCTGACGAATACATTTGACTTTGACTATGACTTTGAGTTTGACTTTACTCTTCTGTCCTTAGAAAGATGATGTCCCCCTCACCACCCTCTTCACTTTGCTGATCTATGTTGCTTTTTTAATTAAGGAACACCTCAAACTTAAAATTTGCATCTGTAATTTCAAGTCCTTTTACAAACCTTGCTACTATGGTCACCCTCTCCGGCCTTCAAAGATTTCAATTCTGTTAATTTTTGTTTTTCACGGGGGGCGGGGGGGGGGGGGGGGGCGGGAATAAAATCCAATTTTCTACTGCCTGTCGGAGACAGATTTCCTCGGGCTGCTAGCTGCTGAAGAATAATTGATCGGACTTCGGTTCCCGATTTTTATCTTTTTGTAATCGCGAGAAAATTTAATAATTAGATTAAAATAAAAAGCGACATTTAACGCCCTCAAAGCCTACAATGTGAAGGATCGCAAGAACCCGACATAACAAAGGGTAAGTCGTTTATTTTACATATAAACATGCTTCTTGGAATGCCTTTTTTAAGTAAGTAAATAAGTAATTTTATTGGCCAGGTATTCACATACAAGGAATTTGCCTTGGTGCTCCACCCACAAGTAACAACATGACATACAGTGACAGTTATGAATGACTCTGAAAGCACTAAACATTAATAATAATAAAACATTAATGATAAAACATAAAAATACTTTTTATGTCTGGCTGTGGCAGCTTTGACAGTCCGGAGTAGCATTCCAGAGGGAAGTGATTCAAAGAGTTTGTGGCCAGGGTGAGAGGGGTCAGAGATAATCTTGCCTACTCGCTTCCTGGCCCTTGCAGTGTACAGTTCATCAATGGAGGGAAGGTTGCAGCCACCAATCTTTTCTCATTTTACTCATTTTACGTTGCGAAAATGTGATTTGGGCCCCATATGAACCGGCAGTGTTTTTCCTGTCGATATGGAGTTTAAATTCACCGCAAATGCAACGTTCCAATCGATCGCGTTCCAGAAAAACCCCACTCGCAAAATGCTCTTTTTTGTTGGACAATCATGTCATAAGAGCATCTAAATTGTCCATATTTTGTATTACTGTCTATCCATAGTCAATATTTTTGTACTAAATATCAGCTTTAGTCCCATGTATTGTGCAAAAAATATATAATTTTGATTATATTGAAGATGTTTCTAGGTTAATTTATGGGAATTAAACATTAAATGCCTTCCATCAGGCATATACAGTGGCTTGCAAAAGTATTCATACCCCTTGAACTTTTCCACATTTTGTCACATTACAACCACAAACGTAAATGTATTTTATTGGGATTTTATGTGATAGACCAACACAAAGTGGTGCATAATTGTGAAGTGGAAGGAAAATTATACATAGTTTCCAAATTTTATTACAAATAAAAAACTGAAAAGTGTGGCGAGCAAAAGTATTCAGCCCCCGAGTCAATACTTTGTAGAACCACCTTTCGCTGCAATTACAGCTGCAAGTCTTTTGGGGTATGTCTCTACCAGCTTTGCACATCTAGAGACTGAAATATTTGCCCATTCTTCTTTGCAAAATAGCTTAAGCTCAGTCAGATTGGATGGAGAGCATCTGTAAACAGGAATTTTCAAGTCTTGCCAGAGATTCTCAATTGGATTTAGGTCTGGACTTTGACTGGGCCATTCTAACACATGAATATGCTTTGATCTAAACCATTCCATTGTAGCTCTGGCTGTATGTTTAGGGTCATTGCCCTGCTGGAAGGTGATCCTCTGCCCCAGTCTCAATTATTTTGCAGACTCTAACAGGTTTTCTTCCAAGATTGCTCTGTATGTGGCTCCTTCCATCTTCCCATCAACTGACCAGCTTCCCTGTCCCTGCTGAAGAAAAGCATCCCCACAGCATGATGCTGCCACCACCATGTTTCACAGTGGGGATGGTGTGTTCAGGGTGATGTGCAGTGTTAGTTTTCCGCCACACATAGCGTTTTGCATTTAGGCTAAATACTTAAATTTTGGTCTCATCAGACCAGAACACCTTCCTCCACATGTTTGCTGTGTCCCCCACATGGCTTGTGGCAAATTGCAAACGGGACTTCTTATGGCTTTGTTTCTACACTGGCTTTCTTCTTGCCACTTTTTCATAAAGACCCGATTTGTGGAGTGCACAACTAATAGTTGTCCTGTGGACAGATTCTTCCACCTGAGCTGTGGATCTCTGCAGCTCCTTCGGAGTTACCATGGGCCTCTTGGCTGCTTCTCTGATCAATGCTCTCCTTGCCCGGCCTGTCAGTTTAGGTGGACGGCCATGTCTTGGTAGGTTTGCAGTTGTGCCATACTCTTTCCATTTTCGGACAATGGATTGAACAGTTCTCCGTGAGATGTTCAAAGCTTGGATATTTTTTTATAACCTAACCCTGCTTTAAACTTCTCCACACTTTTATCCCTGACCTGTCTGGTGTTTTCCTTGGGCTTCATGATGCTGTTTGTTCACTAATGTTCTCTAACAAACCTCTGAGGCTTTCACAGAACAGCTATACTTATACTGAGATTAGATTACACACAAGTGGACTCTATTTACTAATTAGGTGACTTCTGAAGGCAATTGGTTGCACTGGAGTTTATTTAGGAGTATCAGAGTAAAGGGGGCTGAATACTTTTGCACGCCACACTTTTCAGTTTTTTATTTGTAATAAAATTTTAAAACCATGTATCATTTTCCTTCCACTTCACAATTATGTGCCACTTTGTGTTGGTCTAGCAAATAAAATCTCAATAAAATACATTTACGTTTGTGGTTGTAACATGACAAAATGTGGAAAAGTTCAAGGGGTATGAATACTTTTGCAAGCCACTGTAAATTAATGACAGTGAGATTTTAAAATCATGTCATATTGTGAATTATTGTGTGAATGGGATTTGTTTGTTATTTGTATACTTCGGCTATTTAAAAAATATATACTTTTCTTACGAAATGGAATCTAGGGAACATAGAAACATAGAAAATAGGTGCAGGTGTAGGCCATTCGGCTCTTCGAGCCTTCACCGCCACTCAATATGATCAAGGCTGATCATCCAACTCAGTATCCTGTACCTGCCTTCTCTCCATACCCCCTGATCCCTTTAGCCACAAGGGCCACATCTAACTCCCTCTTAAATATAGCCAATGAACTGGCCTCAATTACCTTCTGTGGCAGATAATTCCAGAGACTCACCACTCTCTGTGTGAAAAATGTTTTCCTCATCTCGGTCCTAAAGGAATTCCCCCTTATCCTTAGACTGGGGGTTAAGGGGGATAAGGGGGAACATCGGGAATAATCTTCCTGCATCTAACCTATCCAACACCTTAAGAATTTTGTAAGTTTCTATAAGATCCCCCCACAGTCTTCTAAATTCTAGCGAGTACAAGCCAAGTCGATCCAGTCTTTCCTCATATGAAAGTCCTGACATCCCAGGAATCAGTCTGGTGTACCTTCTCTGTACCCCCTCTATGGCAAGAATGTATTTTCTCAGATTTGGAGACCAAAACTGTACGCAATACTCGAGGTGTGGTCTCACCAAAACCTTGTACAACTGCAGTAGAACCTCCCTGCTCCTATACTCAAATCATTTGCTATGAATGCTAACATACCATTTGCTTTCTTCACTGCCTGCTGCACGTGCATGCCTACTTTCAATGATTGGTGTACCATGACAACCAGGTCTCATTGCATCTCCCCTTTTCCTAATTTGCCACCATTAAGATAATAGTCCACCCTCCTGTTTTTGCCACCAAAGTGGATTACCTCACATTTATGCACATTGTACTGCATCTGCCATGCATTTGCGCACTCACCCAGCTTATCCAAGTCATCTTGCAGCCTCCTAGCATCCTCCTCACACCTAACACTATCCCCCAGCTTAGTGTCATCCGCAAACTTGGAGATGTTACATTCAATTCCCTCGTCCAAATCATTAATACATATTGTAAATAGCTGGGGAATACCGCACTGAGCCTTGTGGTACCCCACTAGTCACTGCCTGCCATTCTGAAAAGGACCCTTTGCTTCTTGTCTGCCAGACAGTTCTCTATCCACATCAATACTGAACCCCCAATACCGTGTGCTTTAAGTTTGTATACCAATCTCTTATGTGGGACCTTGTCAAAGGCCTTCTGAAAGTCTAGATATAACATCCACTGGTTCTCCCTTATCCACTCTGCTAGTTACATCCTGAAAAAATTCTATAAGATTCGTCAGACATGATTTACCTTTCGTAAATCCATGCTGACTTTGTCTAATGATTTCACCACTTTCCAAATGTACTGCTATCCATCTTTAATAACTGACTCTAGCAGTTTCCCCACTACCGATGTTAGACTAACTGGTCTGTAATTCCCCGTTTTCTCTCTCCCTCCTTTTTTAAAAAGTGGGGTTACATCAGCTACGATCCAATCCTCAGGAACTACTCCAGAATCTAAGGAGTTTTGAAAAATTATCACTACTGCATCCACTATTTCTGTGGCTACTTCATTGAGCACTCTGGGATGCAGACTATCTGGCCCTGGGGATTTATCGGCCTTTCATCCATTCAATTTACCCAATACCACTTCTCGGCTAACCTGGATTTCACTCAGTTCCTCCACCTTATTTGACCCCCGGTCACCTGTTATTTCTGGCAGATTATGTATGTCTTCCTGAGTGAAGACAGAACCAAAGTAGTTATTCAATTGGTCTGCAATGTCCTTGTTCCCCATGATCAATTCACCTGCTTCTGACTGCAAGGGACCTACATTTGTTTCAACTAATCTCTTTCTCTTCACATATCTATAAAAACTTTTGCAGTCAGTTTTTATGTTCCGTTCCAGTTTTCTTTCATAATCTATTTTCCCTTTCCTAAATAAGCTGTTTGTCCTCCTCTGCTGAACTCTGAATTTCGCCCAGTCCTCTGGCTAATTTGTATGCTTCATCTTTTGTTTTTATACTATCCCTGATTTCCCTTGTTATCCATGGATGCACTACCTGCCCCGATTTATTCTTTTGCCAAACTGGGATGAACAATTGTTGTAGTTTATCCATGCAGTCTTTAAATACCATCCATTGCACATCCACTGTCAACCCTTTAAGAAACTATCTTGGCCAATTCACTTTTCATACCTTCAAAGTTACCTTTGTTTAAGTTCAAAACCCTTGTTTCTGACTTAATTATGTAACTCACCATCCTAATGAAGAACTCAACCATATTATGGTCACTCTTGCCCAAGTGGCCCCGCACATCAAGACTGCTAACTAACCCTTCCTCATTACTCAATACCCAGTCTAGAATAGCCTGCTCTCTCATTGGTTCCTCTACATGTTGGTTTAGAAAAACTATCCCACATACATTCCAAGAAATCCTCTTCCTCAGCACCCCTGCCCATTTGATTCACCCAATCTATATGTAGATTGAAGTCACCCATTATAACTGTTTTACCCTTGTTGCACACATTTCTAATTTCCTGTTTGATGCCATTCCCAACTCCACTATTACTGTTAGCTGGCCTGTACACAACTCCCACTAGCGTTTTCTGCCCCTTAGAGTTTCGCAGCTCTACCCATATCGATTCCACATCCTCCAAGCTAATGTCCTTCCTTTCTATCGCATTAATCTCCTCTCTCACCAGCAACGCTACCCCACCTCCCTTTCCTTTCTGTCTATCCCTCCTGAATATTGAATATCCCTGGATGTTCAGCTCCCAGCCTTGGTCCCCCTAGAGCCATGTCTCCATGATCCCAACTATAGCATAGTCATTAATAGCTATCTGCACATTCAACTCGTCCACCTTATTACAAATGCTCCTTTCATTGAGACACAAAGCCTTCAGGCTTGTTTTTACAACACTCTCAATGGTCATTATCAATGGGGAAAATAGTGGGCAGAAAGGCATGTCATGCGTGGTTTGAAGAGCAAAAACCTGTAGTTTACAATGCCAAAATTGAAAAGTTGAGGAAAAACAAGGTGTACAGAGTTGCTTATTGGTTACAATCTGAGGAGTATGATGATGCTACTGATTATGAAATGCCAATGTACCAGCTAGCAATTGATCTTCTCCATAAAGACTTGGTCTATTGCTAGAAATTGTAATTTATTTACCTATCTCTTACAGACTTACAGCATGTAATACAATAATATTAAAGTTCGGATCTTGAGAATATCACATTTTAGAATTTTCAATGCAGTCTGGGTGTTTATTACTATTTCCATCACAACAGTCAATTTTGTAATTAACTACAATTAGGTAATTAACTAATTACGTGCTTTAATTTCAGGTGATCCAAGTAAGATGTTTTATATTTGTTTCAGAATGCTTCAATCTGCAATAGCTGAAAATTTCATTCTGTTCTCTTAATTTTTAAGAAAGTTATGGGCTTTTGACTGCCCTCGATCACAACTTTTGTGTTAAATCAATTGAAAAGTAATAGGGAACAAGATGCTAATTTCCATGTATGAAAATGGCCATAATTTGTTTAATACTAAAGATATGAAAGTGAATTTTAGGGGGTCGGATAGACGATTCTGTGGACGCAGTCGGGAGACCCGGATGGTAGTTTGCCTCCCTGGTGCCAGGGTCTCGCATGTGTCAGAACGTGTCCAAAAGATTCTGATAAGGGAGGGAGAGGAGCCTGATGTTGTGGTACACATAGCTACCAATGACATAGGCAGAAAAAGTGACGAGGTCCTGAAGGGAGAATTTAGGGAGTTGGGGGAAAAGTTAAGGAGAAGGACCAAAAGGGTAACGATTTCAGGATTACTGCCTGTGCCGCGTGACAGTGAGAGTAGGAATGAAATGAGGTGGAGGATAAATGCGTGGCTGAGGGACTGGTGCAGTGGGCAGGGATTCAAGTTTCTTGATCACTGGGACCTCTTTTGGGGAAGGCATGATCTGTACACAAAGGACAGGTTGCACTTGAACCCGAGGGGGACCAATATCCTGGCAGGGAGATTTGCAAAGGCTACTGGGGAGACTAAACTAGAAAGGCTGGGGGGAGGGACTCGGATAGAGGGAGCTAGGGGTCAGGGTGTGGGGCAAGACGCAAAGAAGGGAAGCACACGGACCCAAAATGTAGGCGAGAAAGAGGAAAAAGATAATAGACAGAGAATAAGGGATGGTGGGTTTCTAAAATGTGTATATTTTAATGCTAGGAACATTGTAAGTAAGGTGGATGAACTTAGAGCCTGGATTGACACCTGGAAATATGATGTTGTGGCAATCAGTGAAACATGGTTGCAGGAGGGCTGTGATTGGAAACTAAATATTCCAGGATTTCGTTGCTTCGGGTGCGATAGAATTGGAGGGACCAGAGGGGGAGGTGTTGGATTGCTTGTCAGAGAAGATATTACAGCAGTGCTTTGGCAGGATAGATTAGAAGGCTCGTCTAGGGAGGCTATTTGGGTGGAACTGAGAAGTGGGAACGGTGTAGCAACACTTTTAGGGGTGTATTATAGACCGCCAAATGGAGAGCAAGAATTGGAAGAGCAAATATGTAAGGAGATAGCAGATATTAGTAGTAAGCACAAGGTAGTGATTGTGGGAGATTTCAATTTTCCAAAAATAGACTGGGAAACACATTCTGTAAATGGGCTGGATGGTTTGGAGTTTGTAAAATGTGTGCAGGATAGTTTTTTGCAGCAGTACATAGAGGCATCGACCAGAGAAGGGGCAGTGCTGGACCTCCTGTTAGGAAATGAGGCAGGTCAGGTGACGGAGGTATGCGTTGGTGAGCACTTTGGGACCAGTGATCACAATACCATTAGTTTCAATATAATTATGAAGAGAGTCAGAACTGGACCTAGGGTGGAGATTTTTGATTGGAGAAAGGCTAACTTTGAGGGAATGCATAAGGATTTAAAAGAAGTGAATTGGGACACTCTGTTTTATGGGAAGGATGTAGAAGAGAAATGGAGGACATTTATAGGGGAAATTGTAAGAGTACAGAATCTTTATGTCCCTGTTAGAGTGAAAGGAAATTGTAAAAATTGGAAAGAGCCATGGTTTTCAAGGGAAATTGGACACTTGTTTCGAAAAAAGAGAGATATCTACAATAATTATAGGAGGCATGGAGTAAAGGAGGTGCTAGAGGAGTATAAAGAATGTAAAAAGAATCTTAAGAAAGAAATTAGGAAGGCTAAAAGAAGATATGAGGTTGCTTTGGCAAGAAAGGTGAAAGTAAACCCAAAGGGTTTCTACAGCTATACTAATAGCAAAAGGATAACGAGGGATAAAATTGGACCATTAGAGAACCAGAATGGACAGCTAGCTGCAGAGCCAAAAGAGATGGGGAAGATATTGAACAATTTCTTTTCTTCGGTATTCACCAAGGAGAATGATATTGAACTCTGTGAGTTAAGGGGAAAAAGTAGAGTAGCTATGGAAACTATGAGATTCAAAGAGGAGGAAGTACTGACACTTTTGAAATATATAAAAGTGGATAAGTCTCCAGGTCCTGACAGGATATTCCCTAGGACATTGAGGGAAGTTAGTGTAGAAATAGCAGGAGCTATGACAGAAATATTTCAAATGGCATTAGAAACGGGAATAGTGCCGGAGGATTGGCGTACTGCGCATGTTGTTCCATTGTTTAAAAAGGGTTTAAAGAATAAACCTAGCAATTATAGACCTATTAGTTTGACGTCAGTGGTGGGCAAATTAATGGAAAGGATACTTAGAGATAATATATATAAGCATCTGGATAAACAGGGTCTGATCAGGAACAGTCAACATGGATTTGTGCCTGGAAGGTCTTGTTTGACAAACCTTCTTGAATTTTCTGAAGCGGTAACTAGGGAAATTGATGAGGGTAAAGCAGTGGATGTTGTTTATATGGATTTCAGTAAGGCCTTTGACAAGGTTCCCCATGGAAGGTTGGTCAAGAAGGTTCAATCTTTGGGTGTTAATGGCGGAGTAGCAAGATGGATTCAACAGTGGCTGAATGGGAGATGTCAGAGAGTAATGGTGGATGGCTGTTTTTCAGGTTGGAAGCCGGTGACCAGTGGGGTGCCTCAGGGATCTGTGTTGGGTCCACTGTTGTTTGTCATGTACATCAATGATCTGGATGATGGGGTGGAAAATTGGATACGTAAGTATGCAGATGATACTAAGATAGGTGGTGTTGTGGATAATGAAGTAGATTTTCAAAGTCTACAGATAGATTTGGGCCATTTGGAAAAGTGGGCTGAAAGATGGCAGATGGAGATTAATGCTGTTAAGTGTGAAGTGCTACATCTTGGCAGGACAAATCAAAATAGGACGTACATGGTAAATGGTAGGGAATTGAGGAATGCTGTGGAACAGAGGGATCTAGGAATAACTGTGCATAGTTCCCTGAAGGTGGAATCGCATGTAGATAGGGTGGTAAAGAAAGCCTTTGGTGTGCTGGCCTTTATAAATCAGAGCATTGAATATAGGAGTAGGGAAGTAATGTTAAAATTGTACAAGGCATTGGTAAGACCAATTCTGGAGTATGGTGTACAATTTTGGTCGCCTAGTTATCGGAAGTATGTCAACAAAATAGAGAGAGTACAGAGGAGATTTACTAGAATGTTGCCAGGGTTCCAGCAACTATGTTACAGAGAAAGGTTGAACAAGTTAGGTCTTTATTCTTTGGAGCACAGAAGGTTAAGGGGGGACTTGATTGAGGTCTTTAAAAGGATGAAAGGGATAGACAGAGTTGACGTGGATACGTTTTTCCCATTGAGGGTAGGGAAGATTTAAACAAGAGGGCATGACATGAGAATTAAGGGACATAAGTTTAGGGGTAACGTGAGGGGGAACTTCTTTACTCAGAGGGTGGTGGCTGTGTGGAATGAGCTTCCAGCAGAAGTGGTGGAGGCAGGATCGATTTTAACATTTAAAAGTAAAGTGGATAGGTATATGGACGGGAAGGGAATGGAGGGGTATGGTCTGAGTGCAGGTAGATGGGACTAGGGGAAAACAAATGGTCGGCACGGACTGGAAGGGCCGAGAGGGCCTGTTTCCGTGCTGTAATTGTTATATTGTTATATGGTTATATGAATTAGGCCTCAAATTAAACTTCTTTTTAAGCTTTATCTGACGGGATAAATTGCAGACTTGATTTATAAAAACCCCAAATTTTGTAACATTGCTACATCATGCACTATATCCTGAACTTCCTTTCCTAAATTGTTCTTTCAGCCTTTGTGGTGATCCCTAAAATCCATGTCCTATGATCTTACAATGCCAGTTTTTCTTCCAGCATTATGTGGTGAAAATGGACCTCATTTGAAGTAAGTGTTATAGTCATATAGCAGAGAAATAAGCCCTTTGGCCCAACTCACCCAACAAAGATAGTTCATCAGCTTGTCCCATTTGCCAGCCTTTGGTCAACACCCTTTTTAAAAACCCTGTCAAAAAGAGAACATACAAAATCCACACATACAGCACCTGAGGTCAGGATCGAACACAGGTCACTGGATCTGTGAGGCAGCAGCTCTATCAGCTGCTCCACTGTGCTGCCCCACTATATCTCAAATCTTTCCACCTATGTACTTGTCCAAATGCCATTTAAATATTGTTATTGTACTTGCCTCTATAACTTCCACTGGCAGCTTGTTCCATATACCCATCGCTCTCTGTGTAAAATGTTGCTCCTCAGGTTGTTATTACATTATTCCCCCCACAACTTAAACCTATGGTCTCTAGTTCTTGATTCCCCTCAAGGGAAATAAGATGGCGTACATCAGCCTAACTATTCCCCTCATAATTTCATACATTCCCGAAGTACGTTGTGCCACAGCAGAAGGCTCTCGGGATGTGTTGCGGAGCAGGACAAAGAGAGACAAAGAAAGAAAAGGAAGCTCAGAAGCCGCCAAGCTTGGCCCCAAAGATCGGTGCATCCCAAAGGAGGGAGCCCCTGGTGATGACGAGCCTAAAAGGAAAGGGACCGAGGTATTGCCACCAGCGCCTTCAAGGTCAGCTGCAGGAGGCACCCCACGGGACACAGAGGTGGTCGAGCGAGGAAAGGGATGTCAGTTCATAGGCCGAGCCGGTCAAGGGCGATTGAGGAGGCCCTACAGCAGCCTGGGGCTTACCTGGATCAGCTGCTTAAGTACATCGAGCTCATGGACCAGACTTTGGACTTTTAGTAAAAGGCACCAAAATATGGTGACTCACGTGTGATCTATGCAAAAAGAATTTCACTTTGTAGTGCATACGTGACAATAAAGTATTATTGAATACAAAAATAAGTTCACCCCTCAGCTTCCTATGCTTAAACGTTGTAGCCTGCCTCTTTCCCTATAGCTGAGGCCTTCAAGTCCTGGCAACGTCCTCAGAAATTCTCTCTACATTCTTTCCAGCTTAATGGCATCTTAATGGCATCAGTGCAATCTCACAAAATCTTGTACAACTCTAACATAACATATCAAGTCTGTCTGAATTCAGTCAACCTGAAGAAGGGTCTCAACCTGAAATGTCACTTATCCATGTTCTTCAGAGATGCTGCATAACCTGCTGAGTTACTCCTTTTGCTTACCATATCAACTTCTATACTCAAATCCCCGATAAAGGTCAGCACGCCAATAGCCCTTTTCACTATTTTATCTACCTGCAATGCCACTTTCAGGGAACTATGTACTTGTACTCCTAGATCACTCTGCTCTGCACCATGAGGAATGTTTTTGAATCATTTTGCATCACTCTGGAAATTTGATCAAGTATTTCCTGGAGTGCTTCAATCTTGGATTGCTGATGCAATTTCTATGCTTGTCATAAAATTCTTATTTTACCTCCAAGGCTTCTCTGTGAAATGGTACAAACCTCTCAAACAATCTCACTCTGAATATTTAGTGCCCTGGCCACCGTTCTCTAACCTACTGATTTTTCCCATACCGTCTAATTTCTTAATGTTTCCAAAAATCTGATGCTCTAAGATCCAGTCTTCAAACCCCTAGTTTTCTCCCAGGTCTGTGTCCCTCAGCTGATAGTCATCAACATCTCCTCCACATTGAACCACTAAACCTCACCTCGATATCACTTGTTTATTTTAAAATACAAAAAGTGCAATGCTCTTTCTCAGGGGCTGCTGAAACCTGCAACATTTGACCAACAATTGAAACAGCCAGTAGTATATCTTTGAAATTAATATCTTTCATATATATGGCTTTGTGTGCAATGGAATTTGGCTGGACCGGGTTTATTCCTTTGACTAAGCTTTTGGACATATAATGTGGCTTGATGTCAAATCTATTTTCTTATTATTTCTGTGAGGCAATTTGTGACATTTACTGTAATAGGAAAGCAAGATGTTATGCAGGTTTCTACTTGTATCAAAATAGCGAGGTAGCCACTTGGATTCAAAATTGGCTTGGAGGAAAGATTCAAAGGGTAATTGTGGAGGCATGTGATCAGTGGTATGTTGCAGGGGTTGGTGCTGAGTCCCCTGCACTTTGATTAATGATTTGAATGACAATGTAGTTAACATTGTTTGCAAATTAACAGATGGCAGAATAACTGATAGACAGTGCGGAAAGATATCTAAGTTTACAACAAGATCTAGATCAATTGTGAAGTTGGGCCAAAGAATGGCAAATGGAATTAACTTTGAAAAATGTGAGATGTTGCACTTTGGTATGTCAAACCAGAGCAGAACTACTACAGTACATGGTAGAGTCCTGGAGAATGTTGGAGACCAGAGATATATGGGAGTACATGGGAGTAAGCCAGGTGCATGGTTTCTTGAAAATGGCGATTCAGGTGGACTGTGTGGTGAAGAAGGCATTTGGCACACTTACCTTCATTGGAAAGGGTATTGAGACAGCACTTGGAGTATTGTGTACAGTTCCAGTTGCCCAGCTACAAAAAAATGTCATTATGAAGGAAAAGGTTATAGAAGAGATTCTCTTAGCTGGGGTTGCAGTCTTGAATTACAGGGAGAAGTTGGATAGGCTGGGTCTTTTTTCTTTGGAGCATAGGAGGTTGAGTGGTAACCTTATTGAGGTGTACAAGAATGTGAGGGACAGAGATTACGTAAATGCTCACAGTCATTTTCCCAGGGTAGAGGATTCTAAAACTAGTCATAGGCTTAAGCTGAGAGGGGAGATACTTAAGAGGAACCTCAGGGTAGTTCACATCTGGAATGAGCTGCCTGAAGAAGCTATAGAAGCAGATAAAATTATGACTTTCAAAAGACATTTGGATAGAATAATGATAGGAAGGGTTTTTAGGATTCGGGACCAAATTCAGGGAAATGGGACAGACCCAGTATGCTAACTTGTTTGGCATGGACAAGGTGGGCTGAAGGACCTGTTTCTGTGCTGTAGCTCTCTATGGCTCTAAGTTTCTTATTGCAAATACCAAAGAGTTAGATAACAGAAATACATCTTGGTCTTTGCATTAAACCTGATATATGTTCAACTCTGCCTCAGAAACAGGATTCCATATTTCAGAAGCAGATCAGAGTGTTCAGGCAATGGTAGTCAGTTTAACATCTTTATTGCTGCTTTTATGAATCATGAAGATGCTTTCCTTCTGTTAAAACCACGGCAGATATCGTTAAATGCAGAAGAGTGTTGGTGTAAATTTATATCTTAAACTCTTCACTTTTATCTATTTGCTTCTCGGGTTTGCTATTGATTTTGAGGTCTCCGTTCCTCTTTATTAAACTAAAGTCTCCGTACCTTTCTATCTTTTGTATTGCAAACAATTAATTATCGCTAAGGTAATAAATTGTTCAAATTACTTTTCGTTGTGACATTCAAAATGACTTTGAATTATCGCTCTTCTGGAAAAACTAGTTTTGTTTTCATCTATATTGTGCGGCAGCTATTAATTAGCAATACAATGGAAAGTGTCTAGGCAGTGAACAACAAGAACTGATGTACTGATTTATAACAAGGATCATGGTTCAGTTTGCACCAGAGTTAGCAGACTAGTCTAAGTTTGATGTGAAAAAACATGGCTAAGTTGTCAACTATGGTACGTTGTTAAATTTAGAAATTCACTCCAGAAATTATGTTAGATGAGATTTTAGCTTTAAGAAGTCTGAAGCCATTTTAGTAAAGTTTGAGGGAAATTTTTCATGAGAGAGCAAACATGTTAAAATTAGTAAATTAGATATATTAAGTAATTTATAAATCAAGTATCGCTGCTGTGCATATTATTGTCATGCAACTCTGTAGTGTCATCTTTAATGTGAAGGGGAGCATCACTTTGGGATTTTAAACCATATATTAATGGATAAATGTAGGATCTTTTACATAGTGATAGATTAAATTACAGGACATAGATGATTAAAGGACAGTGTGAATTTTGAATTAAATATCCAAAGTTGGTGGCAAATTGCCAACTTGATTTTTATTTTCATTTTATATCATCATCTGACACAGGAGTCAACATTTACTCGCTGCCTTTTGAATCAGATTCTGTGTCTTCCTGGTGCATACATTTTTCTTGCATCTGCATTGCATTTGGATTCGTTCATTTACTGGAAATACATTTTCATGTCCACTCTCCCAGAAATTAGAAAAGTTAATTATTTTCCTGGTATTGCAAAAGGCCTTTTATGAAATAGTGAAATATTGGCACTTAGAGATGTATTAAGAGAGTGTCACATGACTCAAAGCAGAATCCTAGTGGACAGTAATACAGTGATTTATGCTTGGTGTGAAGTGTTTAAGGTAACTGCATTCCTCCTGGAATTTTTTGGACTGCTACATAATTGGAACCAGTTCACTTGACTGTAAAATACACGAGTATATCAATAACCCAGAAAACAGAAAGGGTATGATGTTTATTTTTTGTCTTGCGACTTCAAAGCAGATTGCAATTATAGTGCAGTCAGTCAAATCCCTGCCAATAAAACTAAAGGAAAGAAAAATGCAACTGTTGTGTGCGCTGCTAAAGAAGTTATAGATCTGATAAATTATATGTTATGGGTCAAATTGCATTCAATAACTTCACAAAAATTATTTGAACGTTTACTTTTTCTGGCTCTTTCTGCTATATCGCTGGGTTTTACTGAGGCGAGTATCTATAACAGAGATGTTACTTAATAGACGTATAAAATGTAATCTGTACCTAGATAAGTCAAAGGTCATCAACAAGACTCATCAGAATTAAGCAGAGGTGGTGATGAGAGAGCTTAATGTATGGTTTGGGGGGTGGAGGGGGTTGGGGGGAAATGTTTGAGCAGGAACAGGGACAGTAATGTAACATACATTACAAACATTTGCATTCTGTTAATAACCTCATTCTGCCAGACACAATGTGGTAAAATGTTGATTGTACAAGTTTACTTAACTGGAGAACTCAATGTGAGATCCTGTATATTCATGCGAGTTGCAATGCCAAGCATAAGATCCTCTGTAATCATCACACGGCCTGGATTTTCCTCTTTTTTATCAGTTCATGTGGCTTGCAGAATCATCCATATGACTTGGCACGTACTGAGAGCTAGTTTGCATTCTTCTTAATTATCCTATCTGCATAATCTACTCCAAATGCTTCAGTCCATATTTAAATAGGGGAATTTGTACTCCATCCATGATTGGAATAACGTAAAGTCAAAGCAGAAGTTTTCAGATATAGTAACTGTAAATATAAAAACACAGAGCATAGAAAAGTAGGTGCAGGAGTAGGCCATTTGGCCCTTCGAGTCAGCACCACCGTTCAATATGATCATGGCTGATCATGTAAAATCAGTACCCCGTTCCTGCTTTCTCCCCATATCCCTTAATCCCTTAGACCCTAAGAGCTAAATCTAACTCTCTCTCTTGACAACATCCAGTGAATTGGCCTCCACTGCCTTCTGTGGCAGAGAATTCCACAGATTCACAACTTTCTGGGTGAAAACCTTTTTTCCTCATCTCAGTCCTTATTGGCTTACCCCATATTCTTAAATAAAATTCTTAAATCCCTTATTCTTAAAATATAAATAAGGCCAGTCTTTATGAACTACTTAAAATTGTAACTGCAAGCAGTGTTCAATTATGAAATTGGAAAGCTAGCCACGTAAGCAAAAGGCACTCTCTACAGAACACAGGCTACTGGCCCACTTACAAAATATGGCTAGTAAACTAACAGGGACCATAAGACATTCTCATATGCATTGACCAGACATACAGGGAATGAGGCTATGTTAGTTGGCTTACACAAAGTCAGGCATAAGATATCTTCAGCTAAAATACTTTAACACCATTTTGACAGAACTTCATTAAGTAGATCGTAACTGTTTTTAAATAGCACCAAGGCAGCAGCACAGGTGACTGTAGATTCTGGAATCTGTGGTTAGAAAATGATGGTGGAAATCAACAGGTCAGTCAGCATCTATGGACTGAAATGGACTGAAACATTTTAGGTCAAGACCCTTCATCTAGACTTAAATAATACCAAGTTTGTGCATATTAGTACCTTATGTCTAAAAACAAAGCACTGCTTGTTGTGTTTTAAGTCTGCTAGTCTGTTCTAATGGTGTTAAAATCAATAGGTAAAAACAGGTGTCAAGGGAGAAGGTAGACAAAAATGCTTGAGAAACTCAGCATGTGAGGCAGCATCGATGGAGAGAAGGAATAGGCGACGTTTCGGGTCTAGACACATCTTCAGACTGATGTCGGGGGGGTGGGGAAAACGAAATGAATAGGCGGAGACAGTAGGCTTGGGGGAGAGTTGGGAAGGGGAGGGAAAGGAGGGAGAAAACAAGGACAACCTGAAATTGGAGAAGTTCATAACGTTGGGGTGCAAACTACGCAAGCGAAATATGAGGAGCTGTTCCTCCAATTTGCACTGGACCTAACTCTGACAATGACGGAATCCCAGGACAGAAAGGTCGGATTTGGAATGGGAGGGGGAGTTGAAGTGCTGAGCCACCAGGAGATCAGGTTGGTTACTGCGAACTGAGTGGAGGTGTTGGGCAAAGCGATCGCCAAGCCTGTGCTTGGTCTCACCGATGTAGAGAAGTTGACACCTGGAACAGCAGATACAGCAGATGAGGTTGGAGGAGGTGCAGGTGAACCTCTGCCTCACCTGGAAAGACTGCTTGAGTCCTTGGATGGAGTTGAGGGGGGAGGTAAAGCGAGAAGTGTAGGGAAGGGGTGGTTTGGGTGGGAAGGGACACATTGACCAGGGAGTTACGGAGGAAACGGTCTCTGCGAAAAGCAGAAAGGGGAGGAGATGGGAAGATGTGGGCAGTGGTGGAATCCTGTTGGAGGTGGCGAAAATGTTGGAGGATTATATGTTGTATGCAATGGCTGGTAGGCCGGAAAGTGAGGACAAGGGGGATTCTGTCCTTGTTACATGTAGGGGGATGGGGGGTGAGAGCGGAGCTGCAGGATATAGAGGAGACCCTGGTGAGAGCCTCATCTGTAATAGAAGAGGGGAACCTCCGTTTCCTAAAGAATGAGGACATCTCGTATGCCGTGGTCTGCAACAATGTTTGTTCAGCTTTGACACTTAATTTTAACAATAATAATTTTAGTTTTATAATATCTTATCACCACATCAAAGCACCTCTGTGTTCTTTGCACGCTGAATTACTTTTGGAATTTCATTTCAAATGTTAAACTAAATTAAAATTGGAAGATTTCCCACTGAAGTAATGCTCGTGGACTAGAAATGCTGTCAACAATCTGTAGATTGCCACAACTTCTGTGAAGATTTGCCGACAATGCCACAAGGACTGAACGTATACACCCAGAAATAAATGAGGATGTTAAAATCATGCATTAATGATGGGAAAACACTCATTAACATTGTTCCCATCATCAACATCAAAGCTGAGATTACTGCTACAGAAAGATGCATTTATGTGGCCTTTTCATATCCCCCAAGTTGTTCATAATTGCTTTGAACCCAATAAAGTTTTTTTTTGTAAATCTTGTCACTATTTTAATAAAGAAAAGGAGTCTGTTAATTTATGAATATAATGTCTCTTAAACAGCAATGTGTAAATAATGAGTGATCTCTTTTCGAGATGTTGTTTGCGGGATATGTACATGGGCCTGAATATCATGGGACCCTTCATGTTATTCCATGGCATCTTTTGCACTTACCAGTGAGGGCAGAGGCTATGGAGACCCAACAGACTCTAGATCTTGGAATCTCGAGTATGAAATAGAGGACATCAATGGATCAGGCAGCATCTGGAGAGGGAAATGAACAGATGAGCTTTGGAGGGTCCCAACTTGAAACGTCATCTGTCCATTTCCTTCCACCAATGCTGCTTGATTTGCTGAGTTTCTCTAGCACTGTGCTTTTAATTCAAGGATAGAGGTTATGTATGAAGTATACATAAATACATGGATAGCACTGGTTTGGAGGGATATGGACCAAACGCGTGCTGGTGGGACAAGTGTAGTTGGGACATGTTGGCTGGTGTGGGCAAGTTGGGCCAAAGAGCCAGTTTCCACACTTTATCACTCTATCAATGACTCTGTTCTGATCTGAAAAATAGCTCCTTCAACTTTGCAGCACTAGCTGTTAGAGCTTGGACTCACTAATCTGGAATCAAAATTATAGACTGAAAAACAGCTGACCCGGAGATAACATAGAAACATAGAAATTAGGTGCAGGAGTAGGCCATTCAGCCCTTCGAGCCTGCACCGCCATTCAATATGATCATGGCTGATCATCCAACTCAGTATCCCGTACCTGCCTTCTCTCCATACCCTCTGATCCCCTTAGCCACAAGGGCCACATCCAACTCACTCTTAAATACAGCCAATGAACTGGCCTCAACTACCCTCTGTGGCAGAGAGTTCCAGAGACTCACCACTCTGGAACTCTCCAGAAGAGCAACTGTACTGATCCACAGCTGAAACATCCAAATGCCAGGATATTCCAGTGTGCCATGGCAAGATGAAAGATATCTAAAATTTAATTATACCGAGAAAATGTAAGTGCTTGAAGATTATTTGATGTTTCTCTTTTTAAACTTGAGTTTTGATTTCATAATATAACTCATATTTTCTTCATGTCTGTTGTACCAGCAGGTCAAAATTCACTGCCACAAGAACAGAGATCTGTATTAGTGATTATCAAATATCTCCTGGGATATGTGCTAAGGCCAGTCCCTTTGAATAATAACATCCCCACTAACAGAGCCATCTTGGTGATCAGTATCACCACAAATCAAAGTTGGAATGGCATTGAGGTTGTGGAGGAAATTCCCACCCGCAATAGTTTGTAATCATTTCTGAGTTCTTTATAGACTGCTTTCATGCTTGTTAAGCCCAATTACATTTTTATTTGTTGCATCAATGGTTTTCCTGGCACACCCGCCATTGACTTCCAATTAAATATTCTAGTCGTCATCCGCCCTTACATTGAACGGAAATGCTAACCAGCTCTCAAGCTCTCTGGATCCTCAGGACACATGTGATAAGTGTAGCTGGGTAAAAAAGGAGAGAGTGCATCTGACAAGTTACATTAAGTGTAATCCAGCCAGTTAATTTTGTAATGTAACACTAAACATAATTAAAGTCAGGCCCTGTCCCACTGTACGAGGCAATTCAAGAGTTCTCCCGAATTTTCCCCTGATCCGAACTCAGAAAATGTCCGTTGCGGGTCTGTAGGAGTTCGTGGATGTCTCATATTGGCTTGTAATGCTAACGGTAGGTACTCGGGGCATCTGGTAAACTTATGACATTTTTTCATCCCTGCAAAAAATGTCCACGAGGAACGAAAAAAATGGTTACATTTTACTCGTACGAGCCGCGACGAGACATCCACGAACTCCTACGGACCCGCTACGGACATTCTCCGAGTTCGAATCAGGGGAATACTCGGGAGAACTCTTGAATTACCTCGTACAGTGGGACAGGGGCTTTACATGATAATGTTGATTGCTTATCTAAATCTATCTGACTGTTTAATAAACACTTTACATTGCTTCCACGTTACACAATCTCTCACACAATTCTGAACCTTTTCAGACTTTTCTTACTCCCATTCAACTTTAATTATTTCTCGTTGCCTAAAGCCACAGCAACTAAATATTGCTCATTTAATCTAAAATAAACCAAGTAACATAATATTTTGATAAAAATGTTGGGCAATTTAATGATTTATTCTTATCTGCCATTAAAATCTAATGTATATGTGATTTAGTTTAATTGTATTGCGTGTGTCTATTTTTGCCCTTCATTGACAAATTATAGGAATTACTTTGCTTAAGATCAATGCATAAACAAATCCAGCAGGTGGACATGATAGATGAACTGCTCACGATGATGACAGTGTTTCACACCAAGGCCAGACAGATGCTATTGTTTTAGATAAGTTACATCCGCTTGTCAGTGACAATGCTGACGCCTCACTGTCTGTACTATTTTGCTCCTGGCTGGTGAGAACTCCACATGATTCTAGAAGATTTTGGCTTCATCCAGGCTCTCATATAACATATATATAACTTTTATTGTTTAAAAAGCTGTGGTACTGCAGTTTGCAACAGGCTTATCTTCAACTGCTTTTTATTTTGAACATTTAATATTTATTTATATGGTTCTGTTTGTGGTGTAAGAAATATGGGTGTTTATGTGTGCAGTGAATGTCAAAATTATTTAGTTCAGATGAGTATTTTTACCTTTTATTTCCATTCAACATCAGTGATTCATTTATCCCAACCTATGACTGATCTTCATGTGATTGCATGAAGTCGTTCTTGCGCCAAACACTCAAATCTCCCCAGAAATGTGAGCTCATCTTTAAATTGCAGGAGGTCCTCTACCTTGCATTCAAAATTCCAACCAGAATCAGTAAAATTCCAATCCTCTCTTGCAAAACCTTTGCTAATTACCTGAACCCCTTCTTTGATTTTCTACTTTTCATTTCTCAGTGCGGTTTGCTTTCCCACCACTTCATATCCTTTACAACTGCCAGACCTGGTGAAGACCAGTTATATCAGTTGTCTTGACAGCTGTTTCACCCTCTTTGTTTACTTTATGCGCTGTCTTGTCTATTTGTACTGCCACCTGCACGCTGACTGCAGCCACTTCTAATACACAGAATAATTACTTGGTTGCTTTAATTTAATTTCTCGAAAATTCTCAGGCTTAGACAATCTGTCAGCATGCTGGCAGAAGATGTGATTCCAAAGGTAACTGGTGAAGGTAGCTTTTTAAACCTATGCACAGAGAAGAAAGAACCTGCACCCTTAATAAGAGATGCTAGTGGACTGACTGCACCAATTCTTGGCCAGCTTTGGTGCAGGGAAATAAAATGAGGGCAGAATAGAAAACAATGTCAAAAGGTATCAAGCTGAGATAATGTGTTCAATATATGCAAATAACATCACAGTGGAGGTTGATGTGAACATGCAACTTTCCAAATTTGAGTGTAAGAATATTTAGTACATTTATAATCATGTTTTGTGGATTTTGATGATTGTGTATGGAAACGTGGACCCTTCCTTGCAAACACTCTTAATTTTAAAGCTATTTAATTTTAATTCTTTCTGAGATGGGTTTGTAGCCTGTGCACATTTGTTTTCACATACTTGCAGATGATACCTTGGAATTTTTGAAAAGGTTGCACAGGGTTCAGTTTAAAGATTGATTGTGATTTTGATTATAATTCCCAAAACAAAAAAGAAATAACCTTTTTGTATGGTTGGCAACTCTCAAATATTGATTTTCTATTTACTAAATAAATGTGAAAATCCCATATAATTTAAATGGATGTATTTTTAACATGAAAGGTTCAGTTTTGATGGAGTGTTATTGATGCAGGGAATGTTTGTGACAGAATGGAACTCTTTTTATTTCTGGGTATCAAATTGCAAATTACTTCATGTGTATTTAAAATCTGTCACTATGAGTCTTCTGCAGACATAATATTGGAAGCTCAATTGGTCGGCTGAATACAGAAAATGCTTTAATCTCTTAAACTCTCAAGCAAGACAAATCACATACCCTTTTCTGGAACAGTAGAACAGCTACTATGGGACACAGAGGACACATACCATCCAGATTGGAAATATTTAATCATTCCTTCTTCATCACTATGTCTAAATCCCTTCAGATCCAGCAGCAATGTGGAGTGACTTTCATCAGAATGACTGCAGCAGTTCAAAGGGGTTGTTCACTACCACCTTCTCAAAAACAATTAGGGATAGGCAATCAGTAAATGCTGGCTTTGCTAAGACCCTTATCCTGACAATGAGAAAAATATTCCATCGTAAGGGGGAAGATCTGTGACTCGATGTACTGTAGATGGTGATAAAGGCAATCCATTTCAGTATTCTTGAAATAACATTGTTGTTGGTACCAAAGAATGCCATCACAACTTCAAGTCATTTTCAGGTGGTTCAGAACAGTGTCAGAAAGATCATGCTCAAAGTCTAATATTTCTCTTCCTGATGGGAATGTATGTTATTAGGACCAAGAAGGTAAATGAGTAAAAGTAATTGGCAAAGTAAAAGAAGCTTTGCTCTCAATGAACATTGAACAATGAATTACAAGTTGTTTACCAAAAATCCTCCACAGATGGCTGACCGCAAAACACTCACTATTCATTGAAAGCATTTCTGTCACATAAAGGTTTATTTTGCATGGGTTTATTCCTTAGAGATCACAATGCATCCTTTTTAAAATAATCAGTCATGGTACCATTTCATTAAATCTCAAAGTAAATTCATAATTCATGTGCTGTTGTTGCAGAACTTCATTTGACAGGAGTCTGGGTTGTAGAATTGAACTTGTGCTATTAAAGGATTCATCTGTGACCTATTTCCTTTTGAAAAAGATTATATGTTGGATTTACAGCATAATTGAATTGGCCCTTATATTTATTAGCTGTATGAATAGCAAGTAATTCAATCATAAGATTTAAAAAACTTACTCCCATTATAGATCTGGACCAAATGAATACTGATTACAAAGAGGATACTTACATTTATCTTCTTTGTCTAATTGTTCTTGTTCCATGATCATTTATAGGGTTAGATTCTCCAACAGTTCACAGGAATTTGAAAGAAAATTAATACCAGATTGAGAATAATAACTGTTTTAAAATCCACCTTTTCCTTCCAGAAGACTGGGATGAGGCTTGACAGTACAAGTCTTCTGGACACTTTGAAGTTATTTCCTCTGAACCTTATGAAGACTGATTCCAATGACTCAAATGCAAAACTCAGTGGACCTTCACTTCCGCAACCTCCCTCATCCCACCCAACATCCCCTTCTTCTGAATATTGGTCACATTTTGCTCCACATGTTAAACCTTTGTCAGCTTCCTTAACCAAAAGAATGGAGTCTGTTTTCCAATTACAAATGCAAATACTTTGAGGCACAATTAATCATCCAAAGACCCAGGGTCTAAGGATACAGGGCCCTATGCACTTAGTGCCATTTGATGTGGTATGTAAGTTGTCCTATTGTTTTAGAACTGGAAACAATGTTAAATAAAATATCTGAAGGTTTTACCATTGACAGGAAAGTTAATAATTCATGACTGCAGGATCAAATAAGAAAATGAATTAAAGATCACTATTTTCCCATCGGCTATGTGACGACTGAAGTAATGAAGCCTGACCTGAATGAAACAAAGCAAATCTATCCCAAATGCATGTTTAAACACTACATAACTGTTATTTCAGTTGAATGCTTTTTTTTTTGTTTTTGCCTTACCAGTTGTTCCTTATTCTGGTTTTACACTTATGTTTCAATTGGTATAAAGCTATCCAAATAATTGTGAGCAATTCAAGCAAGGAAGTCATCAGCTAGCTTTGGCTGTTATCCAAGTTTATACATCCTAACCCAATTCATGATGGAAAAGCTTAGCTCTCCTCCCTGTTTAATCAGGTTGGTGTTAAAAAGCACATTTCATCTTCGGTACTAGATGAGGACATTTAAAGCAGCCATGTGTGGAAACATGTATATACTTCTGGAATGGAAGATAATGGCTTACACAGCATTTAACTTGAGAAATTAACAGTAGTTTTTGGGTCAAATTTGTAATGCTCCGCAAATAAAGCAAGGTTAACTCAATCTAAATTAACAGGTGCATTTTTGTCTGTCTCTATTTTAATGACAGTGATGAATGTTCCAAATAATTCCCACATTTACATCAAACTAAGTTCAGTGCCAAGTAGTTCATAGTAGCTGTCAAACACAAATTAATATTTAAAAGATTATATGTGCCTGAATCACAAAGTTGCATGCATTCAGACATGCAACAAAATGGTACCACACCTCACTTTTAATTGCTGTAACATGATACTGAAGCCTTGAATAAGCTATTATCATGGAAAATCTTTCAATGATGTCTAAAGGCTCTTCAATGCAAATAGCAGGAATAACAATATATTTTAAGATTTATAAATAATGTCCGTTCATCTTGTTTCACCTTGACTCCTCTTTTTTAACTGAAGAAAATATGAATACTAGGACATTTGGGACAGTTAATGGAGATGTTTTGAGGACAGTCACATTAGGGTCGAGAAGGCACTGGACATCCGATGACATATGAAGGTAGATAAATCTCCAGCGCCTGATTAAATATGTCCGAGGATTCTGGGGGAAGCTAGAGAAGAAATTGTGGGAGCCTTGGCTAAAATATATGACTATGAAGAAGGGGTGCAAGGAAAAGCCTGGGAACTATAGATCATTGAGCCGAGTGTCTGTGGTAGGTACGTTTCTGGAGAGGATTCTGAGGGATAAGATATATATGCATTTGGGGATACATGGGCTGATTGTTGATAGTCAGCATGGTTTTGTACATTGACACAAAAAGCTGACGTCCCCATCTTGATTCGTCCAACCACAGTGGTGTCATCGAGAACTTGATGATGGAGTTCGTACTATGACTGGCTACGCAGTCATAGGTATAGAGTGAATAAAGCAGGTGGCTGAGCATGCAGCCTTGAGGCGCTCCCGCATTGATTGTTACTGAGGATGAAGTGGTTCCTCCAATTCGAACAGACTGTGATCTGTGGATGAGAAAATCGAGGATCCAATTGCAGAGGGATGCGCAGAGGCCCAGTTCCGTGAGCTTGGTAACCAGCTTGGAAGGGATGATGGTATTAAATGCCGAGCTGTAGTCTATAAACAACAGCCTGACGTAGGTGTTTTTATTGTCCAAGTGGTCCAGTGTGGAGTGGAGAGCCAGTGAAATTGCATCCACCATTGACCTGTTGTGGCGGTATGCGAACTGTAGTTGGTCGAGGTTCTTGTCGAGGTGCACTATAACCAACCTCTCAAAGCACTTCATCACCACGGACGTTAGTGCCACTGGTCGATAGTCATTGAGGCACGTCACCTTACTCTTCTTGTGCACTGGTATTATTGATACCTCAGTGGGAACCTCAGAGTTCAGAAGTGAGAGGTTGAAAATGTCTGCAAAAACTCCCACCAATTGGTCTGCACAGGTTTTTAGAACATCAGGTCCAGGTGCTTTCAGAGGGTTCAGCCCCCTGAAGGATCTTCTGACGTCGGCCTCTGTGACTATGACTGTAACACTGACAGGGCGAATAGGGGCTGGGGAAGGCACATCAGTGTTCTCCCTATCGAACCGTGTGTAGAACACATTGAGCTCGTCAGGGAGTGATGCTTCACTGCCGTTTGAACCGCATCCTGATTTTGCCTTGTAGGAGGTGATGGCAATCAAATCCTGCCGCAGTTGCCAAACACCCGTCTCATCCTCCAGCTTAGAGCAGAAGTCCCTTTTGGCCTTTTTGATGACCTTACCAAGGTCGTATCTGCACTTCCTATAGACCTCTGCATTGCCAGACCTGAATGCCCAGGATCTGGTCTTCAGAAGAATGCAGATCTCATGGTTCTTCCAAAGCTTCTGGTTAGGAAACACTCAGAAGGTTTTTGTTGGAACGCAGTCCTCCACATATTTCCTTATGAAGTCTGTATCGACGGTGGCGTATTCATTCGGGTCCATTGCCGAGTCCCTGAACATTGCCCAGTCTACAGACTCCAAGCAGTCCTGGAGTTATTCCTCTGCCCCGCCCGAGCAGCTCTGTACAGTCCTCACCTCTGGAGGTGCTTTCTTCTGTTGCTGCATGTATGCAGGAAGAAGCAGCACCGCTGAATGGTCGGATTTTCCGAAGTGAGGGCGAGGGATAGAGCGATTGGTGTCTTTGATGGTTATGTAGCAGTGGTCAAGGGTGTTTGATCCTCTGGTGCTGCAGGAGACATGTTGGTGGAAGTTAGGGAGCGATTTCTTTAGGTTAGCTTTCTTGAAATCCCCGGCTATGGTGGTAAATGCCTCGGGGTAAGCCGTCTGGTGCTTGTTGACCATGGCGTGCAGCTCCTCCAGTGCCAGACAGACATCTGCCTGGGGGTGGGATGTAGTCCGCGGTCAGGATGATGGTGGTGAATTCCCTTGGTAGGTAGAAGGGATGGCATTTCACTGCCAGATTTCCGAGGTGTGGAGAGCAGGAGTTGGATAGGACTGCCACATCTGAGCACCACAAAGAGTTGACCATGAGGCAGACGCCTCATGGTATACCTTTCCCATATGCCTGCTTACGGTCCTTATGGTGGATGGAGAACCCGTCAGGCTGGACCGCTGAGTCTAGAGAGCTGGGGGTGAGCCATGCCTCTGTGAAACAGAACACAGAGGATAGGGTGGTAAATAAAAGGCTTGGGTACATTGTTCTCCATCAGTCAGGATCTTGAGTATAGAAGTTGGAACAGTGTGTTATGTCTGAAGAAGGTCTCAACCCGAAACGAGGACGATTGTAGGTCACAAAATAGTTTCTGAACTTGGATTGAAATCTTAAGAATAAACTTGCAGCCATAATAGTAAGATTAAATGAGAACTTACCAGTTTGAAGTTTGATTGGTGATTACGTGAAGAACCCCGTCCAATCTTCAAAGCAACAGTATGAAATCACAAATAACAATCACCGAAGTTACATAGTAAGATGCGTGACTCGAGAACTACCAGATGATCTTTATGAGAAAGGGTTGGGCGTGGAGGGCACATAATCACCAACGTAACTTCTCATAAAATCAAGATCAAACTTCAAACTGGTAACTTCTCATTTAATCTTACTATTTTACTTCGGAGTCACTTGAGTGATTCCGTGAAGAGTTCGAAGCTTTGTGATTTCATGCTGCAGATCCAAATCTCGGCGTCTCACTGCATCGATTGACTCAGGATGAGTGAATGATCAAAAATGCATTAAGCATGATATTGATTCAAATGTATTAATGGTTTACATTAATAAAGAAATCAATAGCAACCCCTGTAACTCAGGGGAGGCTAAAGTGGATGCAACACAGAATGGGCAAAACCCTGGGTCAGTAACCGGCCTATGGAAATTTTTTTTTAATCAATTCAGTTGGCAATCCTGCGGTTGCAAGGATATGTTCAATGGGCATGTCCATTGCCCTGGCCGCTGACGTTGATGCTGACCTGGTGGAATGAGATATATAATCGTCAGTTTTAATACCTGCATAACCAAGAACCTGCTGCAGCCACCTTGAAATAGTCTGAACCGACCTTCCTTTGTGCAGTTGTTTATTGATTAATAAACAATGCTGATTCCACACTTCTTAGGATTCTGGTGGCCTTGATATAATATAGCAAGCCTGCCCTCCCACTTAGAAGTGAGACCGTGGGGTATCCGAAATGATCTTAAATCCTGCCAGCCCTGGTCTGGTCTGCTTTTTTAGATCAGAATGTAAAATGTAATGTCACCTGCAACCAGTTTCATCCTATCTAGTCACAGCGTTTGCAATGTTTGCCGTCGTTGTGCTGATATTGGTGTCATAACTAAAAATGTAGCTGGAACTCCTTGGTGAAGTAATGTTAACACATTTTCAATAACCAACTGCATATTCTTGTAGTGGGAGAACTTGTGTCAAGATCTCTTTAACAACTCGATATCTGGGTTGAACCCGACGGAGTGGTTCCCGTTTGTTGCAGCTGTAGTGTCTCTATAACTGAATTATTGTCAAAGACCATTTAAGAATAAACTGGAAGATGTCAGTAATCTGTACCGTATTAAATGTGACATTAACGTTTAAACAAAATCACTTCCGATCCCCTCAATAGGAATGTACTGCTTTCTTTGGTGCTACACCTGCATTCTGCAGTGAGCACATTCATGGCTTGATGTGACAACCTGAGCCATAGGTCAATCCATTCAAAATGTGTAAGTCAATAATTGTTTTATTATGCAAAGGCCGGTCTCCTGAACCACAGTTTGAACCAGCAAATTTTCGTTTTTTGGAATAACCGTATACCATTGTATTATTATGCCTGATGAAGCAGGCAACATGGCTGCATAGCCAGTCCGACAGTACGAACCCAAACGAGGTCTTGCTGACTGTTTTAAGACCCGGCTAATGAGGCAAAAAAAAGGAGGAAGACATAAAAGAACATTCCTCCTTTTGTAGCGAGAATGTATTTCTCCGCACTGTTGTGGCACATACCTTTGCAATCAGTGAATAAACATGAACCAACATGTCGATATTCGATGTAGCATTGAACCATACTTTCATAATACTTTGAGATCCAATACCTATTCTGTGTTGTCATCAATCTGAACTGGATGATACACCAGTGGCAAAGGAGATTAGGTAATTATTACAGGATACTTTTACTTGATTGCCATGTGACTAACATATGTCACCATCGTAGTGTAGCAACTTGAAGTTGAGCATGTAGAATATGTATATTTGCTCAAAACCCCTTACCGATGGGTTGCATCTAGTGTATATATTTAGTTGATACCAACAATTGGTAACTCATGCAAATCCCCAATACCTCCAACTAGAGACGGTATTCGGAACTTCTCACCTTAGAGTCCTTAGCATCAGTTTGTAATGACTGAATTCGACTGACCAAACTACTGGAGCAAGTTCAAGTTCAAGTGAGTTTATTGTCATGTTCAGCAATGCTGAATACTGTTTTTTCATCATTATGACTGAGGTAGCTTCAGCTGATAACAATGTTGTTAACAATGGTCTACATATCCTTTGAGAGGTTGCTACTTTGCACGATATCAGTTCCTTGATTTACTCAGCTGAAACACAGCTACTTCATTGCCAATTACTCTTGATGAAATAAAAGTCAGTTTATAACAGGTTGCTATTAACTCCAATCTCTTGCCACAGGGTGGAGTCATAAGCTAATTAATAGTTAAAGGTAAATCCCAATGACCAACGAACAGTTTATCCCATTCCGCAATGTTTTACTGTTATTAGTACAGTTATATTGTCTTTGATAACCTTTGCAAAGGGAATTGCTTAGCATGGATCCTATGAATCTGTTGTGTCAGGAAAATATGTTTTCATATTCGGAAAGTTCATATGCCCGACACTCTCCAATTTTCATAATAAACATGCCACACCTGCCTTATTCCCCTCAACCAGATGTTTTTGTATAACAATTGTAAATTTTACAACTTGTGAACGGTGCACTTACCCATGTTTTGGAAGTGCTAGACCCACTTTGTTGAGTAGGTTTGGTAAGGTGCATGGAATTTCTGAGCTATCATACTGCCCCCAGCTCCAGTGAACCGCCTACTGCCGATGAGCGCCTGGGGTGCATTCTGAATGATGACCTTTGCCCGCAGTTGGCCTTAATTGATTCATCTACCAGGTTTTCTTCCCCGTTGAATAAGCCTACCTGAATAATAGATTCGGCGGCTGGCACTCACATCCCCCTGTTGGCGCTGTTCACTGCTGGCACATATGTGCTTCAGTATGTTCCATTGACTTCTTTAGAGCCTGGAGTCAGTTATATCTTGACCTTTTGCTCTCCCCTCCTCAGAGAGGGTGATGCATAGGTAGCCCTGAACAGGCGCTGTCGCAGGCCGCAGGATACCATTACTGATATGAACCCACTGGACCTATACCCGAATAGAACATTCTGCTGGGATGGCAAACTTTGTTGTCAGGAAAAGGTACCTGTGACACGTGCCCTTCATTCCTTGGGGTATGCCCCACAGCCATACCCTGAGACTCAGCGTCAGCAGGATGCTGACCCGTGTTGGTCTCTGCCTCCAAGAGGGAGACCTGTAGCAACTCTGGCAACTGGAGCTGCTGGTGCGGCCTGCAGAAGTGGAACTTCTGGCTCAATCTTACCATATAAGATATAACTGACAATAACTTTTTTGACTTTTAAGTTTGACTTTCACTTTTGACTTTAAGAAAAACACTATAACATAGATATAAACTTTATTATAAGAGAAAACCCTTGTAGCCCGACTCACCCGAGTCCAAATAGGGCTTAATGAGTCCTTTCTCCACCAATTGTATTCCCTCTCAGCGAGTCAGGCGTTATTTCCTTGGAGTTTTCCTTTGGAGTGTGGGAGGCAACCAGATCACCCGTAGAAAACCCACGTGGTCACAGGGAGAATGTAGAAAATCTGTATAGGCAGGATCAAACCTGGTTCTCTGGCACTGTAAGGCAGCAACTCTACCGGTGCACCACTGTGCCAATCTGTGCCGATCATGACGAATGACATTATTCTACTCAATTATAAAGCCCATGCCAAGTACATCATATTGCCATTGCATTGTAGGACTGGACACAAAATGCTGGAGTAAATCAACAGGCTAGGCAGCATTTCTGGAGACCGTAGATATGTGACTTTTTGGGATGAGACCCTTCTTCAGAGAACACTTTGGAGGTGTCCTCAGCCATGTATCTGTCAGTGATATGGGCATCATATACACCATCATATAGAAAAATATCTGGTCCAGCTTTGCCTAATGTCAACTAAAATACGTGATCACTGGAACAAACACTAACTGTGTTTAATTCTATCAGATGATAGCAAGAAGCTTCAGTCACAAATCCACAAAGCTACAGTGGCTTGCAAAGGTTTTCATACCCCTTGAACTTTTCGACATTCTGTCACGTTACAACCACAAACGTAAATGTATTTTATTGGGATTTTATGTGATAGACCAACACAAACTGGTGCATAATTGTGAAGTGGAAGGAAAATGATACATGGTTTTCAAATTTGTTTACAAATAAAAAACTGAAAAGTGTGGCGTGCAAAGGTATTCAGCCCCCCTGAGTCAATACTTTGTAGAACCACCTTTCGCTGCAATTACCGCTGCAAGTCTTTTGGGGTATGTCTCTACCAGCTTTGCACATCTAGAGACTGACATTTTTGCCCATTCTTCTTTGTAAAATAGCTCAAGCTCAGTCAGATTGGATGGAGAGCGTCTGTGAACAGCAATTTTCAAGTCTTGCCAGAGATTCTCAATCGGATTTAGGTCTGGACTTTGACTGGGCAATTCTTACACATGAATATGCTTTGATCTAAACCATTCCATTGTAGCTCTGGCTGTATGTTTAGGGTCATTGTCCTGGTGGAAGGTGAACCTCCGCCCCAGTCTCAAGTCTTTTGCAGCCTCTAATAGGTTTTCTTCCAAGATTGCCCTGTATTTGGGTCCATTCATCTTCCCATCAACTCTGACCAGCTTCCCTGTCCATGCTGAAGAAAAGCATCCCCACAGCATTTCACAGGGGGATGGTGTGTTCAGGGTGATGTGCAGTGTTAGTTTTCCGCCACACATAACGTTTTGCATTTAGGCCAAAAACTTCAATTTTGGTCTCATCAGACCAGAGCACCTTCCTCCACATGTTTGCTGTGTCCCCCACAGGGCTTGTGGCAAACTGCAAACGGGACTTCTTATGGCTTTGTTTCAACAATGGCTTTCTTCTTGCCACTCTTCCATAAAGTCCCGATTTGTGGAGTGCACAACTAATAGTTGTCCTGTGGACAGATTCTCCCACCTGAGCTGTGGATCTCTGCAGCTCCTCCAGAGTTACCATTGGCCTCTTGGCTGCTTCTCTGATCAATGCTCTCCTTGTCTGGCCTGTCAGTTTAGGTGGACGGCCATGTCTTGGTAGGTTTGCAGTTGTGCCATATTCTTTCCATTTTCGGATGATGGATTGAACAGTGCTCCGTGAGATGTTCGAAGCTTGGGATATTTTTTTATAACCAAACCGTGCTTTAAACTTCTCCACAACTTTATCCCTGACCTGTCTGGTGTGTTCCTAGGGCTTCATGATGCTATTTGTTCACTAATGTTCTCTAACAAACCTCTGAGGCCTTCACAGAACAGCTGTATTTATACTGAGATTAGATTACACAGAAGTGAACTCTATTTACTAATTAGGTGACTTCTGAAGGCAATTGGTTGCACTGGACTTTATTTAGGGGTATCAGAGTAAAGGGGGGCTGAATACTTTTGCACGCCACACTTTTCAGTTTTTTATTTGTAAAAAGATTTGAAAACCATGTGTCTTTTTCCTTCCACTTCACAATTATGCGCCACTTTGTGTTGGTCTATCACATAAAATCCCAATAAAATACATTTACGTTTGTGGTTGTAACATGACAAAATGTGGAAAAGTTCAAGGGGTATGAAAACTTTTGCAAGCCACTGTATCCAACACATTTCAGAAGAGAAGGCTAAGCAAGTGATTCTCAGTGGCATCGTAATTGTGACCTTCAAGAAATGATTCATATCTAACTGTGCTATAAAGGCTCTCCCTACTGCCTGCCACCAGGAAAATCATCAGAGTCCATGTAAACTATCTCCATCCAATGGGAAATGGCTATGCCTCAAATATTCTCCACACATTCCCATACTCACAACTCCCCCCCACTTCCCTCCAGATTCTATCACTTATCTAAACACTGGATGTAATTTACAGTGACTATTTAACCTCCCAAACTACATGTTTTGTGGGATGTAGGATGAAACCCCACAGAGCTGGGAAAATCTGTCGAGTGGTGTCAGTGTGTCTAGAGCCAAGATACAATTTGCAAGAAAAGAATAAGAATATCTGCAGACCCTGTCAATTGGGTGCAAAATGCATAGAAGGGATTGGATGGCTGCAAACCAGACATACACCTTGTAAATAATTGTATATAATGTTGCAGAGTTCAACTTTGCCGAGTGTTGTTTGGATGAGGTATTGAGCCTTGTCTGGGTTTCTAGCAGATCAGGGTAAATGATTCTAAGTTGGCTTCCTTGCGGTCCGGTTTGAATACAATGTATTGAGCTGCTGTGTTATTGGGTTAGGGAAATGCCTGTTATGTATGGGGTTAATCAATAACTGTAATTGGGTTATTAAGAGACCACCCCCATGTGGTTCAGCCCCTCGAGGTCCCGGGACATATAAAAGTCCACTACCACGAGGTCCAGGGTCGATCTTCTGGGAGAGCACTTGGGACTGCGTGAATTTCTGGAGTGTCTCTGTCTGAGTGAGGCCTAGAGGGCTTGAACAGGCAGATACGAGGATCAAACCCGCAGTGGGATAGATACAGTAGTTCAACTGCAATGCGCTTTTGTTAAAATAAAATTTAGTTGTTTCAAGTGCTTGATTCAGTGTTGTTACTGAAACTAGACTGGGGGGAAGCTTAGAAATGAGCAATTTACACATTGAACCACCAATATCATAATACGTAAGTAAGTATGTAAACTGAGGAATTACAGAGTGATAAAGAAACACAACATTGATCTGTATGAGATGCCATGTCTCTGTGAAACAGAACAGAGCATTCCCTCAGCTCCCTTTGGTTAAGCAGCCTTGAACATAAGTCCTCCATTTTGTTTTCTAGTGACTGTACATTGGCCAGTAGGATGGTAGGGAGAGGGGACCGGTCCCCTTTACTTCGGTCTTACTTGTTGTTCTGCCCGACGATCACGTTTCCGTACTCCATGAAGCCCTCCTCGGTGTTTAAAGGTACAGTACTTGCATGTCTCCGTGAGGTCGGGGATTCCCTTACATTCGGCACCTCCAGCTCCGTTGCTGCTGGGAGTTTCTGCCCGACGGCCTCGATTCTGGACTCCATGAAAGCCTCCCCAGTGTTTAGAGGTACAGTACTGTACCTGCACACCTCCGTGGGGTCGGGGATTCCCCTCCGATCGGGGATTCCCTTACAGTCGCTATCTTCTGGAGTTCGCAATAGTGCTCATTATGTTCAATGAACATCACTTGCAGGTCTGTAAAGTTTTGGTTAGGCCATATTTGAAGTATTACATGTAGTTCTGGTTGCCTCATTAATGGAAGGATATGGAAACTTTGGAAGGGTGTAGAGGAGGTTTACCAGAATGTTGTATTAGAAGGTTTCAGTTACAAGGAGAGGTTGGATAAATTTGGATTGTTTTCTCTGGAATTTTGGAGGGCAAGGGGACATGGTAGAAGGATATAAAATTATGAGAAGTATAGATAGGGTAGGGTAGACTGTCAGAATATTTTCCCAAGGTGGAAATAGCCAAAACTAAATGGGATACCCATAATGTGAGAGGGGGAAAGTTTAATGGAGATTTGCGGAGCAGGTATTTTACATTAAGAGTGGTAGGGGCCTGGTGGTGGTAGAGGCAGATATGATGGTGACATTTAAGATGCTTTTAGGACAAGCACATAAAAGTACAATAAATAGAGGGATATAGCTCATGTAGAGGCAGATGATTGTCTCCTTGTCGTGGTGGAGAAGCTTGTGTGGTCCTGAGATCCTGAGAGCGAAGCTGTCTGGAGCTATGCTCCTGGTAGAGTCACTCATGGCGGTAAGGTCAAAGGGCAATCCAACCAAGACCTCAACAGTGGAACAGGCGGAGGATGATGCTGACTTTAGTGGAGCGTCATAATGGCTGGGAAGGCGGATGAAGACTACAGCAGAAAAGGGTCCCTGGTCGTCATGGATTCCATGCCACTGGATTCTGACATAGATCTGTCAAGGACCGTGAGGTGGCTGTCTGTGCACTAGTCTCCCACGTTAAACAAAGTCACACACAGGTATCCTCCATGAGAGGACAGTCATACTCGTTTCGTGTGACCGCCGAAGAGAGGCAGATTAGATCAATTAACAGCATCATATTCGGCACAAGCATTGTGGGCCGAAGGGCCTGTTTCAGTGCTATACTATTCTATGTTATCTCAAAGCAGATGCTCATGCTGTCTTCTTTGCTGAAAGAATTGCCAATGTCAGAGATATACGAGCAAAGATTATTTAAGAAATGAAAGACATTTTAAAAAGTAACATGCAATAAAATAGCAATATCAAAAGGAAAAATTGTAAGTATTAAAAATCAGCAATAGAAATACAGGAAATATACAGCAAGCAGTTAAGACAAGGTAATTCTGATAATTTGTCTTTGACATATGTTGACTGACCTGGTAATGATTAATATAAGTTGCCGGATGAAAATAACAATTAATTCTAATCTTCTGACACCAACAATGAAGTGGAGAATGTATAAACTGAGCGTAGAGAATTTTATAACAAAATATATAAGAAGGAACTGCAGATGCTGGTTTACACCAAAGATAGACACAAAATGCTGGAGTAACTCAGTGGGATAGGCAGCATCTCTGGAGAAGGGGAATAAGTGACATTTGGGCTTGGGACCAAAGAAGGAGGTATGAAGAAAGGTCTCAACCCGCAATGTCACCTATTCATTTTCTCCAGAGGTACTGCCTGATCCGCTTTGTAGTAACATAGTTGTTTTGATGAGACAATTTAACTTTATAAGACAGCAATTTTGTGAGACCACAGTGAGCAAAATCTTCAGTTCGATGCCCATACTAACGTTGCAACCATCTGCATTTCTCTTAGCAGATCCTAATTTCCTACACTGTAGAGGGTTTAAAGCACAGGCAGCATTTTTACCTTGCCAGCTGCACTGCTGACAATGCATGGACTGCACTAGTGGACTCTGGACAGCAGGAGTTTCTGTCGGTCTCCCACCTCTCGGGCTGGGAACCTCTTTCAAATGGGAGAAATGGGATACTGGAAGAAAGGAAAAATTAGCATTTTACACCCTTATTAGTTGTAATGTCTGATTGTTTTTACATATTTTAAATGTATAAAATCCATTAATTTTACTTCGGAGTCACGTCAGACGCTGGTGCAGTCGGCCGGTTGGAGCAGCAGCGCTCCTCCGAGCGGTAAATTTAAACCGCGGGTTATACGAAGAGCTGGAGGTTATACCCTCCATAGGAGAGTGCGTTTGCTCACGGTTCTCCCACGTCGAGATTCTATTACAAAAGAATGCTCGACAGGGACCAGCTCCGTGGGGAGGGGTGGTGCCCAAGCCAGGCTGATGGAGAGCTTGTGCTAGCAGCACCTGTTTCAGGGCTGCAGAACTATCCTGCCTGTGAGGAGGATGTTCTATCAGTGCAGTTTGCTGACACTGATTCTATGCTGGGGGAGAGCAGTAAAGGTGTTCGGTTGGAGGTAATTCCGAACATTGCTGGGAAGTTTGCTGAGTGTAGAGAGGCAGGAAAGGCGATTGATGTAGAATGGGCTGAAGCCATTCAGTATATGCTCTCCCACCAGTTACAGGAGCTAGCTATGGATGAAGTAGCAAAAAAAACTATAAAGCTCCTGTTAATTGTGATCTCCTGAAGGTACCGGTGGTTAATCACCAAATTTGGTCATAGATGGGTTTGCCTGCTAGGGCCCAGGAGATGAATTTTAAAAAAGTGCTTAAACTGTTGTCAGCAGGTATTACAGCTGTGGTGAAAGTTATTGATACAAACGATATGGTTGAAGCACACCAGGATGAACTGGGACTCCTTTGTAATGCATTTTGAAATTAATAATATCGGGAGGGCCGCTATTAGGCCAGTGCTAACCCGAATTTGGCGAGTTGTGCAAACCGACCAGTGTACCACCACAAAATCTGTTGTTTGGTGGAAACCTTGCAAAAAGGGTCAAAGACTGTCATGAGGTTGTTATAACCATGGCCCTCATTAAGCCAGCTGGAAGCAAGGCAAAAAAGGTTCTCTACAAGAAGTCGAGGACAACAAGGCCGCAAGGAAAGATGCTGGTAAGGAATATAACATTGACAGACGATGAATTAACTGATGTTCCTGTTCAAAGTGGGGAAGGTTAAAATTGTTTCTCAAACAATGGCAGCAGTTGACATCAGATTTGTTCATACTTAGTGTATTGAAGGGGTGAAAAATTGGATTTTACTATAAGGACAGTCTACCTAATCAACATTTTCCTAGTCGTAAACTTATTTTTCAGATGAGGAAAATGTGCTTATTCAAGCAGAGATTCAGTCGTTACATAAGAAAAGGGTAATTGAGCCTTCTGTCTATCAAAGTCAACAATTTCTGTCAAGTATATTTCCCAGATCTAAATTGACTGGGGGATGTAGAATTATTCTGGATTTATCGAATTTGAACAAATTTGTTTGTTATAGGCATTTCAAAATGGAGACCTTTACCACGGGCAAACATCTAGTGTCCAAAGGGTATTATATGGCAACCATTGATTTAAAGAATGCGTATTACGCAGTGTCTATTCATGGTGATGATAGAAGATATTTGAAATTCATTTGGATGACTGAGCTGTGGCAATTCAGGACATTGCCGAATGGATTAACTTCAGCTCCTAGATTATTTATTAAATTGGTAAAACCTGTGTTAGCATTACTTAGAGCTCAGGGGCATGTGGTAATGGCCTGTTTAGATGATATTCTGATTGTTGGAAAGACTCATGCTGAAACTCAATCATCAGTTTCAGTTGTTAAAATCACTTTTGAACAAATGGGATTTGTTATTCACCCAGATAAATCTAAATTATCACCAGTCCAAATTATTGATTATCTGGGATTTACCATTAATTCCAATCACATGTTGGTAACTTTGCCCAGGGATAAATTGAATCAGTTAATTGAGGACTGTGTTAATCTCGTTGGAGAACAACGGCCTTCGATTGGACAAGTAGCCAGTTTTATTGGGAAGTTGTTGCAGCCTTTCCAGCTGTGCAGTATGGTCCTCTGCATTATCAACAATTACAACGATCAAAGGAACAGGCACTGAGAATACAAAGGGGCCATTTTGATAGGCCTATGCAGTTGTCAGCTGGGGCGATTGCTGACATACAATGGTGGATAGCACATGTTTCAACAAGTTTTAGGAAGGTTTTGGTGGAATCACCGTCACTGATATTACAGACTGATGTAAGTGCACTGGGTTGGGGTGCAACAGATATGTCTTCTAGTTGTGGAGGCAGATGGAATGTGGATGAGACATCGCTTCCTCAATTAAGAGGGATTAATTATTTAGAGTTGTTGGGCACCTGGTATGGGCTCAAAGCTTATTGTTCTACAAGGAGGGATCTGCATGTGCAGGTCAGATTGACAATACCACAGCAGTGGCATATGTAAACCAAATGGGTGGAGTTAAGTCACAGTCTTGTGATAGACTGGCTAACCAGATTTGGAGCTGGTGTATTGACCAAAATATCTGGCTTTCAGCACTTTATTTGCCAGGAAGAGGTCACGTCAGTTTAATGACAACATTGAATGGATGTTAAATCAGGATGTATTTAACCAAATGATTGATCAGTATGCATTGCCAGATATTGACTTGTTTGCATCTCGATTAAATCATCAGTTACCTAGATATGTTTCATGGTAACCAGATACTGGGGCAGTAGCAGTGGATGCATTTTCGCTGCATTGGGGGAGGAATGTTTGTGTATGTATTTCCTCCATTCTGTCTCATCAGCAGATGTTTGCAAAAGACCAAGGAGGACTCCGCTTCAGGGGTATTGGTAGTGCCAGATTGGCCTACATGAGCATGGTTTCCCGTTGTATTACAAATGGCTAGGGAGCCTTACATGCTTATGCCCAAGAATAAAAATCTACTGGTAAATCCAGTCACTGGGGATCAACATCCTTTATATGATCGTATTGATCTGTTAATTTGCAGATTTTAAGGAGGCCATACCTGGGGAGAGGACTGTCTCATCGGACTGTGGATGTTCTCACGTCGGCCTGCAGGGATAGTACACAGCGGCAATATATCACCTATATAAGGAAGTGGGAGAAATTCTGCCTACAGCAGAATATTGTATATCACACTGCAGGGATCACGGATGTATTGGAGTTTGTCAACTCTTTATTTTGACCAAAAAATTAAGTTACAGTGCGATTAATTCAGCCAGAAGTGCTCTGTCTTCTTATTTTCCTATGAATGCAGAATTGCATACAGTAGGGACACATCCGTTAGTTTCACGATTCATGAAGGGAGTTTTTCAATTTTAATCCTCCTAAACCCAGGTATGCCGGTATTTGGAATGTGAGTGAGGTTTTTATGGTTCTTCGCCAGTGGGCTCCGGTTACAAGCCTATCAGTAGCCAAATTATCTTTGAAGGTGGTCATGCTTATGGCGTTGGTTTCAGCTCAACGTGTATAAATGTTGCAAAAGCTACGGCTAGATAGAATGCATGTGTCGGCTGATGCCATTATATTTTATGTCTATGATTTGCTTAAACATAATAAAAGAGGCATGACAGGATGTAAGATTGTGTTTTCAGCATACCCCGCAGATGATCGCTTCTGTGTAGTCTCACATTTATCTTGTTACATTGAGATTACTAAACCTCTGAGAGGAACAGAGTTGGCTTTGTTTATTAGTCACAAAAAACCACACAGTAAGGTGTCGGTGCAAACGATTTCAAGGTGGCTAAAGTGGGTCCTGGCAAGTGCTGGAATTGATACTGATAAATTCAAATCTCATTCCACCAGGGCGGCATCAACTTCCGCGGCAAGGGTGATGGACGTGCCAATAGACCATGTCCTCGCGGCCGCAGGATGGTCCAGTGAGCTAATTTTTCAGAGGTTTTATCACAAGCCGATTTCAAGGCTCGGGGTGTTTGCTGATTCTGGTTTCAGTACTGTTACATTTTTCCCCCGATTTAGAGGGGTTTGTTATGATTTGTTTGTAAATAAACTGTTATTTCATTTAACAAACGTATTACTGATGCATGATTGGTTGTTAACGACTTTTGAGTCAATCCAGGCAGTGTGAACGTCGGATTTGAGTCTGCGGCGTGAATTCACAGTGCTTTGAAGTCTTCACGTAGTCACTCACGTGACTCCGAAGTAAAATAGTAAGATTAAACGAGAACTTACCAGTTTGAAGTTTGATCTTTATTTTATGAGGAGTCGAGTTGAGGGACTACGTGCCCTCCGCTCCCACCCTCATAGATCTCATCTGGTAGTTCTAGTTTTATCATCTTACCGTTATACTTCGGTCATTGTTAGCTGTGAATTCATTCCGCTGCTTTGAAGATTGACGCACCAACGGCTGTACGGGCTTCACGTAGTCCCTCAACTCGACTCCTCATAAAATAAAGATCAAACTTCAAACTGGTAAGTTCTCGTTTAATCTTACTATTTTTAACAACATTTGTTGGCAACTCCTATGTGTTTTGGATGATTCTGTGTGTTCAGTAACTTTCAATCACAGTGAAAGCTTTAGCAGGTGATGATCCATGATGGGGCCTCACTGGAAGTCAAAGCCAGACTCTGAATGTAGCAGGTTGACCACTTTCCGCAGCTTCATCAATGACATTTATCATTCATCAATAACATTTAAGGCAGAGATAGACAAATTCTTGATTAGAACGGGTGTCAAGTGTTATGGGGAGAAGGCAGGAAAATAGTAAGATCAAACGAGAACTTACCAGTTTGATCTTGATTTTATGAGGAGTTACGATGAGCGATTACGCGAAGACGGCCATCAGTCGTCATGCGTGTCAATCTTCAAAGCAGCGGTGAGGATTCACAGATAAAAGAAGTTGACCTAAAGATAGTAAGTTTGGAAGAACTAGAACTACCAGATGACCTGATAATATGAGGTTTGGGAGCGGTGGACACGTAATCGCACATCGTAACTCCTCATAAAATCAAGATCAAACTTAAAACTGGTAAGTTCTCGTTTAATCTTACTATTTTACTTCGGAGTCATGTGAGTGACTACGTGAAGATTTCAAAGCTCTGTGATTTCATGCCTGTTTGAATCCAGGCGTCACACACTGAATGGATTGAGCATGGATGAGTGAGAAAAAAGGATAAAGCATTCAGACATAACATGGTTAAATAAAAAAACTGATGCTTTAATGCAAAATCAAAAACAATAATGACCCCGCTCAACCTGGGGGGAAACTATGAACAGAATTCAAAATGGTACGTGCAAACACCCCCAGTCCTGCAATAGGTTTGTTATAAAACCGGCGGAACATCCTCTCATTGGTCCATCCTGCCGCAGCTAGGATGTTGTCGAGGGGCACGTCTATAGCTTTGGTGCCAACGTTGATGCTGCCCTGGTGGAGTGAGATTTATAAACATCAGTATCTACTCAAGCAAGTGCCAGTACCTCTTTTAGCCATCTGGAGATGGTTTGTGTGGACACCCTATGATGTGGTTTTTTGTGGCTGATTAGTACAGCTCACTCTGTGCCTCTGAGACTGCTGGTGACTGTAATGTAGTGGTGCAAGTGATCTACCACACAGTCGCGAATCTTCAGGGTATGCCAAGAACTCAAGCCTGGGTCCCGGCACTCCGTCCCTGCTCTGTTTTACTAATTAATTAATGATAAAAGTTATAGTGTTGTGCATGTTGCCTGGGGGGTGTAGTGTTATATATGCCTTTCATGAATCTGGTGATAAAGGGATGTTTCCCCACTGGTAAGGCCACTGCTCCCAGTACTATATATGAGGACAGTGCACTCTTGGTACTGTTGATGGCACTGTAGCCTAATGTTTGGTCATGATATAGAGTTGATAGGAATTCTAAAATGTCCGTGATGTGTCATATGTGATGTTAGATGCCCTACAATATGTCTCCCACTTCTTGATGTGGGAAATATACTGCTTTTGTGTGCTGTCCCTCCAGGCCGCTGTAATAACATCCACCGTTCCCAGGTGTACAAGCAGTTCCCTCTGCCAGTCCGAGTCCCAGGAAACGTGTCCTCAGAATCTGCAAACCAACAAATTGATTCAGTCATGTAACGGATGATGGTCCCCCGTTACCGGGTGTACAAGCAGTTCCCTGCTGTTGGGGACAGCCATCATGGGCTGTGTCATGATTCCCAGGACAAGTGGGAACCAAGATTGTGTAGGCCAATCTGACACAACCAAAATGCCAGTGGCATTGTCCTGTTTTATTTTGACCAAACATCGGCTGATGAGAGAAAACGGTGGGAAAAGATACAAGAACATTCCTCCCCAATGCAGTGTGAAAGCATCCATTGCTTCTGCCCCTGGATCGGGCTCCCATGAGACATATTTGGGTAACTGGTGATTATTCAACCTGGAGGCAAACAAATCAATGTCCGGCATGCTATACCGGCCCACAATGTCTGTAAACACTTCATGATTCAACATCCATTCTGTGTTATCATTAAATTTTCGTGACCTAGTGTCCGCCACCATATTATATCTACCTGGCAGGTAGATAGCCAAGACCCAAATGTTCCTTGCAATACACCAATGCCAAAGGAGGTTTGCTAATTTATCACATGACTCAGATCTTATTCCACTCATGTGATTGACATATGCCACTGCTGTGGTATTGTCAATCTGAAGTTGTACATGGACATGATGCATGTTGCTGCAATAAGCCTTTAAGCCATAGAGCGCTCCTAACAATTCTAAGTAGTTAATGCCATATTGTTGTAGTATTGATGATTCCTGCACATTCCATCTGCCCCCACAGCTGGTGTTGGTATCTGTTGCCCCCCAGCCCAGGCCACATGCATTGGTTTGTATTATAACCGATGGTGCATCAATTTGAATTTCCTTAGAACAATGATGTACATTGGTAGCCCACCAGTGTAACTCCGCAATAGCATCTGGTGGTAAATGCATATGTTCCCTGAATTTGCCTGGGTGAGCTTTGAGGGCTCCTTCCTTTGCTCTTTGTAAATTTTGGTAATGCAAAGGTCCATAGCGTACACCTGGAAAGGCTACAACAAGCTTCCCAATTATGCTTGCTACTTGTCTGATTATTGGTCTCTGATTAGCAATTAGCTTATTGCAGGCTTCCTTCAATGCTGATTGCTTGTCAGCTGGCTGAGTCACTGACATTTGATTTGAGTTGATGGTAAACCCTAGGTAATCAATTACCTTGATTGGAGTCAATTTCGACTTAACTGGATGGATCACAAATCTCAACCTCTCAAACATGTGTTTGGTGGCTGAAACAGATGCTATTGCTGATTCTTTTGTGTTGCCAATTACTAGAATATCATCCAAATAAGCCATCACAATGTGGCTCTGTGCTCTTAGCAGTCCCAGGACTGGTTTTAGTAATTTTGTAAAAAGCCTGGGTGCCGAAGTCAGTCCATTTGCCAATGCCTTGAATTGCCACATCTGCCCCATCCAATTACATTTCAAATATCTCCTGTGTTCCCTATGTATAGATACAGAGTGATTAGCATCTTTGAGATCAATGCAAGCCAAATAACACCCTTTGGAGACCAGCTGAATAGCTGTACCAAAGTTGTCTATTTTAAAATGTTTATACTGCACATGGGTATTGAGTTCCGTCAAATCTAGGATAATACGACCCCCTCCATCTTTCTTTGGCTTAGGGAATATATTTAATACGAATTGGTGTGATTCTGGGCGAGAGCTCTGAATCACCCCTTTTGCTTTTAAAGCCTGAATTTCAGACTGTATCTCAAACCTTTCCTGTTGAGGGAACAGATATGTGCGGTTTGGTACATTCTGAGTGGATGGTGCTGAGCCAAGAATGAACTCAATTTTAAACCCTTCTACACTGTGCAGTATGAACGGGTCTGCTGTTATCCAAGTCCATTCATTCAAAAATAGTTTCAACCTTCCCCCAACTTGTAAATTAGAGGTGTGCGATTTGTCCCACAAGGGACTAGAGAGTCCTACCTTTGGTGTTATCGCCTGTGTGGTCCTGGCCTCCTGGCCTCCTGCCTCCCTCCCTGGGAATGGTGGGCTCTGCCTCCTGTCCACGAGCCCCCAGGCTGGTTGCGCCTGTTGTGGAAGGTGGCATAAGGATGCCCTCGTAGTGATGAGCCCCTGGGTGGAGTTGGAGTTAGGCTCATGAGGCGGAGCGTCTTGGCCTCGTCATCCATATCTCTTACCTGCTTCGGCAGCTCTGCCCCAAACAAATTGTTTGCCGGTTGTACATTGCTGGCTTTACACAGCACGGCAAACTTCGGGTTTAGTGCTGGTCGTATGGCACTCTTCCGCTGGCAGTTAATTTCAAATAAGGCAATGCAGAGGAGCTCCACTGCATCCTGTTGTGTCTCCGAGAGTGGCCCGCCATCAATAGACCTGGCAAAAGCCGTTACCTCGAGGCCTGTATTTTCAGAATTTTCTGAAGTTTTACTTCCTGGGCTCTTACCCCTGGCCCAATATGGCCCCAGATGGCATGGTTTACAACAAGCACACTGAGGGAGGCACAGTTGACAGGGGTGCTATATCGGCCCGTTGTCTCCTCCATTACCTGGTCCTTTAGCTGGTGCGAGGCCAGATAGTTGATGGTGGTGGCCAGTTCTTCATCCAGAGCCTCTCCGGTATGGATAGGTATGGCAAACTTGGACGCCAACAATGGCACTGTTGCCCCTAGGTCCCCAGGGTGTTCTCCTGATGTGCCTCCCTGCTCCAAGTCAGGATACTGCTGACTCCGTGTACTCCCATTTATGGATAGGGAGTCACTTCGCAGCCCTGTATAAGGTGCTGCTAACGCGAGCTCCCGTGGAGACCTGCCATGATACTGCTCCCTCCTCTGGATCAGATCATTCTCGAGGCACCTCTCCAAAAGGTGCTCCATCTGGGAGAGACGTCCACAGACGCTTCCCATAGTGGGAGGTGATTCCTCCAGCTCGGACTCATCAGAATCTACAGGTCTAACAGACTTGTGTGTGGCTTTGCATCCCGGTGGGGCTGCCATGGTGTTTTCCTGTAGCACCAAGTCTGCTACCGCTGGCTCCAACACCAGCGGCCTTGAAGGTGACTCGGACAGCCATCCGCTACCCGCAGCCCCGCGGTCTTCCGTAGCTGGCTTTGCTGACCACCTCCGCACTTTCGACATAGTAGGTCCGTCTGTTAAAAGAAAACTTACAACCGAAACCCACCAAGCAACGACCGTTAGTAACTAGTTTAAACACTTACCTCTGTTTTTAAAACTTACCACTGGAGAGACGCAATCGCGCCTGCCAGTCCGCCGTTGGCGCATGCTTCAGATGTAATGACACACATGACGACTGACTGCCTTCTTCACGTAGTCACTTACGTGACTCCGAAGTAAAATAGGATTAGGAAGCAGAGATCAGCCATGATTGAATGGTGGAGTAGACTCGATGGGCCGAATGGCCTAATTCTACTCTTATAACTTGTGAACTTGTGACATTCCTTCCATCATAAAGTCTGAAGTATGAATGTTTCCCGATGATTACATAATATTCAGTTCTAATCACAGCTTTCTGGCAAATAAAGTAGCCTATGCTCATGTACAGCAAGACAATATTCAGAAATGATAAAAGGAAAGTTTATATTTAGATTTAAGTTTATTATTGTCAAATGTACCGAGATATGGTAGAAAGCTCATATTTGTGTGCTATCTAATAAAATTAGATAATACTATATATATGAACACAATCAAGCCAACCAAAGCTAAAACAGATAGAGTAAAGAGAAAAATACCAAAATGCAGAATGTAATTTCTCAGCATTATAGTCTAAGACTTCCAGTGAAAAAGTCGAAGGTCCACAATAAAGAAACTAGGAAAATCAGGCTGCTAAATCAGTCTATAGCTAGACTGTATCCTAACTTATGGAAGGGCCAAAGCACAGATGTGCCAGGCTGCTACTATTTCTAACAATAGAGAGTCTAATCAGCTATCCTTGATGGTCAGTGGCATTACACTCTAAGCATTTTGTTCCATTGACCAGAAACTTAGTTGACCAAATGTGTAGGAAGGAACTGACGAAGGGTCTCGTCCCAAAATGTCATCTATTCCTTTTCTCCAGAGTTGCTTTCTGACCTGCTGAGTTACTCCAGCTTTTTGTGTCGAACTTAGTTGACCAGCCTCATAAAAATCAATGGTTACAAAAACAGGTGATATTATGTGGTTAGCAACTCATCTCCTAACTCCCCAATGCTTTATCATAGTCTAGAAAGCATGTTCAAAAATTGAATACTAACTAATACTAAATCCACTTTTCTGGATGGGTGCAACTTCAATATCTCTCAAAAAGCTTAACACCATTTATCACAAAGCAGCTCACTTAATTGGCACAGAACCACCTGAAACATTAATTCCTCCATCATTTATATTGTCTATAAAATGCACTGCTGTTTCTCACCCAGGTTACTTCAACATCACATCGAAAACCAAATAATCCTACTGCCAAGAAGGACAAGGGCCACTGGTACATGGATCACAATTGCCTGCAAGTTTGGCTTCAAGTTGCACATCACCTTGATTTGCAAATACATCATCTCTCCTTCATTATCACCAGGTCTAATCCTGCAACCTTCTGATGTAAAGTCTCGCTGGAGAACCTTCACCTGAAGGACTGCATTAGCTCACCATCACCTTCTCGCAATCACAGGGTGGGCCAACAAATACTGGATTTGTCAGCACTTCTTGGATCCTGAAAAATGCATAAATAAATGTTTTTAAATGTTCCATGTGATTTGGGAAGTAACTGGCAACGTGATTTGGGAAGTAACTGGCAATGCGATTTGGGAACTAACTGGCAACTTGTGATTTAGCAAAACAAAGAAAATAGGTTAATCTATCTCATGATTCAATGGGATCAATTATTGGGTGGGCAGTTCAATAAGTCAAAAAAAATCCCAGCAATTGTTTCATGCAAACAATTGAAGATTACGTTTTTTACCATAAACTTTTACCATAAAAATACTCACAATCTGCTTGTTTTATTTTTTGTGAGTCCAGAAAGGGTATTGTCAAGACTTAATTAACATTTATTGTTATTTATAATATGTTCAAGTTTGTCATTTATTAACATGTTTATTTATTTGAAAGGAAATATTGTAGTTTCAGTTCCACTTCAATTGATTTTCTGGTTCGCAATTGACCAATTTATGTCAATATGTGTCCCATGTGAACTTATCATAAAATTTTATTTCAACTTGCAAGTGTTTCACTGAAGCAAATTCAGTTATTTGATATAAGTACATGATTGCCTATGGTACTCCAAATTAGCACCATGATTCTCCTTGATCAAATTAATCTTTAGCAAGACATTCATTAGGCTAACTCCCACTAAACCACATATGTCTCATAAAATTGATGCTCAACATGGATTTACAGTCATTACAAGGAAGTCTTAAGCCAAGGTAAAAAAAAAAAGCATAATTATCCAGTATTCACTCAGTCAGATGTATTTATTAACTAAAAGGTAACAATGTTTAGTTCATCATTCATCAGGACGATGAAATCAGATAGGGCATTTGAAGATAATTGAAGAAAGTATGAAAATAAGGGAATAAGAATAGCCAGAACGGGACATCAAATATCATTCGGACATTAGTTAATTCTGAAGAAGGGTCTCGACTGGAAAAGTCACCCATTCCTTCTATCCAGAAATGCTGCCTGAGTTACTCCAGCATCTAGTGTCCATCTTCAATGTAAACCAGCATCTGCAGTTCCATCCTTCTCATCTGCTATTCCTATTTAAACTCTAAACCTATCTTTTATTAGTGTGCCCATAAAATTCTCTGTGGGCTTACATTCAGTCCTTCTTGAAAGCGTTTTTCAATGTTGTGCAGCGGCGATTCATCAATTGAGGGAGGATGATAGGTGTAATCAGGACTAATTAAGCCATATGATCCATCAGCATTAAACCATTACAACATCATTACTAAGGTAGGGTTATCTGTGGCACAAACCCATCAATTAATAATAATATTTTAACTCTAGAATATTTTTTCTGCCTTGGAACTGACTGTGGATTCTTTTAACATGTTATTACAAACATTATTGGGAAACATAAATGTAGGTCCTGAGATCAATTTACTACATAAAACATTATCATATTATCTCTCTAATTATAGTAACAAATTGCCTTTGCAATGTTTTCACTCTTAATCAAACTGCTCACAACCTCATGAAAATCTATTTAGTTTAGATTTGTTTAGAGATACAACAGGGAAACAGGCCCTTCGGCCCACTGAGTCCATGCAGATCAGCGATCCACATATACTAGCACCATCCTATACACTAATAACAATTTACAATCTTTACCAAAGCCAATTAACCTCCAAACCTGTACATCTTTAGAGTGTGGGAGAAAACTGGCACACCTGGGGAAAACCCACGTGGTCACGGGGAGAACATACAAACTCTGTACAGACAGCACCTGTAGTCAGGGTTGAATTAGTGTCTCTGGCACTGGAAGGCCGCAACTCTACCGCCGTGCCAACATGCTGCCCTGCTGTATCTACATTATAAGGATATTGGACGATTCAAATAAAAATATATCCATTATAAACCCGATTTTTATTTGTGAAATATAATATTAAATATGAGGGAGTATAAACTTCCTATCTCAGAAAGCAATTTGTTTCATAATGTATTTTTGATCCCCTATCGTGAAGCTACTAAATAAAATTGAACAGATTTTGCCTTTGACTCTGGAATAGTAGCTGAATGTTAAATATATTAAACACTTGAATTGTGTTAAACGCACATAACCTACATTTACAAACTTCCTGGAAACTTCTTTCACTCAAGCATTATGCAATAAATAAGGTACTGGAATAACTTGAGAATGTAAAATGTTTTAAGACACTCTGGAAAGAATTATATGTCGCTATATAATTCTCAACATACTGATTAATAATTTTAACTCTGATAAACGATGCAGGGATTTTATCTTTATGATCTTTCCCAGTAATCACATTATGTTGGTTGCAAAATGCTCTAAGAATATGAAAAATACTATACAAATGGATGCAATTTATTTCCTTTCCTTACCAATTGTTCTATCCTTTACTCATCCTTTTTTGTGCTTCCTTCATTTTATTTTCTCTTTCTTCCTTTCTCTTTCTCCCCCTTTCTTATGTTACCTTTCTTCCTTCCCTTCCTTTTTCTCGACTCAACTTTCAACTACTCCAACTATAACATTTTATGGTCCAACTATTCACAATGAATTCTGCCGTTGTCTTCAAACTCCTCCACATCTCGTTTTGACTTGTTCTGCTACAAATCACTTTTGCCTTGTATCGTTATCTTTGTTGTTATTTAAGATCTCTTGCCTTTCTCATCACCTGATTTTTTGATGTAGTTCTCTCCCCTGCCTCTGTGTCACTTAAAAACGATTACGTCTCCAGCCAATTTCAATTCTGCTGAAAGGTCATTGACCTGACATGCTAACATTTTTTTTCTCTCTCCAGAGATGTTACACGATCTGCTAAGTATTTACTTCAATTTCTGGCGTTTTACAGATTTGCAACAGCCACAATATTTTTCTTGTGGATTACCTTCAGCTGCTCAAAAGAGATTTATTTCAATTTTTTAAAGTATATATTGTAGCTTTCCTTACCATTATTACTCAGAGTAAGAAAGGTGAAAAATTGTGTTAATTTTTAATGCTTTCTCAGCATTGTTTGTAAGTTCAAATGGAATAGTTTATTTTATTCATCAGATGAATGGAAACAATTTTTTTTCAACCATCGAGTACTAATATATTTTTTTCAGCTATGAAGAGAAACATGAAAACAGTTGATAGACATCCAAACCATTTCCCCTATGTTAGTACCGTGACGTTGTACAGAGCCCTAGTGAGACCACACTTGGAGTATTGTGTGCAGGTTTGGTCCCCTAATTTGAGGAAGGACATTCTTGCTATTAAGGGAGTGCAGCATAGGTTTACAAGGTTAATTCCCGGGATGGTGGGACTGTCATATGCTGAGAGAATGGAGCAGCTGGGCTTGTACACTCTGGAGTTTAGAAGGATGAGAGGGGATCTCATTGAAACATATAAGATTAACGGCTTGGACACACTAGAGGCAGGAAACATGTTCCCGATGTTGGGGGAGTCCAGAACCAGGAGCCACAGTTTAAGAATAAGGAGTAAGCCATTTAGAACCGAGACGAGGAAACGGGGTACTGATTGGGGATGATCAGCCATGATCACATTGAATGGCGGTGCTGGCTCAAAGGGCCAAATGACCTACTCCTGCACCTATTGTCTATTGTTACTCACAGCGCGAGCAAGAAGACAGCAGGGTTTTTTTTCCTAAGTTTTTTCAGAATTTTGAACATTTTCATTAATAACTCGAGAAATAGCACATGAATTTTTCAGATAAAGCGATTTTGGACTCCACGGAAACATTTCTACCAGAGTATGTAAATTTTTTATCATTAGTGCGTCGTTTTTTTGTGAAGATGTGATTATACACAAACAAATAAACACATGAACAAATATATCCACATACAAGATCAGACTTTTTATAGGTACTAGAATAAGTGGGACACGTTGGGTCCCATGTTCACATGGGAAGGCTGGTCTCCAAACTCAGAGGCCTAGTATGGACATTGTGGGCCAAAAGGATTTTTGGGCTGGCAGCTCACTCACGGCTGGTGGGCTGGCACTTGACTCACAGCTACTCCTTGATATTCCATTACAAGCAGGGTGCAAAGCCACCAAATTCAAATGCAGTTTCCTACCATCTCTGGAATTTAGGAGATTAAGAGGGGATCTTATAGAAACTTACAAAATTCTTAAGGGGTTGGACAGGCTAGATGCAGGAAGATTGTTCCCGATGTTGGGGAAGTCCAGGACAAGGGGTCACAACTTAAGGATAAGGGGGAAATCCTTTAAGACCGAGATGAGAAAGACTTTCTTCACACAGAGAGTGGTGAGTCTCTGGAACTCTCTGCCACAGAGGGTAGTTTTGGCCAGTTCATTGGCTATATTTAAGAGTGAGTTGGATGTGGCCCTTGTGGCTAAGGGGATCAGAGGGTATGGAGAGAAGGCAGGTACGGGATACTGAGTTGGATGATCAGCCATGATCATATTGAATGGCGGTGCAGGCTCGAAGGGCTGAATGGCCTACTCCTGCACCTAATTTCTATGTTTCTATGTTTCTATGTTTCTATTTCAAGCAGGATGCAAGGCCACCTAATTCAAGAGCAGTTTCATACCACTTCAATCAGGGTGCAAGGCCACCAAATTCAAGTGCAGTTTCATACCACTTCAAGCAGGGTGCAAGGCCGCCAAATTCAAATTCAGTTTCATAACATTTCATGCAGAGTGCAAGGCCACCAAATTCAAATGCAGTTTCATACCATTTCATGCAAGGCTACCACATTCAAATGCCATTTCATACCATTTCAAGCAGGGTGAAACCACACAAAACACCACAAAAACACTACATAAACACCACACTCACATTTCAGTAGACATTCAGTGTGTTCAGTTGATTCACAGCTCAGACAGTCATGACCTCTCTCCCCCCATCTTACAGAGACTGAGCCATACCCACACATCCGGGATTTATAATCCCTCCCCCCTCCCGCCAGAAGGGGCGTGGCTTTCATGGCGTGATTGACAGGAGAGAGATTCTCAACATTTTTGTAAACACTAAAATCACTTTTATTTTTAATTGATGGGAAGAATCCTCTGCACCTGATGAGCAGAGGTGGATTGAGTAAGATGGCCAAAATTCACAGCCTTAAGTGGTAGCGTTTTCTCTAAAATCAATATACAGTGCATACAGGAAGTTGTCAAGTTTAGACTTTTAATCATTTGCCATTTCAAATCAACCATCACCAACCATTTGCTGCGCTTTATTTCAAACCAACCACCACCAATCATTTGCTGTGCTTTATTTCAAACCAACCACCACCAACCATTTGCAGTGCTTTATTTCAAACCAACTACCACCAACCATTTGCTGTGCTTTATTTCAAACCAACCACCACCAACCATTTGCTGTGCTTTGTTTCAAACCAACCACCACCAACCATTTGCTGTGCTTTATTTCAAACCAACCACATTTTCATTTTCAAACCACATTAAGGGCACTCAAGGTCAGTAAAACCACACACACAGTTTAGTAGACATGCGTTCAGTGTTATTCACAGCTCAGACTGAGAGACGTAACCCTCTCGCTCCCCCATCTTGCCGAGACTGACTGAGGCACTCAACACTTTCGGGTTTTATAGTCCCTCCGGAAGGGGCTTAGCCTTCAGGAGAGAGAATCTCAATATTTTTAAAATACTAATAACTCTTTTATTTTTCATCGATGGGAAAATCCTCTTGTCCTGCACAGCGGAGGGGGACACTGAGTAAGATGGCCAAAAATCACAGCCATAAGTGGCAGCGGAAGTGGTCAAGATCAGACTTTTAGTAATATAGATATGATATTGAGATTTCAATATGAAAACATGAAGGATCTGAATTGAATCCAAACCACTGGAGTTGTGGCCAACAGTGCCATAATGAAGCCTATGGTAGGCTTCGATTCAACTATCTACTTAGTTTTTGCCACAATAGGTTTTAATGACCTCTACTTAGTCATTGACCTCTCAAGCAGAAGAAACAGCCTACCTCTCTATCACTGAAAAAAATGGCTGGTTGAGTCGGAAATCTCAACATATTTTTAAAACCATTAAAATTCCACGTTACTGTTTCATAATAAATTATGACACTAATAGATATGTCTCTCTGTGGCTATAAATCATTAACAAGCATCCTGCATTTTAAACCAGCAACTAAAAAGTTGGAAGAAACCTGCCTTCTTTGGATCAAATTAGAGCAACTCTTGCTGGTGGTCGTCTTCAGAAACGCTCCCTTGAGTAAAGATTCATTTCAGAGTTGCATGTTGAGGAATGGGTTAAGGATCCATATCTTTATGCAGTTCAAAAAGGTGCAATCTGCAATTTGTTGCTTGGATCATCTGGGTTGAATACATGAGTCACATAGGCTTGGAACTATTGTCTAAATTACACCCAGACTTCTTGGCTGTTATATTGAAAAAAATAATCTCCTTTTGCTGACGTTTTAAAATCTTGCTCCCTGCAGATACACAGGAGTGACATATTCTAGAAATTGCATCCAAGTTTATCCAGGTTGAGCCAAGCAGAACTGCAGGACTATCTTCCGAACATGAATGAAATCAATTTAGCGAAAGGAATAACTAAGACATTTTAGTATGTTTTAGTCAGTTCTTCTTAAGTTTCATGCTCCAGTAAATCCACCCTGATATGTTAGTCCATGATTCCATGAAGTGTTGCAGACACAAATTCTAAATTTCTAAATCTGCAATTTAAATTCATGGCTCATGTTTGAATCCAAATGCTGAAGTTGAGCAGACATATTCTGTACATTGAGGGAGGAAGAGATTTTGCAGACAGGAAGAGAAAACAAGCATATGAAATGTTAAATCATGTCATTGTAGGGACGTGCAAACAGGATTCCCTGCAGGTTAGGAGACAAGCAGCAAGGTTTTGAATAATATCATTTCCAGGGAACAAAATGAGGAAAGACATCCAGGCTTTACAAGAATATTCAAGTATTTTATGTTTTACTTGTAGGAACACTAATTTTTCTCAGCTGTGACAGTGATAAGTTCACATATTGTGGAAATATTGGCAATTCACCACATAAATATTAGTAAGCTTGGAATTTCCACTCACACATGCACAAATGTGGACATTCTGAAATTGTTGCCAGCTCTTCACTGGCATTTGCCAACTATGCTCCCACAGTGGACTCGTGGTGCAGTTCAGCAGAGGAGTGAAATGTTAAAAAACTTAAGATGGGAAATATGCTCAAACCACCTCAGATGGGAATAGTAACTTACTAATTTCAATGAAGAGGAAAGACTTTGAAACGTGTGTTCATATGTTTTATATTTTTTTGTGTTTTTAAGCAAACTGTGATCTTTTGCCTCATGACAAATATTTCAAACGTAATTAAACAAATATAGAGTCATTCAGCAGGGAATAATGCTCTTTAGCATTACTGTTCCATGCCCTATCTAAGATAATCCCATTTACCAATGTTTGGCCCATATCTCTCCAAAACTTTCCTATCCATGTACCTATCTGAATGTTTTCTAAATATTGTTATTGTACCTTCCTCAATTACTTCCACTGGAAGCTTGTACTGACCACCTTTTGTGTGATAAAGTTGTCCTGGATTCCTATTAAACCTTTCATCTTAATCTGAGGACTTAAACTTTTCAACCAATGCCCTCTGATTCTTGATTCCCCAACACTGGAAAAAAGACTCTGCATTCACTCTATCAATTTCCCTAATTATTTTATACACTTCTATAAGATTATCTCTCAGTCCTCCTGCGCTCCAAGTCTAAGCCTTCCCTTGAGTCCTGGCAGCATTCCTGCAAGTCTCCTGTGCATCCTTTGTAGGTTAAGGCATCTTTCTTCTTCTGGCGTTTGGCGTGCACAGCCTAAGGTTGTACGACAACTTGTTCTATTTGATCTTATTTGATTGTGCACGCCGGGTTGATTGCATTCGTCGAAACAGGGCAGACCACGTGAAGGTTGCAATCTTCCACCCCGCATCTTTCCTATATCAGGTTAATCAAAATTGATCATAATACTCCAAGTGCGGCCTCACCAGCCTCTTACGTGTATAACTATAACATAACACCAAATCCTCTGCACTCATTTCCCTAAATGATGAAGGCCAACATGCCAAAAGTCTTCTTCACATCTACCTGTGACACAATTTTCAGGGAACTATGTACCCTGAAAATGGATCTTGGTTTCCAAGACCTACCTGCTATAAAATAGTTCCCAGGCCCCTACCATTCACTGAGAAGGTCTGGCCTGCTTTGACTTTTCAAATGCAATGCCTTCCACTTATCTGCATTAAATCCCATTTACCATCCCTCAGCCAACTTGCTCAGCTGATCGAGATCCCTATATAATTCTTGAAAACTATCTTCACTATCTATGAAACCATTTTAATGTCGTCCCGAAGCTTACTAATCATGTCTTGTACATTCTCATCCAAATCATTGATATAGATGGCAAGCGACAATGGGTCCAGCACCAATCCCTGAGATACACCACTAGTTATAAGCCTCCAATCTGAGAAACAACCTACCATCACCACCTTCCTACCATGAAGCCAATTATATATCCAGTTAGCTAGCTCTCCGTGATCCTATGTAACTAACCTTCCAGCGCATCCTACAATGTGGAACCTTTTCAAAGGCCCCGCTGAAGTCGATAAAGAGTATGTCTATGGTCCAACCTTCAACCTTCTTAGCTACTTCTTCAAAAAACTCAATCAAATTCATGGAACATAACCTCCCACATACAAAGCCATTGATTATCCCTAATCAACTCCTGTCTATCTAAATATATGTATATTTAAACCTTCAGAATCATCTCCAGTAACTTTCCTACCAAAGATGTTAGATTGACTGTTCCTAGATTTTTCTTAGCAGCACAACATTAACAATCTCCAATCTTCATCCAGTCCCTCACCTGTGCCCAATGGTGATTCATATACATCAGCCAGAATTGCTCAAAATTCTACTTTAGCTCCCCACAATGTCCCTGGAAATATCAGATGCAGCCAAGGAGATTTATCACCTACACACGTTAATCACCTCCTTGACTGTAATATGGACTGTCCTCAACACATCTCCATTAACTTTCTCAGGTTCACTGGTCTTCATATCTTTCTCCGTGGTTATAGCAGAAGAAAAATATTAATTGAGGGCCTTTCCCATCTCTTGCAGCTCTACTTTGGATGCTGACATTACTTAATCTCTCTATAATTACCCTCTTTCCTATAATCTATATACTATTAAAAGTCTCATCTTGTATGTGTGTCTGTGTCTGTGTGTGTTTTTCTACCTTCGTCAAAACGCTACCAGGTAGTGCTTAAATCTTTACATATTCTGACACATTTTTCCACTCCACACAGTAATCAGGTTCGTTTAAGATTTCATCCAAGATTTCACAAGTTATTGACGAGTTTTAAAAAATGGCAAAAAACGGTTATCACACACAGCCTTTTTCCAGGACTTTCCAATTATGATGTCACAATGACACTCACAGTGCACCAATCATATTGGGCTCTCAAGCTGCCGAGTGCCACAATGACGTCACAATGGGAGGTTGCCAACATTAACCGCAGCTTCTCACAGACAGCCTTTTTTTCCAGGAGCTTCCAGTGATGATAATCACAATGGGCTCTCAAGCTGCTGGGTGCCACACCCCCTTGCCCCTCCCACCCCAGGTTATTCACACTCCCGCCACCACCCCACCCCACCACTGGTATTCATACACCCCACCCCTCCCCCCCCCCGGGTTATTCATAATTAAAGTTTCAAAAAAAACTAAACCACCTCTTAAAACACCAGCTTCCAGTGGTGTCACAATGCACTCCACCACCAACCCACCCAACGGTACAGTGAAACAAAATATTCCACCACCTTCCAGTGATGTCAGGGTGGGCCTCATTTCAAAAACAGCTTCAGCAGTTCCCCAATGCACACTGTTGGGGGAGCAAACCCAATGGGTCCGCACTTGGTCTAGTAAACATAAAATCTCATTAGATTCTCCTTTATCTTATCTGCCAGAGTTATCTCATGTCTCCTTTTTCCTCTCCTGATTTCCTTCTTAAGTATGAAGTTAACAAAGGAGGGCAATAAAATAACTTGCCAATTCCGCCAAATGGAGCAGTCACTGGCTGTGACTGAAGAGAAAAGATGCTGTCTGGACTGCCACGTGACCATCTAGAGGCTAACCATAAGACACACACCCAGGTCTGATCACCCTGCGGTGGGCCTGGCTCGACTGACGGTGTCTTGTGATAAAAGGCCGAAACACCCAGTGATGTTGAGGTACACAACTGAAGATGTGCCTGATTGGTAGCAAAATCACCTAGTGGTCATGCCCAAGAATGTCAATTGTAGTGAAAAATCTTAGGGATTAACCATATAACCATATAACCATATAACAATTACAGCACGGAAACAGGCCCTCTCGGCCCTTCCAGTCCGTGCCGACCATTTGTTTTCCCCTAGTCCCATCTACCTGCACTCAGACCATACCCCTCCATTCCCTTCACGTCCATATACCTATCCACTTTACTCTTAAATGTTAAAATCGATCCTGCCTCCACCACTTCTGCTGGAAGCTCATTCCACACAGCCACCACCCTCTGAGTAAAGAAGTTCCCCCTCATGTTAAACGATTGTAACATTGAAGTGAGGGATTACGTGAAGATCCCGCCAGCCTGCATGCGCGTCAATCTTCAGAGCAACTGTATGAAACCACAGACTAGTTGCAGCACTTAAACTATAGAAAGATTAACGAACTTAGACTTACCAGATGATCTTTATGAGAATCAGGGTTGGGAGTGGAGGGCACGTAATCCCTCACTTCAACTTCTCATAAAATAAAGATCAAACCTCAAATGGTAAGTTCTCGTTTAATCCTTCTATTTTATATCAAAGTCTCGTGAGTGACTATGTGAAGCTTTCAAAGCTCTGTGGATTCATGCTGTGAACCAGTCTATATGTGGACACACCGCACCGATCAGAAAGAAACATACTTTATGGAAACATGATGTTAGTTCGCAAATATGTACATACTTTAATAGAACCGATCCCTTTACATCAGGGATAAATACTCGTCTAATCAATGGAAAGTAAAATGCTATGAGAAAATAAACCAGGCCTGTAAATTGGCTTATTGTAAAACTTCTGGAAAGTGCGCTCATCGGCCCATCCTGCTGTCACAAGGATGTGGTCTAGCGGAACCTCCATTTTACTTGCTGCCCAGGTAGCTGCCACCCTGGTAGAGTGAGATTTGAAAATATCAGTATCCACTCCCGTATCTGCTAACATGCATCTTATCCACCTAGAGATTACTGTTACCCTTTTGTTTGGCTTTTTATAACTTATGAAGACAGCCTGTTCGCTACCTCGAAGGTTTTTTGTAACCTCGATGTATTTCATAACATGGGTTACCACACACAATCTCCAATCTGGTGGGTACGGCAACAGCTCCAATTTGTATCCCAACGCACCTGACCTGTTTTGTTTTAATAATTAATCTATATAAAAGACCACTTTATTGTTGGATATAACCGCGTTATCCAGTTGCAGTTTCTGCAAGGACTGAACTTATTGAGCTGAGACGAGAGCCATAAGCATTACCACTTAGTGGGTGAGCTGGGCCAAAGATAACAATGCGGCTGGTGCTAAACTGCGAAGCAGCCTTAACACTATCTTAACATCCCATACCTCATGATATCTAGGCCTTGGAGGGTTTCTGTTAAAAACACCTTTCATGAATTTGGATACCAATGGGTGAGTGCACACAGTTTGATGTCCAGACCGAGTACTATATATGATGACAAAGCACTATGAGCAGTGTTAATAGTACTGTAACTTAGCTCTTTTTCAAAATATAAAGTTGAAAGAAAGGTAATACATCGGCTATATCCGCCGTAAAATAATTTATATGTGCCTTCGTACAAAATTGCTCCCATTGCTTGATGTATGAACGGTACTGCTTCCTTGTGCCATCTTGCCAAGCTGCCGTTATTACGTCAACCATGCAGTTGGATAATCCTAACCCCACGAAAGGCCTTCTTAAATTCTGCAAATTAAAAAGTCGATACGATCATGCAGAGGATGAGGGTCCCAAGTGACAGGCTGAATTAACATATGCTTATGCCTGTGAACAACCATGGGTGGTTCCTTTAATAATCCTTTTAATAATGGAAACCATGGTTGCGTAGGCCAATTAGGAGCTACTAAAATACCTGATACTTTGCCTTGCATTATTTTTTGCAAGCAACTTCCAATAAGGCAGAATGGAGGGAAGGCATAGAATAACATTGCCCTCCAGTCTATAGAAAATGCATCTACCGCTTCTGCTCCTGGGTCTGGTTGCCAGGCTATATATCATGGCAATTGATTATTAAGCCTGGAAGCGAACAAATCAATGTCTGGTGTTCCATAACGGGCTATTATTAAAATAATGCTTAATTCAACATTCATTCAGTTCGATCATTGAACATCCGTGATCTAGCATCTGCTACCATTTTAAATTTTTTCCCGGCAAATGAGCAGCTGAAATCCAAATGCTCCTATCTAGACAACAATCCCAAATAAGTTAAAGAAGGAACTGCAGATGCTGGAGAATCGAGGGTACACAAAAAGCTGGAGAAACTCAGCAGGTGCAGCAGCATCTAAGGAGCGAAGGAGATAGGCGACGTTTCGGGTCGAGACCCAGCTATTATTTTGCCAATTACCCTTGCCACCTGGCGGATAGATGGCTTCTCATCAATCAGTAGATTTGAACAAGCCTCTACCAAATTTTGTTTTTTCTCTATGGGCAGGGTCATAGACATGTCTGCTGAATTGATGACAAACCCTAAATAAGAGATAGATCTTGTCGGTATCAGCCTGGATTTGACTGGATGAATGAGAAAACCTAATTTCTCAAAGATAGGTTTGGCAGCTAAAACAGCTAGCTTTCCCAACAATAAGAATGTAATCTATATAACCAATGATAATATGCCCTTCAGTTCTAAGTAGGGCAAGCACTGGTTTAAGAAGATTGGTAAATAGCCTTGGGGCTGAGCTCAAACCATTAGATAAAACCTTAAATTGCCACAACTGCCCCAACCAGCTAAACGTCAGATATTTCCTGTGATTCCTATGAATAGGAATCGAATAATATGCATCCTTAAGATCTATGGGTGCCATAAAACAATGCTCAGTAATGAGCTGTTTTGTGGTGTGGAAACGTTCAATTTTTAAATGTTTATACTGCACATAAGAGTTGAATCGCGCCAAATCAAGAATGATGCGGCATCCTCCATTTTTCTTCTCCCTTGAGAATATGTTGGAGATATATTCATCTTTCTCATGGACTGACCACTCAATCACTCCATTTTTATGCATTGCCACTATTTCCGCTTGCATATCCAAAGTTTACCTTTTGGAACGAATATACACCGGTCTCGGCATATCTTGTTGAGGTGGAAACGTGTCAGTCAAGAACTCCATTTTGTAACCCGTTATGCTATGCAGTATAAATGGATCAGAGGTTATCTGTTGCCATTCATGAAAGAATAGTCTTAACCTGCCACCGACTTGAAATTCCTCCGCACACCCCATGTTACTGATGGATGCACATCCACCTACCTCAATGGTCATAGGCGGTTTATCACTAGGGCCAGCAGCCTCTAAATTTTGTTCGGTCTCTTTCCCTTTGCTCTGATCTCTTGACCCGCTGGCTGACGCATCTTCGAAGATGGACGAGATGGGCCTAGGCCTAAAAAAGACTGGCAGGGTCTAAATAGAGCAGACCTGGTATTCCCACCGGCCTCTGAGAACGGATTTCTGCTGGTTGTCTCATAGGGGTGAAATCGTCGGTGTAGAGGAGTCTTACCCATATAGGGTGATTTGACCATGCCAGCAGCAGCAAGTCTTTGACTTGCTTGCACAAATCTTCTCCGAAGATGTATTTAACATTACTGGCCCTGCATAGGTGTACAAATTTAGGGTTTAATTCTGGCTTAATGCCATCTTTACAGAAGCAGTTTATCTCAAAATGAGATTTGCACAATAGTGCCATCGCATCCTGCTGTGCCTCCGACAGCTGAGCCCCATCCACTGACCTAGCAAAGGCCGTAATACCTCCCGACAATAGTCTGAGGATACGCTGTAATTTCAGCTCTTTGGACCTTGTTCTGCTCCCGAGGTTCTCCCAAATGGTAGTATTGACTTTTGGGATGTCCAAGGGCTTGCAATTTTCTGGGTTGGGATATCTCCCAGTTGTCTCCAGCATAATTTCTTCCTTAAGCTGATGCGATGTTAAATAGCTGATGCTGCTGGCCAGTTCCTCCTGTAGTGGCTTGCCCGTCCCTGAGGGAACAGAAAATTTAGAGGCAAGAGCAGGAAGCTCTTCCTTAAAATGCATATCATGCATTAAATCAAAGGATTCAGATATTCTGTTATCATCCCCATAATCGGAGTCAGCTCTGTAAAAAGCTCCGATAATCCCATCATCAGAGAGGGAGGAATTTTGCAACCCTGAATCAGGTGTTGCCACAAGCATATGGCTGGAGCCGCCTGTAAATGCCTCCATTGCACGGAACATATTTTGTGCCACCATATATGGATAAATGGCAAATAACATCTCCCATAGATGTTGGGACAGTCCTCCTGTCCAGAATCGTCTGATAGGACCTGTCTTACAGACTTAGCTTTGGCTTTACCCCCACTCAGGGTAGCCAAGCTGCTCTCTCTTGGAGCTGAATCGGAACTTGCTCTGCAGATCGCGGCTGCCAGCGATTCCGAAGTGGAAACGGATGGCTGTTGTCTTTTTGCACTGCCGCGGTCTTCTGCCACTGGTTTCTCAGCAGCCCGTTTTCAATTCGCCCTGGGTTTCTCCATAACAACCACCTGGGTCAACTTCGGAAATTAGTTCAACATTTGTACTCATCTGTTAGGTTTTTAAACTTACCGCTGGGGAGACCGACGTTCCTCCCCAACCAAACCTCACGCCATGCGTCGACGTATTGACGCGCATGCAGGCTGATGGGCTCTTCACGTAGTCACTCACTTGACTTCGATATAGAATACTTGAGTCACTTGCTCTGCCCAATTTCCAAGAAGGTCAAGCTTTGCCCTCTTCCTTGTAGGGCCCTCCACATATTGTTTGTACACACTTAACAATTTGCGCTCCATCCAAGCCTTTGGACTATGGCCGTCCCAATCATTTTTGGGGAAACTAAAGTTCGCTTCCATGTGAACCCTATTTGTCTCACAGCTGTTGGCAATCTCCTGGCATAGTTTTTCATTGAATTCCCAATGACTACTTTAGGTCCTATAGTATTATCCCAACAAGAAGATCATTCTCGTTTTATTTCCCAGCTCCGCCCATATGGCCTCCCTGGATGATCCTTCAGTAATGTCATCTCTGACTACTGCCATTCATTCTCCTTAATCAATAAAGCAACTCATCCTCTTTTACCCCCACTTCTATCTCACCAGCAGCACCTGCACTTTGAACATTAAGCTACCAGTCTTTGACCCTCCATTAGCCAGGTTTCTGCAATGGCCATGACATCCCAAATGTGCATACTTATCCATCCACCTTACCTGTCAGACCTCCATTGAAATGAATGGAATTTAATTCAGCAGTCTTTCTCGCTCCCATCTATGCTCCTACTTATCTTGCCTATTGACTTTTCTGTAATTGTTTTCTTTTCAATTGGGCTCCCACCTGATTTGCTTCTATATTAGATTCCATCCCCCGACCATTCTGATTTAAACCCTCATAAGTAGCACGAACAAACCTGCCTGGCAGGAAAATGGTTCCTTTCCAGTTCAGGTATAACCCATCCCTCTTGTACAGATCACAACTGCACCAGAAGAGACCGCATCAGCTCAAAAGTCTGAATCCCTGCCCCTTGCAACAACTATCTTCCTCTTCTTACACTCACGTGGCACGGAGTAGTCCGGAGATCACTACCCCTGAGAAAACATCATCCCTGTTCCCACATAATGCATTTGTGCCAATGTGATCAATTACTTTTGGCTGCTCACCTTTCCCCTTAAGAATGTTCTGCATTCTAAACACTGGTGCCAGGGAGACAACATGCCACCCTGGAATCTCATTTGCTGCCACAGAATCTCCTCTCTCTCCTAACTAATGAGTCTCCAATCACTGTAGCTATGTCTGTCCTCACCCTTCCCCGCTGTGTCTCTGAGCCTGGCATAGTGCCACAGACTTGACTGCTGCTATTGCTCTCCTCTGAAAGGTCATTCCCCCCAACAGTATCCAACAGGGTGGAATGTTTTGGAGGGGATTCTTGCATTCTGGTCACAGGGGATTCCTGTACTCTCTGTACTCCCTTTCTTGATTGTCACCCATCCACTTTCTCCTTGCACCTTAGATGTGGCCACTTCACTATAACCCTTATCTATGACACACTCATTCTCCTGGACAATCCTGGGATTGTCCAGTCACAGCTCCTGTCCCCTTTCATGGTCAGTCCAGAGCTGCAGCTAGATGCACTTCCCACTGATGAAGTTTTAGTTTAAACTTTTCATGTTGTTGCATGCTAAATGTTTTAAGTATTTTACAATATTTTTTTTTCTATTTTGGGTGGCGCAGTGGTCCAATTCGTAGAGCTAACTGACCTCACAGTGCAGTGACCTGGGTTTGATCCTGACGTCGGGTATTGTCTGTGCAGAGTTTGCACGTTCTCCTTGTGACCACAAGGATTTCCTCCGGGTGCTCCAGTTTCCTCCCACATCCGGAAGATATGCGGGTTTGTAGGTTAATTGGCTTCTGTAAATTGTCCCTAGCATGTGGGTAGAACCAATGTATGGGTGAACATTGGTCGCCGTGGATTTGGTTGGCCGAAGGACCTGTTTCCACATTGTATCTCTAAACTAAACCTGACCTTCAGATATTTCCCTATAATTGGCCTCTGTAAATTACCCCTAATGTGTAGGGAGTGGATGAGAAAGTGGGATAACATAGAACTAGTGTGTGAACAAGTGATCGATGGTCGGTGTGCACTGAGTAGACTGAAAGTCCTGTTTCTATGCTATATCACTGAATTAAACAATAAAACTAATAGGCCTCTGAAAATTGCCTCTAGTGTGTAGGGAGTAAATGCAAAAACAAGACAACAGAACTAGTGTGAATGGGTGTCAATGTTCGGTGTGGACTCGCTGGGCCAAAGAACATGTTTCCATGCTGTATCTCTGACCTGAACTGAACTGAACTGAAGTTAAATTATTTTTGAATGTTATATATTTTCTTTTCTTTAGTCTTGGTCTATGTAGTTTGATATTTTCTGAATTCAATATCATTTATAATTATACAACTAGCTATGCCAGAGGCATAGTTTACATATCTGTTAAAGATTTGTTCAGTAGTTCCGTGGACAAGCATTGTTCTGCTCCCACCAATTCCCCACTTCCTGGGAGGGCACATCGTGATGCAGGGTCTTGCCAATGAGGAGGTGGCCAGCTTCTTCCTGTGAGTTCCTTTTGACAGATACCTAGAAGGGAATTTTGAATTTTATATCAAGAGCATATGTGAGGCAAAACAACTTGTTTCTCATTGCCAAATCTAGGCAATTGTGTTTCTGAAGCCAGCCCTCTGACAAAATATGAAAGTCTAAAGGATAAGTGACATCTATCATTGTTAAATGGTAAAGTGGACATTATGGATTGGCTGCCTATTCAGTGTTTTGTTTCCAGTTTGTCCAATTACAGTGCCCTCCATAATGTTTGGGACAAAGAGACGACATTTATTTATTTGCCTCTGTACTCCACAATTTGAGATTTGTAATAGAAAAAAAAAATCACATGTGGTTAAAGTGAACATTGTCAGATCTTATTAAAGGCCATTTTTATACATTTTGGTTTCACCATGTAGAAATTACAGCTGTGTTTATACATAGTCCCCCCCCCCCCCCCCCCCCCCCCCCCCATTACAGGGCACCATAATGTTTGGGACACATGGCTTCACAGGTGTTTGTAATTGCTTAGGTGTGTTTAAATGCCTCCTTAATGCAGGTATAAGAGAGCTCTCAGCACCTAGTCTTTCCATCACCATTGGAAACGTTTATTGCTGTTTATCAACATGAGGACCAAAGTTGAGCCAATGAAAGTCAAATAAGCAATTATGTGGCTGAGAAACAAGAATAAAACTGTTAGAGACATCAGCCAAACCGGCTTATCAAAATCAACTGTTTGGAACATCATTAAGAAGAGAGCACTGGTGAGCTTACTAATCGCAAAGGGACTGGTAGGCCAAGGAAGACCTCCACAGCTGAATTCTCTCTATATAAAGAAAAATCCCCAAATACCTGTCCAACAGATCAGAAACACTGTTCAGGAGTCAGGTGTGGAATTGTCAATAACCACTGTCCACAGAAGACCGTGAACAGAAATACAGAGGCTACACTGCAAGATGAAAACCACTGGTTAGCCACAAAAATAGGATGGCCAGGTTACAGTTTTGCAACAAGTACTTAAAAGAGCAACCACAGTTATGGAAAAAGGACTTGTGTCCAGATGAGATGAAGATTAACATATCAGAGTGATGGCAAGAGCAAAGTAAGGAGGAGATAAGGAACTGCCCAAGATCTGAAGTATACCACCTCATCTGTGAAACACGGTGCTGAGGGTGTTATGGCCTTGGTATGTATGGCTGCTGAAGGTACTGGCTCACTTATCTTCATTGATGATACAACTACTGATAGTAGTAGCATACTGAATTCTGAAGTGTATAGACACATCCTATCTGCTCAGGTTCAGACAAATGCCTCAAAACTCATTAGCCGGCGGTTCATTCTACAGCAAGACAATGATCCCAAACATACTGCTAAAGCAACAAATGAGTTTTTCAAAGATAAAAAATGGTCAATTTTTGTATGACCAAGTCAATCACCTTATCTGATCTCAATTGAGTGTGCCTTTTATATTAAGAGAAGACTGAGGGGGACTAGCCCCTAAAACAAGCTTGCTAAAGATGACTGCAATACAGGCCTGGCAGGGCATCACCAGAGAAGACACCCAGCAACTAGTGATGCCCATGAATTGCAAACTTCAAGAAGTCTTTGCAGGCAAAGGATATGCAACAAAATACTAAACATGACTACTTTCATTTACATTACATTACTAAATATTATGGTGCCCTGAAATGGGGGGACTATGTACAGAATAAACACTGCTGTCATTTCTTCATGGTGAAATCAAAATGTATAAAAATGGCCTCTATTAAAATCTGACAATGTGCACTTTCACTATCACTTGTCAGACTCTTCCTGTTTCTCCCCCTGACTACGGCTGGGATTGTTTTTTACTCAGAATATCACCTGTCCATTCCCTCCACAGATGGTGCCTGACCAGCTGAGTTTTTCCAGCACTTTGTGTTTTGCTCAACACTGTTCTCAACTTTCTTTTATGCTATGAAATTAACCACCTTGACCTTTTGCTGATTCAATCATATCATTACAATCATTATTCGTAAAACTAAGCGTAGGTTTTGAGATCAATGTCCCACAAAAATTGCAATATATTTTTTTTTAAATTAGAGATGAAAAAGGCAAGCTAAAGGGAGGCAAAGTCTTGCGAATTAAATATTGCTTGTCTTGAACATGAATAATCATGTTTCTTAGTTAATCAATCAAGCATCACATTTTGATATTAAATACACTCCCAAAAGTCATTGTTAAGAACATGTTAAAAGTAAAATCCTGCAGATGTACAAATTAATTAAATGTCGGAATTAAATGTAAGTTTGCGGATGGCGCAAAGATGGGTGGCAGTGTGAACTGCGAAGAAGATGCTATGAGGCTGCATTGTGACTTAGATAGATTGGGTGAGTGGGCAGATGCATGGTAAATGCAGTATAATGTGGATAAATGTGAGGTTATCCACTTTGGTGGCAAGAACAAGAAGGCAGATTATTATCTGAATGGTGTCAGATTAGGAAAAGGGGTGGTGCAACTGGTGTCCTTGTACATCAGTCACTGAAAGTAAGCATGCAGGTAGATCAGGCAGTGAAGAAAGCAAATGGCATGTTGGCCTTTGTAGTGAGAGGATTTGAATATAGGAGCAAGGAGGTCCTACTGCAGTTGTACAGGGCCCTGGTGAGATGACACCTCGAGTATTGTGTGCAGTTTTGGTCTCCTAATTTGAGGAAGGGCATTCTTGCTATTGAGGAAGTGCAGTGTAGTTCACCAGGTTAATTCCTGGGAGGGTGGAACTGATATAAGATGAAAGAATGGAGCGACTGGACCTATATTCACTGGAATTTAGAAAGATACAGATACAAGATACAGATACAAATAATCATTTATTAGCAAAGGATGTAGGAACATACAAGGAATTTGATTTGCCATATGGTCATATCAAAAAAGCATTAAGACATACAACTACATAAAAAATAACATAAACATCAACCACAACGCACTGTGGGCTATAAGGCAATAAAGTTTTATCATCTTCTCCCCTTTTCTCCCGCGGTCGGGGCAGTCGAACCATCTGCAGTCGGGGCAATCAAAGCTCCTGCGATTTATCCTCTTCCCCCCTTTTCTCCTGCGGTTGGAGCTCCCAAAGTCGCTCCCTGCCAAAGGGATCGCAAGCTCCACGATGTTAAGTCTGCAGGCTTCCGAGGTTGGAGCTCGCGAAAGTCGATCCCCAGCTCCATGATGTTAGGCCGCAGTGCGGACGGAGATACAATACGGAAAAAGTTTTCCTACGTCGAGGAAAGAGATAAGAAAAAAGTTTCCCCCACCCCCTCACATAATACAAAATCAAAGATACACGAAAAAATACATTTAACAACAAACTAAAAACAACAAAATAAGGAAAGGACAAGACAGACTGTTAGTGAGGCCGCCATTGTGCGGCACCACCCAGTGTTTCATAAGAAAAATGAGTAGGGGATCTTATAAAACCATATAAAATTCTTAAGGGGCTGTCCCACTGTACGATCTAATTCAAGAGTTCTCCCGAGTTTCCCCTGATTCGAACTCGGAGAATTATGGTAATAGCCACTAGTAGGTACTCGGGGCTCTCATGGACATCTTTCAACATGCTGAGAAATCTTCAACAGTCTTCACGAGTTTACCGCGTTTCCCGAGTACCTGCCGTTAGCGTTACGAGCCGCTAAGAGATGTCCCGAGCTCCGACATACCCGCTACGTACATTCTACGTGCTTACCACGAGTTTGATTTTTTTTTTAAACTCGGGAGAGCTCTTGAATTAGTTCATACAGTGGGACAGCCCCTTTAAATGCAGGAAAAATTTCCCAATGTTGGCGAAACCAGAACCAGGGGTCACAGTTTCAGAATAAGGGGAAATTCAGGGGAAATTCAGGGGAAAACAAATGGTCGGCACGGACTGGAAGGGCCGAGAGGGCCTGTTTCCGTGCTGTAATTGTTATATGGTTATATGGTTATATAATAAGGGATAGGCAATTGAGGACTGAGATGAAGAAAATCATTTTTACCCGGAGAGTTTGAATCTGTGGAATTCTCTGCCACAGAAGGCAGTGGAGGCCAATTCACTGGATGTATTCAAGAGGGAGTTAGATATAGCTCTTAGGGCTAATGGAATCAAGGAATATGGGGAGAAAGCAGGAACGGGTTACTGATTTTGAATGATCGGCCATGATCATATTGAATGGTGATGCTGGCTCGAAGGGCCGAATGGCCTACTCCTGGACCTAAAGAATGTTCTATGTCATTATAATTTCACTGCGCGTTTGCACTTCGTGCATGTGACAATAAAGCATTGAACCATTAATAATAGAGGCCAACATTGTGACAAAATATCTCTGGTTCACTGGTCTAGATTTCTCCATTCACAATCATGCTGAGTTTTTGAACAATACATTCGATATTAGGAGTTGAATATGGAAACCAAGCACTGATCTGAACTACATGAATGTATTCATTATAGAACTAATACTTAGAAATACTTATTAATAAAATACTAAGAACAGAGGTAATGGCCCCGCAGTAGTTTTTCTTCAAACCTCTCACCCCAAAGAAAAGAAAATGATGAGTAATGGAGTGAGCATGTATAGAAATCAAGTTGAAACTTCAGTTGGTAAAATTTGATGCCAGCTAAGTACTTGTTTACTTTTAATTAGAGGAATCAGTGTGATTGAAAAGTTCCTGATTACAGTGTTTAGTGTGCCAAATGAGCTCTTCTGTCTGCCTCACAAGCACCCAAGAAGCTCTGAGGTAAAACATAACAAATGTTCACAGTTAACACAAAATACAGGCACTGTGGGTGGCCCGCAGGCGTAGAGTTAAAGATAAACTACACCTCTGGTGAGTTTCTTTCCTAACAACTCCTTCCAACACATGATGATTGCAGGCTATGTGTCCTGCCTCCACTGGCATCCCAGGTTCAAAATGAACAGAGGCAATAAAAATCAGAGAATAAATCAGATTAATACCCTCATTTAGACATGGAGCATTGAAAAGTAGATGCAGGGGTTTGGCAATTTGGCCCTTCGAGCCAGCACCGCCATTCAATATGATAATGGCTGATCATACAAAATTAGTGCCCCAATCCTGCTTTTTCCCCCCATATCCCTTGATTCCATTAGCCCTACGTGCTATATCTAACTCTCTCTTGAAACCATCAACTCCCTTTTCTCATGCTCACCCATCTACTTTCTTCCTGTACCTCAAGCATGGCCACATTACCATAACTTCTATTTATGAAGCTCTCATACTCCTGGACATTCCTGAGGACATCCAGTCACAGCTCCAGTTCCCTGAAGTGGTCTATAAGGGGTTGCACCTGGACACAATTCCCACAGCTGTAGTCATCAGGGACACTAGCAGTTATTCTTACTTGCTGGAGTAACATTGCACCATTCTACCTGCCATCACCTCTGCACCAACACCAAGAGGAAAAAGAGCACATGCACACAAGAAACAGTCCCCCTTTGCTTTACCTCCTGTCCCCCTCTACTCAGCCTTTTCTGTCCCTTGCTGAACTTTTGATCCAAAGCCTCAAATTTACCCTCTATGCAGACTGGCGGTACGGTGGCACAGCAGTTGAGTTGCTGCCTTACATGGGGTTAGAGACCCCGGGTTTGATCCTGACTGTGGTTACTGCCTGTACGGAATTTCTGGTGCTTGACCTGCTGAGAGTTTCAAGCATATTCTCGTTTCATATCTCTTTCAAAAACCTGATACAATGTATTCCATATTTTAACTGCACTTTGTTGAAAAAAATGTCCTAACCGCTTAACACCAACTTTAATTTGCTCACTTATGGACCATACCCAAGTAAATGGGATTATTTTAGATTAGGCACCATGGGTGGCATGAATGCATTTAGGTTACGGGCCTGTTACCGAGCTCTGTAAATCACTGATACCATGTCCCTAACACTTCATGAACTTATTAACATTTTAAAAACTCTATTAATATTCCTTTCAGCTTTGCTCACTTCTAACTGGAGCGATTTTATTGTTTCAAGTTTCTTCTCGTGATTCTAAATTATCATCACTGCTGTTGACTACATCACATATGAAGTACTTGTATACATTTTGGTGTACTGAGCATCATTAGGGTCAAGTCCATAGTTCCCTGAAAGTAGCAACGGAAATAGGTAGAGTGATAAAGAAGGTGTTTGAAATGCTTGGCTTCAAAGTTTGGGTCATTGAGTATGAGATTCAGAAATTCATACTGCAGCTTTAGAAATCTGCCTTGAATGTAGAGGAATTGCAGAGGGTTCAGAAAAGGTAGATCATAATGCTGTCTAGATTAGCGACTATTGGCTATGTGGGGAGTTTGGAGAAACTCACCGAAGTTGGAGAAACTTGGATTGTTTTCTCTGGAGCATTGGGGGCTCAGGGAAGACCTAATCAAAGTTAATAAAATAACAAGAGCATGGATAGAGTAGACTGCCAGAACCTTTTTCCCAGAAAAGATTGGCAGGAATAGTTTTAAGATGATAGGAGGGACATTTAGTGAAGATGTGGTGGGCTAGTTTTGAACACTGAGTGATAGATACTGGAATGTGCTGCCAAGGCTGGTGATGGCAGCAGATGCAACAATGGCATATAAGAGACATTTAGATATGCTGGCAATGAAGCGGTATGGATCCTGTGAAGGCAGAGGAAATTAGCTTAATTTAGCATTATGTTTGGCAGAGACATTGTGGGCTGAAGGGCCAATTCCGTGCTGTACTGTTTCATGTTCTATGTTCGATGTGTTTCATTGTAGTTCTGAGCAGCATCTACACTTGTCTGTGCGTATCATTTCAGTTATTTTTTACTGTAGATTGCCAACTGAGTTGGATCTCAGGTATGTGCTCTCTCCTTTATTCAATGACAGAAAGCAAGTGAATGCAAGAGAAATATTAAGCCTAAAAGTGAAGTGATTAAGTGAAAACCACAGATATTTTTTCTTCCTTCTAATCAAGTTCCTGTTCCAGCAGACCTGACATCAAGACGTTGCAGTGATGGGAATATTTGGGAAAATTGTTTGACTGTTGGTGACAATATAAAGAACTTGATATTGGCTCAAATTCAGGCAGCACCCGTAGTCAGGATCAAACCTGGGTCTCTTGCATTGTAAATCAGCAACTCTACTGTAGCACCACTGGGCTAAAATGTTAGCACTGTTTTCTTTCCACAGATTTTGCCTGACCTGCTGAGTAATTCCAGTATTTTCTGATTTTATTACGGATGACCAGCATCAGCAGTTTTTTTTGGCTGAGGAGTTTAATGGGCAGCTGAACATATAATGTAGTCAATATTAGGAAGAATTACTCTCATCAAAATCTCATGGCTTTGTGGTGTAAGACTTTAGAAAATTCTCAGACTGGCCTTGAGGAAGACTTCAATTATAATTACCAACTGTGACAACATTCAATGAGTTTAATTACCCTGCATAATAAATCAAACCATTTCCCCTCACATGTAAAAGGAGAAAATCAGAGTGAGTGAGGTAACATGATATACATATATTACCTGTTAATATTAGTATGCACGGATTGGCAAGGACCCCACTTGCCCAGTCTTATTGTCAAGGAATATCCTGCTAATGCTATGGGGCAGAAACTAAAACAAAGGAACAAGTCTAAAAGCCAACACCCTTTTCTGTGGTTTCAAGGTTATTTCATTGGATGCTGGCCAATGCATCCATCACAGTCTTCTTTGTTTCTCTATTAGGTGACATAATAAAAAGGTGTGGCAAAAGTTCCGTATCCCAGAACCAAATTTGAAATCTGATGGTTCCTGGGAACAGAGAAGAAATGGAAAAAATTAAACTAAAATTACAGACTGTTTTCAGCCCCATGCAGGTTTTAAACATAAGGAGGTATTTGTCCTCAAACTGCAGTGACAAATGAATGAAACAGGAGCTGAAAATGAAGGAACTGCTGAAATAAAAACAGAAAATTCCAGAAACACTCAATGCATAATGCAGCATTTGTGGAAAGGGAGGCTACAGATTTACCAGATCAAAGGGTGGCTACAGATTTTTGACTGTTGAGTAGAGCAAATACTCGTAGATAAAAACTGTTTTTATGTCTGGCTGTGGCAGCTTTGACAGTCCGGAGTCGCCTTCCAGAGGGAAGTGATTCAAAGAGTTTGTGGCCAGGGTGAGAGGGGTCAGAGATGATCTTGCCCGCTCGCTTCCTGGCCCTTGCAGTGTACAGTTCATCAATGGAGGGAAGGTTGCAGCCAATAATCTTCTCTGCTGATCGGCCGATTCGCTGCAGTCTCCAGGTGTCATGCATGGTGGCTGAGCCAAACCAGACCATGATGGAGAAGGTGAGAACAGACTCTACGATGGCCGTGTAGAATTGGACCATCATTGCCTGTGGCAGATTGTGCTTCCTCAGCTGCCGCAGGAAGTACATCATCTGTTGTGCCTTTTTTACTGTGGAGTCGATGGTAGCCTCCCATTTAAGGTCCTTCGAGATGATGGTTCCCAGGAACTTAAAATACTCCACAGATGTGACTGTGGTGTTGTTGATGGTGCGTGGGGTGAGGGGAGGGGGAGCTCTCTTAAAGTCTACAATCAATTCCACTGTCTTAAGAGTATTGAGCTCTAGGTTGTCGCTACGGCACCAGGACGCCAGCTGTGACACTTCCTGTCTGTAGGCAGATTCCTTCCCATCCTGGATCAGTCCAATCAGGGTTGTGTCTTCCGCAAACTTGAAAAGTTTGACAGAGGTGTCTGTGGAGTTGCAGTCATTGGTGTAGAGAGAGTAGAGGAGAAGAGAGAGTATGCAGCCTTGCGGTGCTCCTAAGCCGAGTGTTTGCGGGTTCGAGATGTGCTTTCCCAGCTGCACATGCCACTTCCTGTCTGTCAGGAAGTTGGTGATCCACTGACAGAGGTGTTCAGGCACAGTCAACTTGGAAAGTTTGGAGTGTAGTTGCTCTGGCACAATGGTGTTGAATGCAGAGCTAAAATCAACAAACAGGATTCTCGCATAGGTCTCCTGATGGTCTTGGCGCTGCAGGATGAAGTGCAGGCCCAGGTTGACTGCGTCATCCACAGATCTATTGGCCCGATATTCAAACTGCAGAGAGTCCAGCAGGGAGTTTGTGATATTTTTCAGCTTGGCCAGCGCAAGCCTTTCGAGTGTCTTCATGACTACAGAGGTCAGTGCGACAGGCCTGTAGTCATTAAGACAAGAAATCCTTGCCTTTTTGGGTCCAGGGACAATAGTGGAGACTTTGAAGCTGATAGGGACAGTACATGTTTGCAGGGACTGGTTAAAAATGTCTGTATGGACCGGTGCCAGCTGTTTGGCACAGAGCTCAAGAGTAGAGGGGGAAATATTGTCCAGTCCTGGAGATTTCCAGCTCTTTTGTCCTCTGAAAAGCCTCTCCACATCCTCTATTTTTATTGTTGATATTGGATAAGTTATGTTGTGCAGCACAGAGGGTGTGGATGATTGGGTGTGAAGTGGAGATTGGAGAAGGTGTAGAAAGGCACAGTCTTTGCAGACTGAGGTCAGGCTGTGAGTGGGTGTGATGTGTTGGTTGGGGTGGGAAATGTTCCAGTCTTTTCATACTGGAGACAAAATTATAAAGACGTTTTGTGTACACATTTAATTCCCCAGAGGACATATATCACAACCTCCAGGGTCGTACCGTGATGTTGAATACAATTCCTGCCGTTGAAGAGGGACAAACTCCAGCCAATGCCCTTACATGCAACATTCAGCACAGGAACAGGTGTTTCGGCTTGGAATGTCTATGCCGAAAATGATGCAAAATTAAACTAATCTCCTCTATCTGTATATGATCCATATCACTCCATTCCTTGCAAATCTTGCTTATGCAATATGTTGGAAGGAACTACAGATGCTGGTTTAAACCGAAGAAAGATACAAAAAGTTGGAGTAACTCAGAGGGTTTGACAGCATTTCTGGGGAAAAGGAATGGGTGCTTATGCAATTTGTGAAGCAATAATAGATTGCTTGATTTAATAATATTAATCCTTTAAATGAATATAATTATCTGCATTTTGTGTGAATGGCAACATAAATATTCTGTATTATATATTCACACATATTCTGAGTAAAGTATATTTTAATTAAAAAAATGAATCAGTAGCATCATGGGGAGTAACAACATTTTAATTCCTTTTTTTTCTGCTCCTAAAAAGCAGATTGGATTTGTTTCCTTCTCAAGCCACAGTATGAATGCAAATGATGTTGATGTTGATTTTAAAGATTGGTGGTAAGTCTTACTGGAAGTGAACTGAATTAACCTTTTCAGGGACACAGATCAGAAAACCAGGATGTCTCAGTATCTGCATGGCTTGGCAATTCATCTTCTTCAGCTTAAGTTCAGCAACCCTTGTGTGAGAACTTTACATTGGCACAGTATTGAATGGAAGCTGTATTTCAAAGCAAATTCTAATGACAAGAATAAAACATAGCAATAATGTAACTCACAGGATCTCAATAAGTCTTCCTATTAGAAGCAACCAACATTATTCATTCAGATGTTAGCACACATGGATGAAAGAAACGTTTTCCAAAATGATCAGTGTTAAAAATGGCTTATATTATCAAAGTCGATTCTTAACTGGAGCATAAAATACAAACGTTTGAGTTTTGAGTGGCCTCAAAAACACCAGAAAAGCTGCTGCAAACAACGACTGTTTATCCAAGTTAAAATAAAGCTTCCAACATGCCTTTAGCATTTGATGGCTTCCTTACTGTTTGGATCCTTTTAGAGTGAGGAGTCCCCAGCGGAGCTAATTGACTGCTTTTATAAGAAGCTACAGAAATGATCCCTATCTTTACTCCTGTCATGTGTGACTGTGGAGAGCAGACAGACCCATTCATTGTTTTCACTTACAAATGAATCAATAAAAACGCACCACTGGGTGTCACTGAAGTGGCTAAATGCAGCCTCTGAGTTTGGAGCTGGTTAATAATACAAACTTTGAAGTTAAAATTCTCCTAATGAGTGGACTTGCTGTGGGAAACGATTAAGTGTCACAAACAAACAAAGCAATTTGATGGAACCTTTGCACTGTTTCACAGGATGCAATTGTTGATAGACTCCTCAATAGTGACCGGAGTGAATCCTGAGGCCAATTCCTGCCGAGAAGGACAGCACCATACAGAGTATGGGAATATGACCCATCCCCTATTACTTATCCTAAGTTTAAAATCACTTACATGACCTGATGATCTGTTTATACAGTAAGGCCACATTTATAGTTCACTTTGCAAACTGAAGTACTTTCCACTCCAGGCAAACCAATGTAACAAAGTCATAAAGTGACTTACATAGGGAGTTTCCTGTATTCCAAATGATTTCCTGTATCCATCAATTCGTTTGGTCCGTGATTGTTTTCAGATTCTGGTTTGTGTCCTGCTGCGTTTTGTGGGGTGTTGCAATAAGCATGATGACATTTTAGGGAAGTTCAAAGAATAATGAGGCAAAGGAACTCCATTTAAGCTTCTGTAGTTGCACTTTATAACAAATTATGAAAATTGTTAACACAATTTGCACAGGCATAATACAAACATAATTTCCAAAATGGGGTGCTATTCAAGCAGGCAATGCATGTTTTTGGAGTCTAATGAAAGCCCTGAAAGGACCAAAAGGCACCCAGTGGAGGTCAGTGAGGGAGATCACCAAGACACTTTATCCACAAACCACCCGTTCATTTTGCGCCCTCTTACCAAAGACCAGCAGGCAGAGAGATCATGCCGATTTGCAAGAACCTTGGGTTTTCCCCATGGTCTTGAGTACATATAGAATCATAGAGTTACACAACATGGAAATAGGCCCTTCAGCCCAACTTGTCTCTGCCGACCAAGGAATCTACCTGACCTAATCCCATTTGCCTAATTTTGTCCCTTATCCCTCTACCTTTTCTATTCTAGATGTATTTTTGACATTATAAATGTGCTCGCCTCTAGAGTTTCCTCTGGTAGTTTATTACATGTATCCACCACCCTATCTGTGAACATGTTGGCCCTCAGGACCCTATTCAATTTTACCCTTCTCATTTAAACCCACATCCTCTAGAGTTTTAGATTTTCTTAGTCTGCAAAACAGACATTATCTATGCCTCTTATGATTTGATATACTTTTATAAAGTCACTCCTCAGCCTCTTGTGTTCGAGGGGAAAAATGAATCAGCATACCCAGCCTCTTGTTATAATTCAAGCCCTCCTAATCCAAATGGATTCCAGCTTAATGGCATCCTTCCTATATCTGAGCAACCAGAATGGAACCCAAAACTCCAAGTGTGGTCTCAGCAATAAGTTGTATATTTGTAATATGACGCCTCAACTCCTGTACTTAATGCCCTTGATGATGAATGCAGGAGTGCCAAATGCCTTCTTCACCTCCTTTGCTACCTGTGTTTCCACTTTCAAGGAAATATATCCCTGTTACTCTAGATCTCGCTGTTCTACAACACTCTAACAAGACCCTAACATTCTCCGTGTAAGACCCTTAATTTAACAAAATGCAACATTTTTCAGGTACAAATTCCATGTGATATTCATTGACTATTTGATCCAGGACTCATTGTAATATACTGCATCAACAACTGATTGCAAGCACCATACAACCAATAGAAGTGTTGCATTACATGTGAACTTTGTTCTGTCAATGAGCATCTGGTGTGTGATGCTCATTGGAGATTCTTGTGGGACAACAATCAATGATACAACATGTTTGTAGAAGCAGTTTATTGTGTCAGCTGCTGTGCTACTATGCTACTCACTGTGCTGCACGGAAATAATCGACTAACCTAGAGAACCCAATCTTCCAAATCTATCCATGAAAAACATGCCCAAGTGCAGGTCCAAATACTTCAACACATTCCTTCACTAATAATTCCACAGATTAGATCCCTTTTTATTGAACAGTCTAGCAAAAATAAAGGCCAACAAAAAGTAAATATTTCATGTCAAAATTATAAATGAATTCATACCATGTTCTTGTGTATTCCCTTAATATCTGACTTTGCCGTGTATTTTGTTGTCTTAACATTTACCACCAGGGGTTCGAAGGATTGGCAGCCCCGCCAACAGTGTCAGTTTTTTTTAATGTTTTTAATTTTTAGCGTGTTTTAAAAGTTTGTGTAAATGTACTCCGGGTTTGTTTTATGTGGGGGGAGGTGGAGGGGGTTGGGGAACTTTTTTTTCAGTTTCTTACCTTGCCGGAGATACGATTACTTTCCGGATCGTGTCTCCAGTCGCTCTGCGGCCTACCATCGATGGAGCTGGAGGCCTCCTCGGACTGACCTTGTGTGCCCTTGAGTGTGGAAATAACATCGGAGTCGTTCCCTTGCCTTGGATCGCTCCAACCGCGGCCTGGGGACTTACCATCAAGCTTGCATTCTTGGGTTAGGCCTAGTCGGTAGCTCCAACTAGCTCCTATGCGTGGTTCGATCACCTGACCAGCCCCAATATGGGGTTCGATTGCCCGATGCGGGGGAGCTGACATCCGCCCCAATGCAGGAGCTGATCGCCCTGACACGGAGGGAATGCCGCCGGCTACGGGAGTCAAGATCGTCCTGTCAATGGAGGGCTCGAGGTCCCCGACCACGGGAGAGAAAACAAGGGAAGAGATTGAATTTTTTTTTTTCGCCTTCCATCACAATGAGGAATGTGGAGGAGCCACTGTGGTGGATGTTTATGTTAAAATGTATTTTGTGTGTTCTGTTGCTTTTTATTTGTATGTCTGACTTGGCAATTGAAATTTCTCGTATTTTGCAAAACATACTTCACAAATAAAGTATTATTGTGATTGTGATTGTAACTGATTGTGATTAATGTTCCTCTGCAATCATACTTAACTTCTTGGGTGCAAGGATGATTTGCTTCCATTCCATGCCTTTGGCTTCTGAGCTCACTGCTGAGGTAAATGCGGAACCTGCAGATTTCAAAAAAATGAGGAAGGAGTTTCTAGATGGGAACTATATACCTGCATATAGGTATACATACATGGACGGATATGTAGTGGGGATGTGTGCTCCATTGCACTCTCAACACTGGGCTCCCGTGTGCTCTTGATGCGTGCCATTGAGGTTTGGGGAGATGAGCGTCAGATCTGCAAAAAATGTGGCCTGCCTATTGAAACTGGTTGGATGTTGCATGATGCATTTAGAGCTTCAGTACTGGAGATATTGGCCCAGGAGAGAGCACCAATACCAATGCTCCTATTCTCCCAATGAATTTGGAGGAGCTTGTTAAGAAAGTATCAATGATAGCTCTCTGGTCCTTTGAAGTGCCTGCTGTAGGTAGTCTATATTTCAGAATTAGACAAGAGGCTGAGGGTCTTTGCTGCATGATATACTTTGAGATGTGTTTTGTTTAGTTTAGAGATACAGAGATACAGCATGGAAACAGCCCTTTTGGCCTACTGAGTCTGCGCCAACCAGTGATCCTCGCATATTAACACCATCCTACACACACTAATGACAATTTACTTGTTTTTAACCAACCAGGCCAATTAACCTACAAACCTGTACCTCTCTGGCGTGTAGGAGGAAACCGAAGGTCTCGAAGAAAACCCACATGGTCATAGGGAGAACATACAAACTACGTACAGACATCGCCCATGGTCGGGATTGAACCCGGGTCTCTGATGCTGAAAGTGCTGTAAAGCAGCAACTTTACTGCTGCAACACCGTGCCGCCGTGTGAGGCTTAAAGATCTTAAAAAGGTGTATGAAAGCGGATGGCAATTTTCATCATCGCTGTCTTTCTTTGCTGAGGGGTGGCCCTTGAGTTATGGGAAGTTTTCCAGGATCTTATCATGGATTTTTATTGTCAGAGGGTGGCTATATACTGTGGGTTTAGATTGGTAGAAAAACATCTGAGTTGTGAATGTTAGGTGGTAGCGTAATTTTGTCATATGCTTCAAAGGGGCTAACATGGATTTGGAGCTTGGTACAAGCATTATCTGCAGCTTGCAGGTCAATTACTGAATTTGAGTGACTGGTTCGGAAGTCAAGGCATCATAGCTTGAATAGTTTCCCATTTGGCCTATAGATTAGCTGTGGCTCCAGTGGAAAGCATGATGGAGTGTTTATGCATTGAAGCAGCCTTGCTTTACACCATTCGGCAATGGAACTGAGACCATTCACAGTGTTTGCAGGATGGTTGGAATTGGAAGGTGTCAAAGACTGCAGGATTATCTAGATAGACTAACTCAAGTGGATCTGGACTTGAAACTGCCTGCTACATAGGCACGCCATCTTAGTGTTGACAGCAGTGATGCAGGCTGACTGGTTGACAGACAGTAATGAAAGCACTGCCAAAGAGGTTAGGTGTAGGAGGAACCTTGTCTTCCCGAGGAAGATCCTTCTTTGTGGAGCCACTGCAACTTCCTTGGGGTTGTACTTCAACAATCTTTGTAATTTGTTCATGGGTAGATTGCCAGATGCATCAGGGAAGCCCCTCTGTACATTTTAATACTCAGCCATGTGAAGGCAATGGTGTGACGTTCTACTGCTTTGTATGCATTGCTGCTGTCTGTGTTGCAATGGAATCTGCAATAATGGCCATAACATGTGCCAATGTGTTGGGTCAAGTTGTGTCATTTAGGTTTGGTTCCTTCCATGTTGGCTCTTGATTCTGTACCGGTATTGGTTTGTTATTGTCACTTGCACCGAGATACAGTGAAAAACTTTATTTTGCTTTCTATCCAGGCAAATCATACCATGCATGAGTACATCAGGAAGTACAAAAGAAAATAAATAAATAAATACAGTGCAAAATGAGAAAGAGCAGACAAAAAGAAAGTTCAAGGGCAGAAAAGAAGTAGAATGGAAGATTGGGAATTCATATGAGTGTCTGTTAACAGTGGGGAAGGTACTATTCTTGGTAAGCTTTTATATCTTCAGCCCAATGGGAGAGGGAAGAAGAGAGATTGACCTGGGTATCAGTGGTCCTTGGCTGCTTTCCCGAGGAACCTTGAAATATATTCGGAGTTGATGGGGGGACACTGATTTGCTTGATGGACTGGGCTATATTCACAACTCTCTGTAATTTCTCGCAGTCTTGGGCAGAGCAGTTACCATACCAAGCTGTGATGCAGCTGGATAGGATACTTTCTATGGTGCATCTGTAGAAATATGTTGGAAACATTCTAACTTTCCATAGCGATCTGAAGAAGTAGAGGCATTGGTCGATGACCAGCTCCCTGTCAAAGCACCCTGCCAAGCTGATGGTAGATTCTTCCATGATACTTCACAGCCAACCAAAGGTATTTAGCATCAATTTCACTGTTTTATTAATTATGAATTATGAGCAGCTCTCTTCAAAATCTTCATCTGCATCCAGTTCCGCTGAACTCATGCACAAACTCTGCTTTGTAATTGGTGGAGAGACAGTTGTGCCATCAAGAATGGCATCATATTGAGAGAGGACAGCAGGTTTTATGCTAGGTTAATATAACAAAAACTTCAATTCTTTGGTGAGCTGCTGCTACCAACCCGAGATGCTGAGCAGAGTCTGAGGTCTAACTGTATGAAACAGGAAAAAACAATGATCTCAGGTAACTTTTAATTGATTTCTAACCAGAAACTTCAAGCACAATGTGGCCTTTAGTATGAGGCCACAGGTGTAAACTCTTTTGTCTATTAAATATTTTTGGCATAAAATCTAAATGCAGAAAAAAAAAGAATATACCACCTTCAAAATCTTCAAAAATAAATGTGCTCCACCAAACCCACATGGCTCCCATCAAACAACGATAATATTATAAATGTTGCATTACTTTGAGATAGATTTCAATTTAGCCCCAGGCATACAACTACTGATGTGGAGCGACTGCCTGCTATAGAAACTGCCTGAAACAATGAAATCAATGGAAGTTAAGATTGGGCGGTTTCTGTAATGGGCAAGCGGTTGAAAATCTATCCTTTTATCTCTTTATATTTGCTTATGTCTCATTTACACTCTGATTTAATGCCCTAGAGCAGCTCAATGTATGGCTGATGCTGCAAATTGAATGGTACTTTGCTGTTCTTCTTTGAAAAAACTCCAGTCATAATTACTTTATATTTATGCATGTGTAATAGATCTAACCAGAGGTGGGTCCGATTAAAACCAGTACCAATTCGTCACAAGTAATTTGATTGTGAAATGGTGATCAGGTTTCATTCATGTGGGGCTGCACAATTTACATGGACATGCTCAAAACTGTGTGAATGTGTTAAGTTCTAGGACTTGGGTTCACATCCAGTCTAGACTGCTGGAGTGAAGGCATCTTTTTATATTTTTTGCTTAATTTCAACCAGCTTGAGGAGATGTTCATATACTATTGTTTTTTAATTCAGAGCAAAGAACTGGTCTGCCTGCATTTGCTGGTCGATACTTTAACATCAGCCATCTGGAGAATATGTGTTGAATTCACCGCTTCCATGTTTGTATTTTTTCATGCTGACTTTTTTTTGTCGAAATTATAAAATTAAAATTGTTCATATATTTGTGTGTGCACTGTGACTGAATATGAAATGAAACTGATTTATCCATAAAGGTCGAGGCTATTATTACAGTGGGTTGATTTTTAGGATACTTCTGTAAGGAATTTTTTTTAATATACGTAATAATACAATAATAGACAATAGACAATAACAATAGGTGCAGGAGTAGGCCATTCGGCCCTTCGAGCCCCATTCAAATGTGATCCCCTGACTCAGCTATTTTAGGATAATCAGCCTCCAGTGCCCTCTGAGGCAGGCGAGACATGGGATCCCCCCTAAATTCCAGAGTATACAAGCCCAGCTACTCCATTCTCTCAGCATATGACAGATCCACCATCCCGGGAATTAACCTTGTAAACCTACTCTGTACTCCCGCAATAGCAAGAATGTCCTTCCTCATATTAGGGGACCAAAACTGCACACAATACTCCAGGTGTAGTCTCACTTGCCTCTGTACAACTGCAGTGGGACCTCTTTGCTCCGATATTCAACTCCTCTTTTTATGAAGGCCAACATGCCATTCACTTTCTTCACTGTCTGCTCTACCCTCATGCTTACTTCATTTATTCGTAATAAGGTGGACGAGTTGAACGTGCAGATAGATATAATGATTATGATATAGTTGGGATCACGGAGACATGGCTCCAGGGTGACGTAGGCTGGGAGCTGAACATCCAGGGATATTCAATATTCAGAAGGGATAGAGAGAAAGGAAAAGGAGGTGGGGTAGCGTTGCTGGTTAGATTAAAGCAATGGAAAGGAAGGACATTAGCTTTGGAGGATGTGGAATCGGTATGGGTAGAGCTACAAAACACTAAGGGGCAGAAAACGCGGTGTGTTGTGTACAGGCCACCTAACAGTAGCAGAGAAGTTGGGGATGGTATCAAACAGGAAATTAGAAATGCGTGCGACAAAGGCAAAACAGTTATAATGGGTGACTTCAATCTACATATAGATTGGGTTAATCAAATTGGCAGGGTGCTGAGGAGAGGATTTTTTGGAATGTATGCGGGATAGTTATCTAAATCAACATGTAGAGGAACCAACGAGAGAGCAGGCTATTTTAGAGAAGGGGTAATTAGCCGTCTTGTTGTACGTGCCCCCTTGGGCAAGAGTGACCATAATATGGTTTTCTTCATTAGGATGGAGAGTGACAATGTTAATTCAGAAACAATGGTTCTGAACTTAAAGAAAGGTAACTTTGAGGGTATGAGACGTGAATTGGCCAAGATTGACTGGCAATTAATTCTAAAAGGGTTGACGGTGGATATACAATGGAAGACATTTAAAGATTGCATGGATGAACTACAAAAATTGTTCATCCCAGTTTGGCAAAAGAATAAATCGGGGAAGGTAGTGCATCCGTGGATAACAAGGGAAATCAGGGATAGTATCAAAGCAAAGGATGATGCGTACAAAGTAGCCAGAAAAAGCAGCATACCAGAGGACTGGGAGAAATTCGACAAAGGGCTTAATTAGGAAAGGAGAAAACTGGCAGGGAACATAAAAAACTGACTGCAAAAGTTTTTATAGATATGTGAAGTGAAAGAGGTTAGTTTAAAACAAATGTAGGTCCCTTGCAGTCAGAAACAGGTGAGTTGATCATGGGGAACAAGGATATGGCGGACCAATTGAATAACTACTTTGGTTCCGTCTTCACTAAGGAAGACATAAATAATCTGCCTGAAATAGCAGGGGACCAAAGGAGGAATGAAGTGAAATCCAGGTCAGTCGGGAAGTGGTGTTGGGTAAATTGAATAGATTAAAGGCCGATAAATCCCCAGGGCCAGATAGGCTGCATCCCAGAGTACTTAAGGAAGTAGCTCAGGAAATAGTGGATGCATTAGTGATAATCTTTCAAAACTCTTTAGATTCTGGAGTAGTTCCTGAGGATTGGCGGGTAGCAAATGTAAGAATTACAGACCAGTTAGTCTAACATCGGTAGTGGGGAAACTGCTAGAGTCAGTTATTAAAGATGGGATAGCAGCACATTTGGAAAGTGGTGAAATCATTGGACAAAGTCAGCATGGATTTACAAAAGGTAAATCATGTCTGACGAATCTTGTGGAATTTTTCGAGATGTAACTAGTAGCGTGGATAAGGGAGAACCAGTGGATGTGGTATATCTGGACTTCCAGAAGGCTTTCGACAAGGTCCCACATAAGAGATTAGTATACAAACTTAAAGCATACGGTATTAGGGGTTCAGTATTGATGTGGAAGAGAACTGGCTGGCAAACAGGAAGCTAGGAGTAAACGGGTCCTTTTCACAATGGCAGGCAGTAACTAGTGGGTACCGCAGGGCTCAGTGCTGGGACCCCAGCTATTTACAATATATATTAATGATCTGGATGAGGGAATTGAAGGCAATATCTCCAAGTTTGCGGATGACACTAAGCTGGGGGGCAGTGTTCGCTGTGAGGAGGATGCTAGGAGACTGCAAGGTGACTTGGATAGGCTGGGTGAGTGGGCAAATGTTTGGCAGATGCAGTATAATGTGGATAAATGTGAGGTTATCCACTTTGGTGGCAAAAACAGGAAAGCAGAATATTATTTAAATGGTGGCCGATTAGGAAAAGGGGAGATGCAGCGAGACCTGGGTGTCATGGTACACCAGTCATTGAAAGTAGGCATGCAGGTGCAGCAGGCAGTGAAAAAAGCAGCAGGTTCTACTTCAGTTTAGGGTCTTGGTGAGACCACACCTGGAGTATTGCGTGCAGTTTTGGTCTCCAAATCTGAGGAAGGACATTATTGCCATAGAGGGAGTGCAGAGAAGGTTCACCAGACTGATTCCTGGGATGTCAGGACTGTCTTATGAAGAAAGACTGGATAGACTCGGTTTATACTCTCTGGAATTTAGGAGATTAAGAGGGGATCTTATAGAAACTTACAAAATTCTTAGGGGTTGGACAGGCTAGATGCAGGAAGATTGTTCCCGATGTTGGGGAAGTCCAGGACAAGGGGTCACAGCTTAAGGATAAGGGGGAAATCCTTTAAGACCGAGATGAGAAAGACTTCTTCACACAGAGAGTGGTGAGTCTCTGGAACTCTCTGCCACAGAGGGTAGTTGAGGCCAGTTCATTGGCTATATTTAAGAGTGAGTTGGATGTGGCCCTTGTGGCATGGAGAGAAGGCAGGTACGGGATACTGAGTTGGATGATCACCATGATCATATTGAATGGCGGTGCAGGCTCGAAGGGCTGAATGGCCTACTCCTGCACCTAATTTCTATGTTTCTATTTATTGATGAACAAGGACCCCCCAGATCCCGTTGTACTTCCCCTTTTCCCAACTTGACCCCATTTAGATAATATCTTCCTTCCTGTTCTTGTATATTGTAAATAGCTGCGGTCCCAGCACCAAGCCTTGTTGTACTCCAGTAGTCATTGCCTGCCATTGTGAAAACGACCAGTTAATCCCTACTCTTTGTTTCCCATCCGCTAACCAATTTTCTATCTATGTCAGCACTCTACCCCCAATACCATGTGCCCTAATTTTGCCCAGTAATCGCCTATGTGGGACCTTATCAAATGCTTTCTGAAAGTGCAGGCACACTTCATCCACTGGCTCTCCCTTGTTCATTTTCCTAGTTACATCCGCACAAAATTCCAGAAGATTAGTCATGCATGATTTCCCCTTCGTAAATCCATGCTGACTTGGATCGATCCTGTTACTGCTATTCAAATGTGCCGCCATTTCATATTTTATGATTGACTCCAGCATCTTCCCCACCACCGATATCAGGCTAACATCGATAATTCCCTGTTTTCTCTCTCCAGCCTTTCTCAAGAAGTGGGATAACATTAGCTACCCTCCAATCCACAGGAACTGATCCTGAATCTCTAGAACATTTGAAAATGATCACCAATGCGTCCATGATTTCTAGAGCCACTTCCTTAAGTACCCTGGGATGCAGTCCATCAGGCCCTGGGGATTTATGAGCCTTCAGTCCATCAGTCTACCCAACACCATTTCCTGCCTAATGTGGATTACCTTCAGTTCCTCCATCACCCCAGATCCTCTGGCCACTAGTACATCAGGAAGATTATTTACGTCCTCCTTAGTGAAGATTGATCCAAAGTACCTGTTCAACTCATCTGCCATTTCCTTGTTCCCAATAATAAATTCACCTTTTTAAGTCTTCAAGGGTTCAACTTTGGTCTTAACAAAATGTTTCCTCTTCACACACCTAAAGAAGCTTTTACTATCCTCCATTATATTCTTTGTTAGCTTACCTTCGTACCTCATCTTTTCTCCCCGTGTTGCCTCTTCAGTTATCTTCTGTTGCTCTTTAAATATTACCCAATCCTCTTGCTTCCCGCTCGCCTTTGCTACATTGTACTTCTTATCTTTTATTTTTATACTGTCCCTAACGTCCCTTGTCTGCCACAGTCGCCCCTTACTCCCCTTGGAATTTTTCTTTCTCTTTGGAATGAACTGATCCAGCTCCTTCTGTATTATTCTCAGAAATACCTGCCATTGGTGTTCCACTGTCATTCCTGCTAGGGTATCTTTCCAGTCAACTTTGGCCAGCTCCTCCCTCATGACTCCATAGTCCCCTTTGTTCAACTGTAACACAGACACCTACGATTTATCCTTCTCCCTCTCAAATTGCAGATTAAAACTTTCCATATTATGGTCACTACCTCCTAATGGCTCCTTAACCTCAAGTTCCCTTATCAAAACTGGTTCATTGCATAACACTAAATCCAGAATTGTCTTCTCCCCGATAGGCTCCAATACAAGTTGCTCTAAGAATCCAACACAAACTCCAGTCTTGGGGTCCAGTACCAACCTGATTTTCCCAGTCTACCTGCATCTTGAAATTTCCCATAACAACCATCGCATTACCTTTATGATATGTGAATTTTAACTCCTAATTCAACTTGCACCCTATATCCAGGCTACTGCTTGGGGGCCTGTAGATAAAACCCATTAGGGTCTTTTTACCCTTACAGTTCCTTAGTTCCATCCATACTGACTCCATATCTCCTGTTTCAATATCACTCCTTGCAAGGGACAGAATTTCATTTATCACCAACAGAGCTACCCCACCACCTCTGCCCACCTATCTGTCTTTTTGATAGGAGGTATAGCCTTGAATATTTAGTTCCCAGCAGCTGGCCCTCATGCAGCCATGTCTCTGTAATTCCCACAACATCATACTTGCTAATTTCTAACTGAGCCTCAGGCTCATCCACTTTATTTCTTATACTTTGTGCATTCGTATACAACACTTTGTCTTCAGTATTCATCTTCCCTCTCACACTGCTCGCAATTGGCCCTGACCTTACTCTCTTATCCCTTCTCGAACTTTCCTTCCCATTAATCTGGGAGTTTTTTGTAACTTTTCCTATACTCAGTTCCCCTTTAACTCAATTTTTATACTCCCAATTTGTCAATCCCTCCCCACCACTATTTAGTTGAAACCCACACATGTAGCCCATTCTTGAACTTGGCAACAGAATATAAGGACCATCTCTTACACTATCATGATCTTGTTTTCTAATTGTGTATCTTTGCACTTTTGGTGTTTTACATAGTCTTTCTATGTCTACACTGTCTTGCAGAATTTGTGTGCAGAATGTATGCTTTTGTGTGTTATCTTAGTCTGTGTGTTAGTGATTTTAATTGCTACTCTTGGAAATATGCTGCAAAATTGCCAACTAATTGTGGAACTCAAACTGTGCAAACAGATAACAGACAAAAAATATATAACTAATTCCGTGAGAATTAAAATTTGAAATGTTAGTCTATGTGTCTTAGTGTCATGCAATATAATGTGAGAGTGAGGTCAGCATTGAGAAGCTGAGAAAGTAAGATTGTTGGTCAATAATTGGTCTGAATACAATGGGTTCAGGCATGAATTTGGAGTTGAGGCCAAGATTAGATCAACCGTTCTCATGGTGAATAGCAGACTAAGGTTGATGGGCCTTGTGAATTGCTTCGCTCCTACTTTTTGATGTTCTTGTGAATTATGTGATGATTTCAAGTATTGATGTTGGTGATCTTCTCATGCCTTGTTAGATAGTTGGAATTCTGGTTTTGTTTTTGTCTTATTGAAGAAGCTTTTGCAAAATGCTCAATTACACCTTATACAGTAGCTATTACACACTACAGTCTGGGTGCACTGTTGATAGAACAGTGGTCAAGTCGTCTGCTTTATCCTGGATCATGTCCAGCTGGTTGAATGCTATTAGATCTAAACTGATCCTGATGAATGAAGAAGATTTTATCACACCATTGACATACTCAGATTTTGTGGAGGCCATGTGGCTAATCACTTGTTCAGAGGACCATTGATCTGCTCATCAGATTACAGTTTAATGTGACTCCTTCAGGTTTGTTTATGATCAATACAATCCTCCAGGGAAATGTTCTGAGGTATTTGGTTAATATTGAATATCATTAGACTTTCTCTATTTGGAGCAGTGGTGGAAATGGGAGGGGTGGGGGGGGGTGGGGAGGGTACACGGGGGGTACACGGGGGGACGGTGTTCCCCTAGTTTTCAGTTTCCAGTTTCCATCCTGTGCGTGAATTCGCAGCTTTATCCTGCGCTACTTAATCCAAGGGCGAGCGAATGAGCGGACAGACGGACGAAAGCAACGACCATAGAGAGGAGTCGATGACATTTCGGGTCGAGACCCTTCTTCAGACTGAGTCAGGGGATAGGGGAACAAGAGGTATAGATGGTACTAAGGACAAATGAATGGAAGATATGCCTATACCTCCCGTTTCCCTCCCTTGACTTCCAGTCTGCAGAAGGGTCTCGACCCGAAATGGCACCTTTTCCGTGATATGATCGTTGCTTTTGTCCGTCTGTCTGTGCGTTCGCTCACTCTTGGTGCCGGCACTTCTCCCCTCAGACTCCGCCAAACAAACACACACACACACACACACACACACACACATGTCCGGCAGATCAGTGCGGGCCGAGACCAGGAGCAGGGCAAAGGATGACATCAAACGAGTCATGACAGCTATCGAAAAAGTACGGAAGAGGTAAGGGGGAAATATAAAAACACCCGAAGGAAATAGATGTTTAACAAAAAATGCGGCCGTCGATCATTTCCGTGTCTGTATCGGAGGGAAGGGGGAGGAGGGAAGGGCCGGCATTAACCCTAAGAGGGCCCCACGCTAGAGTAATCTACTCTCGGCTCAGGTAGATCTACCCCGGGTGGAAGGGGGGGGGGGGGGGGGAGAGGTGGAGAGAGAGTAGAGGGGTGGAGGGAGAAGAAAGGGATAGACAGGGAGGGGGCGTGAGGGGGAATGGAGAAGGGGGCGGTGAGTCATTCCCTCTTGGTCCCAGGGCAGCACTCCCGCCCCACCAGTCGCCGTGCTTCACGTACACAGCCCCAGCTCCAGCCCTCTCTCTCCCCGGGGAGACGTGGTGAACAATACAGGGAGGGCCGGGCCGGGGTTGGAGCAACATTTACAAACCTCGGTCTCAGCTCATACCCGGACCCCGGCATCTGATCTCTTCCTTCTCTCCTTCCGTTCCCCCCCTCCCTTCCCTTCTTTCCTCCCACCATTCTCTCCTTCCCTCATTCCTTCCTCTCTCTCTTTTCCCTTCTCTCCTTCCCTCCCTTCTTTCTCTCCTTCCTCTCTCTTTTCCCTTCTCTCCTTCCATCCCTCCCTTCTTTCTCTCCTTCCCTCGTCCGTTCTCTCCTTCCCTCCCTCCGTTCTTTCTCGTCTTCCCTCACTCCCTTCTCTCTTTCCTCCCTTCACTCTCTCCCTCCCTTCTCTCCTTCCCTCCCACACACACACATGACGCACAGACAACCAACACACACATCACGCACAGACAACTAACACACACACACACTAAGTTAGGATGGGGTAGAAGCCCAAAGAGTAAGATGGGGCTGAAGCCGAAAATTTAATGCTTGGACTGGTTTTTGCCCAATAGTTATTGGTTTTCCAGGATCTAGTTAATTCATTGTTTATTTTTCATTTCACAGTCACTAAAACAAGTGATATTGTAGCTATGTACTTTTCAGAGGTGATCTACACATTTTGTTTGCTACTTGTAGGCTTACATGTATGCAATTTTATATTAAAATGTAGCTTAGATCTGTTTGGTCCATTAACTCGCAGGCACTTTTTAAGCGTGCATTTTGATTACTTTCCATTCTACCATAGAGATATAAAGTCTATAATAGACTTTATTTGTATTTCTATGATTCTACAGACCTTGGCTGGGTACCTGGCTCACCAAAATTGTTTCCAATTGGGCCCCGCACCTCCCAAGGCCGGCCCTGCAGTGGTGGGGGGAAGGGGGACGGAGACGGAAGCCGGTTACGGAAATGGTGCTGAAATCTACCCATGACCCCACTACGGGTTTTTCGTCGAGTGGACTATCTTGTTCTACTATAGGACCTTTGGTTTCGAGTCTCCATGAGATTGCGAGTGTGGAGGAAAGTGGCGCTGTAAGGTGCAGTCCACGTCTTTCACCAGCTCATTGAACTTTTCCCAAGTTCATAATGACTGTCTAAGAACTGGGCTCTCATCAGACCTGGCATCTCTCCACTGTAAACGGAGTTCACCTCCTGGACGATCAACTGGTAGACCACCCGCTCCTTCCTGAAGCGGATAACAATCAGCTGGAATCCGCTGGCAGGACTGTGGCGGAACGTGAACTCCCAGTCAAAGTAACGAACGTGGTTGTTTACAACATGGTATCTTGGTCCATATAACCATATAACCATATAACAATTACAGCACGGAAACAGGCCCTCTCGGCCCTTCCAGTCCGTGCCGACCATTTGTTTTCCACTAGTCCCATCTACCTGCACGCTCGAACTGGAGGGGGACGAAGGTTTGAAACTTCTGCCGATGTCTCAGCGAGGCGTAGTTGGGATCCGTCCTTTGGATCACTCTCGCTCTCTCACTCCCTCTCTCTCACCCTCTATCCTCGGCATTCCCGCAATCATTTGCCGTTTTGTGGGGACGGCTGCATCTGTGCTTCCTTCCTGTTGGGGGGGGGGGGGAACCCTGGCGGCTCCTGGTCCGTTCCCTCTGCGGGTGCCGCCTGGCCCGCTGAGTTCCTCCAGCACTCTGTGTTTTGTGTTTGGCTCTGGAGTTGAAGATGGACACGGGGGGGATGGGGTGGCTCAGTGGGACGGGAGGCGGCTCTAGGGAGTGGGTGGCGTTTCGGGTTGAGACCCTTCTGCAGACAATCACAAGTACTCTCACCGACGAGAGTTCAGTTCAGTCTGAAGAAGGGTTTTCTCTCCAGTGTCGCTGCCTGTCCCACTAAGTTACTCCAGCTTTATGTCTAACTTCAATTTCAAGAGTTAAATAAAAAACACAGAGTGTTGGAGAAACTCCGTGGGCAAGATGGCATCTGTGGAGGGAATGGATTTGGAGTTGTTTCGGGCCAGGGTTCTTCTTCAATAGGAAGGAACTGCAGGTCAAAGATACTAGAGCAGAACTAGTATCTTTGCTGTAGATCAGGTATGATATTCTTCCGATGTAAACCGGAATTCCGATTTTATTGTTTTCCTATTTTCAATTTTTGTGCAGAGAGAGAGAGAGAGAGAGAGAGAGAGAGAAAGAGAGAGAGAGAGAGAGAGAGAGAGAGAGAGAGAGAGAGAGAGAGAGAGAGAGAGAGAGAGAGAGAGAGAGAGAGAGAGAGAGAGAGAGAGAGAGAGAGAGAGCAGCTATGACATATAATGCACAATAAACTATATTATAAATACACAATAAACAAGTTATGCATTATAGTACTCTTACATGACCGCACATAAATCCCCCCCCCCCTTCCTTCCCAATCTTTGGAGATAGCAATTTCTGCCTCGTGGGTGACAAAAATGTAATTTACTACTACTCAGTCTAAGCCAAAATATTGTCCTCATCTGGTTAGATGAAGGCATGGACTGTGTCCTTATTTCAGGAGAATCAAAAAAAATAATATTTTATAGCAGTGAATAGTGGGGTGCTGCAAGGCTCGGTGCTAGAACCCCAGTTATTTACAATATATATTAACAATTTAGATGAGGGAATTAAACGTGACATCTCTAATGCGGATGAGACAAATCTGGGTGGCAGTGTGAGCTGCGATGAGGATGCTCTGAGGCTGCAGAGTGAATTGGATAGGTCGGGTGAGTGGGCAGATGCATGGCAGATGCAGTATAATGTGGATAAATGTGAGGTTATCCACTTCGGTGGAAAGATCAGGAATTCCGTAAATTTGGTGGCAAGATACGTAAATTCCGACAACTATGTGAGTTCCAAATTAATGTGTAATTTGTAACTTCCCCGCACCCTCACCCGCACCGGCATGGCGATAATGACCGCCGGTGCCATGTTCTAGAACTTCAAGGAGGCTAGCGGAGTGCGCAGCACTACCTGAGCAGCAGTTTAAAAATGCTAAATGACAAATTTAAAGAAGTGAGAGTTAAGAAGCCAAGAAGTACAGGAGACATAACAGGGGTAACGTCACTCACAGCACGAGCAAAGGCAGGTCCATTGTGACATCATCAGCGAGACCACCTTGTTTATTTTCTAAGTTATTTGAGATTTGGGAACATTTTCATAAATAACGAGAAATAATGCATGACATTTTCAGATAAGGCAATTTTTGATGTTACTACGACTTCAAAAATATGACATAATCCACATCTACACACGTGGAAAAGATATGCACCTGGCAGACACTCTTTCACGTGCACCTCGGAAGACCTGCGAGGATCTGCCCTCGCAGGATGATGACTTTATCATGATGTCCGTATCCTTCCTCCCTTCATCATGGATGAGGACTTAGTTGCCCACACTGCCACCGACAAGACCCTATTGTCCCTAACCTTTGTCATTAAGCATAGCTGGCCAGACAAGCACTACAACGTTCCTTTGCCAGTCCGACCTTTCTTCCCTGTTCGGGACGAATTAGTGCTACAAGACGGGATTGTTTTAAAAGGACACAAGGCCGTGGTTCCTGCTTTGTTGCATAACCGGTATTTCGACACTGTCCATGCAGGACACCCAGGTGCTGAAGCCACTGTTTCACGGGCAAAAAGCATGTTTTACTGGCCTGGCATGGCCGAATACATCGACAATGTGGTAGCTTGTGCTGTGTGCAATAGCATGGCACCTCATCAACAAAAGCAAGCACTTCTACCACATCCTGTACCTGCCATGGTCTACAGTGGCAGCTGATTTATTTGAGTGGCACGGCAAGCAGTACATGGTGCTCATGGATTCGTATTCAGGGTGGTTTGACATTGATTTTCTCAGCAGCCCCACTTCCAGCGGCATGATTTCGAAATTATCTCGTCATTTTTCAATCGATGGATCTCCAGGCAAGCTGTTGACTGACAATGGCAGCCAGTTCACCAGCAACAATTCAGAGAGTTTGCCAGACGCTGAAATTTACACCACATCACCAGCAGCCCTGAGAATCCACAGTCTAATGGGCTGGCTGAACGGGCTGTCCGGAGTGCAAAACAACTCATGGAGCGCTCTCACAGGGCCAAATCTGACTTATTCCTGGATTTGCTCAACTTACACAACATTTCCCTTGACCTTGCCTTGGGTTCCCCTGCTCAACGATTATTGTCAAGGCAGACCCCGTACCCCGTTGCCCGTTGCAGAACACGTTAATCTTTAAACCAGGTTACGACAGAAAACGAGCAGGCCTCTGCCGCCATTGACCACAGGACAGGTGGTCCGCTTATAGACTGACAAAGGCCACGACCGTGTTGGAGTGATTTCTGGTCTAGCTTCGGAGCCACGCTCGTACATTGTTAGAGCCGATGGTGGCACCTATCGATGAAACAGGCAACATCTTCTGCCTGTGAAGGAGCCAATCCCTCCTCCGGATCATACAAGTTCATTTCAATCTGCATCTGGTGACCCTCGCAAGCTCTTGCCAGCACAACAATCCATGCCAGTGACAGTTCCTCTGTCTGTCCCATCTTCGCCTGTGGCACAGTCTTCTGCTTCGAACCCAGAGATGTTGGTCCACTCCCCCACGGTGGTGAAATCACCAACTCTGTCACCTGAGAAGAGGAATGGAGATGGCCTCTATCTTACACGGTCGTATTAGCAGGCCGGTCAGAAGTGTCCGGAATATGTTTGACTTTACACACATCTGTCATCGGTTGTATTTTTGCTTTGCTTAGTTATGGGTATAGAGTGTTATTGATTCTTTAAGAGGGGATGTAGATTAGTGGTTCATGTTACGAGTCATGCTTTTGTAGTTACGCCCACTAGCTTATTAGTGTTGCGGTCTACTGCTCTCCACAGTCTGAAGTGAACTCTCAAGTGAGAGCCTGTAGTTGTTTATTCTAAATAAACAGTGTATAACCTGACATGGTGTGAGGTCTTTATTATTACAAGGACTCCAAACTAACACTTCCCTCTCTACCCCCTCCCTGGGGCAGAGAAAGAGAGAGAGGGAGGGGGGGGAGGAGAGGGGGGAGAGAAGGGGGTTGGAGGAAGGGGGGATGGAAGGAGGGTGGAGAGGGGGTGGAGGGGGAATTGGAGGGGGGGTGAAGAGGGGGGAGGAGGAGGAGGAGGAGGGGGGGAGGGGGAGAGGAGAATGGGGGAGCAGATGGGGGGAGAGGGGGAAGAGAGGGGGAGGAGAGGGGGAAGGAGGCAGGGGAGGGGGGCCTCACTTGGGTACATGCCGACCCGTGGCCTCGCTTGGGCCCGGCGCCTGGTGGGGAGGCTACTGCTCTACGACCTGGGTAGGTGCTGCCTCTACCCCTTCCCTCTGTGCCCCCACCCTTTCTGCCCCCCCCACCTCTCTGCACCCCCCTTCCTCTCTGCCTCCACCCTCCCTCTCTAGGGAGTGGTGAATATTGGGACCTATAGGTGAGTGGTGGAATATTGCGTTCGGGAACCAGCTCTCCCCGTGACACTGCACGCCTCCCCCCCCCCCACCCCTCAATCTCTACCTCCCTCTCTACCCTCCTCCCCCTCCCTCTCCACCCCCCCCCCCCCCCACCTCTCTAGCTGCGCCTGTGCAATTGGGGGTTATGCATGAGTGGATAGGGCGGAGGATGTGGTAGAAGGAGCGAATGAATAATATTAATATAATATCAGGGGGGGGGGGGGTTAGTGTGTGTATGTGGGGGGTGGTTAGTGTGTGTGTGTGACACCGAGGGTGGCCTCCCCCCTGCAACCGTGCTTTGAGGGGATGGGACCCAACGGGTCCCACATGGTTTAGTATGATATAAAATTCTGAAAGGATTGGACAGGCTAGGTGCAGGAAAAATGTTCCCGATGTTGGGGGAGTCCAGAACCAGGGGTCACAGTTTAAGAATAAGGGGGAGGCCATTTAGGACTGAGATTAGGATTTTTTTTCACTCAGTTGCAAACCTGTGGAATTCTCTGCAACAGGAGGCAGTGGAGGCCAATTCACTGGATGTTATCAAGAACGAGTTAGATTTAACTCTTTGGGCTAAAGGAATCAAGGGGAAAAATGCAGGAACTGGGTACTGATTTTAGATTATCATATTGAATGGCGGTGCTGTCTCGAAGGGCTGAATGGCCTACTCCTGCACCTATTTTTCTATGGTTTTTTTCTATGTTTCTGTTTACAAACTATCTCAACATGTGAGGTTACAGTGGGAAAAAAAAGTCAGCATAATTTTATGATATTTACAAAACTTTAAAACATGGGGCATTTCTGATTATATTGTTTACTTCTTTGGTTATATTTTGGTTGATTTTCCTAGTCTTCTAATGTGCGCTGTTTGTAATGCAGTTAGTATTTAATATTTGATACAGGAGGTGATCTGGTGAGTAAAATAATCTGCATTTATTGTTTCTCTCTGTAAGGAAGGGAAGTCATATTGTCTGGATGTCTTTGAGCTGGGAGCTTTAAATATTTCCACGTCATTCCGGTAAGTTTGCTAATCCTAAATTTGTCCTGGTCTAACATAGAGAGGAGAGGTTGTAAAGAATGTTGTCTTTATGATCATAAATGAACCTGAGTTTTTAAAAAAAATCCCCAATCTGCATGAGCAAAAAACAATCCATGCAGGTAATGGACAAACAATGTGTCAGATAGGACCCAGACTGAAGAAGGTCCTGAACTGAAAAGATTTTCTGTCCATTTCCTCCATAGATACTGCCCGACTATCTTTTTTGTTAACGATTCCTGCATCTGTAGTTTCTCATGTCTAAAACCCCTGTCTCACAGTGCGAGTCCACCCAGATCCCGAGTTTAAAACAAATCAAACTCGTGGTAATCACGTAGAATTAATGTAGCGGGAACGTCAGAACTCGTGGATGTAACTTAGCGACTCGTAACGCTAACAGCAGGTACTCGGTCAACTTGTTAACTTGTGAAAATCTTTCAACATGATGAAAGATTTCCATGAGTCAAATTTACCCTTGAAGTAAAAATTTTAAACTTTTAAACTCGTTGTAAGAACGTAGTAGCCCGTGCGTTTACCGTAGTGACTCGTGAGTCTACCGTGGGGACTCTTTAACTCAGCGGGACAGGCAGCATCTCTGGAGAGAAGGAATGGGTGATGGGATGACTTTTCCAAAATTCTGCTGCGTCTTTGTGTTACTCCAGCACTGTGTGTTCACTTTTTGTCAACCAGCATCTGCCCTTTCTTGTGTATGACATTATTTGTATAAGTGGCAGTTGATTGTCGCTCCCTTCAGTTTCCCAGGGGGTCGTGATGGGAATGGAGTTAGGAGGGAAAAGTGGGGGTGGGGGGGCGGGGGGGGGGGTTGGGGTGACTTAGTATGGGAGACAAGTGTAGGAGAGGTGTACTGACTGTGTGGGCAGACACTTTGGTAGTCTTTGGTAGACGCATGAAAAGTGACCATACTGAGGGAATTCCCACGTATATGAAGCAGTGAGAAACGGGAGTTCTACACGGCTCTGCCCGACTTTTGAGAATGGATTTGGTGGTTCGTACCCACTGCCCCACCCTGCCCACCCACCCACCCACAAAACCAGCCAGCCGGACCCCTCCTCGTTACAGCGGCGGGGCAGGGCAGATGAGCCGCACCAAAGGAACAAACAAGTTGATGGCTGCAATGAGCAGACGGCAGAGGTCTTGTGCCCCAGCGAGGTAGACCGCTCTTCTCCCTGCTAATGCACACACAGAAAGAGAGAGATGAGAGCAGAAAATGATCCCAACCTAACCCAAGAGCCTTGTCACCCCAGACAGATTAATGATGCCTGCGCATCCCCCCCCCCCCCCCCCCCCCCCCCCCCCCCCCCCCCCCACTGAATAAAACCAAAGCCCGGCTTGATAGGCAACTAAAAATATATTCCGCTTAGAACGAGCAGGCGCGGAGACATCCATCCACATTCAAAGATTTAATCTCCCGTCTCCCCGCAGTGTGTAGACCTGGCAGTAAACCTCCGCCCGCTGGTCTTCTAACTACGTTTCAAACAAATCATAAGTATAACTGCTCTGGCACTGGATGATGCACATTATCCCTTTGTAGGTCATATCAATAGATGCGGCCGCGCTGAATTCTATCTTTAACTCAAAGCCGCAGGATGGAGCTGTCTTCTTTAACACTGTTACTTCGCCACTGCCTCCTTGCTGCACAATGGCAACGAGTGCGGGGCCGAGATCCTGCCTAGTTTTTTTAAGTTCTGAAATTAAATAACTTTCAATACTGAACGAGAATATACTTACCGTATGTAGATGATATGTGTATACACCTTTAATTGATAGTCCATGCTAACCACCCCCCCCCCCACCAGTTAGTATAATTGTAACCCACACGCCCCTAGCTCTCTCTCTAGTGATCGTGACAGTCCACGTACAGCTAGGGCTATATATGATGTATGATTAATAAAGTAGTGAAGACCTCAAGGTGTCTGTGTACCTTCTCTACACCGTATGAGATGCTATCCAGCTCCTCTATTTGATACTTAAAACAGACCTTCACTCACGGTTGGCTCAAGGGTAACTCGGGAGAGGAACTTGGTAACTCAGGAGGGGAACTTGGTATACCGCAGAAATTAGAAGTAAACGGCAAACCTAGACACACACGTGGGAACTCGTTTAAACTCGTGAACATAAACTTAGAATCTCAAAGACAACCACGAGTGTGATTTTTTTTCTTTCACTCGTGGGTGGACTCGCACCATGAGACAGGGCCATTAATATGTATGATTTCTACCAGATGTTCAATCAGTAAACTGGGGATGCGATATTGCTATTTATTTCAATGAATCGCTGGAACATTTATCTGGTAAATCAGTAAATCTAGTAAACATGTGGTGCTCAGGTCAGTATCTAGTGTGAGTTGAACCTACCTGAGTACATAAAGTAACAAACACATTTTCTGTTTAAACTCTGCCTGCATGCTCCGCATATGTGGGAGTTCTTGTTTATGCAATAAAAAATCCTTGAAACAAACCACCAGATAAAGCTACTATTGTTTTCCGAAAAGTGTAGGTGGCTGAATGTTTGGAGTTAAAACCCAAAGGAGCCTTAACTTGGCAGACATCTCTGTCATTTTAGAAGAGATTTTTAATAAAAAGAATATGTTGTTTGTGTTCTCTGACTAAATGCAGCTGATTGGGTTAAATCCTCTAATTATAGTGTGTGCTGAAAATGTTAATGTTTGGCAAAATGATGTTTATGTTTTCATTATATGTTTAATGGAACTTAACGAAGTTTGAATAGAATACTATTGAATAGAATAGAAAACTATTGTTCCAGCCACAAAATACAGACAGACAGTAAGGTGCTCCATTTCATTATAATTTCAGCTTCATTCAGACAGTTGCAATTAAGCTTAATACTAAACATTGAGAATTAACAATTGGCACATGGTAAGCTACTGGATCTCATCACCAGAGCCAATGTGCAGCTGCACTCTGGCACTCAACTGTGTAACAATGTTTGCCTTGGAATGGCGTGTCTATCTTTTAATTAACCTAACCTATATAAATTTAATGTTACGGTGTAATATAGTATGCTTCCCCGTAATTGTTGAATGAATATAAACATCATATATTTTAACTCAACAGATGTGATTTTTTTAGAGAAAGTTAAAATGATATTGGTAAAGGGTTAATTTGCATCTGTAGGGAATTCTCAGTCTTATAACAGCAAATTTAATTACATGAAAACAGTATAAAAGTACATATATTTGCATGAAAAGGATACATTTCATGTTTACAGAGATAATGCTTCTGTTTTCCAATGTTTATGGCAGATCAACCTTTCCCCATTTTTTCCACAAACATACATGCTCACACAGCCCATGCATATTTATAAATATAAAATGAGCCAAACTGTTGCTGCCCTTTGACTGAATAATTTAATACAAAGCTGTGTCCCCATTCACGGAGGCATACCTGCTAGATTTTCTGAGCAGATGTAGATTGCAGCAGCATCGACATCTAAATGATGCAACTAAATGATGCACAAGGACCAGCTTCTATTGGCACACTGGGCACTCTTTCTAGGCAAGGAATCATTCCATGCACCATTTGATTCCTTAAAATGCTTTAATCAAATTTAAATACTAGGCTGACTACTTCTTTCTATTACAATAATTTAAATCTGTTGCTGGAATACTTCTGCACAATTCCACTTGGAAAAACTTGCGGCATGCTTCATGCAGCAAGCATGAAGATGATCAGTGTTGGAGTCAAGGGCTGCTGTTATTGCTTGATATCTGCTTTGCTATTTTTCAACTGTTCAGCTGCAATATATCCTCCTCATATATTCCAGTGCATTATTGATTTTATTGCTTTTCTTCCAAGTGAGAAAGCAATGAAACTGAATGAAACAATAGAACTCTGAAGATTCTAATTTTTTTTTCAATTTGAATATATTCAAAGAAATTAGAAACGTCTTCACAGTTTATATCCTGGCTGAAATATTACATGTGTCAGAGAATCATAGAATGGTTACAGCTCAGTGGGAAGCCATTTGAACCATTGCATCTTCTCTTTACCAGAAGAACAAATTACATCCATTCCCCCTATTTCACCCTCTGTCATCTCCTCCTCCCCACTCCCCCCCCCCCCAACCCCCTCCAATTCCTATTGCATAGAATTAAAAAAACTGTAAAGTAAATAGTCAAATATCTTAGTTTAGAAAGGCTGACCATGATTATTACAATAGACAATAGACAATAGGTGCAGGAGTAGGCCATTCGGTCCTTCGAGCCAGCACCACCATTCAATGTGATCATGGTTGATCATCCCCAATCAGTACCCCGTTCCTGCCTTCTCCCCATATCCCTTGACTCCGCTATTTTTAAGAGCCCAATCCAGCTCTCTCTTGAAAGCATCCAGAGAACCCGCCTCCACCGCCCTCTGAGGCAGAGAATTCCACAGACTCACCACTCTCTGTGAGAAAAAGTGTTTCCTCGTCTCCGTTCGAAATGGCTTACTCCTTATTCTGTGGCACCTGGTTCTGGACTCCCCCAACATCGGGAACATCTTTCCTGCCTCTAGCATGCCCAAACCCTTAACAATCTTATATGTTTCAATGAGATCCCCTCTCATCCTTCTAAACTCCAGAGTGTGCAAGCCCAGCTGCTCCTCAGCATATGACAGTCCCGCCATCCCGGGAATTAACCTTGTAAACCTACGCTGCACTCCCTCAATAGCAAGAATGTCCTTCCTCAAATTAGTGGACCAAAACTGCACACAATACTCCAGGTGTGGTCTCACTAGCTCTGTACAACTGCAGAAGGACTTCTCCGCTCCTATATTTGGTTCTTCTTGTTATAAAGGCCAACATGCCATTTGCTTTCTTCACTGCCTGCTGTACCTGCACGCTTACTTTCATAGACTGATGTACAAGGACCCCCAGATCCCGTTGTACTTCCCCTTTTCCCAACTCGACACCATTTAGATAGTAATCTGCGTTCCTGTTTTTGCTACCAAAGTGGATAACCTCACATTTATCCGCATTAAACTTTATCTGCCATGCATCTGCCCACTCCCCCAACCAGTCTAAGCCACCCTGCATTCTCATAGCATCCTACTCACAGTTCACACTGCCACCCAGCTTTGCGTCATCTGCAAATTTGCTAATGTTACTTTGAATCCCTTCATCCAAATCATTGATGTATATTGTAAATAGCTGCAGTCCCAGCACCGAGCCTTGCGGTACCCCACTAGTCACTGCCTGCCATTCCGAAAGGGACCCGTTAATCCTTATTCTTTGTTTCCTGTCTGCCAACCACTTCTCTATCCATGTCAGCACTCTACCCCCAATACCATGTGCCCCAATTTTGCCCACTAATCTCCTATGTGGGTCCTTATCAAATGCTTTCTGAAAGTCCAGGTACACTACATTCACTGGCTCTCCCTTGTCCATTTTCCTAGTTACATCTTCAAAAAATTCCAGAAGATTTCCCCTTCGTAAATCCATGCTGACTCGGAACGATCCTGTACTGCTATCCAAATGTTTGGCTATCTCATTTTTTATAATTGACTCCAGCATCTTCCCCACCACCGATATCAGGCTAACTGGTCTATAATTCCCTGTTTTCTCTCTCCTGCCTTTCTTAAAAAGTGGGATAACATTCCAATCTACAGGAACTGATCCTGAATCTATAGAACATTGGAAAATTACGAGTTCAAGTATCTGCTATGGCAAATTCAGCCACATGACTTGGTAATTACATTTGGTCAAATCTTCCCTGAACACCATACCTCTGATACCAGAAAAGGTGAAAACGTGTTCAGAGTCTCAATCAATAACAGTATTCTAAAACAAGGTGTTAAGAAAAGAAGAGAAAGAAGTGAGGCAGGGAGTTTCAGGGAGAGAATTCCAGAGCTTGAGATGTAGGCAATGGAAAATAGAGCTGTCAAAAACAGTATGAAGGAAGAGTTTCAATGGGCAAGATATTGAATTGAAGGAGTGATTAATTCTCAAAGGCCTTTAGCATTGCAAAAAAATCTGTAGAGGTATGGAGGAGGGATTGGAAAATGAGGTTGAAAATTTAAATGAGGCCATTCAGGAATTGGTATCATAGAAACATAGAAACATAGAAATTAGGTGCAGGAGTAGGCCATTCAGCCCTTCGAGCCTGCACCGTCATTCAATATGATCATGGCTGATCATCCAACTCAGTATCCCGTACCTGCCTCTCTCCATACCATACGTATCAATGGAGGTCAATGAGCATTGGGGGCAATGGTTAAACAGTCACAGCAATCCACATGGCCTTTCCCTATTCTTCATGTGGTAACGAAACAGTTCTTTCCTACTGACCAGGTAATCATATTGTTCACCGATATAACCATTCAGATACATATTGGATTCCTGGTTGATTTCGTTTTACGCCTGGCTTGCATATCAAATGGAGATACAAGAACTGCAGATGCTGGGTTATATAAGAAAAACGCAAAGTTCTGGTCATATGGATAGGTGAACTTTTGAATTGAGACCTCTATTCTGCCGAAAAAAAAGCTAATTCATGTCGTCCAGAGATATTCCCTAACCCAATGAGTCACTCCAGCACTTTGTGATTTTTATTTTGCATATCACATTTGGCTGACCACAAATATATAGCTTGTCATCAGCATTTAAATGCAAATGTATACACATTAATAATTAAAAAGTATAGAAGAATAGCAAATGCACCTAACTTGTTCAACACTTGACAATCTTAGGGGAAACAAAATCACCATCTCTTTTTGAGCTTAGAGCTGCCTCCAAACAAAATAAAAATTGTTCCACTGCTGTTTAAAATATAGCATATTGCATCTTTGTGGAAGATCAACAAAATTTATGTTTTTGATTCACATGATATTACCTAAAAATTAAGAGAAATAAAAAGGATTTGTTTCCTTAGCTAAACACAATGTGCAGGAGTAACTCAGTGAGCCAGACAACATCTATGGAGGGAATGGATAGGCGATGGTCCTGACCCAAAATGCACCTATGAGTTTCCTCCACAGATGCTACATGACCCATTGTGACGCTCACGCACTTTGTGTATATTCTCAAGATTAAAGCATCTGCAAATTTCTGAGTTTAGTATATTGTCACGTGTACCACGGTACAGTGAAAAGTTTTTGTTCTGTGCTAACCAGTCAGTGAAAAGGCAATACGTTTACAATCGAGCCATCCACAGTGAACAGATACACAATAAAGGGAATAAAGGGAATAACATGAATAACGATTAGTGCAAGATAACACAAGCTAAGTCCGATCAAAGATAGTCTGAATCTCCAATGAGATAAATAGTAGTTCAGGACTGCTCTCTACTTGTTGGTACGATGGTTCTTGTGTCTTCATCAAAATTTGTTTCCTGTTTTGTTGATATAATTTGTTTGGATTGTTGGATATACAGCCATATTTATTACATCTTCAACATTTCTAACTCTTCCTTAAAAGATGCAAAGTTATTACATCCTCTAAGCCACTTGGGAATACTTCCTTCATATTTGTTACTTTGGTGGATAATTCAATGCTTTTACATTTTCAGCATTGAACCATTGCTAGAGGAGACCGTAGTATAGTGCTTGATCTAATAGATATTCTATTCTGGAACATTTACTTGAATTTTTGCATGAAAAACCTTGGGATTTCATCCCAGATCTCCTATGTACCAGTTTGAATATGTCAGTCTGATAATTTAATGTGAAGAAATACCGCAAATTTCTAGGGATGAGGGACTGATGTTACAAGGAAAAGCTAGAGAAATGGGATTGATTCCCATCTGAGTTGTGACCGCATGGGTTTTCTCCGGGTGGTCCTGTTTTCTACCACAATCCAAAGACTTGCGGGATTATAGGTTACCCCAAGTGTGAAGGAATGACATAGAACTAGTATGAACTGGTGATCAATGGTCGGCATAGATTTGGTGGGCCAAAGGGCCTGTTTACATGTTGTAACTTGCGTGCAATCAATCTTATATAACTCTTGCATTATTTTACATAGCTCTTGTTCCTGACAAGCAATTCATTTATTATCATTCTTATAAGATTATATGCAGCTGACTGCAAAAGCCTTAATATGTCTCTAGTTATGATGTGTTCAGAACAAGAGACAAAACAAATGAAGGCAATGGTAACTTTCACAGTAATTGGTGGGCCAAACCTAGAAGGCTACAGATGCATGTAGCAACAATAGACAATAGACGATAGACAAAAGGTGCAGGAGTAGACCATTCGGCCCTTTGCACCAGCACCGCCATTCAATGTGATCATGGCTGATCATCCCCAATCAGTACCCTGTTCCTGCCTTCTCCCCATATCTCCTGACTCCGCTATCTTTAAGAGCCCTATCTAGTTCTCTCTTGAAAGTATCCAGAGAACAGGCCTCCACCGCCCCCTGAGACAGAGAATTCCACAGACTCACAACTCTCTGTGAGAATATGTGTATTCTTATCTCTGTTCTAAATGGCTTACCCCTTATTCTTAAAATGTGGCCCCCGGTTCTGGACTCCCCCAACATCGGGAACATGTTTCCTGCCTCTAGCGTGTCCAAACCTTAATAATCTTATATGTTTCAAAAAGATCCCCTCTCATCCTTCTAAACTTCAGAGTATACAAGCCCAGCCGCTCCATTCTCTCAGCATATGAAAGTCCCGCCATCCCGGGAATTAACCTTGTAAACCTACGCTGCACTCCCTCATTAGCAAGGATGTCCTTCCTCAAATTAGGGGACCAAAACTGCACACAATACTCCAGGTGTGGTCTCACTAAGACCCTGTACAACTGCAGAAGGACCTCTTTGCTCCTATACTCAACTCGTCTTGTTATAAAGGCCGACTTGCCATTCGCTTTCTTCACTGCCTGCTGCGCCAGCATGCTTACTTTCATTGTCTGATGAACAAGGACCTCCAGATCCTGTTGTACTTCCCCTTTTCCCAACTTGACACAATTTACATAGTAATCCGCCTTCCTGTTTTTGCTACCAAATTGGATAACCTCACATTTATCCACATTAAACTGCATCTGCCAAGCATCTGCCCACGCACGCAACCTGTCCAAGTCACCCTGCATTCTCATAGCATCCTCCTCATAGTTCACACTGCCACCCAGCTTTGTGTCATCTGCAAATTTGCTAATGTTACTTTGAATCTCTTCATCTAAATCATTGATGTATATTGTAAATAGTTGCGGTCCCAGCAACGAACCTTGCGGTACCCCACTTGTCACTGCCTGCCATTCTGAAAGGGACCCGTTAATCCTTACTCTTTGTTTCCTGTCTGCCAAATCAATTTTCTATCCATGTCAGCACTCTACCCCCAATAATATGTGCCAACATTTTGCCCACTAATCTCCTATGTTGGACCTTATCAAATGCTTTCTGAAAGTCCAGTAACACTACATCCACTGGCTCTCGTTTGTCCATTTTCTTAGTTACATCCTCAAGAAATTCCAGAAGATTAGACAAGCATGATTTCCCCTTCATAAATCAATGCTGACTCGGACCAATCCTGTTATTGTTATCCAAATGTGTCACAATTCCATCTTTTATGATTGACTCCAGCATCTTCCCCACCAAGGATGTCAGGCTAACTGGTCCATAATTCACTGTTTTCTCTCTCCCACCATTCTTAAAATGTGGGATAACATTAGCTACCCTCCAATCCACAGGAACTGATCATGAATCTATAGAACATTGGAAAATGATCTCCAATGCGTCAATGATTTCTGGAGCCACTTCCTCAAGTACCCTGGGATGCAGACCATCAGGTCCTGGGGATTAATCAGCCTTCAGTCCCATCAGTCTATTCAGCACCATTTCCTGCCTAATGTGGATTTCCTTCAGTTCCTCCATTGCCCCATATCCTCTGGCCACTAGTATATCAGGAAGATTGTTTGCGTCCTCCTTAGTGAACACGGATCCAAAGTACTGAATTGAATGTATTTATTTGTCATTCAGACCTTTCGGTCTGAACGAAATTTCGTTCCCCTGCAGTCATACATATAATTTAAAAAATGACAGAAACACACAATAAACACAAATTTAACATCCACCACAGTGAGTTCACCAAACACCTCCTCACTGTGATGGAAGACAAAATCTTAAAGTCTCTGTCTCTTCCCTCTTTGTTTCCCTCTGCGCCGAGGTGATCCAGGCTTCAGATGTTGTGACCCCATCGGGTGATGGTAAGCAAGTCATTCCTACGGTTCAACCGAGCTCCGCGAATGGGCCGCTTCAACTCCGTGGCCCGGGGTGGTCGAAGCTGCAGCCCTCCAGATCAGCGAACGAAGCTGTTGTTGCGAGAGCTCGTAAAAACAGGTCACCAACCTGTGAGCTGCGAGCTCCCGACGATGTCGTCCACTGGGCCCGCGGCCGATTCCACTGGGCCTGTGGTCGCGGTCGGGCCGCTGCCACTGCCGCCGCCACCGTCCGGGACCAAGTCGGGTCGCCGCTGCCGCTGCCACTGCCCCCGTCACAGCTCCGAGTCGGAGTCGGGTCGCCGCTACTGCTGCTGCTGCCCCCGTCACAGCTCCGGGGCCGAGTCGGGTCGCTGCTGCTGCTGCCCCGGCACAGCTCCGGGGCCGAGTCGGGTCGCCGCTGCTGCTGCCGCTGCTGCTGCTGCCGCTGCTGCTGCCGCTGGAACAGCTCCGGGACTGAGTCAGGTCGCCGCTGCTGCTGCTGCCGCCGCTGCTACCACCGGAACTGCCCCGAGGCCCGAGGCCGCCAGCTCCGCCATTAGGCCTCGGTGCAGACGGAGACGAAGACGGGGAATACGACAAAAATGTCGCACCCCCTCCCCCCGAAGGAAGAGACCCAGACATGTTTCTCCCCCCCACCCACAAACACACACAATTTAATAAAACAAAACAAAACCAACTAAAAACAGGACAAAAGAAATAAAATAACAGATGGACTGCAGGCGGGCCACAGCTGTTAAGCCAGTGCCGCCATCTTGGAAGAATTCCTGTTCAACTCATCTGTCATTTCCTTGTTCCCCATAATAAATGTACCTTTTTCAGTCTTCAAGGGTCCATCTTTGTTCCTACCTATTTTTTTCTTCTTCGCATACCTAAAGAAACTTACAATGACATTGACGGTCTATGAAAATACTGCTTTCTGTGAGAAAACAGAAAATACTGAAAAATCTCAGCAGGTCAGGCAGCATCTGTGGAAAGAGAAATTTCAGGTTTATGACCCTCTGTCACAACTGGGAATGAATGGCACATAAATTAGTTTTGGATGGGAGGGATGCTGATGGTGGAATATGTAGAACAAAGGAAGTGTCTCTTTCCCAAGGCCCTGCTTTGTGAGAGGTCAAGGAAGCCAGTATTCTGCCGAGATGCCCTGCTGTCTGTCCCTGCCTTCCGTGACCCCAACCCCTCAGTCTCCTCTTTTCTCTAACCTGCTGATCCTAGCACAGCATGCTTTCACTGCTGGTAATGAGTTATAAAAAAATCCATGGCATCTCCCATGCTACCAGTGTCTGTTTGATCAATTCCAAACTTCCTTCAAAACACAATGGGGACAAGATCCTTTTGCAAAATGTTTGCCCAAGGGGAAATGGAGCCTTTATTGAGATCAGCCAATCTGAGCTTTAAAGACTTCCATAGACTACATATGAAACTCATCTTATTATAACTGGCAAGTTTCCTATGACCTGGGCAACTGTGCCGGAGGCATGAAGTTAAAAGGCAAGTTGCTTTTAGTTCAAAAGTCCCTAACTTGCATGTAATTATACCTTTAGGGCTTGTGGTGATTGCTGATTCACTCATGCTAATGACTGCCTGGCTCTGGCAGACAGTTAGCTTGCATGCACTCACCTGCTTCTCAGTTAAACCTGGCAGTGGAAGGTTGGAGCCAGGTTTTAATTGCATTTTACTTCGGAGTCACGTGAGTGACTTCATGAAGACCTCGCCAGCACGCATGCGCGGCATATCGTCGCGCGCATTTGCATCGGCAGGCTGGGGGGTGGGAGTGCGCTCTCACCTCGGGCTCCTTCATAAGGCCGGCAGGTAAGTACTTACCTTTACTCCACAGGATGGACAAGGGCAAAAGGAAGGCGACGCTGTCAAGGAGCCAACGTCCAGCCAACGTCCCTTGTCCCCGAAGCTGCAAGCAACATGTGGGGGCAGGAATGCGGAAGTTGGGCGCTCCCGCTACTTTAGCGCCCAACTCACCCGAGTGGTTTGCCGCCCCGGAGCTGGATGCAATGGATCCAGAATTCGAGCCCCCTTCCCCCAAGAAAAGAGGGGGAAACAGGTACGTGCAAAGGGGCCTCGCTCTTCACAAGCGACCTCTCCCCGAGTTCCAGAAGACCCGAGGGGGCTGGGCCGGGGGACAGCTGCACGACAGGGGAGCCCTGCAAAAGTACACCAACACGTACCACTGCCAGGGAGATCTGCCGTAGTGCAGTCTGGCAGTTCCACTGCTGCGTCGAGTAGGCCTGCTGGAGCAGATACCGCCGACAAAACACCCCGTCAGGCTGCGGTCAAGGGAGGAGGTGGCAGCAGTAGACGGTCGGTCAGCTCAGCTCTGGGAGCGGCCGACCATGCGCCTCCATGCCAAAAGATGGGCAAGTGTGGAGGTAAGCCTGCACGGACCCCGGGGAGCCAGGTTCCGGGGGCCGGCGCCGATTCAACTCACCTGCCTTCATATCAGACAGGTGGGCCTCCACAGTCTGGGAGAAGACAGACTAGCGGAGAGTCCGTGTGGGAGTCGTATGACCCTACTTAGGCGGTAGGTCACGACAACCTGCCATTGGACCCACGACAGCACCTTACGGAGGTGTGGTCCGATGGTGGAAGCCCCAGTGAGTTCGCAGGGCCTGGGGAAGTCGGCTTGTCCGCTGCAGATAGCAGGGACGGTCACATAGAGTGGTTGGAGCTCTTAGTGGAGCAACTCCTCCAGCTGGACCGGGAACGGGAAGAGTGGGACTCGCGGGCATCCACTAGCCGTGCGAGGAGCCCACTCAGCATCTCATCGTCTCCAGCCAGAAGTGTTAGCAATTGCCCAGCTGCTGTGTTTGAAGACGACCCGGGACAGCCAGTGACCGCTGAGCCAGAGTATGAGGAGGATATGCTGGATGCGGTGGGTAAGTTTGCCGCTACTATACAGACAGGTGAACCTCTGCACCACAAATTGGCGGGCACCATTGATTACCTGACTACGCACCAACTTCAGAGTCAGGTTCTCAATGTTACCTTGGAGAAAATAAAACCGCCCGAGAACTGCATCAACCTCAGTGTGCCCTTGGTTAATGCCCAGATCTGGGGACACTTGAGTACGGCCACCAGGATGCAGGATGTCCGCCTCCAGCGTATCTTAAAGGTTCTCTCCACGGGCATAACGGCGTTTGCTAGGACCCTGGACGGGGATAATGTGTCCAGTGAACAGCAAGATGCACTGGCACTCCTATGCAACGCCCAGTATGAGATAAACTGCCTGCATAAGAGCTCCATAAAGCCCACACTCAACCCCAAATTCGCGGGGCTCTGCCGACCATCAACCGCTCCACCGCCGCATCAGTTGTTTGGAGACCTGTCCAAACAGGTGAAGGAACTGGACGAGGAGGCCAAAACAGCTGGCCTCATGAAACCTCCGACGGCCAGACTTCACCCATATCACCGGCAACAGCCTAATACAACTTGGAAACCACGGCTGCCGGACAGGACACAAAGACCCTACCTACCTCCACTTCCGCAAACACAACAACCTTTTTTAGGGCAAGGCCAACAGCGGCCTGCATGGGGGATGCGGCCGCCACCCCGTCAACCTCCACAACATCCAACCAAAACACCATACGTACGGAACCGCCGCTAACCATGGAGGTAAGGGGGTCTGGTTCCTCTCACGCCGTAGCATCCCCTCCTGCACGAATAGGTGGGCGATTGCGGGCTTTTTTGGACATATGGAAAACTGTCACCACAGATGAGTTTATTTTACAAAGTGTTCAAGGGTATGTTATAGAATTTATTGGAGGTATAAATCCCCCTACCCAGCATTCGCCTCATAGGAAGTTTACTCTATCCCAAAAAGAGGTGGAGGCAGGACATGCTGAAATTATACGGCTAGCAGCAAAAGGGGTAATTGGCAAAACCAAGCATGAACCTATTGAGTTTGTGTCCAACATCTTCACCAGAATTAGAAAAGATGGGGGATGTTGGATTATAATAGACTTAACGTAGCTGAACACTTTTGTACAATATACCCATTTCAAAATGGATACTTTTGAAACAGCCAAGCAGATGCTTTACCCAGGGTACTTTATGGCATGCATCGATTTGAAAGATGCATACTGTGCGGTGCCCATCTTTGAGGCTCACAGAAAATTCCTGAAGTTTGTCTGGAAGGATCAATTATGGCAATACAAGGCATTGCCCAATGGAATCACCACAGCCCCTAGGCTGTTTACAAAATTGGTAAAACCTATATTGGCTCTTCTCCGACAAAAAAATTATATAGTAATGGCATATTTGGATGATATCCTTATAGTGGGTCAGACCCTCCAATTGGCAATTCAGGGAGTGGCTGCAACTAAGGCTCTCTTCGAGAAGCTGGGGTTTGTAATCCATCCAGACAAATCAAAATAGCACCCGGTACGGGTTATGGATTATTTGGGGTTCACCCTAGACACCAATTTAATGTAGATTACAATCCCAACCAATAAAGCTACTGCTATAATAGAAGAGTGCCACAGTCTTACTTGTGCCAGGGTACCGACCATTCGGCAAACAGCAAAAGTTATAGGGAAATTGGTAGCTACATTCCCAGCTGCACAATTCGGACCACTACACTACCGAAATTTACAAAGAACAAATGCTGGGCACTTTGATCGGCCAATCCGGTTACCACCAAAGGCTAGAAATGAGCTACAATGGTGGGTTGACAATATTAGAAAGTGTCACAGACCCATCATAGTAAGCAACCCTGATGTTGTGCTACAAACTGACGCAAGCGTACAAGGCTGGGGAGCAACTGATACGATGTCCAGTTGTGGTGGCAGATGGAACTCTCATGAGTCTACATTCCTGGAGTCACACGGGATAAACTATATAGAAATGCTGGGGGCATTTCATGGACTGTGGGCTTACTGTACTAATTCATGGGATTTACATGTCCACCTTCAAATAGATAATACTACAGTGGTGGCTTACATCAATCATATGGGTGGTATCAGGTCGCTATCTTGTGATGAATTGGCTAACACAATTTGGCTCTGGTGCATTGAAAGGTATATTTGGATTACAGCGACCTATTTGCCTGGGAAGCTTAATACAGTGGCGGACACCAAGTCACAAGTATTCAATGACAACATCGAGTGGATATTGAACCCCCAAATTTTTGGAGACATTATAGCTCACTATGGGACACCAGATATTGACCTATTTGCGTCCAGGCTGAACCATCAGATACCAACGTATGTGTCATGGGAACCAGACTCTGGGGCAATAGCAATGGATGCGTTTTCTATCCATTGGGGGAAATGGTTTTGCTACGCATTTCCCCCATTCTGCCTCATCAGTCGGGTATTGCAGAAAATTAAACTAGACTCTGCAACTGGCATATTGATCATTCCCGACTGGCCTACACAACCATGGTACCCGATGGTCATTAAAATTTTAAAACAACCATGGATGGTGATTGGGAAACATCCCAAATTGATTACTCACCCCATTACGGGGGTTAGTCATCCTTGCCATGGTCACTTAAACTTGTTGGCCTGCAGGTTCGTAAAATACCACTCATCCAGGCGGGCATCTCATCACGAGCCATAGAACTTATCGCCGCATCTTGCCGAGAATCAACTCGGAAACAGTACCTCACCCAAATCAGGAAGTGGGAGGCATTCTGTGCCCGGACCAACAAGACTTCCAACTCGGCAATGATACCTGATGTCCTGGAGTTTCTAGCTGGCCTCCATTTCGATGCTGGCCTCAGCTACAGTGCCATCAACAGCGCCAGGAGTGTGCTGTCCTCATACCTGGATATAGGTATCAGCTCCAACCACCTGGTGTCTAAACTAATGAGGGGAGTGTTCAACACCAACCCTCCACGACCCAGATATACTGTAACGTGGGATGTGGGGATCATGCTGACCCTACTGAGGAGCTGGGCTCCAAGGAATGAGCTACCACTGAAACAGCTCACCCTCAAGGTGGTGATGCTGATGGCACTGACTACAGCCCAACGAGTCCAGACGTTACAAAAACTGCGACTGGACAGCATGGTGGCCACCCCTGGTCAAATAAATTTCTTTGTCCAAGAATTATTGAAGCAGCACAGGCCAGGGGCGCATGGGCTGCAGTTGGAATTTCGGGCGTACCCCGTAGATGCCACTCTCTGCATAGTCACCCATCTCCACCACTACATCCGGGTTACAGGAGTTATCAGGATGAAGGAACAGGGGCTCCTCATCAGCCACAAACCTCCGCATCATCGGGTGACTGTACAGACTATCGCCAGGTGGCTCAGGGTGGTGCTGGATGCAGCAGGAGTTGCTACTAACATTTTTAAGTCTCATTCCACCAGGGCTGCATCCACATCAGCGGCGAGGGCCATGGAGGTGCCCATGGACCACATCCTCGCCACCGCAGGCTGGGCCAGTGAAGAAACCTTTCAACGTTCTACAACAAGCCACTGGTCACCCCTGCGACATTCGCAGAAGCTATCCTGGGAACCGCTCAGTGAATGTCTGTCCCCGAATTAGGGGTTATTTGTTGTTTATTTGATTAATAAATTGTGTTGATTTTTCAGCCAGTTTCGACTGAACTGCAATAACAGCCTTCCTCCATCAGACTGGCGGCAGTGTGATAAGCATGGACATTGTCCAGGGCTTCACTCACGTGACTCCGAAGTAAAATAGTAAGATTAAACGAGAACTTACCAAGTTTGAAGGTTGATCTGTATTTTACGAGGAGTCGCGGTGAGGGATTTCATGCCCACCGCTCCCACCCTCTATCATAAGGTCAACTAGGAAGTTCTACGTTCTTCATCTTACTATTTTTAGTCATGATGTGTTTCTGTGATTCCACACCGCTGCTTTGAAGGATGCCGCGCATGCGTGCTGGCGGGGTCTTCACGAAATCCCTCACCGCGACTCCTCGTAAAATACAGATCAACCTTCAAACTTGGTAAGTTCTCGTTTAATCTTACTAGTTTAGTTTTTTCCTGCTTTTGGTACAAGTGGGTCATGGAATCATAGTGTCATAGAATGATACAATGTGGAAAAAGGCCCTTTGGCCCAACTTGCACACGCCGGCCAACATGTCCCAGCTACATTAGTCTCATCTGCCTGCATTTGGTCCATACCCCTCCAAACTTGTCCTATTCATGTTCCTGTCAAACTGTTTCTTAAATGTTGGGATAGTCCCAGCTTCAACTTCCTTCTCTGGCAGCTTGTTCCATACACCCACCACCCTTTGTGTGAAAAAGTTACCCCTCAGATTCCTATTAAATCTTTTCCCCTTCATCTTGAACCTATGTCTTCTGGTCCTGGATTTCCCTACACTGGGCAAGAGATTTCTGTCCACAAAAATCTCCGACTGATGTTAAAATTCTTCCCTTGTGTTAACTGGGAGGGGGTCTCCCGAACCCCAATATTTAATGAGGTTGCAATCATCTGTGGCGATCAGTTCAGTTTGGATTGATCTCATCTAGTGTTGCCCTGACCAGATTCCAGTTTTGTGGTTGGTATGTTAATCCGGCCATTAGAAATATCAGTTGAAAAAAAATTACGGTGTATTTAGCAGTTAAACTGACATAGAAATCAAAATACCCTTGATCTTATTAGCATGTTGATTTGTATCTATGACCTTCATGTAACCAGTTTTACAAGGGCTTTGTGAAAAATATTTCTTCATTTGAACACAGCAGAAGAAATTGGAAGATGCATTCCTGGAAGGAACATGCTTGCCCTGAGGAAATGTTGAAACAATGCAGAATGAGTGCCAATGTGTCTCCCACATCTAATCTAATACACTTTCGACAAAGAATTTACCGCAGAGATCTGAACCTTAATTTTATCCCAGTGCAGAAATAAACTGAGTGACAAATTGATCTTTGAAGAGAATATGAGGCATTTTGGAGACATCAGATTGAGACGTTGTTCCTTCATACACATGGTGGACAAATGTGATTTTGGTTGCCAGCACTAAGGGCCAAACATGGGCAAATGGGACGAGTCATATAGGACCTTGATTAGCATGGACGAGTTGGGCCGAAGGGCCTGTTGTATGACTATGATTTGAATCAGATGCTAGAATAAGGAATATTAGTTATAGTACACCAAAGATACTCCATTTTACTACCATCGATGGAACTGATGGGAATTACAACTTGCTGTTGATAATGTGTCACGCACGACTGCAAATACTGGAATCTTTTTTTTAATTTTTTTATTTTCTTTATTAGAAGTAATGTACATTACAATGATATAAGCCAAAAATAACAAATACTGGAATCTTGAGTAAAAATCAAACTGCTGGAGGAAATCAGTGAGTCAGACATTCTGGGACAGGACACTTCTTCAGACTAAAGAAGAGACCGGACCCAAAATGTTGACAGTCCATTTCCTTTCACAGCTATACCCTTATGGGGCAGTTTATACCCCAGTGGCATGAACATTGACTTCTCCAATTTCCAGTAGCCCTTATTGTCTCCTCCCCTTCTCAGCTCTCCCTCAACCCTCTGGCTCCTCCTCTTCCTTTCTTTTTCCTGCCCCCCCCCCCCCCACCTTACATCAGTCTGAAGAAGGGTTTCGGCCCAAAACGTTGCCTATTTCCTTCGCTCCATAGATGCTGCTGCACCCGCTGAGCTTCTCCAGCACTTTTGTCTACCTTCCTTTCACAGCTGCTGAGTTTTGAGCTTCTAATCTTTTGAGTTCCTAAAGCAGTTTATTTTTGCTGTTGATATAATAGCATATAATAGCATCAGTTTAACTGTCAAGACCAAAATTGAAACCCTTCTACATCCTGCCATTTGAAAATATGGACTTGCATTGGCTCATTGGTATTTGAATTTACCATCTGAAACCAAAAGTTGAAGGTTTTGCAAGCCATCTCTTGTTAGATGCATTTTCATTGAAAACTTCACTCATCTACTCCTCCACTCCATGGAGACACATTTCAGGGCAGATGATGGTTTAAGTGACAGAGCACAGTCATAGAGTCACATAGACCGCTTGAAAACAGGCCTTTTGGCCCAACTCGTCCATGCCAACCAAGATGTCCCATCTAAGCTAGTCCCATTTACCTGTCATAGAGTCATGGAGTCTACAATGTGGAGACAGGCCACTCAGCCCAACTTGCCGATACCAACCAACATGTCCCATCGAAACTAGTCCCACCTGCCTGCTCTTGGCACATATCCGTCTACACCTGTCCTGTCCATGTACCTGTCTAAGTGATTCTCACGATAGTTCCATTTACATTGTTTGGCCCATATCTCTCTAAACCTTTCCTATCTATGTATGAGTCCAAATGTCCTTAAATGTTGTTATTACACCCGCCTCAACTACTTCTTTTGGCCAATCGTTCCATATACTCTTTACACACTTTGTGAAAAAGTTACCCCTCAGGTTCCTATGTTTATCCTCTCACCTTAAACCTATGCCCAGAGGCTCTTGATTCCCCTATCCTGGGAATGATATTCTGTGCATTCATCCTATCCATTCTTCCAGTGATTTACATATATTTGACCTACTCAAGTGACTCGAGTGTTAGTGGGTGAGCCTATTGGGACCAGTGATCACAGTTCTATTAGCTTTAACATAGTTATGGATACAGAGAGTTGGTCCACAAGTTAAAATTCTAAATTTTAAGAAAATCACCTGGTGTGTTCTATAAGATCGCTTTACACTTCCAGCAGAGAAAGGAGTGAAAGAGGGGATTAAAATAAAGATTCACATGAGTTAAATGTGTGACATTGTAATGATTCCATGTAATTTGCTTCTGAGATTTTCTTTCATTAAAATCAATCATGTTGGGTGATTTTAAGGGGATAGCGGGTGTTTTCTGTATCCCATTCCAATAGATTGTGATCTTTTCCAACCTTTTTAGTCAACATAGTCACTGCACTTGAATAGGAGGATAGGGAAGGAAAGTTTTATAAGATCCCTGAGAATCAATCAAAACATTCTAGACAGGTAGCATCACTGGAGATAAGGAATAGGTGAGGTTTTGGGTCAAGACCCTTCGTCAGACTGTTCTCGACCCGAAACATCACCTATTCCTTTTCTACAGAGCAGCTGCCTGACCCGTTGAGTTAATCATTTTGCATCTATCTTCAGTGTAAACCAGCATCTGCAGTTCCTTCTTAGACAAAACACTCTGGAGTTAACTTTAATTGACACCTCATCTTATTTTAATCAGGTTATGAAGTTCTTTAAAATATCTCACAAACCATTGAGCAATCAAAGTAAATTAAACCCCACTACAATTGTTGGCATCACATTCATCCTGAATGATAATGAATAGGAGTTTGTTTTTTTCAAAGCATACATAATCTGTTTATGTGGAGTCACATCCAAGGCTCCTGGCTTGATATCAAAGGTTTAGATTATTTGCATTTGTTGATCATTTTCCTGCAGGGGTTGATAAGGTAGCATTCTGTTCTGGTGGCCAGGAACTCATTAACTAATGCCTTGTTTACAGTAGCAAAATAACACTAAATTGTCAGGGATGAGGTGAGGTGGGCCAGGGAGTAAAATGTGATTTGTCACAAAATTATTATAAATTTAGAGAGCTCTATTATATGATAAATGTGTTTATTTTCTAAATGCCAAATTTATGTCAGTATAGATGGCAGCATGAACCACAAACAAATTTATGACAGTGGATTAATGTATTGCAACCATTCTATGTACCACCTAATTTGCGAATGATAATAAATGCTGTGTGTCATCATTCTTTGCAGGAATTAAGGTGGAGATTGCCAAATTCTTGATTAGTATGCGTGTCAAGGGTTATGAGGAGAACGCAGGAGAATGGGGTTGAGAGGGAAAGATAAATCAGCCATGATTGAATGGCGGAATAGACTCAATGGGTCGAATAGTGTCATTCTACTTCTATGACTTCTGAATCTATGAACTTATTCTATTAGGTAATGGGAAAGCTGCAATAACATGGAATAATTTCTGAATAAACACTGATCAAATTTTCATTGTTTATTGTCAGTACAGCATTTTGTTGGTATAGCATCCAGGATTGGTACAGCACAGTTTCCATATCAACACAATTATATTTGGGCCTGTATCAGCTGATAGCAGAAGTATCTAAATTCTGCATGTACTTGGAATAAGGGTAACTGTATTAATTGTATTACAAGAGGCAATAGAGTTCTGCTTAACTCTTGTAATTTTGAGTTTTCTGTCAGTGAGATACATTGGTTATGAACAGCGTTATGAATTCTGCTACATGCGATAATCGCAGCCAAGGAAGTGGATGGTTGAATCTGCTTGAGCTTCGTATAGTGATATCTGATACACGTCAGCCTGGTATTAGTAAATACAAGGAAGGGTCATTTATCCAGAATGGTACTATTATTTCTCTTTCCACAGATTTTTCCTGACCAACTGTTTTTATTACAAGGAACTATATTCAAACAACAGGGATATCAGATTTCCCTATAGAGCTACTATGTCACCTGCTGTGTTCTGTGTCACATTAGAACAGAATATTTTAGTTTCTTAACAGTCTAATATGGGGACAACTATGTTCTGTATTGGTCTGGCACAAGTCTATTCATTTCCTTATTAATCTAATATATTAACATTTGAACAAATGAAGTTTAAAAATACGAGCAATGTAATTTAAGCATTTTACGGATGACTCAAGGGACAGCCTTGATAGGTCTTAACACTAGAGTTTTTTTAATGGCATCGCTCAGGAATCATCGTACTTGGGCCACATACTATGGGGATGCAACAATTCTTCCAAATGAGACCAAATCACAAATTTATAGATACCTAAATCAAATCACGGATCAGTGGGAGAGCAAAACCTTAACAGTTTCAGTGACTTCAAAATGAAAGCAAAATATGCGAGTTATTTAAGTGATTGCTGAGTACATATGATACCCTCTTAACAAAATTACCCTTACTATACCTTTGAGAAGTTGAAAAATAATTATTTGTATCATTGAGCATTAAAGAATGGACACTGTACACTGTAAAAAAGGAATGTAAAGACTACCGCACCCAACAACCGGATGGTGTGCTTTCAAAAAGATGCAAATATAGAACCAGGTAGAGTGTTAGCAGTGTGTTGGAAGGAACTGCAGGTACTGGTTTAAACCGAACATAGACACAAAATGCTGGAGTAACTCAGCGGGACAGGCAGCATCTCTGGAGAGAAGGAATAGGTGATGTTTCAGGTCGAGACCTTTCTTCAGACTTCAGTGTTAGCATTGATTGGAGTGGGGGTGTGAGTTTTGAAAACAATTATGCTTGATGCTATTTGATAAAAATAGAGAGTAACCAACAGTAGTGCTCTGTATAGGGCTTGAGAAAATAATCCAAATTAAGATGTCTAAGAAGATCACTGTTAATGGAAAAGTAAATGTGAGAAGTCATGAGGTAGAGCAAACCTAGAACAATTTTGAAAAGGAATCTCAAAAAGTTATAAACACAGCACTGATAGATTAGATTAGATTAGATACAACTTTATTGTCATTGCACATTTACAGTACAACGAAACGGTTTAACATTGCAGACATAAAATAGAATAAAATAACAATACACACACTCAACACAGTTTAACATCCACCACAGTGAGTCCACCAGGCACCACCTCACTGTGATGGAAGGCAAAAGTCCCAAAGTCCTTGTCTCTTCCCTCCTTGCTCTCCCTTTGCGCTGAGACGATTCAAGCCTCCGATGTTGTGACCCCGCCAGGTGATGGCAAGCAGGTTCCGCGGCTGAATCCGAGCTCCGCGAACGGGCCGGTTCAAACTCCGCAGCCCGGGGAGGTCGAAGCTGCCACCCTCCAGTCCAGCGGACAAAGTTGCTGTTGCTGGTGCCCCGGAAAAACAGGTCACCAACCTGTGATCTGCGAGCTCCCGACGCCATCGTCCACTGGGCCGGCGGCCGAGCATCCGAAGTCGGGCCGCCGCCGTCGGAACGCCGCCACAGTCCCGAAGTCGGGTCGCCGCTGCTGGAATGTCGCCACAGCCCCGAGATCGGGCCGCCGCAACGCCACCACGGCCCCGAAGTCGGGCCGCCGGAATGCCGCCACGGCCCCGAAGTCGGGCCGCCGGAATGCCGCCACGGCCCCGAAGTCGGGCCGCTGCAACGCCGCCACAGCCCCAAAGTCTGCCCGCCGGAATGCCGCCACAGCCCCAAATTTTGCGATGGTAAGTAAATCCTAGCTCTGCCTCAGGAGCCTCGAGGTCGGTCCCCGTTGGAGGCCGCCAACTCCGCCATTAGGCCTCAGCGGAGCTGGCGGCCTAATGGATACCATATGTTAGTGATTTGTTTGAATTTTAATGATGACTGAATATTAAGGAAAAGAGTTCCAGTGAAAATACTGAAAACCTTGTTGAAAGTCAAAGATTAGACCAGAACTATCAAAGTAAAATGTAAGTTTAGAAATATAATGCCTATAAGAGAATAACTGAAATCTGAGACAAAAAAAAGCAAAGATGAATTGAAAGCTAGAGTGAAGAGATGGCAGAAGACGAGACTGTTGAAAGACATAAATCTTGAGGCGAGTGTGAGAAATATCATTAACAGCAGTAATTGCACCTTGTATTTAAATAAGAAACTTTGCCATTGAAACATGTCCCAATGCATTTCCCAGTGGCATACTTAAATAAATGAATCTCAGTACAAAGGTGGATACATCAGAGGGAAATTGTCTAAAGCTTGGCCAAGTAAATTAGTAATAAGGTCTATTTTACATTGGGCTAGGATGGCGGATCGTGGGGGTTAGGGACGTGAAGCCATTCTGGTAATAATAGACAAAGGGATGGGACATGGGAATCGGGAATTGGGGATGAGGAGATGTTGAATTGGAGGTGTGGTGGCGTGTAATGTTGAAGGTTATAAATACATGAAGGATACAGCCATGGAGAGATTTAAATTCAAGACCAAAGAACTTAAATCAGAGGTGCAGGGAGCGAGAATCGTACAATCATAAAATAATTTAGAAGAAAGCTTGGCCTTTGATGCTTTCTTTGAAGAGCAATTTGGTTAATTCTAATCCCCTGCACTTTCCCCATATCTATCAAAATGTAATACTTATCTTATTTATGTTTAAAGGACATTATTGAATTCAAATCCACCCCTCTTATCAGCCTGTGCATATCAAGTCTTATGTGTGAGCATAGTTATTGACTTTCAGCTACCAGAAACAATGACCTACAAATTCCATTGCAAAGCACAACATGCATGTATTATAATCAATATAATTTCATTCAAAAAGTGAGATTTGGATTCATTGGGCTCTTAACCAAGGCTGCAATTTTGTGAAGAAGGATCTCGACTCGAAACTGTTGAGTAAATCACACATACTCACAGATTTGGTATATCAATATTTATCGAGTAATGTATACAACACACTAAAACATGTTACTCCTACCATGCAGCAGTACTGACTGGCAGCACATGTCGGGTTGCGATAACATGAATGGTGTGGTAGTAGGCGGAGCTTATAATAATAAAGCACTACATTGGTTAGTAAGTAAAGTAACCAATCTACACAGAGGGGACACAGCAAACATGTGGAGGAAGGTGCTCTGGTCTGATGAGACCAACATTGAAGTTTTTGGCCTAAATGCAAAACACTATGTGTGGCGGAAAACTAACACTGCACATCACCCTGAACACGCCATCCCCACTGTGAAACACGGTGGTGGCAGCATCATGCTGTGGGGATGCTTTTCTTCAGCAGGGACAGTCAAGCTGGTCAGAGTTGATGGGAAGATGGATGGAACCAAATACAGAGCATTCTTGGAAGAAAACCGGTTAGAATTCACAAAAGACTTGAGACTGGGGCGGAGGCTCACCTTCCAGCAGGACAACAACCCTAAACATACAGCCAGAGCTACAATGGAAGTAGTTTAGATCTAAGCATATTCATGTGTTAGAATGGCCCAGTCAAAGTCCAGACCTCAATCCAATTGAGAATCTCTGGCAAGACTTGAAAATTGCTGTTCACAGACGCGCTCCATCCAATCTGAGTGAGCTTGAGCTATTTTGCAAAAAAGAATGGGCAAAAATGTCAGTCTCTAGATGTGCAAAGCTGGTAGAGACATACCCCAAAATGCTTGCAGCTGTAATTGCAGCGAAAGGTGGTTCTACAAAGTATTGACTCAGGGGGGCTGAATACTTTTGCACGCCACACTTTTCAGTTTTTTATTTGTAAAAAAATGTGAAAACCATGTATCATTTCCCTTCCACTTCACAATTATGCACCACTTTGTGTTGGTCTATTACATAAAATTCCAATAAAGTACATTTATGTTTGTGGTTGTAACGTGACAAAATGTGGAAAAGTTCAAGGCGTATGAATACTTTTGCAAGCCACTGTATAACTGAATGCCACTCTCTGCAATGTTCAGGCCTGCCATATTTCAGGAGCAAAGGGGGCCGGAGGGGTTTTCATATAGAAGCAGGGCATCATAAGACAAATACGACATAATTAAAAAGCAAAAACAGGTGTTTAGAAATGTTTGCAAAGTAATTAAAAAGAAATAACTGAAATATCACATTTTCTTAAGTATTCAGACCCTTTACTCAGTACTTTGTCAAGGCATTTTTGGCAATGATTACAGCCTCAAATCTTCTTGGGTACGATGCTACAAGGTTCATATCTGTATTTGGGTAATTTCTCCCATTCTTCTCTGCGGATCCCCTCAAGCTCTGTCAGGTTGGATGGGGAGCATTGATGCACAGCTCGTTTCAGGTCCCTCCAGAGATGTTCGATTGGGATCAAGTCCAGGCTCTGGCTGGGCCACTCAAGGACATTCACAGACTTGTCACAAAGCCACTCCTGCGTTGTCTTGGCTGTGTGCTCAGGGTCGTTGTCATGTTGGAAGGTGAACATCCACCCCAGTCTAAGGTCCAGAATGCTCTGTAGCAGGTTTTCATCAGTTCCGGCCACTGAAAACATCCCCACAGCATGATGCTGTCACCACTATGCTTCACCATAGGTATGGTATTGGCCAGGTGATGAGCGATGCTGGTTTCCTCCAGAAGTGATGCTTGGCATTCAGGCCAAAGAGTTCAATCTTGGTTAGATCACAGCAGAGAATCTTGTTTCTCATGCCTTTTGGAAAACACCAAGCGGGATGACATGTGTCTTTTACTGAGGAGCGGCTTCCGTCTGGCCACTTGGTGGAGTGCTGCAGATATAGTTGTCCTTCTGGAAGGTTCTCCCATTGCCACAGAGGAACTCTGGAGTTCTGTCAGAGTGACCATCGGATTCTTGGTCACCTCCCTGATCAAGGTCCTTCTCCCCCGATTGCTCAGTTTGGTCGGGGGGGCAGCTCAATAAAGAGTCCTGGTAGTTTCAAACTTCTTCCTTTTAAGAATGAAGGAGGCCACTGTGCTCTTTGGGACTTGCAATGCTGCAGAAATTGTTTTATACCCTTCCCCAGATCTGTGTCTCGACAAAATCCTGTCTCGGTCTACGGACAATTTCGTCATGGCTTGGTTTTCGACCTGCCATGCACTGTCAACTGTGGGACCTTATATAGACAGGTGTGTGCCTTTCCAAATAATGTCCAATCAATTTAATTTACTGCTGGTGGACTCCAATCAAGTTGTAGAAACATCTCAAGGATAATCAATGGAAACAGGATGAACCTAAGTTCAATTTTGAATGTCATAGCAAAGGATCAGAATACTTATGTAAATGTGATATTTCATTGCTTTTTAATTACATTGCAAAAATTCCTGAACACCTGTTTTCGCTTCTTCATTCTGGGATTTTGTGTGTAGATTGATGATTAAAAAAAAAGAATTTAATCTATTTTAAAATAAGTCTGTAACATAACAAAATGTGGAAAAAGTGAAGGGGTCTGAATACTTTCTGAATGCACTGGATGATATTTATATCATCCCACCGAAATGTATCACATCATAGCTTCTTGCATTTTTTATATGAATTTTATCTGCCAAAACATCTACCTATTCTTCCATCTTACCCATAGAGGGAGCGTTGAAAGTGCCAATTTTTTACATTTTCTGTTTTTTTAATCTCATGCCATATTCAGGAATTTCCTTTTCTGCCAGAAGTTTAGTAAATGCATGTTCTTTAAACTCCAAAGCAGTATTCATTTAGCATCTCAGTTTGGATTTATGGTGCCATCAATAATCTCCATACAGGATACTTATCAACCCCACCACTCCTCTGACTGCTGTAACTGCTAATGTGGCAGACCTTAAGGTTATTAAGATTGGAGAGTGAGGATAAAACTAAGGGAGGGGCTTGGTTTAGCATTGCGTGATTTTGAAACTATAATCTGGAAAGAAGAGGGGTTGGAAGGAAGGTATCCAGCATTTCTGATGAACAACAGGAATAATTCATATGAAATGCCATTTCCTTGGTCTCTCAGGCATTCACAAATATTTTTACCATCTACCATAAATGATGATGAAAATCATCGATGGTAGATGATGAAGATCATCTACCATATTAATACTTTGAAATATGATCACACTGGACATATGCTCCAGATTAACACTTAAAGTGTATTAGATAAGAGCAGTTTCCAACATCACACTCTTTAAAACTATGAAATTACAGAGAGAATAATCAAAGGCCGCCACACAGTAATTGTCAAACGTTGTCTCTGAGATACTTTCATGATTTGAAATGATCCTGTTTACACTGATAAGTTAAGTTGAAAAGGGTATCAGCATTTGAACTGATGCTGTATGAACTTGGCAATTCTGACACTGTATCTGCACATTCCAAACTTGCAGCCCCCTCTCCAGCACTGTCTGAAACAACAAAGCATTGTCCTATTGAACGTTATCCTTCTCAGCTAAAGTTTTTTTTCCCGATATCATTAACAAATTGAGGCTGAAATTTTAGTTGAAATCAGAAAGGTAGGTGTTAATTGACTAAGACACAAGTCTCATGCCACGCTATTTATTAAAGTAATATAAAATACCATTTCCACGATAAAGTTGCAATGTTTCTTTGCTGTACCTAAAACAGATGGCAATTATTAGAAAGTATTTTCATTGATTTTCATTATAACAGTTTTTTACTCTCTGAGCACTTAAAACAAAGTGGTGCTCATAAAAAGAAAGTTTCCATAGCTCTAGGATATCAAACTCATGAACATAAAAGAAAATGAAAAACACAATGCTGGGTTACAGAATCCTAATGAATAATTCGACCAACGATTGAGAACTAAGAAATAGATTACAAGTGCTGATAATGTCCAGTCACCAGAAGGGGATAATAGGATAATGGCGGTAAGAGGTTGTTTTTTAGATAAGTAAATGTTTTTGGACAAGTAAATACCTAAAATTGGAGTGAAAACAAATATTGGGGCGCACAAAAGGGACAAATGTGGAATATTTTTGGAAACAAATAGAAAATTTACCAAATTCTTACTTAAATGAAAAGATTTTCTTTTAAACAACAAAGCTGGCATGGTATAGACTAAACAAATGGTTTAATATGGAAGTGAGAGTATCGTGCTACAAGAGGGGTGGCTGTAAATGGAGTAATTATATCATGAAAAATGGTGGAAATCAAAGTGGAAAAGACACTCTTTTTTTCTGGCATGCCATCATATTCAAGAAAATTGTAAAAGTGACTTTGATTGTAATCTTTGAAATATATTGGGAGCAGGACTGCCCTGGTAGACCCATTGATTATGTCTGTGCTTGCTCTACAAAATATCTCAATTCTATCTTGTTACCCCTTGTCTAATCCCCTCTGACCTGCATCTGAGACGCCTCACACACTCATCACACTTCAATATTTAGAATATTCAGTTCCATTGCTTTGTCTTTACCATAGACATCCAGCCCCTTTACACCCCCACTCCCCCCTAGGAAGGCATCAGGGCACTCCACTTCTTCCTTAAACTGAGACTGGATCAATTCCCCGTAACTAAAACTCTCCTCTGCCTGGCAAAACTTGTCCGTACCCTTAACAGCTTCTCGTTTGACTTCTCTCACTTTATTCGTCATTGTTATAATGAAGTTTCCCCTTCCACCTCCAACACACTCACCACACTACATCTCCCTGCTATAGTTGAATAGATTACTAATACTCACAATTATAACCAACATTTGAAGAATGGTTTCCTGACGAAGGTTATGCAGGGATACCGAGAACGTGAAACCACTCTTTCAAGTGGGAAAAGTAGTACATGGTATATTAGTAGCTTTATATTAAAGCATGTTTGCCTTCGATTTTTCATCTTGACGGTCTAATAAAATGGCAAAAATATTCTCTGGAAAGACAAAAATGCTGGTGTAATTCAGTGGGAAAGGCAGCATCTCTAGAGAAAATGGATAGGTCAGGACCCTTCTTCAGACTCTTTAGTTTGCTTCCATGACATTAGAATATGTGAGACAAAAATAAATTTAGAAAGTGCCAGAACTTGTTGGGAATTTCCTTCAGTTTTGTGCCAAATCCCCATAAATGTCAAGAAATGTAGGACTCCCGCCCACACATAGAACTACCAAACTTACAGTCTGAGTGTGCTCCACTATTCGACTTCTCACAAATCTAGTGGCAGAGAATGAAATTACTCTAATTCTCCAATACCTGTGCTGGCTGGGGTATCAATTCATTATGTTAAGTGTTTCTATTTTTATAGTAGTGTTTAGGGTACAGAACATAGAACATAGAAATGTACATCACCGGAACAGGCCCTTCATTTCGGACAAGATTTGCTTTGGACAGAAAGTTGACATCAGTGGATCTGCAAGCATTAAGTTTGCACCTATTCCAATGGGCATCAGTTAGTTCAGATAACTCGTTAACAGAACAGTCTTGTCCAGTTTAATAATATCCTGTATTAATTCTTGTATTTAAGAGTATATCCTAAGGTATTATTCTATTTCATTTGCACCTAACACTATTTTATAGAATTGATCTATTATGAACGATTGCCAACTTCAGCTTCTGAATTTGTTCAAAATGTTAGATTATTATATTTGAGTTATATGATGTCACCATTTACCTTGATCATTCAATAATGTTTGCTTGGCAATTTACATTAAAACTACAACAGTCAACGACAAATTAGATAGCAGTCCACTTTCTGCTGAGTTCATTTAATCTTTTCTGAATTTTCCACTTTATTGTCAGAGTATTTGAATTTCAAAGGGAAATATGCAGACATTTATGAAGCATGACTAAAGTAATGATATGTGACATTTATAATTTGCTTATGAGAAAAGTGATTCAGGGGTTTGAAATAGTATTCTGCTTTCATTTCGGAGTATGTTTTGAAATTTATTTTGCTTCAGACAGGGACCAAACATATGGTCCTTATTAAGCTTGAATCCCATTAATGCCTTAGTGGCCACTTTTCTAACATCACAGCACTTCATCCTTTTATCAGTTGATCATGACAGAATCAGAAAGCATACTCTACACAGTCTCTGCATTGTATTTAACCTGCTGCATTAGAAAAGGCGTCTGTGGTGTTGCCCAGACTGTCCCTTTGACATTACTGATGCTATTCCAAATCCAGTGTCAATGTCCAGTATGGTAATTGTTCCGAGTATTTGGAAAGGAAATTAAATTAAAATTGTGTTACATTGATTTACAATAATGGGGATTAGCAAAGAATCTAAAGCCATCAAACTAAACTGAGGAAGAAGATTAAAAGCCTACCTGGTGTTTCATTCAAAGCTTCAGTCCATTATGCTTATCATGGCGGCTTTCCATGTTGTTGCTGCTTGTGTTAGCCTCAGAATCACAACCTGATCCCCAAATCTACCAAGAGAGTCAAACAATAGGACCCATTGTACGTCCTTCATCTTGAAATGAACATGTATTACCTGTGGAAACTGAGAACAGAATTATTAAATTTGAATCACCTTAATGAACCAAGTTTAACTAAATTTTGACGTAATACATGTTGGATTTGGATTTAATTTGGCCCAATGTATTTTACAGAGGTAAAGAAAAATAATGCAAATGGTCAATAAAAAGTTTGTTTGAGGACATAGATGAACAGAGATAGTTATATTCTACCTTGACCAAAGGAAGGAGATGCAACAAAATAAGTCAATCAATTTGTTGGGCAATAGTGCAGCAAATAACTTGATGCATGAATTGAAACCTTCTCATAGTGGCCGCAGGTCATAAAATGTCTACTGCAATACAGGAGAATAAAATACTCAGAAACAATGGAAAGCTCATCATTAAATACTTTAAGGTTATTTCTACCAATTGAAAAAACTTTGTAAACCATCCCTCTCCCCCATTTTGGAGTCATAGTTCAAAGGACAGGTTTGGTAAAGGCTCAACAGGGAAGATTTCTAAGAGTAACTTCAGAAAAATTATAGAAAGTTTGTTTTCCACCACTGAATTCCATGTGGAATATGAGATCAGAGTGTAGTCAGAATGAAAGAGGGGTCTCACAGGAAGTGTGGGATTTCTTTGATGATGCATGTTAATGTGGGGAGTCAAATGTACCAGGAGGTATACGGGGAAACACTACAGCTTCCACAAAGAACTGCCGATGTTTTGTGGAAAAAATGTACATCTTTGAGTGATGAGAATCATGGAATAATATTTCACAGAAGGAAGCCATTTGGCCTATCATGCTGACTATTTGGTGGAGCCAATTAGACTCATTCCCTTGCTTTTTTTTCCCTGTAGTCCTGTAAATTATTTTCCTTCAAGTATTTATCCAATTACCTTTGGAAAGTTACTATTAAATCTGCTTCCACCAGCCTTTCAGGCAGTCCAGATCATAAAAACAAGCTGTGTAAAAAATGTTTCCTTATGTTGCTTCTGGTTCTTTTGCCAATCACCTTAACTCTGTCCTTTGATTATGGATCATTCTGCCAATTTCATATCCATGTTGTTAATGTTCACTTAAAGCTGCAGTGTTTCAGGAAAATTTGAAGGAGGAGAGAAGGTAGAATAGGGTGAGGAGTTTGGAAGGGAACTCATGAGTGATTCTTATTTGATTCAATGATACTTTATTATCACATGTACCTAGGTACAGTGAAATGCTTTGTTTTGCATACAACCCTGTAAAACTGTACAGTAGACCTAGCCTAAGCAGTACGCAAGAATTGCCATATTTCTGGTGCCAACAAAGTTACAAACCAAACCAGAAAAAAAGCCAATATTTATCTTTTTTTCATTTAATTTTTAAGTGGCATTGAAAGCACTTGAGTCAGAAATTTATTGAGAAATTAAAGGGAAGTCATAAACATTTTTATAGGTATCTTTGTTCTGGTAAACAGCAGTGTACATTTCTCATCAACGATACGCTGCAAAACTCTGAAGCTGAATTGAGGGAAGTGTCAGACATTGTCCAACTAAGCAGTGTGTAAAATGTTACTCTGATCGACAATTACAATCTTCACTAATATTCCAAATACAAATTAATCTCACCACTTATTCTCCAACCCATTTCCAAACACCAAAGGGTACATTATTGAGCAAACGATAAAAAAGCAAAATGTTTATTACCTTTACATTGTCCCTCCTCCCTAAAAGCAATGATTTCTACTGGAAAGTGGTTTCCGATGCATGAGCAACAAGACCATTACAAATTAACATTCATTTTTCCCTTATAAGCTAAGATATAAGTTTTAATATAGAAACAAGAGACTGCAGATATTGGTTTACAAAAGATACAGAGCGCCGGAGTGACTCAACGGGCCAGGTAGTATCCCAGGAGAACATGGATTGTCCACAAGAAAGCGGGCAGAGGTGTCAAAGAAAGTTCAAGTGAAATTGAGGGCAGGGTGGAAGTTAGTGGAAAGTTAATTAAATCAACAAGTTCTGCATGGATGCAGGAGGAAGCCCTGATGCAGTCATTAATGTAGTGGAAAAATAGTTGGGGTGGTGCCAGTGTATGTTTGAACAGGGACTGTTCGATATAACCAACAAAAAAGACAGGCATAGCTATGGGCCATGCAAATGCCCATGGCTATGCCTTTAACTTGGAGAAAGAGTCGAAAGATAACTTGTTCAGGGTGAGGACTAGGCAGAGGAGAGTAGAGGGAAATGGATTGATTCTCTATTCAAAGAAGAACAGGAGGGCCTTGTGACCTTCCTGGTATAGGATGGAGGTGTAAAGCACTGGACATCCATGGTAAAGATGAGGCAATGCGGGCCAGGGAACGGATACTTATTGAAGATGTTAATATCATGCGAGGTGTCCCAGATGTAAGTCAGAATGGACTGCACAAGGTGGGATAGGAAGGAATCAAGATATTTGGAGATGAGAGTGGGGTAGGAGCAGGCAGAAAAAATGGGTCTAACAGGGCAGTATGTTTGTTGATTTTGGGAAGGAGATCGAAGCAGATTGTGTGGGGCTGGGGAACTATAAGAATGAAAGGGAGATCACTAGAGGTGATGAGTTTGGAAACAGTCTGGAAAATGATGCCCTGGTGTTCATTCAAGGGTGAGATATGAGGTGGTGTGTGAGAGCTGGTGCCTGTCCTCAGCATGGTGGAGGTCAGCCTGCCAGATAAAACAGCACCTTCTAGGTTAAATAACAATGGTGCGATTATTGCTGAGTGAGTTCAGAGGGAGTGAGATCGGGGTGTGATCGGGGTGGGTGAGGGGAGTGGAGAAGTCAAGACGGTTGATGTTGTTGTGGCAGTTGGAAATAAAAAGGTCCAGAGAGGATAGAAGGCTGGTGGCAAGGAGGGGGCCATGAGGAGGGGAAAGTTAGAAGCGGGAGCTGGGGTCATCACTGGATGTTGAGGACTCCTTACCAGAGAAAAATGCACCGAGGCAGAGTCGACGGAAGAAGTACTCAATGTCATGGCAGACTCGGAAACCATTGAGGTGTGAGAGCATGGGGTAAAAAGTTGTTAAACTTTCCTAGAGGGCTAGAATGTCATTTTAACATCAGAGGGAGGGAGGTCATGAGGATGGTGAAAACCCAACAAGGGTAAGGGCTGGGATCAGAGGGAGATAGATGGGTGGAGGGAGGCTCGGGTGAGGTACTGTGCAGGGAATGATGGGTGCTCATAGCGAGGGTGGGTTGTGTGTTGTGGGGTGGAGGTGGGGGGGTTGGTGAAGTAGCATGGTTGCAATAAGGGGAAGGGCAGCAGGATGCAGTGGTGTTATTGTTGACTTCCCTGTTGGAACGAGAGATTGGTAGGACCTGGGAAAATCAGTCCCCATGACACAGTTGGAGTAACTTCTCCTCTCTTCTAGCTTTCTTTCACACCCCTAATCCAATCAGTCTGAAAAAGAATACCAAGTCGAAACATCACCTATCCATCTTCCCCAGAGATGCTGCTTGACTCACAGAGTTTCTCATGTTCATAATTTAATAAGTTCATAAGCACTCTATCTCTTCTGGCAAACAGTCCTTTCCTGGCTTTTCATGTACTTAGAATTCTTAAAACTATGTTCAATGAATGGTAGTCTAATCGTTTATTTAAATCAGATTTTATTCATATGATCATAGTAGTATTAGCAGGTCGCACAGACCATCCACCATTAATATCAACACAGGAGGACCAGTACTTTCTTGCTGATAGCCCATCAGATCGGACCACTCCACCAAAGCCAAGAAACTGCTTTTAAATTCTAACAGGATGAAATCCAATGATTGCAATTGAGTTTCTAGATCTGCAGGGAAACGATAAAAAGGACAAAGGTATTTTTGATTATTGCTTTTTAATCACTTGAAGTGAGTTTTAGGTTTTTATTCATTTACAAAATTTCTTAAGTGCTGTATTTCATTTTTAATATTTTAAATATTTCTCAATGTTAGAGACAGAATTCAGAAACATTTAAATCACCTGGCAGTTTTGATAGCATACAAAGCTGTGAAAGGGGCTTCTTCATTGTGTGCTTCAAGATTCCCAATGCCTGAGAGAATAGTGATTTTGAATTGCAATTGCTTCCAGTGCACTAATGCCGATGAAATCGGAGCTAATCATCACGGCTCACATTTACAGTTCCAGGTTGTCGTACAATAGTTTTATATGGCACACAAGCAGAGCTGGAAAAGCATTTTAAGTAATAGTTGTAATAGGATTCCATAATAGCTTTCTATATTTATGGTTGATTTCTTTAAAGATAGTATTGTGATTAAACGTAGTTTTCTTCTTAAAGAATCACTTAACGATAGTTGGTTTCTCAACTAAATACATGACTTTTTATTGTCTCCTAAATTACAGGAAGTCTGGCAAGATATTTTAGGTACTACATTATTGCCACTATTTTCTCTGTTCCTGTATATTTTTGCATTTAATTGCTCATATATAAACAGTCCTCTCGCTCCTTTTCTAATGGGGTTAGAACATCAGAAAAAAATAGGTGAGGGACGGAGGCCTTTGGCACCTCACGCTGCAATGCATTCATTGTGATCAGGCTATTTCCCTCAGTAACCCGGCCTGCCTCTCTCCCATATCCATGACTTCGCTAACCAGGTAGAGCTCTATTCTAACTCTTTTAAAATTTGTCAGTGTGATAAGCCTCTACTACTTCCAGAGAATTCACAAAATTCAAACTCTAAGGTGGAAAAAGTTGTTTTCTCATCTCAATTTTCAATGGCCTCCCCGTTATTTAGTACTGTGGCACCTGGTCTTAAAATCTCCCAACATTGGGAACAACTTTTCCTGCATCTAGTAGTCCAGTCTTTTATAATATTTACATTGTTTCTATAGGGATTCCTCTCATCCTTCTAAATTCCAGTGATACAAGCCCAGTCTTTCAATCTTTAATTTTATTAATACGGGTTTAATACTGGCTCTATAGCGGTAAGGTTTACTTGACACTCATCCAGCTAATTCTAATATTTAGTACAGAGGCTGTAATTACTTATGCTTCCCCTAAATAGATGGAAAGGAAAATCACACTAATAAACTCTCATACAAGGTGCCAATTAAGGTAAAAGTAGATCACTGCAAAGCAGAGCTTTTGGGTTGGATGGTAAACTGTATCCATATTGATTAGACTAATGATAGCCACAAAACTACGATTCATGTCAGAGATGTGACTGATAACTTTCATTTTCAGTAAAGTTCCATGACATTCTAATCTCAAGTAAGCCTTTATTGCACTTTTTTTGTCTACAAGATCAATAATAACGATGGCTGGTGCTAACCAGATTTAATTACAAATTAATTAAATTGAAAATATCTGTATCAATGGTAGGAGAGAAAAGTCTTTATGATGTTATCCTTTTTAATTATTAAAAAACAGCTTGTCTTCGTTATTTTGAGGGTTCAGATCATGAAGGAATATGTCATCATTCAATCTGTGCCTGTTCGGTGGTGAATTAGTTTTTTGTCCCAATGGGATTGTTCACAGGACTTTCTTAAAAATATACCCATGACTAGAGAGGAAAGTTATCTTGGATTACAAGGCTTTAAACTTTTTTTTACTCAGAGGATGGGTGATAATCTGTAATGTACTGCAGGTGCTGAATTAATATACAATTACTATTTTAATACCATTGTAGAGAAATGTAATTGGAAGGCATAGACAGGATATGACTTAAAATATGTAAATAGGATTAATGTGGATGTGCAGAATGATGTCATAGATCTGAATCGGTGAAGGGTCGTTTCTGCCTGTTCCGTCAGAGGTTTTATGATATCATTGGATGGGCACTGGTAATCGAAATACTTGACGAGTTATAAATGGCAACATTAGCCGTAACATTCCTCACTACACATATCTATCCGTATTTACAGAGAAATGCAAGCATTTTTCCTATAGGTTTGTCTGCTTCTAAATTTCCCATTAAGTAATATTAACCATATAAATATAACTATGACAGACGGAAACAGGCCTTTGGCTTCCGTCTGTGCTGATCATTTGGTTTGGTTTCCCTAGTCCCATCTTACTGCCACTAGGCCATACCCTCATGAGTTCTTCCCGTCATATACCTATCACTTTACTTTTAAATGTTTTTAGATATCGATCAGGCTGTCTCATTTCCTGTGGAAAGCTCATTCCACACAGCTCACCTTGGGTAAAAGAGATCCACTCACGTTAACCTAACCCTACCGTCCCTTAATTCGATGTCATGCCCTATTGTTTGAATCTTCCTCCTTATGGGAAATGCTTATCAGTCAACTCTTGGTCTATCCCTTCCATCATTTTAAAGACATCAAATCAGTCCCCTTAACCTTCTGGCTAAAGAATAACGAAAACTTGTTACCTTTCTTGATAACTAGTTGGCTGGCTCCAGGAACATTTAGTAATCTCTCTGTACTTCTTATTTTGATTGTATTCTTCTAAATATTTAGGCGACAGGAATTGTACACAATACTCCAGATTGGTCTACAATGCCTTTGTAATTTTTAAATACTTCCTTTGTCCTATATTCATTCGATTATAAGGCCGCACCACAGGTTTTTTACCACCCCCATTTACTGCCGATTCACTTAGGAACTATGCAAGTTATTCCTTGAATTCTGTTCACAACATTTCGCAATTCCTAATTTACCGCATGTACGTTTATTTTGATTTGTCTACCAGATGTACACTTAAACTTATAAGCATTAAACTCCATCTGCATCTTTAGCATTTTCTTGGCCCATCTCTCTGTAGACTTTGAAAATTATTCTTATATATCTACACTACTTTATTATCATCTGCATAGCTTACTTATCCAATATTCCACCTCATCATCCAGAACATTGCTGTACATGGACAAAACACAGTGGACCAGCAAGATCCTGAGGCACCCATGTGTAACGCTTCATAGAAAACTGCATCCACTACTCTCTGCATCTCCCTTTCAGCACTGATTGATTCCATCATGTACCTTGCCCATTAACAAGCTTGAACCTTTTAACTAATTCATGGGGAATCCTTGTCATAAAGCCTTACTGTAATATATAGACAACATCCACTATTTACTCTCAATTTCTAGTAACAGCTTCAATAAAATCAAGAAGGTTTGTAAAACTGACTGCCAGGCACCAAATCCATGTGACTGTTCTGATCAGACCTGATTATCCAATGCTTATTTATATTTTTCCTAAGTATTCATTTCCAGTAATTTACCCACATGACGTAAATAAAGGTCTATAATTGTTAGGTTTTATTTTGACCTTTTTTTAAATATGGAAACCATGCACAGTAAGGGGAGATCCAATCTATCACTATCGTTACTAATGACAATGAAATATTTCTGACTAGTCCGTCAATTTCCCTAACTTCTCAATTAGGGAATATCTATCAGTGTGCCTGGATATTCATCCACTTAATATTTTTCCAGATGTCAGTACGTTCCATCTCGTGAATCTCCATATTTCCAAATAGCTACTATACCTTTTTTTTCGCTAGCTTCACAGGAGTTCAATATCCTTAGCTCCTTGTGAATACCGAATAAAAAAATGTTCCAATATCTCCCCAATCTCCGCCCAATTCTCTTTTGGCTCGTGCAGATAGGCTGTCCCTCTCTGTCTGCTCATAATGTCCAATTTTATCCTCGTTATCAGCTTATTGCTATTAATATAAGCTTAGAAAACCCTTTTGGAATTTACTTTCAGCTCTTTCTTGCCGAATGCATACCTCATATTCTTCTTTACCTGCCTAATTATTTCTTAATGAAAGATTCTTGTGTACATTCGTTATACCTCCTCTAAACCTCATTTAACTCCATACGCTATAATTATTGAGATATCATCAATCTTTTTTCTAAACGGGGGGGGGGGACATGTCCCAATTTCCCTTGAAAAAAGGTAAGGCGGCTTATCTTCACCATTTTTTCTATGTCCTTTCACACCTAAACAGGAGCTATAAGATTCTGTGCTCTTACAATTTCCTCCTTTAACAATGTCCTCAACCATTTCTCTTCTACATCCGATCGCATAAAAAATAAAGCAGAGTGTCGCCAAATTCACGGGTCCTTTTAAATCCCTTACGCATTCCCTCAAAGTAGCCTTTCTCCAATTCAACAAATCTCCACATCCTAGCTCGCATTTTCAGTGACTCTCTCCATAATTAATCATTGAAACTAATGGTATTGTATCACATGTCCCTAGAAGATGCTCACCAACGCATACCTCCATCACCTGACCTGGCCTCATTTCCGAACAGAGTCCAGCACACGGCCCTTCTCTGGTCGATACATCTATTACTCTCACGCTGAGCAAAATACTATCCTCGCACACATTTTATCAAAGCTCCAAACCATCTCAGTCATTTACAAATGTGTTTCCCAGTCTATTTTTTGGATAATATTGAAATCAATCCCCAACAATCACTACCTGTGCTTACTACTAATATCAGTCGGTCTATCATCCTTACATAAGTTGCTCTCCAAATTCTCCAGCATCCCCCATTGTTCTTGCCCGGTCTAATAATACACCCCTAAAAGTGTTGCTACCAACACCCGTGTCCCACTCTGCCTCAGTTCCAACCCAAATGTATATAGACCTCCCTAAGACGAGCCCTTTCCTAATCTATCCTGCCAAGCAGCACTGCTGTAATAATCCTCCTCCTACAGCGAATGCAACACCTCCACTCACTGTCCGCGCTCCGAATTCTAACCTCCACACCTGAAGGCAAAAAACGAAATCCTGGATAATCTTTATTTCGGCGATCTCAGCCGTCCTCAAACCAAATGTTTCACCTGATATAAGCCACAACATCATTAATGTTCCTAGTGTTCAATCCAGCTCTAAGTTCGATCCTACCTTTCTTACAATGCTAGCTAGATGGTGTGTAATAAAATATACACATTTTAGAAACCCACGGGGGGGATACCATCCCTTATTCTCTGTCTAGTATACGTTTTCACTCTTTCTCGTCTACATTATGGGAGTCCGAGTGCTATCCCTTCTCTGCCTCATTTGGGCCCCACACCCTGTTCGCCCACTAGCCCCCTCCTACCCCGAGTCCTCCCCTCCACCTTTATATTTAAATCTCCCCTACCTGTTGTCTAACATCTCCCTACCAGATATTAGGTCCCACCTCGTTCTAAGTGCAACCCGTCTTTTTGTACAGACAATCCTCTTTCCCCTAAAAGAGGCAAAGTCTTGGGACAGCAGTCTTGGAATCAGTCTCTATCGGCCTGATAACTCCCAATTACAAAGCGAACTGAGATGTAATTTATAATGTATTAAATTAATTCACTAGACGCTATATATCCTTCAATAAATGTTTTTTTAGTACATTTTCCTTGAATATTTACTTATTTTAAAATGCTGCACTAAATGGTATTTGTAATAGTTCACGCAGAGCTTCTGAATGCGCAGATAAAAGTCAAACATTTGTTGCTATTGACTATAAAAGCAATATTTACAAAATTTGACTGAACAGTCTAAGCCAGAGACCATGGCCTAACATGTACATATCAAAGTTTGTTTATTCTTATTGTGGCTGGAACCTAGTTCTGGCACTGCCTATATTCAGAATGTACACCATAACATAGGGCGCTGCAGTGTCATTCCTTTCTCCAGAATATTTGATAAGGAGAGTTGCTACAGCAGCCAATTATTGGTAAGCATGAGCATTAAAGGGAACTTATTAACTTGCACTTCTTATAGTTGGGCCCTATACTACTCTGGCCCAGTCATTCTTCTTGTCTGTTTCCTAATGTCTAGGTTTCCACGTAACATTACTCATTAGTTTACATACAGAACGCTACCATTGTATTCTGCAGATTTCTGCGTATCCCTGAGCTAATCAATTGCTTATCTGGAACTTCCCAATGGCGGCAGGTTGAAGGAGTAACGAACTCATATTTGGTATACATTGCCCATCTCATGTTCCTTATGCGATATTTGATCACGTATTCGGCAAGAAAAGTAATGCATCATCATCATGCCACATTTTTCTTCTGTCCCAACACTAAATACAAATATAATCAATTCCGAGTACTTTGTTGATGAACGCAATCGTTATTTGTTCGAGGCCTACGGTTTAAGAGGCTAACATCTATGTAAGCATCCAAAGTACTGTTACTACACATCTTCCTAGATCACAAGTTTTAAGTATCAATAATCACTTGGTTTTATATACAATCTAGACATTCAATGGAAAGTAAGCTTGAAACTGTTTTGTTTATATCAAAGGTTCCTGTAATGCAATAATATACAATTGACTGACTAGATGAGTCTTTCAATGTCAGTTTTATGTGCTGAGGCAATCTTATAGACTAGTTTTGACCACATCATGAATAATTGGCTCCATCAGAGAAACAGCGCACTTAGATGCTGGAAACCGCTGAACTTATGATGAAAAAGCATATCAAGATATGGTGTGTCTCCCATAGACCAGGCATCGGTACAATCAAAACTGCAGTATCGTCTGTGCTCAGTTTTGTGGGCTAAATCAGTTCTAACTACCATGCATGTTTGAGGCAATGGATATTCTCAAAATCGATAAGGTTAGAAAGAAGATATCGTGTTTCTCGACACCATTTCATATGCAGGAGTGCCTCTATACTTACCTATTACAAAGTATAGCCGCAATACGCCTATCGTAACAAATGCACAAGAGTGAATAAAAACGACTCACCTTCCATCATCAACTAATTGCTAATTGGCTATAAATGCTGGGCAGAAATAGTTGTAGGCAAGAGGCTGTGAGTCAGTTCATCAAAAGTACTTGTTAAACACTTGTTACTGATTTCATAAGATGTCATTTCAGTCAATTTATTAAAAAAACAAAAATACTATCCACATACTATTACCGTGTGTCTACAAATGTATGATATCTTTAGTTTCCTGCTATTTTAATAAAAATATCAATGCAGTTCATGCTTCAAACATCACTGATTAAAGTATATAAAAGCCAAATACTCTGCCTATGTATTAAGGCACTTGGGATATTATTAATACAGAATATGTAGGTCTGTGAGACGAATTGTGCATTGGTGGAAGTGATCTGCCGAATCTTAATTAATCCATCACACTAGCGTTCAGAGTCTCTTAATACGCGAGAGCTTAGGAATTTTGGTGCAATTTATGCCACAATTCGATGTTAATATAAACAACAAAATTAATCAGTTGCAATTTCTTTCTGAACGTGAATCAATTACAATTTACAGTAAATAAAGATCAAGTTAGATAAACGTGAATAGTTTTGAATGTATAAAATTTAAGAGGCCAGCTATGCTCGAAAACACTCCAGTAGTAGTCTTTGTTGGTATAAAAACTTTTGCATTGATTTAATTTCGTGCTAGTGTGTACTTCTAATGTTAGGGTTAAAGAAATGTGTTAACAACTTAATTTTAGTTAAAACGATGAAAAAATATTACATAAACAGATGAAATGAGTTCTATTAACGCAAAATGACTATAAGCCCATATTTTATGCTACCTTCTACGTATAAACATTTTATTGAAACGCTAATCTCATTTTTAGCTGTTATTCGGCTTAATAGAGATGTGTAATCTATATTTCAAAATGTTGAAATAATTAGTTAATAAGTCACTGCATATGGGCACAATGTTTCTCAAGCATTTATACCTACATGACGAATACCGCAGCCCACTATCCTATTAACACCAGTAGAATGTTTAATGAGTTAGTCTCTGACCTGAACATCTAATTTGTAATCTGCCTGTAAGTGTGTTGCACTGGATGATATTGTAATTTAGTTTTTAAGTGTAGTCATTAGCTCCTAGACGACTTTTGGCCATGTTGCAATGCTTCAGTAACAATTAGTGACATTCTACTCGTTTGGTTTCGAGTCCAATACACATGTTTTGCATTCTGTAGGATGTGAACGCACATGTATCCGCATATGAAAATGTTTTTAAACTCAAATATATTTTAAAAAATTGTTGAATAAATCTAATACAAATCACAGAAGCTAAAGGCAATCAATAGAAATTAATAAGTAGTGTATATTACGATATTTAAGTCAAAATGCAAACAATAATGTGCACTCGTTGATGATAGTGAACTCAAGTAATTAAGGGGAGCTACATTTACTTTTATTCCATATCAAGCATCTAAACGAAGATTCAACATATCCTCAAGGATTCTCTCAAAGCTTTATCTATGCGCATGGGACTATTATTCTGACGGGATGTGCATCTCTCAGTCAATGCTATGAGGGGCAACTGTTCTGCTCTTGACGGATTGAACCTGCAAAGAACGGTGAACACAACCTAATTCATTACCGGTTCATCACTTCCATCCTGTCTATCTTCATAGTGCATTGGATCAGGAAGGCTGGAAGTGTCGTCAAGGATGCCCATCATCCTGGCCATTCCCATCTCTCTCTTCGTTGGAAGATACAGTAGATTGAAAACTTGGATGACCAGGCTTAACAACAGTTTCTTCCCCATTGGTATTCTGACTCCTGAACAGATCACCTCTATCGTGTCCATTTCCAGAGGTACTACCACAAACTTACTCTTAACTCTACCTTATTCAGTTATTCCATAATTAACTGTTAATATTCTCTTGCACTATTGATATTTGTGCCATTCTGCTCATCATTTTATTCATCCGTATATATACTGTTTACTCTGTGAGCCTCATATCATATGACCAAGAAATTTAAATGCATCCTGGTGTATATGACAATATTACCATTGTGGTAAATTACCATATTTCAGTTAAAAACATGAACTTGTCTGTTTTAAATTTTATTGTATACAATTGTTAGCCTTTGATTGTAGGCTAGCAAAAAGCAAAAATTAAAAGTAGACATATCGAATATTTCAATATGTATGTAAGAAAATTAATTTTAGCTCTGCTTCCTTTTGACAGATGAGGGGATCATTTGGCTCATTGAGTCTGTGCAACTCTCCAGAGCAATCCTACAATCTCATTTATTTCCCTGCAGCATGCTCTTTCTCATATGTTCATCAATTCACCACCCACCTACACCAGGAGTCTTTTACAGATGCCAATTAACCTAACAATGAGCTCATCCTTGGCCCACAACGTAAAACTCAAGCACACGGGGCAAACTAAGTAATCACAGACAGATCAGACAAACTCCACACTGACAGGATTGAATCCAAGTCACTGGAGATATGAACCAGCAGCTCTACTATCAGCAGCATTATGCCACGTATATATTTTTTTATTATTTAGAGAAGAAAGCAATGAGTTAGATGATAAAGAATTTAATGGTGGAAAAATATGATATAAAATACATCAGCAATTTAAAATGGTAGTTTTGTTTCCATTTACCTGAATGCTTATCATCATCAGAATATTAGACACTACTGTTAGATCCCAGAAATACCTTACTCTGGAGCTCAAATTAATTGCTTCTGGACATCTTTCTCCTTAATCCTAGATTTTCAATGATCATAAATTTCTCAACATACCCAGTGGCCAAAAGGGCATAGGAGTGTGAATTTCAGAGCTGAGTAGAACATACCATTGGTATTACAGTATGTACCATGCTTCACTTGACTACCAAGGAAATAATTTCCATGTAAAAGTCTCAAAAAACTATTCTAAACAACCCGATGAAAGAAGATTCAAAGGGATTAAGATAGTGGATAAATAGATTTTCAAATCTCACCTATCTTCTTAACTTTAGTGTAAACATTCAGTTCCATTCAATATGGCAAATAAGTAGCCCAAAAGTAGAACTCTTTAATACATTTCAGACTCATGGTATCCTCACTCAGTATTTGTATCACAATGACAAAGGCAATACAGTAAAACTATCTTTGATGGATATTTATACATAAGAGACCAAAGGTCTGTGTAAAATATGTGGCAGTAGAAAAACTAATTTGGAAGGAAACTATACTTTTTTCAAATAGACATTTAAAAAGCTACATCAAGGTCTGAAAGCATGATATGTTCATTTTCTCTGAGTAGACAGGGCATCAACTAATATCAGTAATGTTGAAACCAAGGTCTGAAAAACAGTCCTGTTTATCTCAAAGAACTGTATCTAGTAATTTATGAGCATATAATTAACAGAGTTAATTGGACCATAATAGACAAAAGCTTTGACATTAAAAATATTACATTTCCTGTTGCAGAATCTTACTACACCCAATGAATTTTACATTTTTCATAGCTTTCTCTGGGTTTCTCCTATTACTCTAAGGTTACATTAGAGATTCACCACTGAAATGGTGGACACTTTGGTACATTACATGAAGGGAATCATGATAATAGACAATAGACAATAGGTGCAGAAGTAGGCCATTTGGCCCTTCGAGCCAGCACCGCCATTCAATGTGATCATGGCTGATCATCCCCAATCAGTACCCCGTTCCTGTCTTCTCCCCCTATCCCCTGACTCTGCTATTTTTAAGAGCCCTATCTAGCTCTCTCTTGAAAGCATCCAGAGAGATGCTTCTACCTCCCTCTGAGGCTCCCCTTATGATCTTGTTTATAAGGGGAGAAATACCCCTTCACACTTAGCCAGGCAAGAATCACTTTTTTCTCGAAAAGATAAAGGAATTTGAATTAACAGGGAAGATAACAAACAAGATAAAGAATTAATCAGAAGGGAGGAAATTGAACAGTAGCTATAATTAGTTTTTCAGATTGGTCGGAACATGTTCAGGTGTATCTGTGCATCCTATTAGATGCATCTCTATCCCCCCTGTATACCGTGTACACCAATAAATTGATACACATGGTTTATAGAACTCATAGCTAGAGGAGTCATTTCTAAATTTATCCTAATACATGATTATTGAAGATCATTTATCCCAGCCTTAGAATATTGTTGCAAGAGTTTCTCAGGGTCATGTCCTAGATCTAATCATCATCATTGTTACTTTAACAATTTTGCACAATATTACTTTCTATTAAGATCATAAGGTCATAAGTGATAGGAATGGAATTAGGCCATTTGGCCTATCAAATCAACTCCACCATTCAATCATGGCTGATCTAACTCTCCTTCCTAACCTCATCTCCTGCCTTCTCCCCATAACCTCTGACACCTGTACTAATCAAAAACCTCTAGCTCTGCCTTAAAAATATCAACTGACATGGCCTCTACAGCCTTCTGTAGCAAAAAAAAAATCACAGATTCACCACCCTCTGTAATTCTAATTCTAATTCTGACTATTTACATCTCTGCAGGTAATAAAGGAGACCAGGTATGCACGAGGAAAGTTATGGGTTATTTGGATGCATGGGCAAATAAGATTAATTTGTCATATAAGATAAATAAGACAAATGCCAGGCAATGATCTTCTTCAACATATAAAAGTCAAACTACCTACCTACCGACACTCAGCTGCATTCTCATTGTCCCACAGTCATCATTTTGGGGGGGCATTTTCGACCAGAAAGTCAGCTGCAGGAGCAACAAGTATACAATGGATGAAGATCAGCAAGTCATAAGGTCATAAGTGATAGTAGAATTAGGTCATTCGGCCCATCAATTCCACTTCTGCCATGTCTCTGAGATTGTTGGCCCCACCACTTGTCTTATCTGGTCTCTCCCCATCTATAGCCATAGTATTTCTGAGATCTCCATAGTTAAACAGTTTCCAGTTTCCTGGCTGTCACTGACTCAATTTTCCATGGGTGTCCAGTCTACACATCCATTCCCACCCTTCCATTCGTTGCTGCAGAGGCCTAAGCAGTCCATTCTCCACTAACCTCTTCTTCTTTGAGTTACTTACTATGGAAATCAATGCGTTATACCTATTCCCACTGGGTACTCTGGTTTCTACCCACATCCCAAGGATGTACTGTTTGATTGATTGGTGACTATGTATGACCTCAGTGTGGCAGGTTGCAAAAAGTATCAAAAGGGAAGTTGAAGGGAATGCATGAGAAGAAATAAGTCGAAGGAATAAGCAGAGGAATGTAACTAATGGGACTGTTTGGCTGCACCTTAATTTAACGGATTATATCTGCCAATTCTGCCCAACATTCCTACCACCCTTGCAATTAATCTCCCCACTTCAGTCTCTTTCCTTTAGCACCCCCTCGGATAAAACAGCATCTTAATTGTTCCATTAATGTACTTTTTTTAACAGCTCATAATGGGCCTCCTGCATGCTACAAAGTAAAAGGCTGAATCCTTCAGAAGTTTGAAAACTTAAAACTGGAGCCCAACCGAAGCTGCCAAATTTGATGTAAGTACTTATGTTTAAACCTGATGTTACAAGGCTCCTTAGTCTTCCCAAGGAAGCTGATACAAACATAAAAGAATCAGCAAACATACAACATGCTAAAAAAAAAAAAAAGATTGAACATAACCATAAGGATTACAAGGGGAACGAAGGACTACAGTAAAGCTTAAAAGTTTCAATTACAAAAGTGGACATTGTGGGCCAAATGGATTCTTGGGGTGGCTGCTCAGTCACTCAAGCCTGATGTGCTGGCAGCTCACTCACGGCTGGTGGGCTGGCACTTGACTCACAGCTACTCCTTGATATTCCATTTCAAGCAGGGTGCATAGCCACCAAATTCAAATGCAGTTTCCTACCATTTCAAGCAGGATGCAAGGCCACCTAATTCAAATGCAGTTTCTTACCACTTCAAGCAGGGTGCAAGGCCACCAAATTCAAGTGCAGTTTCAAACCACTACAAGCAGGATGCAAGGCCACCAAATTCAGGTGCAGTCTCCAGCCACTTCAAGCAGGGTGCAGGGCCACCAAACTCAAGTGCAGTTTCCTACCACTTCAAGCAGGATGCAAGGCCAACATAAAATCAAGTGCAGTTTCATGCCATTTCAAACAGGGTGCAAGCCCACCAGATTCAAGTGCAGTTTCATGCCATTTCAAGCAGCGTGCGAGGCCACCAAATTCAAGTGCAATTTCATACCACTTCAAGCAGGGTGCAAGGCCACCAAATTCAGGTGCAGTTTCCAACCACCTCAAGCAGGATGCAAGGTCACCAAATTCAAGTGCAGTTTCCTACCACTTCAAGCAGGGTGCAAGGCCACCAAACTCAAGTGCAGTTTCCTATCACTTCAAGCAGGGTGCAGGGCCACCAAATTCAAGTGCAGTTTCGTGCCACTTCAAGCAGGGTGCAAGGCCACCAAATTTAAATGCAGTTTCATACCATTTCAAGCAGGGTGCAACACCACCAAATTCAAATGCAGTTTCATACCATTTCATGCAGGGTGCAAGGCCACCAAATTCAAATTCAGTTTCATACCATTTCATGCAGGGTGCAAGGCTACCGCATTCAAATGCTGTTTCATACCATTTCAAGCAGGGTGAAACCACCATAAAACCACACTAAACACCACATAAACACCACTTAAACACCACACTCACAGTTCAGTAGATATTCAGTGTGTTCAGTCGATTCACAGACAGAGTCGTGACCTCTCCCTCCCCCATCTTGCAGAGAATGAGCCACACCCACACTTCTGGGTTTTATAATCCCTCCCCCTCCCACCGGATGGGGCGTGTCCTTCATGGCATGATTGACAGGAGAGAGATTCTCAACATTTTTTAAACACTAATACCACTTTTATTTTTAATTGATGGGGAGAATCATCTGCGCACCTGTTGAGCGGAGGGAGACTGAGTAAGATGGCCTAAAAGCACAGCGGTAAACATAGAAACATAGAAACATAGAAATTAGGTGCAGGAGTAGGCCATTCAGCCCTTCGAGCCTTGCACTGCCATTCAATATGATCAGTGGCTGATCATCCAACTCAGTATCCCGGTACCTGCCTTTCTCTCCATATTCCCTCTGATCCCCTTAGCCACAAGGGCCACATCCAACTCACTCTTAAATATAGCCAATGAACTGGCCTCAACTACCCTCTGTGGCAGAGTGTTCCAGAGACTCACCACTCTCTGTGTGAAGAAAGTCTTTTTTCTCATCTCGGTCTTAAAGGATTTCCCCCTTATCCTTAAGCTGTGACCCCTTGTACTGGACTTCCCCAACATCGGGAACAATCTTCCTGCATCTAGCCTGTCCAACCCCTTAAGAATTTTGTAAGTTTCTAATTAAGATCCCCTCTTAATCTCCTAAATTCAGAGAGTATAAACCGAGTCTATCCAGTCTTTCTTCATAAAGACAGTCCTGACATCCCAGGGAATCAGTCTGGTGAACCTTCTCATGCACTCCCTCTATGGCAATAATGTCCTTCCTCAGATTTGGAGACAACTGCACGCAATACTCCAGGTGTGGTCTCACCAAGACCCTGTACAACTGAAGTAGAACCACCCTGCTCCTGTACTCAAATCCTTTTGCTATGAAAGCTAACATACCATTCGCTTTTTTCACTGCCTGCTGCACCTGCATGGCCTACTTTCAATGACTGGTGTACCATGACACCCAGGTCTCGCTGCATATCTCCCCTTTTCCTAATCGGCCACCATTTAAATAATAGTCTGCTTTCCTGTTTTTGCCACCAAAGTGGATAACCTCACATTTATCCACATTATACTGCATCTGCCAAACATTTGCCCACTCACCCAGCCTATCCAAGTCACCTTGCAGTCTCCTAGCATCCTCCTCACAGCGAACACTGCCCCCCAGCTTAGTGTCATCCGCAAACTTGGAGATATTGCCTTCAATTCCCTCATCCAGATCATTAATATATATTGTAAATAGCTGGGGTCCCAGCACTGAGCCCTGCGGTACCCCACTAGTTACTGCCTGCCATTGTGAAAAGGACCCGTTTACTCCTACTCTTTGCTTCCTGTTTGCCAGCCAGTTCTCTATCCACATCAATACTGAACCCCTAATACCGTTTGCTTTAAGTTTGTATACTAATCTCTTATGTGGACCTTGTCGAAAGCCTTCTGGAAGTCCAGATATACCACATCCACTGGTTCTCCCTTATCCACGCTACTAGTTACATCCTCGAAAAATTCCACAAGATTCGTCAGACATGATTTACCTTTTGTAAATCCATGCTGACTTTGTCCAATGATTTCACCACTTTCCAAATGTGCTGCTATCCCATCTTTAATAACTGACTCTAGCAGTTTCCCACTACCGATGTTAGACTAACTGGTCTGTAATTCCACCGTTTTCTCTCTCCCTCCCTTCTTAAAAAGAGTGGTTACATTTGCTACCGCCAATCCTCAGGAACTACTCCAGAATCTAAAGAGTTTTGAAAGATTATCACTAATGCATCCACTATTTCTGAGCTACTTCCTTAGTACTCTGGGATGCAGCCTATCTGGCCCTGGGGATTTATCGGCCTTTAATCTATTCAATTTACCCAACACCACTTTCCCGACTGACCTGGATTTCACTCAATTCCTCCTTTGACCCACAGTCCCCTGCTATTTCAGGCAGATTATTTATGTCTTCCTTAGTGAAGTCGACGGAACCAAAGTAGTTATTCAATTGGTCGCCATATCCTTGTTCCCCATGATCAACTCACCTGTTTTCTGACTGCAAGGGAACCTACATTTGTTTTAACTAACCTCTTTCTCTTCACATATCTATAAAAAACTTTTGCAGTCAGTTTTTATGTTCCCTGCCAGTTTTCTTTCATAATCTATTTTTCCTTTCCTAATTAAGCCTTTGCCCTCCTCTGCTGGTCTCTGAATTTCTCCCAGTCCTCTGGTATGCTGCTTTTTCTGGCTACTTTGTACGCATCATCCTTTGCTTTGATACTATAAGTGGCAGCATTTTATCTAAAATCAATATACAGTGCAAACAGGAAGTTGTCAAGTTTAGACTTTTAACCATTTGCTATGCTTTAGTTCAAACCAACCACCATCAAACATTTGCTGTGCTTTAGTTCAAACCAACCACACCAACTATTTGCTGTGCTTTAGGTCAAACCAACCACCACTAACCATTTGCTGTACTTTAGTTCAAACCAACCACCACCAACCATTTGCTGTGCTTTAGTTCAAACCAACCACCACCAACCATTTGCTGTGCTTTTTTTCAAACCAACCACATTTTCATTTTCAAACCACATTAAGGGCACTCAAGGTCAGTAAAACCACATTCACAGTTTAGTAGACATGTGCTCAGTGTTATTCACAGCTCAGACTGAGAGACATGACCCTCTCGCTTCCCTCATCTTGCAGAGACTGACTGAGGCACTCAACACATCCGGGCTTTATAGTCCCTCCGGAAGGGGCGTGGCTTCAGGAGAGAGAATCTCAACATTTTATAAACACTAATTTTATTAGTTATTAGTTATTAGGAAGGGTTAGTTAGCAGTCTTGTTGTGAGGGGCCTCTTGGGCAAGAGTGACCATAATATGGTTGAGTTCTTCATTAGGATGGAGAGTGACATAATTAAGTCAGAAACAAGGGTTCTGAACTTAAACAAAGGTAACTTTCAAGGTATGAGAAGTGAATTGGCCAAGATAGACTGGCAAGTGATTCTTAAAGGGTTGACAGTGGATGTGCAATGGAAGGTATTTAAAGACTGCATGGATACAACAATTGTTCATCCCAGTTTGGCAAAAGAATAAATCAGGGCAAGTAGTGCATCCATGGATAACAAGGGAAATCAGGGATAGTATAAAAACAAAAGATGAAGCATACAAATTAGCCAGAAAAAGCAGCCTACCAGAGGACTGGGAGAAATTCAGAGTTCAGCAGAGGAGGACAAAGGGCTTAATTAGGAAAGGGAAAATAGATTATGAAAGAAAACTGGCACGGAACATAAAAACTGACTGCAAAAGTTTTTATAGAAATGTGAAGAGAAAGAGATTAGTTAAAACAAATGTAGGTCCCTTGCAGTCAGAACAGGTGAATTGATCATGGGGAATGTAAGGAAGGCTCAAAGACACCTTAAAGTCTTCAGTACTTTTATTAAGCACACGTCATACATAGCCCTGGCTGTACGTGGTCTGTCACGAACACCAGAGAGCGAGCTAGGGGCGTGTGGGTTGCAATTATACTAAATGGTGGGGGGAGTGGTTAGCATGGACATCGTTACTATCAATTAAAGGTGTACACACATATCATCTACATCCTTCCTCTACCAAAACAAACAGTGTGAGTAACAGGGCGACCACGTCTCATGCGCCAGGGTGAGTGCAATCAGTAAAGCACAGGGATACAGGATCACACGTAATCGCCGTAACGGACCGGCGGCCTGACCAGGCGACCAGACCGGGTCCGCACCTCGCCATCACCTCCTTCCCCGACAGGAAACAAGCGGGGGACGCCTGGTCATGGTGGGGGCTATGGACAGGAGAACTCCTTGGCGACGAAGGCAGCGGGGAGGGAGGCAAAGAGAAGGGCGCGGCGGAAGCCGGAGAAAGCGGGACCGCAGCCGGGAGGCGCTCCGGAGGAGGACGAGGGGAGGCCGGCCCCAGAGGAATGGGCAAAGCACAGGGCCGCGACAGGGGCAGCGGGGGGGCACACGGAGCCACCGGGGGTGGGAGAGGCTCGTTCACGAGCCCGGAGATGCTGGCGGGACCGGCGGGTACATCCTTCCGTCGCGGTTGACAAGGTATGAACGAGGGGAACCGGCAGAGCCGACGACCACGGCCAGCCTGGAGACGGCCAGAAGAGGACCACATACGGACGACCTGGCCGGGGAGAAGAGGGCAGAGGACACGGCAGGACCTGTCGTGGGAACGCTTCTGGATACTGTGTCTTTCGGTAATGCGTTCCCGACCCAAGGCAGGTTTAAAGACGGAAGGGGACAGGGACTGCTGAGACACCGGGACCGTGGGCCTCGTGACTCGGGACATGAGTCGCTGAGCCGGGGAGCCCAGGGCATGGTCGCGGGAGATGTTGCGGAGGTTCAGCAGGGCCAGGTAGATGTCGGAGCGGGATAGGCGGCAACGTTCCAACAATCCTTTAGCACTGCGGACCGTGCGCTCGGCCAGTCATTGCTCTGTGGGTATTCGGGCTGCTGGTGTAATGACGAAAGTTCCAACGCTCAGCATAATCGCGGAACTCGGCACTGGTGAACTGGCTGCCGTTGTCCGACTGCAGGCTGACGGGGGACCCGAAAGGTGGCAAAATGGCGGCGCAAACTTGTCGATGACTGCGGAGGAAGAGAGGGAGTGGAGATGGTCAACTTCAAACTAGCTGGAGTAATAGTCGACAAGCACCAGGGAAGTGCAATTCCGTGCCACTCGAAGATGTCGGTTGCTGAGCGCAGACCATGGCAGGTCAGCAGCTGGCTGCTGCAGGAGCGGCTGCCGCTGTTGCTGTGGAGCGAGGCTGTTTGCAGGTAGGGCACGCGGAGACCCTATCCGGAAGTAGTGAGGCATGTCGGGCCAGAAGAACTGGCTCTGAGCGACAGAAAGTGTCGCCTCGGCCCCGGGATGGCCACGATGAGCAGTCTCGAAGTTTTGTTCCCGTAGTGCTTCGGGCTCCACCACCTTGTGCCCCTTCACAATCACACCATCACGCAGCACCAACTCGTCACGAACCAAGAAGTTAGGCACCGCTGCGGCCGGCAGGGAAAGAACGGCGGTCTGGCCAACCCTGCCTGATGATCGCGGCAGATGCTGTAGCGAAGCGTCTGCCGCCGTGTGCTCGGCTAGGGACTTCAACTGACCGTTGAGGGCACGAAGTTCACGCCCAGGACTATCAGATCGGACGTCTTGTATGGATGCTGGGTTGTGGATGAAAGAGGCGCCCGAGACAGCGTTGTCCGCAACAACCATGTCCTTGCCCTTGCGATAAACCACTGTGAAAGTGAAGCGTTGTAGCTGGAGCATCATGCGCTGGAGCCGGGAGGAGGCCATGTGTATTGGCTTGTTGAGGATGGTGACCAGAGGCTGGTGGTCCGTCTCGACAGTGAAGCAGTTGCCCAGGATATAGTCTTTGAATTTGGAGCAGGCAAAGACAACTGCCAGCAGTTCTTTCTCAATCTGGGCATTAGTGTTGTTCAGCGGACGTCATTGTGCGGGACGCGTAGGATACAGGCAGTTGCACCCCGTCATGGATCTGCAGGCAGGCGGCCCCGAGGCAAACTTAGAGGCATCACACGTGAGAACGACGGGGCGCTGGAGATCGAAGTACTTCAGCATTGGCATGCTGACCAGCTTAGATTTGAGGGTGTCAAATGCACGCTGGTGTTGCGGGAACCAGGCCCAGGCAGTGTCCTTTTTCACCAGATCCCGCAGGGGGGCACTCAGTTCACTCAGGTCGGGGATGAACTTTCCCAGGTAGTTGACCATGCCCAAGAAGCGTTGCAGGCCAGCACGTCAGCAGGTGCAGGCATCTCGGATATTGCAGCCGTCTTCTGCGGGTCGGGCTTCAGCCCCGATGCCGTGAAAACATGCCCCACGTAGGTGACCTCAGGGACCCGGAATCGGCACATTTTTGGGTTGAGTTTTAGGTTGACCTCCCGGGCCGCTGCAGCACCTGGCGAAGGTGGTGGTCGTGCTCAGCGACATTCTCCCCATAGACCAGGATGTCGTCGACAATGATGGCACACGGAAGTCCAGCAAACAGTTGTTCCATGGTCCTCTGGAAAATCTCGCTGGCAGAGTTGATCCCAAACGGCATGCGGAGGAAGCGATACCTGCCGAAGGGCGTGCTGAAGGTTGTCAGGTGCGAGGACCGCTCGTCTAGAGGTATCTGCCCGAACAAAACTCTTGGCATCAAGAACCGAGAACACGGTGGCAGGGCCAACCTGTGCAGCAACATCCTCCACCGTCCGCATGGGATAGTGCGGGCGCCTGATGGCCAAGTTCAAGTCCTTGGGGTTGATGCAGATCCGTATTTCGCTCTTGTCTTTCTTTGCAGCGACAACCATAGTAGGAAACCCACTGGGTGGAGTCCGTGACTGGCGCCAGGATGCCCGTGGCCACCATCTCGCGAAGAGCAGACTCGACCTTGCCCCTCATGGCAAAGGACACGCGGTGCGGGGGACGGACGACCGGCGTGATGTCGGGATTGAGGGCAATCTTGTAGCTGCAGGGCAACTTCCCCAGCTTCGAGTCGAAACCGGTCCGGGAATTCGGCCAGCGGGTTCAGGGGTGCCTCTACCAGGTGGACATCGCTGTGGAAGCTCACCAACCCGAGGTCCTGGCAGGCCTCCACGCTGAGCAGGGGGTCACATTTACCGTCTAGCAGGAAGAAAGAGAGGGGCCGAGTGGTCGTCAGCACCTTGCAGTGGAGAGTGGCCCTCCCCACAGGAATAAGCACGCCACCCCCATAGGCACGCAAAACAGCACTGTCTGTGGAAACAGGCTCATTATTTCTTATCTTCCTGAACAGGCTTGTTGACATAACATTGGCAGCTGCCCCCGTGTCGACCTTAGCAGAGAAGGCCATGCCATTCACCGTGACTCGGACGGTCGGGTCCGTTATCAGTCCAGCTGCACCTCGCAAGGAAAACACATCCAGCTCACTCGGAGAAGAGTCAGGGTCAGACGGGGGAAGATCAACATGCTGGAGATGGGAACTAGACGTTGAGTCATCACGTGACAGGTAGCGAGACGGTTTCTGCTGTGGCTGTGCAGGGTTCCCACGGGAACGGCATGCTGCCGAAAAGAGCCCGAACATGTTGCAAAAGTTACAGGTTTTCCCCAACGCCGGGCACAACATTTAAAACGGTGTGAGACAAAGTTACAATTTGGACATCGTTGAGGCGGTCTGGAGCCTGCAGTGGTCTTGCCCTCTGTCGCCGGGGAGCATTGTACTGGGGACCAGCGAGACTGGCTGTGTGGAGCACAGGGTCAGGTACAGCGGAGGAGACAGCCTCAGCTAAACGAGAGGCATGCAGCGCCTCATGGAATGTCAGATCAGGCTTACGCAGCAGCTCAGAGCGCAGCTTATCATCCCGCAGACCAAAGACTAAAATGTCACGGGTCAAAGTATCGGGGGTCAGGTCATGCAGGTTACATCGGCGGGCCAGCTGGCGCAGCGCGGCCACAAAATTGTCAATAGACTCCCCAGGGTTCTGGTGTCTGGAGAACAGTTTGAAACGCTCTAAGATGTGGTTAGTGGGAAGGTCACACATCGCCGTAAATTTAGCAATCAGGCAATCGGGGTCTTGGACACTCTCACCATGTCCATTAGACGAACGACTCCGAACGCTCGAGCGCCTCCGGACCAGCCAGGTTGAGCAGCAGGGAAGCCTTGACAGCGGGGGCCACAGCAGGGTGGGCAATTGCAACATAATGCTCAAAGTCCCGTCGGAACACACTCCAGCGATGAGTGATGTCTGCATCAAAGACTAGGATGTCAGGTTTATGACAGGCAGAAGCCATCACGGAACCAGGAGGGGGTACTGGGACTAAGAAAATAAAACGCGATAGATCAGAGACGCAGGAAGAACCACTTCTGATGCCATGTAAGGAAGGCTCAAAGACACCTTAAAGTCTTCAGTACTTTTATTAAGCACACGTCATACATAGCCCTGGCTGTACGTGGTCTGTCACGAACACCAGAGAGCGAGCTAGGGGCGTGTGGGTTGCAATTATACAAAATGGTGGGGGGAGTGGTTAGCATGGACATCGTTACTATCAATTAAAGGTGTACACACATATCATCTACAGGGAACAAGGACATGGCAGACCAATTGAATAACTACTTTGGTTCTGTCTTCACTAAGGAAGACATAAATAATCTGCCGGAAATAGCACGGGGCCGGGGGTCAAATAAGGTGGAGGAACTGAGTGAAATCCAGGTTAGCCGAGAAGTGGTGTTGGGTAAATTGAATGGATTAAAGGCCGATAAATCCCCAGGGCCAGATAGTCTGCATCCCAGAGTACTCAAGGAAGTAGCCACAGAAATAGTGGATGCAGTAGTGATAATTTTTAAAAACATCTTAGATTCTGGAGTAGTTCCTGAGGATTGGAGGGTAGCTAATGTAACCTCACAATTTTAAAAAGAACGGGGAATTACAGACCAGTTAGACTGACGTCGGTAGTGGGGAAACTGCTAGTGTCAGTTATTAATGATGGGATAGCAGTACATTTGGAAAGTGGTGAAATGATTAGACAAAGTCAGCATGGATTTACGAAAGGTAAATCATGTCTGATGAATCTTATAGAATTTTTTGATGATGTAACTAGGAGAGCTGATAAGGGAGAACCAGTGGATGTGTTATATCTAGACTTTCAGAAGGCTTTCGACAAGGTCCCACATAAGAGATTAGTATACAAACTTAAAGCACACGGTATTGGGGGTTCAGTATTGATGTGGATAGAGAACTGGCTGGCAGACAGGAAGCAAAGGGTAGGGGTAAACGGGTCCTTTTCAGAATGGCAGGCAGTGACTAGTGGGGTACCGCAAGGCTCAGTGCTGGGACCCCAGCTATTTACAATACATATTAATGATTTGGATGAGGGAATTGAATGCAACATCTCCAGGTTTGCTGATGCCACTAAGCTGGGGGGTAGTATTACGTGTGAGGAGGATGCTAGGAGGCTGCAAGGCTGGGTGAATGGGCAAATGCATGGCAGATGCAGTATAATGTGGATAAATGTGAGGTTATCCACTTCGGTGGTAAAAACAGGAGGGTGGACTATTATCTTAATGTTGGCAAATTAGGAAAAGGGGAGATGTAACGAGACCTGGGTGTCAAGGTACACCAATCATTGAAAGTAGGCATGCAGGTGCAGCAGGCAGTGATGAAAGCAAATGGTACGTTACCATTCATAGTGAAAGGATTTGAGTATAGGAGCAGGGAGGTTCTACTGCAGTTGTACAGGGTTTTGGTGAGACCACACCTGGAGTATTGCGTACAGTTTTGGTCTCCAAATCTGAGAAAGACATTCTTGCCATAGAAGGGGTACAGAGAAGGTTCACCAGACTGATTCCTGGGATGTCAGGACTTTCATATGAGGAAAGACTGGATAGACTTGGCTTGTACTCGCTAGAATTTAGAAGACTGAGGGGGGATCTTATAGAAACTTACAAAATTCTTAAGGGGTTGGATAGGCTAGATGCAGGAAGATTGTTCCCGATGTTGCAGAGGTCCAGAACAAGGGGTCACAGTCTAAGGACAAGGGGGAATTCCTTTAGGACCGAGATGAGGAAAACATTTTTCATACAGAAAGTGGTGAGTCTCTGGAATTATCTGCCACAGAAGGTAGTTGAGGCCAGTTCATTGGCTATATTTAAGAGGGAGTTAGATGTGACCCTTGTGGCTAAAGCGATCAGGGGGTATGGAGAGAAGGCAGGTACAGGATACTGAGTTGGATGATCAGCCATGATCATATTGAATGGCGGTGCAGCCTCGAAGGGCCGAATGGCCTACTCCTGCACCTATTTTCAATGTTTCTATGTTTCTATGTTTTATTCTTCATCGATGGGAAAGGTCCTCTTGTCCTGCGCAGGGGAGGGGGGTTCTGAGTAACGTGGCCAAAAATCACAGCTGTAAGTGGCAGCGTTTTTTTCTAAAATCAATATACAGAACAACAGGAAGTGCTCTATATTTTAGTAATATAGATAAAGGACTACAGTGCCTTTAAAGATGTTGCTGTATTATAGTAATTTTTTTTAATGCATGCTGATCACAGCTGGTGACATTTGGTATTGCATTAATTGCACTTAATTCTATTGTGAAAATCATATGTTATACATGACACTGTATCAGATTCAACAAGGCAGAACAGCATAATTATTAACCTTTGTAAGAGGTATCATATGTTTCCATTAATAATACCCTGAAGTATGTTAAATTTGAATAATCTTTATTGGCCCTGTTCTAATGTAAATTAACCCATGCATTACTAATTTTATAGATCTGAAACTCAAACTAACTTACACTTAAGAAACTGCAAACTTCAGATTTCAGAAGATATATAAAATTGGCCAGTTTTTAGAAAAATACTGAGCTAAATTCAATAGTGTTTTTCAGTACAACATACACTGTCCTCCCTTGACAGATTTTCCCATAAGATTCAAAATGTTAACCCTAATTGGATTAACAACTAGTGCCAAATTGTTATTTCAATATGAGTATTGCATGGCATAATACAATGCAAAAACCACAGGCATATTTACAATAATTCCTTGGCAGAAGTGATCATTGAGAAACATCAATTCTAAAGGCACACTTTATGTGTCAACCAGACTGCGAAAATAATAAAGCAGCATGGGCTCGACTATCTAGAGAGAGAGGATGTGGGTCAACAGTTATAAGCAATCTTATAGTTAAGGGAGCACTCAGGTGTATCTGTGGTCAAAAAATGTAATTGCAAGATGGCACATTGCTTGCCTGGTGCAGGAAATTCAGACTGTCAATGTGTAGCTATAGAACCTTCTGGAGTTGTGGGATTGAGGGTGGGAATGAGCATTGGTTATCAAGAATACATAATCTGCAGATCATCACCGGTGTCACATGCCAGTGCATAGAGATTTAGGAGCATAGTGCAGGTAATGTGCGGCTAAAGAGATGGTGCAAAAAGGAGAACTTTAGATAGCTGGAGCATTGGAACCAATTCCAGAGAACGAGAAGAAGGTTTAGAAACATAGAAAAACAGAAAATAGTGCAGGAGGAGTCCATTTGGCCCTTCGAGCCAGCACTGCCATTCATTGTGATCATGGCTGATCATCCACAATCAGTAATCCGTGCATGCCTTCTCCCCATATCGCTTGATTCCATTAGCCCTAAGAGCTATATCTAACTCTCTCTTGAAAACATCCAGTGAATTGGCCTCCACTGCCTTCCGTAGCAGAGAATTCCACAAATTCACAACTCTCCGGGTGAAAACGTTTTTTCTCAGTTTTAAATGGCCTCCCCTTGATTCGTAGACTGTGGCTCCTGATTCTGGACATTCCGCAACATTGGGAATTTTTCTTTCTGCATCTAGCTTGTGCAGCCCTTCTATAATTTTATATGTTTCTAAAATTCCAATGAATACCAGCCCAGTCTTTCCAATCTTTCCTCATATGACAGTCCCGCCATCCCGGGGGTTAGCCTCGTGAACCTACGCTGCACTGCCTCAATAGCAAGGATGTCATTCATCAAACTAGGAGACCAAAACTGCACACAATACTCCAGATGTGGTCTCACTAGGACCCTGTCCAACTGCAGAAGGACCTCATTACTCCTATACTCAAATCCTCGCGTTATGAAGGCCAACGTGACTTTAGCTTTCTTCACTGCCTGCTGTACCTGCATGTTTACTTTCAGTGACTGGTGTACAAGGCCACCCAGGTATCGTTGCACTTCCCTTTTTCCTAATCTGACACCATTGAGATAATAATCTGCCTCCTTGTTCTTGCCGCCAAAGTGGATAACCTTTATCTACATCATACTGCATCTGCCATGCATCTTACCCACTCACTCAACCTGTCCAAGCCACCCTGCAACCTCCTAGCATCCTCATCACAGTTCACACTGCCACCCAGCTTTGTGTCATCTGCAAATTTGCTAGTGTTACTTTTAACACTAGTGTTATTTTGCACCTCAGCAGCCTTGGGACAGCTGTACTGGTTGAAACATTTGCTGGTGTTGTGGGGGTAAGTTACAGAATTGTACCAGAACAAGAAATATAATCTGTTGCAACAGATTAAGAGAGAGTACAAGAAGGTCCAAGGCAGGTTTTCGTTGTATGCGTGCAAATGCAAAAGGTAACTGTAAAATGTAAACAAAAGGTAAATAAGCTTGGGGAACTGCAGATGCAGATGCTGGCTAGCACGCAACAAATCTTTTCATCGTACCTCGGTACACATGACAATAAACTAAACTGAACGGACAGTTAATCATGTAGGTTTATGATGTAGTCACAATAGTCAGAACTAACTAAAATAAGTACAGCAAGGAGTGTACGTTCTGGATAGCAGGTATTAAGGAAAAAATGAGAAGGGAAGGTAGGAGGGGAGTGGTGGTATTTTTCAAAGATAATGTTGTACTGATGGAGAAATGTTTAGGAATGTCCAAGAACAGAATCCATCTGTTTAGTATTAGGACACAAAAGAGATGCGATTATACAACTGGGATTAATATGTAGGCCACAACTAGTGGGAAGGAAATGAGAAGCAAATTTGCTGGGAAATTGGAGAGATGTGCAAAGGCTATAGAGAATTGATAATGGAGGATTTCAATTATGTAAATATAGACTGCCATAGCATTAAAGGAAAGGACAAAATGGGTGAGGAGTTTCTGAAATGCTTTCAGGAGATTCTTTTTGATATAATTCCATACAATTGAGAAAGACAGCATTGCTATACTTGGTTCTGGGTAAGATTCACACCATATGAAGAAGGTATCAATAGGGAAACATCTAGGAAATATTCAGTATATCTACTGACAAGGATTCAGACAACTTCAAAGTAAAAATACTCAATTGGGAAATAACCATTTTCAGTGGGATTATACAGATCTGGCCTTGGTAAAGTGGTATCAAAATTTGGCGAGCAAAACAGTAATTCAACAATGGTTTACATTGGAGATGTTTCAGCTGCAGTCTAAGTTATATTCCAATAAGGAGGAATGCTAGGGAAATTAAAGTCAGAGCTTCCGAGATGACCAAAAAGATTGAAAGTAAAAGAATAGCAGAAGAAAATAATATATTAAAGATGTCAGATTCTTCAGGGATAACCATTTAAAAAGTTCAGAGGGCAAGTAAAAAAGGAAACAAGCGAGGCAGAGAGAGAAAGCACATAAGAAAAAGCTGTTGATAAATATAAATGGGAATCAAATGTGATCAGGAAAAGAGTTGCAAGAGGGGAGATGGGGCTGTTCAAAGACCAAAAACAAAATTTATTCACAGATACAAAGAATATGCCTAAATAAATTCTTTACATTGGAGACATAAGAAACTGCAGTTGTAGGGATCTTGGGCACAACACAAAGTGCTGGAATAACCCAACGGGTCAGACAGCATCAGTGGAGGAAATGGATAGGCAATGTTTCAGGTCGGGTCCCTTCTAAGGGAATACTTTCTAAGGAAAAATATGCTAACCCACTTAGCAAAGGAGGATGTAGCCGAGATTCAGGATCAGTTATAAATGTATAAAGAGGAGATAATAAAGAAGCAATAGAGTGGATAACTCAACAGGTCCAGCTGCACTCCATTTTACTTCGGAGTCACGTGAGTGACTTCGTGAAGACCCCGCCAGCACGCATGTGCGACGTATCGTCGCTCGCATTTGCAGTCGACAGCTGGAGGGGTGAGTGCGCTTCCCCAATGGCACCTTCAAAAGAGGCTTCAAGGTAAGTTTTAACCAATCTTGAGCTGCTTAGTCCCTGTGAGGAAATTATCTACGTACAGGAATGATGGAGTCGAAGAAAAGGAAGGCGAAACAAGCCTCCAAGGGCCGCGGGACTTCGGAGGGAAGTCAGCGGCCGCTATCCTCGGAGCTGCCCGCAACACCGGCAGCACCCGCTTCGCGGGCCGGGGAAAAAATCGCGCAAGTTGGGGAGCCCTGTGCAGTTCACAAGACCCGACTCTCCACCACAGCAGGGTAAGGAGCTGCATGTTGGTCGGAGCACCGCGCAGGAGCAGGGTAGGGTAGACCCTGACTCCCTGCCGCTATCGCCCAACAACAAAGGGCTAGCGGGCAAACAGGTGCGTAAAACCGTGCCACGGTCAGCGGCACGTTCTGTTTCCCCCGTCTTACAGGTCTCCAGAGGGCGGACCAGGGGGAAAGCCGCATCCAGGTCGAGCCCCGCTGCAGCAGCCGGCATCGACATGCCACCGGAGAAGTCTGCCAGATCGCGGACCGGTGATGGACCTGCTGGGAAGTCGGGGAGCCCCGCAGGAGCGGGAGGTACCGGCTCACCACCGGGACAGGCTGCCTGGGTGCAGGCGGGTGGCAGTGTATTTCGGTCGTGTGGCCCCGCTGAGGCGGCAGCCAGCGACTATGCGCCGTCTCAGACCCGTATAACCGGGACTGGCGGTAAGCCCGCGCGGGTGTCAGGGAGCCCCGCTGCGGCGGCCGGCACCGACTCGTCTCCGCTTCTGTCATACCAGACAGGCGGGCCGCTACAGTCCGGAAGACGGCGGTCTAGCGGCATGTCCGTGCGGGAGTCGTGTAGCCCTGCAGGAGCAGCAGGCAGCGACTACCTGCCAACATACCCTAGACATCACCTCAATGAGGTGCGGTCCGTTGGCAGAAGCCCCAGTAGTTCTGGAGAACCTGGGGAAGTCAACTTGCCGTCCGCAGATAGCGGCGGCAGTCGCATGGCCCGGATGGAATGTATGATGGAGCAGCTGCTCGAGCGGGACCTGGAATATCAAGAACAGGAGTCCCTGCGATCTAGGAGCCATTCTGCGGGTCCACCGAGTATTTCTCCTTCATCCGTGGGCAGCGCCAGGAGTCAGCGGTTAGCTGACTTTGAAGAGGGGTTGGCGCAGGAACCAGCAGAACCAGAAATCCCTGAGGAAGAGCTACTGGAGGTAGTTTCCAAATTTGCCAAGCCAGGGCATTCAGGGAAACTGCTACAGGCCAAAAAAGCGGCGAGCATAAATTACCTCACAACCCACCAGCTGCAGGAACAGGTGTTGACGGAGGCTATGGAAAAATACAAAGCCCCAGGTAATTGTGTATCACTGAATGTCCCAACGGTCAACACGCCCATCTGGGGGAACATTAGTCCCGGGATCAGGGCCCAGGAGCTGAAAATTCAGAAGATCCTCAAGCTATTGACATCAGGCATCACGGCATTTGCCAGAACCCTGGACGGGACAGAAATGATGGAGGAGCAGCAGGATGCTCTGGCTCTATTGCGTAATACACAATATGAGCCAGGCCACAGGCGTATCGGAGGCACCATCCATACGCAAATACCAGGCCTCGGGGACAACCTGATAGGGCACCGAGAGCATATCGACCGGCCGCACCCTATCAGCATAAGTCTTTTTTAGGGCAGGGCCAACAGCGGTCAGCATGGAAGATGCACCAACCCAGCAACACGACGTCCACCAAAAGCTCAGAACATCAAGCCCCGCCGGTAACCATGGTGGTAAAGGGGTCTGGTTCTCTTGAGAGTGCTGCATGCATAACCTCACAAGTAGGAGGGAGGTTGCATGCATTCTGGGATGCATGGGGTGCTATAACTTCAGATACCTTTATTTTACAAAGTATTCAGAGTTATGAGATTGAATTCATAAATGGACATCTTCCCCCAACTCAACATGTACCTGACCGGAAATTTGCACTCTCTCAATAAGAGAAAGAGGAAGAACATGTAGAAATATTAAGGCTATATGCCAAGGGGGTAATAGAAAAAACGACACATGAACCTCTTGAGTTTGTGTCTAACATCTTTACCAAAACCAAAAAAGATGGTGGATGTCGAATTATCATTGATCTAACCCATTTGAATACCTTTGTACAATATACCCATTTCAAAATGGAGACATTTGAAATGGCTAAACAGCTGATTTCCCGAGGGCACTTTATGGCCTGCATCGATTTAAAGGATGCATACTATTCAGTACCTATAAAGGAACATCACCGGAAATTGTTAAAATTTGTCTGGATGGGGCAACTGTGGCAATATGGCAATTCAAAGCCCTACCCAATGGGCTTACCACAGCCCCTAGGTTATTTACAAAAATGTTAAACCCAATATTGGCATGCCTTAGACAACAAAATCATATAGTCATGGCATATTTAGATGATATCTTAATTGTGGGGAAAACTCTTGAACTAGCTGAACTAGCAGTAACAGCTACCAAAACGTTATTCGAGAAACTAGGGTTTGTTATCCATCCAGACAAATCTAAGTTCAACCCATCTGTGGTTATGGACTATCTGGAATTCACGATTAACACCAATCATATGATTGCCACTATCCCAGCCAGCAAAGCAATATATATAATAGAGGCATGTAACAACCTTGCTTGTACCAGGAAACCGACTATCAGACACGCTGCTAAGGTAATTGGAAAGCTTGTAGCTACATTTCCAGCTGCGCAATTTGGGCCATTACATTATCAAAACTTGCAAAGAGCAAAAATCTCAGCATTAAAAGCAAATGCTGGACGTTTTGACAGATCTATGCAGCTGCCGATCAAGGCAAAAATTGAGATACAATGGTGGGTTAGCAATATTAGTGATTGTTTTAATCCCATCATTATATCCAACCCATCAGTCATGTTACAAACCGACGCAAGCGCCCAAGGCTAGGGAGCTACCGACACCATTTCTAGTTGTGGCAGCAGATGGGATTCGCACAAATCTACACTTCTACAGTCACAAGGTATATACTATTTGGAAATGCTGGGAGCATTTCACGGGCTGCGGGCTTACTACACGATTATACATCATACGCATGTTCGTCTTCAAATAGATAATACCACTGTGGTGGCATATTTAAACCATATGGGTGGTATCAAGTCAATATCTTGTGATGAATTGGCAAATACAATTTGGCTCTGGTGTATTGAAAGAAATATTTGGATATCAGCTACTTACCTTCCGGGTAAGCTCAATACAGTGGCGGACACCAGGTCACGAGTATTCAAGTACAACATCGAGTGGAGGTTGAACCCCCAAATATTTGCTAAAATTATAGCTAAATTTGGAACACCAGATATCGACCTTTTTGCGTCCAGGTTGAACCATCAGATACCAACATATGTATCTTGGGAACCAAATCCTGGGGCAGTGGCAATGGATGCATTCTCGCTCCATTGGGGGAAATGGTTTTTCTATGCATTTCCCCCATTCTGCCTCATCAATCGGGTATTGCAGAAAATTCAACTGGATTCTACAACAGGCATTCTGATAATACCTGACTGGCCTACACAACCATGGTACCCGGTGGTCCTCAATATGCTAAAAGTCCCATGGGCACAAATTACCAAATGCCCAAATTTGGCCACCAACCCCATCACTGGGCAGTGTCATCCATGCTATGGTCATCTGAATCTGTTGGCTTGCAGGTTCTGAAGAGGCCACTGTTGCAGTTCAGACTGTCATCTAGGACCATGGACATCATAACGGCGTCGTGCAGAGAATCCACTAGGAAGCAGTACCTAACCCACATCAGAAAATGGGAAGCCTACTGCAGTTGGACGAAGACCACCTACAACTCTGCCACGATCCCTAACGTGTTGGAATTCCTCGCGGGCCTTCATTTTGATGAGGGACTCAGCTACAGTGCCATAAATAGTGCCAGGAGTGCACTATCGTCCTACCTCAATATAGGAGTGGGATCGCACCAGCTGGTGTCAAAACTTATGAGGGGTATTTTCAATACAAACCCTCCACGACCTAGATACAACATTACCTGGGATGTAGGGGTGGTGTTAACCCTGCTCAGGAGCAGGTCGCCCATGATGGGGTTACCGCTGGACAGACTCACCTACAAAGTGGTGATGTTGATGGCACTGACATCTGCACAACGGGTCTAGACTTTGCAGAAACTGAGATTGGACAGTATGGTCTCGACCCCTGAGAAAGTAACCTTCTTTATAGAGGAGTTGCTTGAGCAGCACAGACCGGGATCTACAGGGCTGCAATTGGAATTCCGAGCATACCCCGCTGATGCTACACTCTGTATAGCCACCCATCTTCCGTATTATATCAAAGTCACACACACCATCAGGAAGATGGAGCAGAGTCTGTTCATCAGCCACAAGAACCCACATCACCGGGTGACGGTACTATCTCCAGGTGGCTCAGGGTGGTGTTGGGTGCAGCAGGTATCGATACTAATGTTTTTAAATCTCATTCTACCAGGGCTGCATCCACATCAGCGGCGAGGACCATGGAGGTTCCCATGGATCATGTCCTCGCTACCGCGGGCTGGGCCAGTGAGACAACCTTTCAACGGTTTTATAACAAGCCGGTGGCCGCTCCCGCAACATTTGCGGAATCAGTTTTAAGTACCGTTCCATAAAACGTTTATCCCCGAGTTAGGGGTTTATTGTTTGTATTTTAAGAAATACTTTATTATTTTTCAGCTTGTTCAAGTCTGAAATACATTAACATACTTCCTCCATCAGTAATTGCGGCAGTGTGGAGCATGGATGTGGTCCAGAGCATGGAATCATAGAGCTTTGAAATCTTCACGAAGTCACTCACGTGACTCCAAAGTAAAATAGTAATATTAAACGAGAACTTACCAGTTTGAAGTTTGATCCTTATTTTATGAGGAGTTACGATGAGGGATTTCGTGCCCTCTGCTCCCAGCCCTCTATCATAAGGTCAACTGGTATATTAGTGTCTCTTAATCTTACTATCTTAAGTCATTGTTGTTATCTGTGATTCCACACCGCTGCTTTGAAGAATGTCGCGCATGCGTGCTGGCGGGGTCTTCACGAAATCCCTCATCGTAACTCCCCATAAAATAAGGATCAAACTTCAAACTGGTAAGTTCTCATTTAATCTTACTATTCTTGCTTACTGATGGAAGTAAGAGAAGAAACTGCAGAGGCCATTGTCTTCCAAACATCTATCGATGTGCCTTCGGACTGAAAAATTATAAATGTACAATGATTCAATTGTTCAATGGTTCAATGGTGTTGTTATTGTCACATGTGCAAAGTGCTAACACTTCGTGAAATTATTTTTCTTACAAACAGTCCAGTAGAGTAATTCCATACCACCAATTTCCATTTAGCAAGTGTGCAGAAAGTCTACAGATCCCACATGCAAGAGGCACCATGTTTTTCAAAGTCCACGCTCTAGTTCTTATGAGCAGTTCCTTTCCAGGCATCTGTTTCCTTGGATACCATGTCCCGCTCATCACCCATCCTTTGTCCCCCCAGGGGTGTCTCCGGCAACCGACCATGAGGGTGCGATAGGCCAAACCATGGTTCCCTCTCCTCCCCTACTAATCTTGCTCCTCACCCATCATTGCTAGCTCCATCCTCCCAGTCTTTGGCCTCTGGGGGACAAGCACGAGCTGACATGGTAACCTCACCCTTCCTGGTCCATAGGGTCCAACAAACAGGGATTGCTGGTTAAGGTAGATATGACTGTGGCATTTAAGACACTATTGGATAGGCGTGTGGATATAGGCAATAAAGGGGTATGGATTATGTGCAGGTGGATAAGAGAAGGTCTTGGTATCATGTTCAGCACAGACATTGCGAGCTAGAAGGGCAGAAGTATATGATGGTGTCACTCAGGAACCGGTATTAGGACCACGGTTTTTCATAAAATATGTTAATTACTTGGACTTGTGTGTACAGGGTACAATTACCTCAAAACAATGTAATAAATATTGTAATTCACAACCTTCCTTTAACAAATCCGTGCTTATTGTCTCTGATTAATCTGCCTTGCAAAATGAAGGTTATTATATTCCCTTAGAATTGATCTAATAATTTGCACACCACTGCAGTTAAACTAGCTGATCTATAATTACTTGATTCCTACTTTTTAAATGCAGGTACAATCTTAGCCGAACCCCAGTACTATACCACCACTTCTGCAGCCAGGGGAGACTGCAAAATAATGGTGAGAGTTACATTTTACAGTTGTGTTATGCCGCTGAGTCACAGAATAAATTACACTGCTCTTTTACTAGGATTCCTCCAAAAATGTGGCAATTATTGCACAAAATGTAAGATGCCGAGCTGACCATAATGATGTGCACCATGGCTTCATGAGTTCAGGGTGGGAATTTAAAATGACTGGTGGAAACCGCTGTGAATGTTATTTAACTGGACTGAATGCAATTTCCCTTCTGTTTTTACAGAAGGTTTACATACAGTACTTGTTTTCTAGTTTCACAGCCATTTTGCAAAATTTACCTGTGAGGGATTTCAGCTAATAATTTGAGAAAATATACTATGCAATAGGTAATTTAATTTCTAACAGATGTAGGTGAATAGAATTCAAGTGCCTGAATGAGATAGAAAAATAGAGTGTTATCATCCAGAAATTATACTATGCAATAGGTAATTTAATTTCTAACAGATACAGATGATCTGGGCATTAAAAATTGTGTAATTTCATGTTGGCCAAATTTGTGGAAGATTTAAAATAGAGGGAGAAAAACCAACATAGGATGCAATAATAGATTAGATAAGGATTTAGAAATGCTATTCAAGTTGCCAGATACATACCTGATTGCCAAATTAAATTATGCAGACCTAAATGGAAACTATTATACATTGTGCTTTATATATACAGGAACCGCCATTGTTCAGAAGTTTAGCCGACTTTTAAATTTAGTTTCCTGAAATATTGGGAGAAATTTCCTCTGAGCTGTTTCATCTCTGGAACTATTTTCATGTCTGTGTTTCAATAGGGTTTCCATAATACTTCTGCCAAACTTAGTAGGTGAAACAGAGTAGCTCACAAAAGATAGCTAACCATCTGTTTAATTGTGGTCAATGAACCACAAACAATAATTTGGATGAGGGCAGTGTACACAGATAACCAGAGTGACATGATTATGTTGTTTCTCTGTCAATCGAACTTGGAGACTACAATTTTTGTACGTGACTTAAGGTTAATTCTATGTATACATTTTATATATAACTGTTTGTCTCTGACTGCATTTTTCAAGAGATATGTCATTACTTTTATTGGGAGTAGTTATTGTTTCAGTTGACAATAAAAACTGAACCTAATTTTAAAGGGTTGTAGGAGAAGAATTGCATTGAAATAACTAAAAGAATATTACACATTGTATGAATGTAAAATCATCCTGTTACACATTAGTGCATTTAAATAAATTTGTTTTTACCTTAGTTAGAGAACGTAGTACATAGAACAGCACAGGAACAGGGCCTTTGGACCACAATGTTCATGCTGAACATGATGCCAAGTTAAACTAACCTCTTCTACTTCCATGTGATCCATATCCTACATTCCCTGCACATCACTGTACCTGTCTAAAAGCCTCTTAAATGACACAATTGTCTCCACCACCACACCAGGCAGCACATTCTAAATAACTTACCCCACATATCTCCTTTAAAATTTGCTCCTCCCACCTTAAAGCTATGCCCTCTAGTCTTTGACATTTCCATCCTGACTGTCTACCCTGTCCGCGGCATTCTACCCTGTCTACCCTGATGGCGGCATTCTAGTAAACCTATTTTCAAAGAAGGGTCTCGACCCATTCCTTCACCTATTCCTTCTCTCCAGGGATGCTGCCTGTCCCGCTGAGTTACTCTAGCTTTTTGTGTCTATCTTTAGTTTAGTTTAGAGATAAAGTGCAGAAACAGGCAATTTATAATCCCCGTATACTAATAGCACTATCCTACACAAAGACGTACACTCCAAAATGGCACCATCTCTAAAACCTTCACATCACTCTTGTAATGGGATGAACAGAATTGCACACAATATCCAAATGCAGCCTGACCAAAGTCCTAGAAAGCTGCAACATGATTTCCTGACTCTTATACTCAGTGCCTCGACCAATGAAGGCATGCATACCCTATGCCTTCCTTATCACTCTATCTACTTGTGTTTCTACTTTCAAGGAGCTGTGGACTTGGACACCAAGATCCCTCTCTACATCATAGCATTGATTGTTATTGATAACCCTTGCAGGTATTAATTGTTTATTCCATAAGATCCAGCGGGTTGTGATCAGCAACCAGCTTTTGGGTGGAGGTAGATTACACCCCACTCATGGCCTTCCCTCACTTCATGTTGTCAAAGACTATTTCACTGTTTCCAAATAACCCTAATGATCCGAGATACTTGGATACAAATAGTCATTGAGTATTAGAGCTATACAGCATAGAAACTGCCCCTTCGGCCCAATTCATCCATACCAACCAATTTGCCCAACCAAGTTAGTTCCACTTACCTACATCTAGCCCATATGCCTCCAAACCATTCCAATCGATGTACCTGTTTAAATGATGTAATTATACACATCTCTACCACTTCCTCTGGCATCTCATTCCATGTGCCCACTATCCTCTGTGAGAAAAAGTTGCCCATCAGGTTCCTTCAAAATCTTTTCCCTCTCACCTTAAACCTATGCCCTCTAGTTTTGGACTCCCCTACCTTGGTAAAAAAGACTATGGTCATTCACCTTATCTATGCCCCTCACGATTTTATGTACTTTTATAAGGTCTCCCCTCAGTATTCATATCTCATTTAATTAAATCATTCAATGATTTAATAACATTGTTAAAAATACATTTAAAAATACTTTAGTGTTACTTGATCCTTGGCAGCTTTTCATAGACTATAGTTCTGTTTTCAATACCATTATCCCAACCAAGCTCATCTCCAAACTCGTGAAATGGAGTCAGGATTCCCCTCTGCAACTGGATTCTCGACTTCCCGACCAACAGGCCACAATCAGTGAAGACAGGTGACAAAATCTTCCTCTAAGATGATTCTCAACACTGGCGCCCCACAAGGATGCAATCTCAACTCTCTGGTCTGCTCCTTATCAGGGCCGGCCTTAAGCCGATTGGGCCGATTGGACCGATTGCTCCCAATTGGGCCCCGCGCTTAAGGGGGGCCCCGCGCTAATTTTCCATATTTTGTATGGAAATACAAATTTGCTTTGTTAAATAAAGATTTTTTTAAAAACATTCGCCATACGGATTTTTTTTAAACAAACATGGATAACAACCACTGCATGCCCATCAGACACAAGCGATTTGTTAACTACTACTGTTAGCACTTGTTAACAGACAGTAGTTAACGAGTAGTTATGCAATGTGTCATCAATGCACCGATCCACATTCCTCAGTAAATGTAATTGTGTTTTGAACAAGTATTAATGACGCTGCTTTCCTTTGAATAAAATTCACGCGGCGCCATTAATACTTGATCAAAACACAATTGTATTTACTGAGGAATGTAGATCGATGCATTGATGACACATTGAGAATTTCTTAAAACTCACCATCATGATTGAGGGCTTTGGAGCGCGAGCAGGGGGCTTTTTCTTGTTCTACAGGTTAGTCATTCACCTACCGACCCACGTTGTGTCTCTCTGTCTTTTGCTCTCTCTCTCCCGCTCCCGATCTCATCTCTCCCGCTCTCCATCTCATCTCTCCCGCTCCCCATCTCGTCTCTCCCGCTCCCCATTCGTCTCTCCATGTGACTGTACCGCTTTTCACTGTACCTTAGGACACATGACAATACTATACCAAACCTTATTTTTAAACTAAAACTGCATATGTAATGCTCCTCGCCTCAATGGTGACCCCATGGCCAGAACAAGAGGTTAGATGCATCCACATCAGATCCCCATCAGTATCCTGACTTCCATGTGGCAACGCACAGCCATGGATGTTTGGAATGTGCTGCTTGACACACAGAGGATGGTGGGCACATAGGTAGCCAGCCATTCCTTCATTGTGAACGCACTAGCAGCTTGTCAGTACACATCAAACAATTGTCTGTAAGTATCTCCATATTGTTTGTGTTTGTACCGTTAACGGATCAGTGTGAGCAAATACAATAACTATTAACTATCACACCGTTTTTTAAATGAGCTGATGTGGTGACATTTAATATCTGCAGGAATGTTAGAATGTTTTTATCATGCCAAGAGTCATTTTAGGTTAATCCATCCTTCTTTGGTCTGCTCACTTGCTCTGGCACTATTATGAATGACATAATTCAGGTACTGTTGCTCTTGGAAACAGACTTGACTTTTTGCCGAGGTCACATAAATTTCCAGTCAGTTTGATGACACAACAATTTGTGCTGGTCCTTTTCCTGAAAACAGACTAACTCCTCAGACTGTGTAAGCTGCAATTAAAACTGCCTCCCCACAGTCATCAACATAATTAACTGCTAAGTGATTTTTATATTTGTTTTGCTGATATGGCCAGATAGGGTCTATATAAATATTTATAATAAAACATGTAATTTTGTGTTTTACTTATACAAAGCATGACCCGAGGCAAACTTCTGATGTCTGCTCCTTAATGCTGTCAAAAAGATGCACTTGCTTTAAATCACTCTGCACTGTACCTTTATATGAAAATAATTACACTCTGCCCTAAGGCTGTGACTGAGCTCTACAAGTCTGAGACACTGTTAGCAGGCGCCACAAATTGTGCACGTCCTGACCCATGCTGGCTGGGAGTCTCGTTCACATGATACAGATATCTGATCATTCTGGCAGCAAAGGTGAAGGTGACACTGCCAACCAGATACAGAGAGACTGATCTTACCAGAGATCAAGCAGAATGGGATGAATGAGGTGTCTGCGAAACACGAGTGCAGAGTTTAACACTAACTTTTTATAGAAGTCTTCAGCTACAAAAGAAAACAACAAGACCTTTGGGGCAGTGTTACAGAACTTTGGTTGTTCTACACTGTTGTATTTCACTAATTGATTCTAAAAATGTGTTTTTAGGTACATTTTAAACCTTAAAGGCTGTGTTACAGAGCTTGCATCACATTGTATGACACAACTATTAGCTTTATTTTTTAGTTTTGGAACACCCATGTTCAGTCATAGTAACTTATTAGTCATTCAAAGTAATTGTTGTGCTAATTTGCTTTAATGAGCTGATTGGATTAATGAGAAGTGAGAAAAATCCAAACAAAGGAATAATGTCCACTTTTTGCAGGATGCTATGTAATGTTGTTATTCTTTAGGCTTCCCTTAAAGTGCAATTGTTCCCTACTTTATGTAATTTATCTATTGTACATACAATAATGTAACTGGCCATGAGAAATACAGTTTGCACAATGTTTTAAACTTAGGTGCAAGTACGTGGTAGCATTTGTGATGTGGCTGGTAGAAGACAGGTCATTCGAGATGTTTAGGGAAAGAGAGCCTGCTCTGACATTTTAATGATGCCCTGAGCAACAGCCCAATTTGGGCTTGTGAGTGCAGTGCCTGAATGTGGGACGGAGGCAATGAGTTTGATTTGATGCTCACTGTCACTACTGATGCCATTAAAGCTGCAGTCACGTCAAAAATTGATCTTTTCTTTAATTTATTTCTAAATTTCTCCTCAATTCCGATGAAGTTGACATTCACTTGACAGGGAGGAATTCACGAGCAACTGTTGCTTTTCAGCACCTTATCGAAATGGCCACCCTACTGTGTGAACCTTGAAAGAGAATGTTACCAAGTGCAACTGCATATTGCAAGGGAGAAAATAAGCACTGAAGTTCATTCACAGAAACATTATTTTACTCTGTTATGATGTTGGCAAGGCCGGCCTTAAGCCGATTGGACCGATTGCTCCCAATTGGACCCTGCTCCTAAGGGGGGCCCCGCGTTAGAGTAATCCAAATTACCGCTCTAGGATCTTTGGAGTAATCTACTCTCAGCTCGGGTGGAGGGGGGAGAGAGAGTAGAGGGGTGGATGGGAAAGAGAGGGGTAGACGGGGAGGAGGGTGTGAGGGGGAATGGAGGAGGGGGAGAGGGGGAGGATCCTCGCGGTCCCGGGGCAGCGCTCCCACCTCTCCAGTCGCCGTGCTTCACGCACACAGCCCCGGCTCCACCCCTCTCTCTCCCCAGGGAGACGCGGTGAACAATTCAGGGACGGCCAGGCCGGGGGTTGGAGCAAAGTTTACAAACCTCGGCCTCAGCTCACACTCGTCCGCCCGGACCCCGGCATCCGCTCCCACCGCCGGCCCTCTCACTCCCTTCTCTCCTTTCCTTCCCTCCCTCACTTCTCTCCTTCCCTCCCTCCTTCCTCTCTCTCTTTTTCCTTCCCTCCCTTCTTTCTCTCTTTCCCCTTCTCTCCTTCCCTCCCTCTCTTCTTTCTCTCCTTCCCTCTCTCCCTTCTTTCTGTACTTTTCTCACTCCCTTCTCTCCTTCCTCCCGTCTCTCCCTCCCTCCCTCCCCTCCTTCCCTCCCACACACACAATGCACAGACAACTAACACACACACATCACGCACAGACAACTAACATACACACATACACACACACACTCACAACATAGTTAGGATGGGGTAAAAGCCCAAAGGGTAGGATGGGGGCTGAAGCCCAAAATGTAATGCCTGGACTGTTTTTTTCGCCAATAGTTATTAGTTTGCAGGATCTAGTTAATTTTTTTTTTTTTTTTCATTTCACAGTCACTAAAACAAGTGGTAGTGTAACTAGTGTTAAAGAAGGAACTGCAGATGCTGAAGAATCGAGGGTACACAAAAGGCTGGAGAAACTCAGTGGGTGCAGCAGCATCTAAGGAGCGAAGGAGATAGGCGACGTTTCAGGTCGAGACCTTTCTTCAGACTCTGACTTCTTCAGAGTCTGAAGAAGGGTCTGACTTCTTCGGAGTCTGAAAAAGGGTCTTGACCCGAAACGTCGCCTATCTCCTTCGCTCCTTAGATGATGCTGCACCCGTTGAGTTTCTCCAGCCTTTTGTGTACCCTGTTATTGTAACTATGTACTTTTCAAAGGTGATCTACACATTTTGTTTGTTACTTGTAGGCTTACATGTATGCAATTTTATATTAAAATGTAGCTTAGATCTGTTTGGTCCATTAACTCACAGGCACTTTTGAAGCGTGCATTTTGATTGTTCATTTTACCATAGAGATATGGAGTTTATAATATGCTTTATTTGTATTTCTATGATTCTACAGACCTTGGCTGGGAACCTAGGGCTCACCAAAAATGTTCCCAATTGGGCCCCGCACCTCCTAAGGTCGGCCCTCATGTTGGCATTATGAGGTGTCCTAAAAAGGTGGAACTGTGTTATCTTAAAAGGCACAAGGTGCTGGAGTAACTCAGTGAGTCAGGCAGCATATCTGGAGAGGACGATTCAGCAATGTTTCAGGTTGGGACACTTCTTCAGACATTGCAATGTTGGGGAGGGGAGCTGAAAGAGAGCTGTTGGCATGACAAAACCTGGCAAGTGATAGGTGGTTACAGGTAAGGGGGGTTTGATAGGCAGATGGTTCGATAGGGGCCAAAGAATTAAAGACAAAAGGTAGTGAGATAAGGCCTTGGCAGAATGAGCACATCAGGTCGGTGAAACAGTCGCATTGTTTCCGCTTAGTCTCATCGAAGTAAAGGAGCCCATATCAGGAGCACTGATAGCGGTAAATGAAGTTAGAGGAGGTATATGTGAACCTTTACCACACCTGGAAGGGCTGCTGTGTTCCCTGAATGAATGTGAAAGAGCAGGTGGTTTGGTGGAAAGGGATGTCTGAATCAAGGGGTGGTGGAGTAGGCACGTGCCGTCAGGGTAGGCAAGGTAGGCACTGCCTACCCTGACTAAAATTATAAAATGATAATTAGTAAATATAAATAGTAAAGTCACGGGAGAATTATGCCTACCTAAGAGATCGATCTGTGCAGCTGATGTGCCGTCGACACTGCTTCAAGCCGTCAATGACAAGGGGAGCTGAAGGCAGCTGAAATTCTGCTTTTACAACATGGACTGCGTACTGTGCATGCGCAGCAGCCTACTGTGTTGTGCAGCGCAAGTTTCTTGGTGGGTTTTTCAAACATGGATTGTCATTATCTTAAGAAACAAAGAGAGAAGAATGGAGTTCGTGAACAAATAATGTAATCCTTGAGCTATCCCCAACCCCCTCCTCCTCAATGCTCCTGCCCTCCCCGCAACTTTACCCCTGGCCAGACTCCCCACACGCTGTGAAAGGAACTCTCCCCCAATTGGTCCCTTGAACTAGTATTATCATTCAATAAGATCACAACTGATTCAACTTGTCCCGGTATGCTCCTGTTTTTCCCACCATCTCTCCACCTGCCATCACCCTCCACCCCCATCCATTCAGTAATTCAGAATGAAGGAGATTTGGAAGCCTTGGGCAAATTGAATTGTTACTTTCTTTATTTTTATGTTTTATTTTTAAGGATAGGAGAACAATCTGCGCATGCACAGTTTAACATTCTTTTTAAAGCCGACTGACTGCCTACCCTGAGTAATTACTCACGGCATGTGTCTGTGGTGGATGGAGCGATCATTTTGGAAAGTGGGAAAGATGGAGATGGGAAAATGTGCTGGGTGGTGGGATCACATTGAAGGTGGTGGAAAATGTTGGTGAATAAAATATTGGAAACAAAGGCTGGTAAGAGTGAAAGATGAGGACCAGGAGAACTAGGGGAGGGAGAGTGAGAGCTGAATCACAGGATACAGAGGAGACATGGGTGAGGGATCCAACTATGACAGCAGGGGGAAAACCATGCTTAATAAAGAAAGAGGAGACATTGGATGACGCAGAGTGAAAAGCCTCATCTTTGGAGTTGGAGAAATTGAAAGTAGGGGATGGCATCTTCGCAAGAGGCAGGGTGGCAGATGCTGAATTTTAATCTGGTGTTACATGGTTTGAAACCTTTCTATCTTCCGCTTGACAGGAGATGTGAGAAGATAAAATTGCTGGGGTGTGGGTCATCCTTGATTATGTTGGCTGCTTTCCCAAGGCAGCATGAAGTATAGATGATGGAAGAAGAGGCTGCTTTGTGTGATGGACTGGGCCGTGTCCACAAGTCTATGCAATTTATTACGGTCTTGAACAAAGCAATTGCCATACCAAGCTCTGATGCATCTAGATAGGATGCCTCCTACAATGCATCAGCAGAAATTGATGAGTCATTGGAAGCATACAGAATTCCTTTAACTCCTGAGGAAGTATAGGCATTGATGTGCTTACTTGGCCTTGTCCTATATCCTCAAACAATCCATTACTGGGATTATTCATGTTCATTAGCTCCATGGAGAATGAACCTACTATTCCCACTCAGGGTGATAGATTTCATTCTCCTAAACTTGACACTTTTTTAGCTGCTCCTTGAGATCAGCTTCAGTGGTACATAATGATGTGCATTATTTGGTTTAAATGTTAATTTTTTTTAATGTGTTTTCTTGCATTGTGGAAAATGAACTATGATGGTGAGTAACAGCGAGAAGGAATAGGGTGAGGAATCTTTGTGTGATATTTTGTACTATGGCAGTTGGATGAGTTGCTCAAGTTCAAGTTCAAGTCGTTGACCTATACCTTGAGAAGAAAGGGAGCATCTATGTTGATGACTCCTATGTTGCTCCACCTACAGCTCTTTCGCCACTTCCTCTTGTGCTTCGCAAGAACTGTGCCCTCAGGATGGCGATATTGTGCAGCATTCTGAAGAGAACCACAAATCCTGACACCTGCTGTCACAGGTTACTGTCGGGCTCCTCCCAATCAGTACAGGAAGCAGAATTATTGTAACCAAAAGACAATAGCTGCTATATTATATTTCACAGGACAGTGTTAAAATTGTATGCATGTTGTCCACCCGTTCATCAACTCTTATTTATTTTCACCTGGCAGTCGCCCTTTGGTTTACAGCAGGGGATCAAGATGAGAGGATCTTCAGACCATTGCACATTGAAGGCATTATGTTTGCTGCCAGGAAGCTCAAGCTTTGATCTGCATGACTCTGAGCCACCAGCAGGAGTTCACGGGATCCTGAACAGCAGCAATACATCTCTATGTTGAAATGTGGCATTCACAAAGATTTGGTACATGAAGTCAAAATGTTGTAATGTGCTTTCTCTGCCCAACACACTCTAGCAAGAAAGACAGAAGTGCACAACAGGTACACAACTGTAGCGCTCAACATTGCAACCCAAATTGTCATGGTAACCTTAACAATGCCTGCAGCAGATGGAAGATTTCGTAACTAAAGATCAGATATTAAGGTAGTGGTCTGCAAATTGTTTTCTGAAGACCCAGGGTGATGTTGTCAAGTCAAGGCACAGTGAGCTACAGGTACAATGAAAACACTGCTTGCAGCAACATCACAGCACATAGATTTAGACAATACACAATATAAATTATACATCAACTACACGTATACATCATAAATATAAATTATACATCAACTACACGTATACATCATAAATATAAATTATACATCAACTGACACAGTTTTCTCTCCCCATCTCTTTCTCCTCCTGACCAGCAACTTGTCCTGCTCTGCATGATCTCCTGCAGAATCATTATGCCACAGAAAGAGACACATATCAGCTCTCTGTAAGAAAATCCTAGTTATTCCCATTCTCCAGTGCTTACCCCAAAGTCTGCAATTCCTCCTTCCTCAAGTACCCACTTAATTCGCCTTTAGATGCAATCTGTTTTCACCATATTTACAGACAGAACATTTCAGATGATAAATAGTTGTTGCATGAAAAAGTTTATGTGGGAATCTTCTTCGAGTTACCTTAATTCTGTATCCTCCAGTCTCAACCCTTCTGCAAGTGGAAACAATTTATCTTTATTTATTTTGATGATTTAAACACATCTATCAAATTGTTTCTCATTCTTCTCATCCAGATCTAATGTCTAATCAATCCCTCAATCCTGAGATCATTCGAATGATTTTTTTCTACAATTTCTCTGGGGCCTTAACATTTTTTCTATAATGCAGTGGCCAGAATTAAATGTAATAATTGAGTTGGGGCTGAATAAGTATTTTCCAAAGGTCAACATAACCTTTTTGTTTTTGTTACTCTATTTTATTTTGCTTCAAAAGTCCGTACCTTCAAGGATCTGTGTTTCTGGATCTGTAGTATACAAGTTCCATGTGTTGAATTCTACCATTTACATTTGTTTTTCTTATTCTACCTACTAAAATATGTACCTTCAGAATTGTAGTCATATGTCCACATACTCCACCAGCCTATTCATCGATTCATAAATGTTGTTACTGTGCTTCTCACCATTTGCTACACACAAGGGGGATTGCCCATTATACACTAGTGCCCATGAGCAACTGATTTTTGATGAGCCTATAAAGTCAGGCCAAAGTTGTTCAGAAATTGGCACACATTCTATCCAACTTTGCAATCTTAAAGAACTCTATAAAGACACTTAATAATTGTTCCAGTTAAAATCAGTTAACAGTTACAAGTTAAAAGTTATAGGAGTGGGATTAGGCCATTCGGCCCACCAAGTCTACGTCATTCAATCATGGCTGGTCTCTGCTTCCTAATTCAATTTTCCTGCCTTCTCCCCGTAATCCTTGACACCCATTCTAATCAAGAATTGGTCTATCTCTGCCTTAAAAATATCGACTGACTTGACCTCCACAGCGCCCTGTGGCAATGAATTCCACAGAATAACTGCCCTCTGACTAAAGAAGTTCCCCCTCAATTCCTCCTTTAATTCTGAGACAATGACCTCTGGTCCTAGACTCTCCCACAAATGGAAACACCCTTTCCACATCTACTCTATCTATGCCTTTCATTATTCTGTAAGTTTCAATGAGATCCCCGCTCAACCTTCTAAACTCCAGCGAATAGAGGCCCTGTGCTGTCAAACACTCATGCTTTTGAGCAAGCATTCAATAGTATGTTAAGAGGGGATATAAGCTGACATAGTGAGTGCCAAGTAATATTATCGATGTAAAATCCTGTTTGCATGCTGATTTATGTCAATAGCAGCCTACATGCTTCAAACAACTATTAGCAATTAATTTGCCAATACAATATACATATTGTTTTCTTTTATTGATGGTTTGAGATTTTCAGAGTATTAATGGAATAAAAGAGGGGACAAAGATATTCCATAGGATGAAACCAAAGAGTGGAGAAATTTGGAGAACAATTGTGAATTTGGGATGAATTAGAGAAGTTATTTAAAATAAATCTTATTTGGGAAAGAGATGAAGATAAGACTGCAGAATTTGTAATTATTAAGTGGTATTTTATAGTCATCATAAAATCATAACTATGATCTAATGGTACTTATCACTCAATAGTCTGCTCACTCATACCCACGATCATTTTATTCCAGACCTTACTACAACTTTGGTTCTAGTGCTCACAACAGAGCTAAGGTGAGATGAGATTGAAGTCTTAGAATCAAATTAGCACTTAGTTGCATCATAATAAAACTAAAGTCAAAGTAAGGAAAAACCTCTCCACACATTGGAATGATTCTGAAGTGATACCAAAATTAATAGAGTTGTAGACAGGGAGGAAGGTTGTCAAAGTATCCAGTACAATATACATCAGTTACAGAAACAGTAGGGAAAATGACAGATCGAGTTTAATCCAAAAAAAGTGTGATGTGTTGCACTTTGAGAGGTCAAATGTAAAGGGAAACAGTTAATGGCAACACCCTAAACGGCATTGATGTATATTGCAAACCAAGTCCACAGTTCCCTGAAAGTGGCAACCTAAGCTCAAAGCTGCTTGAATTAGAAGGTATTAATTCTAAGGGGAGGGTGGACAAACATTGAAACGTTGAAACATTGAAAATAGGTGTAGGAGTAGGCCATTCAGCCATTCGAGCCTGGACCACCATTCAATATGATCATGGCTGATCATCCAACTCAGTATCCTGTACCTGCCTTCTCTCCATACCCCCTGATCCCTCTAGCCACAAGGGCCACATCTAACTCCCTCTTAAATAGAGCCAATGAACTGGCCTCAACTACCTTCTGTGGCAGAGAATTCCAGAGACTCACCACTCTCTGTGTGAAAAATGTTTTTCTCATCTTGGTCCTAAAAGATTTCCCCCTTATCCTTAAACTGTGACCCCTTGTTCTGGACTTCCCCAACATCGGGAACAATCTTCCTGTATCTAGCCTGTCCAACCCCTTAAGAATTTTGTACGTTTCTATAAGATCCCCCCTCAATCTTCTAAATTCTAGCGAGTACAAGCCGAGTCTATCCAGTCTTTCTTAATATGAAAGTCCTGACATCCCAGCACTTTCATATTAAATTGTTTTAAATCCAGGCTCTGCTGGATTTAAAACACCGCGGAGCCTGGGATTCAAGATCGCCAGAGTCGGAGCTCCAAACCAGCGCGGCCATGAGGACTTCGGGTGCCGCGGTGTCCGGGGAGGAAGTGGCCGCTCCAGCCATCACCAAGCCGCTGAGGACTTTTCACCTGACGCCGGTGTTCTATCTTCACGACAGGTGGGCCTATAACATCGGGCCGCCGTTGCGGCGACTGGCTGCGGAGGCCTCAAACAGGCCCCGTCCTCGGGTGGTCTAGGAGGAGGAGGAGGACTGGACTTTTTGGTGCCTTCCCTCGCAGTGGAAAGTGTTGATTCTGCTGTGGGGGGATGTTCATGTTTAATCCTATGGTGTATTGTGTCTTTTTTCTTCTTTTTTTATTTTTCTGGATGTATGGTAATCTAATTTTTTCTCTCTGTAAAACACTTTGGCTTCAACATGATTTGATTTAAAAGTACTATATAAATAAAAATTACTTACTTACTTACTGTACAACTGCCGTAGAACTCCCTGCACCTATACTCAAATCCTTTTGCTATGAATGCTAACATATCATGCGCTTTCTTCACTGCCTGCTGCACCTGCATGCCTATTTTCAATGACTGGTGTACCATGACAACCAGGTCTCGTTGCATCTCCCCTTTTCCTAACCGGCCACCATTCAGATAATAGTCTACTTTCCTGTTTTTGCCACCAAAGTGTAATGTAACCCCTTTTTAAAAAGTGGGTTACATTAGCTACCCTCCAATTCTCAGGAACTACTCCAGAATCTAAAGAGGTTTGAAAAATTATCCCTAATGCATCCACTATTTCTGGGGCTACTTCCTTAAGTACTCTGGGATGCAGCCTATCTGGCCCTGGGGATTTATCGGCCTTTAATCCATTCAATTTACCTAACACCACTTTCCGGCTAACCTGGATTTCACTCAGTTCCTCCATCTCATTTGACCCCCGGTCCCTTGCTATTTCCGGCAAATTATTTATGTCTTCCTTAGTGAAGACAGAACCAAAGTAGTTATTCAATTGGTCTTTCATTTCCTTGCTCCCCATGATCAATTCACCTCTTTCTGACTGCAAGGGACCTACATTTGTTTTAACTAATCTTTTTCTCTTCACATATCTATAAAAACTTTTGCAATCAGCATTTATGTTCCCTGCCAGTTTCCTTTCATAATCTATTTTCCCTTTCCTAATTAAGCTCTTTGTCCTCCTCTGCTGGACTGAATTTCTCCCAGTCCTCTGGTAGGCTACTTTTTCTGGCTAATTTGTATACTACTGTTTAGATACTATCCCTGATTTCCCTTGTTATCCACGGATGCACTACCTTCCCTGATTTATTATTTTCCCAAACTGGGATGAACAATTGTTGTGGTTCATCCATGCAATCATTAAATGCCCTCCATTGCACATCCACCATCAACCCTTTAAGAATCAATTGCCAGTCTATCTTGGCCAATTCACGTCTCTTACCCTCAAAGTTACCCTTCTTTAAGTTCAAAACCCTTGTTTCGGAATTAATTATGTCACTCTCCATCCTAATGAAGAACTCAACCATATTATGGTGACTCTTGCCCAAGGGGCCACGTACAACAAGACTGCTAACTAACCCTTCCTCATTACTCAATACCCAGTCCAGAATAGCCTGCTCTCTCGTTGGTTCATCTACATGTTGGTTTAGAAAACTATCCCGCATATATTCCAAGAAATCCTCTTCCTCAGCACCCCTGTCAATTTGATTCACCCAATCTATATGTAGATTGAAGTCACCCATTATAACTGTTTTACCTTTGTTGCACGCATTTCTAATTTCCTGTTTGATGCCATCCCCAAATCCACAACTACTGTTAGATGGCCTGTACACAACTCCCACTAGCGTTTTCTGCCCCTTAGTGTTTCGCAGCTCTACGCATATCGATTCCACATCCTCCAAGCTAATGTCCTTCCTTTCTATTGCGTTAATCTCCTCTCTAACCAGCAACGCCACCCAACCTCCTTTTCCTTTCTGTCTATCCCTCCTGAATATTGAATATCCCTGGATGTTCAGCTCCCAGCCTTGGTCACCCTGGAGCCATGTCTCTGTGATCCCATCTATATCATAGTCATTAATAGCTATCTGCACATTCAACTCATCCACCTTATTACGAATGCTCCTTGCATTGAGACACAAAGCCTTCAGGCTTGTTTTTACAATATTCTTACCCCTTATACAATTATGTTGAAAAGTGGCCCTTTTTGATTTTTGCCCTGGATTTGTCTGCCTGCCACTTTTACTTTTCACCTTGCTAACAATTGCTTCCACCCTCATTTTACACCTCTCTGTCTCTCTGCGCACACATTTAAGAACCACCTCTTATTCTCTGTTTATTATTTTTTTCTTCTTTCCCCCATACATGTTGGTCTGATTGCTTCCCTTCTCTGCCTCCTGCCTCACACACTGTCTACTAGCTTTCTCTATTTGAGTCCCTCCCGCCAACCGTTCTAGTTTAAAGTCTTCCCTGTAACCTTTGCAAATCTCCCTGCCAGGATATTGGTTCCCCTCGGGTTCAAGTGCAACCCGTCCTTTTTGTACTGGTCACACTTTCCCCAAAAGAGGTCCCAATGGTCCAGAAACTTGAATCCCTGCCCTCTGCACTAGTCCTTCAGCCACGCATTTATCCTCCACCTCGCTCCATTCCTACTCTCACTGTCGCGTGGCACAGGCAGTAATCCTGAGATTGTTACGTTTGTGGTCCTTCTCCTTAACTCTCCTCCTAACTCCCTAAATTCTCCTTTCAGGATCTCTTCTCTTTTTTTACCTATGTCATTGGTACCTATATGTACCACAACCTCGGGCTCCTCTCCCTCCCATTTCAGGATATCTCGGTCACGTTCAGACACATCCCAGACCCTGGCACCAGGGAGGCAAACTACCATCCGGGTCTCCTGACTGCGTCCACAGATTCACCCATCTGACCCCCTAACTATTGAGTCCCCTATTACTACTGCCCTCCTCTTCTTTTCCTTACCCTTCTGAGCAACAGGGCCGGTCTCCGTACCGGAGGTCCGGACGCTATTGCTCCCCCAGGTAGGCTGTGCCCCCCAACAGTATTCAAACAGGAGTACTTATTGCCAAGGTGTACAGCCACCGGGGTTCTCTTTAGTCCCTGCCTCTGCCCCTTGCCCCTCCTAACCGTGACCCACTTGTCTGCCTCTTGTAGTTTTGGAGTGACCACCTCTCTGTAACTCCTGTCTATGACCTCCTCGCTCTCCCTGACCAGACGGAGGTCATTGAGCTGCTGCTCCAGGTTCCTAATACGGTCTCTTAGGAGTCCCATCTCGATGCACCTGGCGCAGATATGGACGCCTGGAGGGCTATCAGACTCCATGACCTCCCACATCTGACATCCAGAACAGTAAACTGCCCTGGCTCTCATACTCCCCCTTACCCTGGCTACAATACAAAGTACAATACAATACAATACAAAGTGCTGGAAGAAATCAGCAGGGATCTGACTCCCAATCAGCTGCTTTCTCTAGTCCGCTTCCACCAATCTGCAGCTTCCTCAAGCCCATTTGTTTTGAACTGTGACCTGCGAATGGAACGTTACAGATTTGGGTTCTCCTCCCACTGCAACCGCTCCTGGGCCTCTGAGAATCAAAGCCCCGCGATCCGGTTTTGTACTTACCGGCTGGACGTTACACCTCCCACTACAACGACTCCTGGGCCTCTGTGAATCGAAGCCCCGCGATCGGGTTTTGTACTCACCGCCCGGACGTTACTCCTCCCACTACAACCGCTCCTGGGCCTCATTGATTTTTTTTGTCTCTGAAGTGTTGGAGGTTGTGGGGACACCTGATAGAAGTTTGTAAAATTATGAGAGACATAGATAGTGTAGACAGTTGAAACCTTTTGCCAGGGTGAAAATATAAAAAACTAGAGGGATAGCTTTAAGGTGAGAGGGACAAAGTTTAAAGGAGCTGTGCAGGAAATAATTTTCATGCAAATTGTTGAATGCCTGGAAGGCAATACCGGTGATGGTGGTAGGCGATGTCCTTATTTGCAGACCACAATCAGTATTAAATTAACAACAACACCTTTAAAAAGATCCACACCACCCTGGTCATACTCCCATTTCGCATCTACCATAGTGAAGAAGCTGCAGGAGGTTGTAAACTGTGACCACAGTTTCAAGCAAAGCTTCTTCCCAGCAACCATTAAGCTCTTGATCACACCACAACACTAAGGTCAACAACTATAATCTTCTTTGGACTGTATCTTTGACCAATTATTATTGTCATTATTACTCTATTATTGTTAGTTTTTTTGTGTATACATACAGTGGCTTGCAAAAGTATTCATACACCTTGAACTTTTCCACATTTTGTCACATTACAACCACAAATGTAAATGTATTTTATTGGGATTTTATGTGATAGACCAACACAAAGTGGTGCATAATTGTGAAGAGGAAGGAAAATGATACATGGTTTCCAAATTTTATTACAAATAAAAAACCGAAAAGTGTGGCGTGCAAAAGTATTCATCCCCCCCTGAGTCAATACTTTGTAGAACCACCTTTCGCTGCAATTACAGCTGCAAGTCTTTTGGGGTATGTCTCTACCAGCTTTGCACATCTAGAGACTGATATATTTGCCCATTCTTCTTTGCAAAATAGCTCAAGCTCAGTCAGATTGGATGGAGACCATCTGTGCACAGCAATTTTCAAGTCTTGCCAAAGATTCTCAATTGGATTTAGCTCTGGACTTTGACTGGGTAATTCTAACACATGAATATGCTTTGATCTAAACCATTCCATTGTAGCCTGGCGGTATGTTTAGGGTCGTTGTCCTGCTGGAAGGTGAACCCCGCCCCAGTCTCAAGTCTTTTGCAGACTCTAACAGGTTTTCTTCCAAGATTGCCCTGTATTTGGCGCCATCCATCTCCACATGTTTGCTGTGTCCCCCACATGACTTGTGGCAAACTGCAAACGGGACTTCTTATGGCTTTGTTTCAACAATGGCTTTCTTCTTGCCACTCTTCCATAAAGGCCTGATTTGTGGAGTGTATGACTAATAGTTGTCCTGTGGACAGATTCTCCCACCTGAGCTGTGGATCCCTGCAGCTCCTCCAGAGTTACCATAGGCCTCTTGACTGCTTTTCTGATCAATGCTCTCCTTGCCCGGCCTGTCAGTTTAGGTGGATGGCCATGTCTTAGTAGGTTTGCAGTTGTGCCATACTCTTTCCATTTTCAGATGATGGATTGAACAGTGCTCCATGAGATGTTCAAAGCTTGGGATTTTTTTTATAACCTAACCCTGCTTTAAACTTCCCCATAACTTTATCCCTGACCTGTCTAGTGTGTTCCTTGGGCTTCATGATGCTGTTTGTTCACTAATGTTCTCCAACAAACCTCTGAGGCCTTCACAGAACAGCTGCATTTATACTGAAATTAGATTACACACAAGTGGACTCTATTTTCTAATTAGGTGACTTCTGAAGGCAATTGGTTGCACTGGATTTTATTTAGGGGTATCAGAGTAAAGGGGGCTGAATACCTTTGCACGCCACATTTTCAGTTTTTTATTTGTAAAAAAAATTGAAAACCATGTATAATTTTCCTTCCACTTCACAATTATACACCACTTTGTGTTGGTCTATCACATAAAATCCCAATAAAATACATTTACGTTTGTGGTTGTAATGTGACAAAATGTGGAAAAGTTCAAGGGGTATGAATACTTTTGCAAGCCACTGTATGTGTGTGTGTGTATAAATGATCTATATATGTGTATTTGTGCATATATATATACACTGAACTTTTTTTTCTCTCTCGTTTGTTATATTGTTTCCAATGTACTACAGTAAGTTTACCTATTTTGTTATGCTGCTGCGAGTAAAGACATCTGACAATAAAACACTCTTGACGCGTTGGTTGTACTATGGACATCAGTTTCTTGTAGTATCATGGTCACCTAGTATTGCTGTTATTAATTTATTGGATTTTTAATCATTACATATTATCTGTATGTTATTGTATTTATGGACCTGTTAAGCTGCAACAAGTTCCATTGTTGGTACAAATGACAATTAAATACCCTTGACTCTGAACTCTTAACTCTTGAGATGAGATGGGAGAGATTTAAGAGCGACCTCAGAGGTCCCAAAGGAGAGTCCATATTTGGAATGAGCTGATAGAGGAAGCTGCAGAAGTGGAGGCAGATTGATGGTCGATATTTTGCATCTAGACTCCCTCCAATCTTCCAAGTGAAACATGTTTTCCTCAATTTCCATTTAATCTTTCAACCAATTACTTTAAATCTATGCATGTTGTGTTTTGTCACCTCTCTCTGAGAGTAATGGGAGCTTCCTGTTTACCCTATTCAAGCTTCTCAGAATTTTATATAGCCAATCATTCTCCTTCAATCAAAGAAAACAACCAGACTAATGTGTTGAAGCTTTCTATCTGCTCAATAACATTAAGGTCCATAGTAGATGTAGCCATATTTCAGCACACCAAAACTGGAATTGAGGACTAACAATGCTTAACTATAATTCTCCAAAGCTGACAACATCTTCGTAAACCTGCTCTGCCCCATTTCTTCTCCTCTCGCATCCATTAATTAGAATGGTCTTCACTGCTCTAAATATGGTCTAGCTGGTGTTTGATACTGTTTAAGTACGAATTCAAACTCCACTGAGGTGTAAGGTAAGGTTTCAGATGGCATATCGCGAAGAGTAGCAACAGTTTGGGCCAGAGGCAACCCAGGAGCACTGGCAGAGTGCCACCGATGAGATCACGATTGCTGTTATGGCGAAAGAGGACAGCTGATTCGTACTCTTTAAAACAACTGCCAGTAGGCATCTTACCAATCCTCATCCTTTGGAAGGTAATGTGCAGAACACTTCTAAGCACCAGTATCCGGCAACATTGTGACAATTGTCTACTGACTGGAAATTGAAAATCCAGTTTTGGTGTGTTGAAATATGGCTACATCTACTATTAATGCCCACAAAGGTCCCTCACAAATATTATGAAATTAACCTTAATCTATTTTGAATTGGCTTTCAATGGTGCCTGGAATACACTGCTGGGGATGGTGGTGGTGGCAGATATTATAGTGGCATTTAAGAGATCTTGTATTAGGCACATAGATATGCAGGGAAAGGAAGGATATACAGTAGAGTATAGTCAGTGATACTGTGATACAGTGTGGAAACAGGCCCCTCAGCCCAACTCGCCCACACCAGCCTACATGTCCCAGCTACACAAGTCTCACCTGCCCGTGTTTGTTCCATATACTCCAAACCTGTTATATCCATGTACCTGTCTAACTGTTTCATAAATGTTGGGATAGTCCCTGCCTCAACTACCTCCTATGACAGCTTGTTCCATACACCCGCCACCCTTTGTGTGAAAAAGTGAGCCCTCAGATTCCTATTAAATCTTTTTCCCTTCACCTTAAACCTATGTCCTCTGCTCCTTGATTCACCTACTCCGGGCAAGCGACTTTGTGTATCCACCCAATCTATACCTTTAATGGTTGTATACACATCTATAAGATCACCTCGCTTCCTCCTGCGCTCCAAAGAATAGAGTCCTAGCCTACTCAACCTTTCCCTATAGCTCAGACCCTCTAGTCCTGGCAACAGCCTCATAAATCGTCTTTGTACCCTTTCCAGCTTGACCACATCTTTCCTATAAAATGGTGCCCAGAACTTAACACTATACTGCGGCCTCACCAATGTCTTATACAACTGCAGCATGACCTCCCAACTTCTATACTAAATACTCTGACTGATGAAGACCAATGTGCCAAAAGCCTTTTTGACCACCCTATCTACCTGCGACTCCACCTTCAAGGAACCATGCACCTAAACTAAATTCCTCTGCTCTACAATACTCCCCAGAGGCCTACCATTCACTGTATAGGTCTTGCCCATGTTAGGCTTCCCAAAATGCAATGCCTCACATTTCTGTACTAATTCCTCCAACCGTTCCTCAGACCACCTGGCCAATCGATCAATATCCTGCGGCAATTTTTCACAACCACCTATTTTTGTATCATCTGCAAACTTGCTAATCTTGCCATGTATGTTCTCATCCAAATCATTGATATAGATGACAAACAGTAACGGGCCCAGCACCGGACCCTGAAGCACACCACTAGTCACAGGCTGAGAAGCAACCATCCACCATCACGCTCTGCTTCCTTCCATGAAGCCAATTTGCTATCCATTCAGCTATCCCTCCTTGGATCCTATGCAATCTAACTTCCAAAGCAGCCTACCATGCTGAACCTTGCCGAATGCCTTACTGAAATCTATGTATAGAACATCTACAGTTCTGCCTCATCGACCTTTTTGGTCACGTCTTCAAAAAACTCATCAGGTTTGTGGGACATGGCCGCCCATGTACAAAACCATGATGACTATCCCTAATCAGCCCTTGACGTCCAGATGTTAAGCTCACTAGTCTGTAGTTCCCAACATTTTCCCTGCAGCCCTTCTTGAATAGAGGTGCAATATTTGCCACCCTCCAGTCTTCCGGCACATCTCGTGTATTTAAAGATGACTCATGAATTTCAACCAGGGCTCCCGCAATTTTGTCTGTAGTTTCCCACAATGTCCTTGGATATTTCTGATCAGGCCCTGGAGATTTATCTACCTTCATACACGATAATCTGCCATATGGATTATGTGCAGGCAGATAAGAGTTGGTCTTGACAAACAAGCCTCCTCATTCCCTCTAGGCCCTGGTCAAATTTCCTGTGAAAAGGGAAGGGAGGGCAAGTGGAATGTAGAGTCAGACCGTATAGAAGTAAAATTAGGAATGGTGGGCTCTGCAATTTTCACAACTAATTTTATCACTCACATCCATGTTGAAATGTTGTTGCCAGAGTGCCTTGTGTAATATTGGCATTGTCTGACACTCACTACAGTGTCACTTTAAAGTGTCCTTTCTAGCATTGTGAAATTTCTTGCCCACTTTATAATATTTTATATTATCTAACAATTTTTTTCAGTGGATTATATGTTCCCTGTTTTTTTTTTTGCTGTGCAGTTCGAGTTTCCCCAAACACTTTTTTTGCAGTTCTATTAGAAAGGAGCATAAAAACCATTTTAAAGAAGGGCTTTGATGATACATCGCTTGATCCGACCTTCACCAATGCAAATGCCGTCCGAACTCCTGCTAACTTTCAGTATTTTCTACTTTTGATTCATATTTTTAGTATGTCTTGTGCTTTTGTAAATAATGCTTCAACTGAACAAAACAGAATTAAAAGGGAAAAATACTTGTGATTTAAGTTTGTTTAATAAATTATGGTAAATTTGTATGTTTGCAAGCTCTGTATGATGTTGTAAATCATATTTTACTCGTTCCACTTTGCCTTTCAAATACTTTCAAAACAAGATGCATAACTTAACAGAGTAATTCTTCAACTATTTACTTATCAAAATTGATGTGAATTGTGGATTGGAATGATATTAATAATAAGGATTTATTTTAAATAATGATAACAGTTTCTAATAATAGAGCTGAACCACATGAACATTTGTACATTATTCACCTCATGACATTATATTTGTTTTTATCCTATCAATTATTTTGCTAAATCCAGTGAAATATCTTTTTGTAATAGTTCAAATTGTAAAACTGAATAGAGGAATGGTTATTCGGGGAGTGTTACAGTTTGCTTCCTCTTGACTTAGTTTATCGTTATTACAGCAACGTTGAATGGCTGCACAAACAAGGTGGCCCCTGTCACGTGAAATGCTTGAAAAAGGTCCAAGGAAACCAAGAAAACTTAACAGTTACATCTTTTAATAAAAACATTTTTTTATTTAGGAAAGCTGATCTTATAAGCACCACAATCTTTCTGTCATATTGTGCATGTTTTAATGCTGGGCGACAGATAAGATCAGAGTCAAAATATTTTAGAAGTCTCGGAAGATAACTGCAGATTAATGAGTCCAAAGGGTGGGAGTTGTTTTGGAGTTTTTGACCATGACATTTATATAAATCTCACACAGATAAACTTCATCATGTTAAATTGCAAACTATTAAAATAAATCCCAACAATCATTTGTTTCTTATTAAGAAGGTCAAATTGTTTTTTTTCTTAAATTATAACTTGTAAGATGACTAGAAACAATAGATGTCAATGTTCTATTACTAAGCTCTCAAGGTCCTAGACATTAACTGGATACTTCTTGCTTCAGGGAATTTTTAAGCTCTCCTTGATTAATGTTTAAAATCCCCACTGATATATTTGGCAAAAGAAACAAGCTTTCTCTTCCATTTCTTTTTGCCTTTCGATCCTTTAATAACAACTGCTGTAATACGGTTATGAGGAGTGACATTTAAATCAGTTGTTTATATTTTATTTCAGCAGGAATGGAAATTTTCTTTTGATGTATGTAATTGCTTCCTTTCAGCAGTTTTAAGAGGAAGGAAGTTGTTCTTGATTTGAAAGATTGACATAAATAATCTGCACAACCTTAGTAAATAGCTTTAAAGCTTCTTAACATAAACATTTACTATGCTAGGCACAGAAATGTGAAATGGCAATCATAAAAGTTTATTTTACAACCTCTTTTTGTTATAATGATTCAAACAGCACTTACCATATTAGGCACTGAAGATAAATCTGATACTATGTTGCTTGAAAACTTTGAGCATAAAAAAAATGTTTGTGATTCTATTTGCATTCCGAGAAGTACTGCAGCTAGGATTGTTAGAAAGCATAAACTACTGTTTTGTTTTTTTCACACATTCTTTTGAACAATGCCATTCCAAACGGGAACTCCTACTTCACAAATCAAGTTAGGCTATCAGCTGTCACCCAGCTGCGAAATGGTCAGCTTTATTTTGGCCGATAGATACATTGAGTAAAATCTAGGGTAAAGAGAAATCAAAGTTGTTCTTGAGCAGGAACAAACTGTAATTAAAAACTGCATCATTCATGTCTACTTCCTTAGAATATATTTGCTGTATGTTTAAAGAACAGGAAAGTGCAACTAAACGAGGAGCGGAAAATATTAGATTCAGACTGATCTTATTTTATTGGTTACATAGAACAATATCTCGCTGCTTAAATAATTTACAGATTGCACATTATGACTCAAGGAGTGAAATGGTTCTATTTCAACATTAAGTATACATTCTAGTTGACTGGCCTTTATAATGATGTACAATCAGAGTTATATCCCTAGTTATATCCTTATATCCTATAATCCTTAAGCGGTTAGCTATCATAAACCTTTTAAAATATTGAATTAAACAGTCACTTTTTCAAAATTCTGAGTTCCTCTATGAAGTTGGAAGTTATTGTAGGGAATGTTTTAATTGAGAATTTTGTGCAAGTGCACAATCAAGAAACAGTAAAATATCTAATCAGATGCTAATGGCTGATCAGTTATGGTAATAGCTAAATTATATCAATATTCTTAACATCTAAAACTGCACAATAATAAGATTTGCTGCACTATTGATTGGGTAAATTATATTAATTAACTTGACAGATGCGAATAAAGTATTAAAATAAACGACCCCTTACCAAGCATTGTTTTTGTTACCTTCACTCCAAAGGGATATAATTTACCATGGTTCAGCCACAGGTTGTAATCATAGAGTCTGAGAAGAAAACATATTTTACTGTTCAAGCTCTCAAGTGGGAGATGCTGAGGCATAAAACAGAAATATTGTGGCCATTCTCTTAGCTTTGTTTGATTTCAAAAAATGAGAAACATGTGGGACAATTTAATACCCCTTCCCATTGGTAACATTGGTCGCCTGAAGTGACAATGCTCAATCTCTGGTACCACGTAATTTGTGACCATGTTCGTCACACTTCTAATATTTATCAGTTTTTGTAATGATGCGATAAAAATGTTGGTTATTCTGCATTTTGGCATCTCAATAGGACATTTTGAAACAATTTCTAGCAATGTTCTAATTAGCAGAACAGATGCCTTTTAAAATGTCCTTCTGCCATTGAATCAATTTAATTGTAAGACTTCATCTAAATAATGAAATGGAGGAATGTGTGGCATTCTTTTGAGAAGTTATATAAAGCATTGATTGATTGTCCCCAGGTATGTGAGACACAATGGTTATGATCCTTAAGGCCATTGCAGCACAGATCCTGGCAACTATCTTTGGCAAAAAAACAAAGAACGGAACCGTGCAGCAGAGGAACAGGTGCTTCGGCCCACAATGACTGTCCTGAACATGATGCCAAGATAAACTAATCTCCTCTGCCTGCACATGATCCATACCCCTCCATTCCCCGCATATCCAGGTGCCTATCTAAAAGCGTCTTAAACACCACTACCATTTCAGTCTCCACCTCAATCCCTGGCAGTGCATTCCAGGCAACTTCTGTATAAAAATGTATTCAACAAGAGTTCAAGAGTTCAAGAGAGTTTTATTGTCATGTGTCCCTGATAGGACAATGCTTGCTTTGCTTTAGCACACCAGAACATAGTAAGCACAAATACTTAACAGATCAGAGTGTCCATATACCATTGCATAAATATATACACACATGAATAATTAAACTAATAAAGTGCAAATAAACGGATTATTGACTATTAATGTTCAGAGTTTTGTCCGAGTCGAGTTTAATAGCCTGATGGGTGTGGGGAACAAGCTGTTCCTGAACCTGGTCGTTGCAGTCTTCAGGCTCCTGTACCTTCTACCTGAAGGTAGTGGGGAGATGAGTGTATGGCTTGAAGGTGTGGGTCCTTGATGATGCTGCCTGCATTTTTGAGGCAGCGACTGTGATAGATCCTCTCAATGGACGGGAGGTCAGAGCCGATGATGGACTAGGCAGTGTTTACCACTTTTTGTAGTCTTTTCCGCTCCAGGGTGCTCAAGTTTCCAAACCAAGCCACGATGTAACCAGTCAGCATGCTGTCTACTGTGCACCTGTTGAAGTTAGAGAGAGTCCTCCTTGACATACCAACTCTCCATAGCCTTCTCAGGAAGTAGAGGGTTCTGAATAACTGTTTCTATTAAATTTCTCATCGGCCTCCACTGCTCCTGAGAAAACGATCCAAGTTTGTCAAACCTCTCTTTACGGCTAATATCCTCTAATTCAGGCAACATTCTAGTAAACCTCTGCTGCTTCTCCTCCAAACCCTCTACATCCTTCCTGTAGTAGGACAACGAGAGGTGCACACAACATTCCTAGTTTCACATTTCACATTTGATTTCTGTCTCTCCCCAATGTCTTGCTATGTGCAACACCTTTGGTTGAGTAACCATGTTTCAAAATCTTCATTGACTCATCCCTACACTGAACTATTAAAGGAATCATAACATTCGACACTCTAAAGGACACATGTTAGAGAAATGTCCTTCCTAGCTTTTATAATTCACTTTTCCAACACACTCCTGTTTTATCTGGACTTTCTTTTTCCTTTCATTGAGACCAAAATAAAAATACAAGTAAGAACTAATATATCTTTTTGTTGAATGCCCAGCATTTCTTAATCTGTGGAAAACAGCTGAGATTCCGCCATGATGCAGCACTTTTCAGGAGTCCGAGTCCGAGTTTCAGTCCCGAAGTCAGAGGCCAGAATCCCAAAGCCCGAGGTCGCCTAAGGAGGCCCCCAAGGACAAAGAGGGACCTGGCATGGGTGGGGTGTCGAGAACTAAGGAGGGGTGAGGGGGGACCATTGGGGCATAAAAAGGGGTATTATGTCATTTTGTCGACGCCCTTTAAGTGGTGATTCTTGGTATGCCTAGATGTGCAAAACAAAGCATCTCACTGTGATTTGTCACATATGACAATAAATATATTTAATCTAATCTAATCTTTTGTAAAGTTCCCCATATATTTTCAAAATATTTTTGAAGGCATTTGTCTTTCTAAGAGAGCCCATGAAGCCATTTGAACTCCTGAGAAAACTGGGTGTGCCGTTGTTAACTCATCTCCCTGTTATGGAAATCAAAGGTAGCAAATTGTTTATTAATATTTTTGAATGGCAAAGTTGCCACAGAATCCACTGATTTAATTTATCTGGTTGGAATATTTATAGTGATAATGTTGACAGAATGTTCCACCGTAATGGTAATTCCGTGGGAATGTGACAGGCCAGATACAAATAAGGTTTGAATCATACCATGCAGCAAAGTCTGATTAATCACAACTGAATGCAGGTATAACAGCTTATGTATTCTGATTATGTAAAGTAGTAACCCGAGTTTAAATTATTTATGAAAATGTAAGCTGGAAATCTGACAAAATCAGACAGAAATGCTAAAATCTCAGTGGGTCAAGTACCATCTGTGGAGAGAGAAACAAAATTAATGTATCAGGCCCAAAATCCTTCAGAACCCGAAAGCAGGAAAACTTATAGCTGCAACTAGAGTAAACTAGTGTTTTCTTTCTCATCCAGTTTTTAGGTGTGAAATGTTAACAGTTAAGTGCAACTCTGGGAATTTCCCGAAGTTGCTGTCTGATCTGTTGAGAGCTTCCAACATTTTCTGTTCTCATTTTAACATTTATATGCACCATTTT